>CM053404.1:82732050-82758729 GCA_028644305.1 Xerus rutilus
TGTGCATGGTGAGAGATAGGGGTTTAGTTTCATTTTGCTGCAAATGCATTTCCAGTTTTCCCAGCACCATTTGTTGAAAAGGCTATCTTTGCTCCAATGAATATTTTTGGCTCCTTTGTCTAGTATGAGATAGTTGTATTTTTATTTTACTTTTATGATTTCTAGACTTTGCTTTTTTTACTTTCATATTTATTTTAGAACCTATTCTGGAAATCATTCAGTCTACATTGTCCACTGATTCACAGTGTCTAGTGGTTATAATTTTGGGTTGATTACATGGACCTGAGCAAATTTTAGAATCTCACCCTAGAAAGCATTTCCTTGGTTTCTTGGTTTGCTTTGAATGTGCCCGGGGCCATTAACACTTGTCAGAAAATTTTTAACTGTTTTTTAAAAACATTTATTCAGTCTATAATATGCTTCCTTTTTGTACTAGACTATGGAGGATATACGACAGTCTAATTCATATACCACTTTACAAACATTAAATCATATGTGAACTTACTTTGTTCATGAAAACAAACTTCTAACGAAATGGCCAAAATCACGGGGCACTTAATACACAACCTTAGGATTTCCCAAAGGTTCTAGTTTAGATGCCCACATTTCTTTCTCTCTGAGTAGTTTATAAATCTTGATAAAATCATAAACTTCAACTGTTCTGTCTCTTAAATGTCTCGAGTTTCTGTGACCAACTTAGATTAGAAACAGTTTCTGTAAATAAAAAGATTAGTTTCATATTGAAATAAGTTCTCTGATCCTCTGTACTGTAAGTCTGAAATTAGTATGGTTGTGTTTATATCATGCATACATTAGTGGTTTAGAAAACAGACTATTTTCTTTAAATGAAGTATCACTTGGAAGTTCACAGATAAGAGAAATGGTTTGTGCAGCCATTGTTACAAAGTTCAATCCATCTCTTCGTTGTATACCTATCTCTGCAGAATTCTTAGAGCTCTGTTTGTATAGTTTGAAAACTACTGATATATAGAATGTTGCTTAAATTTTTAGTGTCTCTCTTCAAAGTGAGTAACCATTTATATGTTGTGACTGATGACATACAGGTTTGTAGTTCTGACATATTAAATGAAATGTGTGACTAAATGAAAATACTGTGAAGTGACATTGATTTGTGACATTAAAATGATAAAATCTGGCTTTATTATGGGTTAATTTCTTAATATAATACACACGAGGATCTAAACCCATTTATTGTATTTAGGTTATTTTACAAACTTTTGGATAGTTTTGTTACAGGTATATTATTAACACTCAGGTTCTGACTGCTGATGTAATTGCTTGTGCTGTTCACAGGTTGACGGTCTTAATTCTCTTCACTCTGTAAAAGCCAGTGCTAACCGATTCACAAAAACAAGTCAGGGAAGAAGTTGGAACACTGGGAATGGGTCCCCAGATGCAATCTGTTTTTCAGTAGACAAACCTGGAATTGTTGTGGTTGGTTTCTCTGTCTATGGAGGAGGTGGAATTCATGAATATGAATTGGAGGTGTTAGTTGATGATGTAAGTATCAGTCATATAGTATTGAGCTGTGGATGAGAACTTATCAGTGTCATAGTATGGTGGGTCCAAATCTTTGAGGGTTTAGCAAATCGTTCATATATGGACAACATTAAATCAAAAGAGAGTGATTTTATCTGATTATTTGAGTGACATCTTGGATCATTCCTGCCTCATATTTTTTGCACTATTGGAAAGGGAAAGATTTTAAGTGGAATTGAAGACTAGTAAGTATATTTCTAGGCTCTGATTGCAAATCTTGAGTAATTTTTTGTTGTTACGTACAGGAAAAAGCTTTTGGCTAATTTTGTATGCAAGGAAATAAACTGCATTAAAGCAGTAATTAATCAAAAGTGTTCATACAATAAGAGTCTAATGGATTTTGTTTTGCCATCTTTATTAGAGTGAGCATGCAGGAGATTCAACTCATTCTCACAGATGGACATCTCTAGAATTAGTCAAAGGAACTTACACAACGGATGATTCACCCAGTGACATAGCTGAAATCAGACTTGACAAAGTTGTTCCTTTAAAGGTAATTTCAACCATATGTTTATGTTGTTAAAAACAGGTAATATTATGTAGTTTTAAATAGTGAAAAGTTTTTCATGAATTTTCTTTGTTAGATGATGCTTCAAATATTTATGAAGTTCCTTGTACTGTATTGTATTCTGTTTTTGCTTAATATCTATTAAAGTCTGATTCAATAGGAAGAATAGTTATGTTTTAGTCAAAAATAATTTTAGATACCTGATTGTCTACATTAGCTTTAACACCAACAAGTCATTGTTTTACCGTTTTAAGCCTAATCTGTAAAGAGGGAATAATAATATCTGTTGTAGTGTTATGCAAATTAAATTAAATAATGGAAATGAAGCGCCTGGCTCCCTGTGTAGCACAGTATGAAAACTGAATAAATATTAGTTCCTGTCTTTCTTCTCTTTCTATGTCAAAACTCCTTTAAAAAACAAGTGGTCTTAACAGCATTAATTATTAAAGTTATCACTTTATGTAATGTAATTTTCTAAAAAGGAATATTTGGCAAAGTAGTTTATGCCTCATTAATTTTTAATGTTAGAGTAACACTGAAGTATTTCTGAGTTCAACTAGAATAAATGCATTTTAGAACAGAATTTTAGATTAAGTGGGTTCATCAGAAACTAACAAAAAGAGTTTACAGCTGGACACAGCAGTGCATGCCTGTAATCCCAGAATACTTAGGAGGCTGAGGAAGGAGGATTGCGAGTTTGAGGCCATTCAGAGCAATTTCACGAGACCCTGTCTAAAAATTAAAAATAGGAAAGGCCAGAGATACAGCTCAGTGGTAGAGTGCCACTGGGTTCAGTCCCTGCTACCTGGGGGGAAATGTTAAGATACTGAAACACCAAAAATCCTATTATGAAGTTTATGTCATGAGTCACAAGTATGAGCATTTATAGCTCATATTTTGAATGTACAGTGCATCATATTCTAAACAATTATTTTCCCACATCTGTCGGCTTCTCTATTTTTCTCTGAATGAATGTCTCCCAAAATAATCCAATGGACTCACTTATTTTTTTCACACATTTAAAATTATTTCAAGATTTAAACTTGTCAAAGAAAACTATTAACTTGATTTTTAAAATTCTTTATTAACAGCTAGCATTCTAGCAGTGTGATTTGAAGAGCAGGAACTAGCTTTGATACTTGTGTTAAAATCCTGGTTCTGTTACTAGTTGTGTGACTTGGGCAAGTCATTTAACTTCTGTACCTCAGATTCTTCATCTGTAAAATAATGCTGATGAGGACATTTTAAGGATTTATTTAATTAAATCACAAAGTAGGACAGTTTTTGTTATTCTGAAAGCATTCAATAAATGTTAACTCTCATCATATTTGATTCATTAAAAACTCATTCAGTAACATCATCTATAAATATGATAAAGAAGTTCAATATATTTGCCTAATTTACTGCTAGAGTTCTTCTTATATAGCCTCTGTACTTTATGAATAAACATACATGTTTTACATCTTTATCATGAAGGAAAATGTTAAATATGCTGTGCGCTTGAGGAACTATGGAAGCCGTACAGCCAATGGAGATGGAGGAATGACCACAGTTCAGTGCCCTGATGGCGTGACCTTTACATTCAGCACGTGCAGCTTGAGTAGCAATGGCACAAACCAAACCAGAGGACAGATTCCACAGATACTCTACTATAGGTAGGTGTATCTGTAGATGGAATGCAAATATTCTAAAGTAGCGTAACTTATAGTATACTACCAAGGTAAAAAATGATAAATGGACAGTTGTAATTAAATACAAAATATCTTCCTAACACATATTTGTGCTAATTCATATAAAGTCTCATTTTAAGATATAAATTCAAAATTTACTATAATGGTGAATGCTTTAAAATATGGGGGTTTTGGTCATTTCTCTAATATCATTGACATTTTTGTGTACTGCACATGTGTGCTGAGCACTTCATCATGACTCATAAAGTTTCAAATTTAAATAGAATTTATTTATTTTTAAAAGTACCTAAAATAAATGATCAAATTGACTCAACCCAGGTAGTGGTGTTGCCTTGATCCTATTATCAGTCTATGGAATATTTCCGTGTTTATAAATCTTATACCTGCCCTGGGTATCCTCTTGTGCCCTAGAGTATACAATAGTGTTTTATTTCAACAAAAACTATTCTACAAAAATGGTGGAAAAGAAAGAGTAACAATAACCTTTGGGTTAAAAATACTTCTGAATTTTTCTGTTAATAACCTAGCTAGAGTCTTAGGTAGTAGGGAGTACTCTTGACCACACTTGTCCTTAACTTGACTAATCACTGAAGTTGCCTAGGCTCAATGCTTGCTCTCTTTGCTTCATAAACCATTCAGGGACACCACCTAGGTTGTTAGTATAAAATAATTTCCCTAGAGATTTTCTACTTCTTTTATTCATATGTCATAGAGTAGAGACAATAGGCAGTAAATAGCTGTATAGTACAATGTTGTTGCTGAAATATATAAGCTTTCTAGTCTTTTTGTCCCAATTATGAAGACTTTTTTGTTACATAAGCACTATAAAAAAGAGTTCATTATTCTCGTGCTCAACCATAGATTGAAAGCTGTAACGTGCACACAAGAACAGTTTTATATTTCAGAAAGCTAGAGAGCCATTAACAGCATCTGCTGTTCAAACTTCTGGATATTTTCCTGTTTATAAGCAAGCTTTCTCTTACCTTTAATAATTTAAGTTAAAAAAGATTAAAGTCTCTTGACCTTAAACATTATTCTACTCTGATGGCTACCAAATGCATATCTTTACTTTTGGTATCCTCTCTGAGCCCTACACTGAGTATCCAAGTCTCTGATATCTTCCTTCAGAGGACTCCCAGTGGAGATGATGCTGATTTATGTGTAACTGAGCACTTAAACAGTGTGCCAGTCTGTGCTTTAGTGCTTTTCCTGTCTTGTTGTAGGTAGTCATGAGGTAGGCACTTGTACAGAAGAGGTAACTGAGGCACTGAGTGTTAAACATCTTGCCCAAATCACACTTGTAATCAGTTATGGTACAGAGATTTATAGGCAAGAAAGCATGCTTTGGATGTCATACTCTTGAACCACTCACTACACATCTCTTTAAGGATGCTCTGTACAGTTGACTGATAGACATCTTAGGTTTAACAGATCCACAGTACTCCTCTCCCTTCCGAAGTTATAGCCACATACCTTGTCATTCTTGATGTCTCCATTACCCTCATACTTTATATCTGATTCATTAACAAATTCTGTACTTTTAAAATGTCCTCAATCCGACCTTTTCTACCACTATTATGATTAGCAACCTAGTGCAAATCACTATCTCTGTGAAATTGTAATATCCTCTCTACGAGTCTTCCTCCTTTCTCTGTTGCCCACCTACAGTCACTTCTCCTTGGCACAGCCAGTAATATAATAAAACCATAAGTTATACCGTATTCTGCCCTTTCTCAAAGTCCTGTGGCTTTTGTTCCCATACCAGTATGAAATGTGAAGTTACTTGTTATTGTGACCTACAAATGTGATTCCTATTTTCCTCTGCCACCCATCCCCGGTCACTCTTCACTCTTTCCCCTTTTGTTCCAGTAATACTTGTCTTCACTGTTCTTTGAACTCAACACTGTTGTCTTTGTCTTTTCCCTCAGATGTTTGCATGGATTTTTTTTTCATTTTTTTTCTTTAAAGTCCTTATTACTTCCTGAAACTGTACGATTACATATTTACTGTTTTAACTTTAACTTTTTTAATGTAAATTAAATGAGAGGCTCTGATTGGTATATGATTTCTAAAGTTAGATCATGTTTTACTTACCATTGTAGAATACTCTCTTGTTTACTCATGTCACAGGAGTGAATTTGATGGGGATTTACAATCTCAACTTCTGAGTAAAGCCAATGAAGAAGATAAAAACTGTAGTAGAGCTCTCTCTGTGGTAAGCACTGTTGTTCGAGCTGCCAAGGACCTCTTGCACAGAGCTCTTGCTGTAGATGGTAAGACTATCCTTTTTCTTTCTTTATAGTCATATTTTAGATTCCTTGTTCCTTAACTTTGCATGGAGTTATCAAGGAGGAGCCATCTTGTAGAATCCCTAAGTGATTTATATTTATTCATTATAGATCTATATGTCCACGAATTTTGGGCCAGCAGATTTTTTTAAAGAATGTTTAAAAGCATTTACCTGGCATTTTTATTTTTTAACCCAGTAAGAGAATTCTATCTTGATTAAAATTGGGTATTGCCTTTGTTCTTTTTTTAGTAGTCAAAAAGCTTTTTCTTCCTATATGTCTTGTCTTCAGTAATGTGTCACCATTCACCCAAATGCCCCGATACCCTACCCATCTACTTGGGATTCACTTGTCTAAATTAAGTTCCATGAGTTCTTTCACTGGAAACCTCTCCAGTTTGTATTCATCCCTCTTTCTGTTTTCCTCCTGCTTAGTTCTGGCTGTCATGGTGCAAGTGCATGGTCTGCCTCCTTTTCATGGATGGATAATATCATAATAATCTTACTGCCATCTTCCCCACTTTTCCTATCTAGTTATCTAATCATCCCCTACACTGGCAGCAGTTATCATGATAAAAATAAACTGTTACCCTCATCCTCTGTTATTATAACATTCATTCCTTATCCTAGTTGCATATCAGAGTCACCTGATAAGTTTGCTAAAAATGAGGAATATTTGGTCCATTCCCAGGAATTTAGGCTAGACTAAGAAAATTTTTTAAATAAGTACCAAGTCTATTTTGATGAAGCAGCAAATCTAGAAATTAGTATTTCGGAGGAAAATTGACTTATAAGTGTCTTTAGAATTTAGACTCAATTTATCCTTCCACCAACATCTTCTTGGATAAATGACTAAAATATCACCAGCACAGAGTTTTCTTTGGAAAAATAAAAGACAGTGTAGCTTAAAAAGAGCAAACATTTTTGGAATGCTTTATATGCGTGGGCATTGTTCTAAGTGTTTTACATATGTTAACTTATTTAAACTTCATAACATCCAATGAGAAAATGAGTGTTATCCTATTTTACAGATTATATTCCTAACATCTCTAATAGTCATATTTGGTACCAGAGTAGTAGTTTTAAAATCATGGCTCTGTTACCCTAAGTTCTAATCCTAGATATCATTGTATAGGTACATATACTCAGTACGCATAAAGTTTTTTGTGTAAGATACTTAAACACTGTGTGCCTTGGTTGCCCCTTCTACAAAAATAGTAGGGATAATAAAAACACTTTATTGTAAGAACTAATTGAGATGATACGTGGAGGTAAAACCCTCAGACTTGTAAAAGATCCTTTATAGACAGTTAATGTTAGCCATAACTTTGTTCAAGGAAACAGAATATAGGTTTGTATAGCATGTATGTAGTATAATGAAACCACTTTCTAACTATAATTTTAATGCTTTTTTTTTTAGCTGATGACATTCCAGAACTGCTTAGTTCTTCCAGTCTGTTTTCCATGCTGCTTCCCCTTATTATAGCCTACATAGGACCAGTAGCTGCTGCTATTCCCAAGGTGTGTAACTTAATTCTGTAACTTTGAGTTTTGTTAAAAAAATAACATTTTTTAGATTTTGTATCTTTTCTTTAAAGATATTTTAATCCTTGAGGCACCTGGGTTATAGGTAATAGGTAGAGATTGATATGTTAAGTGGGAAAAGTTATTAGTTAAACCTCTTGGATCTTAACATTGTTTATTGGATTACTGTGCGTACATATTAGCTTTACATTTGAGGAATTTGGGAATGGGAAATTTTATTTTTTAGAAATAGAACATAGAAGGAAAGACTTAAGATAACATATTTTTAAATATATGAGCTTGATACCATATCTTTATCATCTTGAATAATAATAATGGGAAAAGATAGAGTGTTGTAGAGAAATATTCAAGACATGCAAGAAATGGTAAATTATTGATTCTTTAGCATAATTCAATATTAAGTATAACCTCATTTTCTGTAGATCACAAAAAACAAAAGTGTTTAAAAATACAGACTAGGCTCTTTGTATAACATCTAAGAGAAATCTTTTTTATCCATAAAGCAAATTTCTCATTAAACAAAAACAGTACACACTCTTGATGGAAATTGTTGGTAATAAGGGTAACCAACAATTATAGTAATTCATAATTGAAAAGCTATTTTCACATTTATCATCTTAATCTTTTGTTTTATAAATATTTACTAGGTGGCTGTAGAAGTCTTTGGCCTTGTCCAACAGTTGCTTCCCTCAGTTGCCATTTTGAATCAGAAATATGCACCCCCTGCTTTCAATCCCAATCAGTCAACAGACAGCACCACAGGAAACCAGCCTGAACAAGGTCTCTCAGCTTGTACAACCTCTAATCACTATGCTGTCATAGAGAGTGAGCACCCATATAAGCCTGCCTGTGTGATGCACTACAAGGTAGGCACCAAATTCTGGTCAGACTCAATTATAAAACTTGATTTGAGGTTCTATAATGATCTCTTAAAGAATACTTTGCTTGTTTTCAGAAATGTAACCTCTTTTATAGTATATAATTATAGAAAATCACAGGTAGTTAGATATTACCAAATATACAGAAGGCTTTAAGACAAAATTTTTACCATATAGAATATAGGTTTATGAGAATGGTTCTCAAATCTTCTTACAACTCTAGTGCAGTGTGTAATTCTTATTTCCCCTGCTGTATATTGTAATAAATAATACATGTAAGTATTAAAACTTGTAAATCATATTTTTTGAATTGACATTATTTATATCACAGGCTGAGCTCTGAAAATTTACATAGGATTTAATAAGTCCACTGTACTTAGTATTAAAAAAAACCCTGCAAAACATTTATAAATTTAACATTATATTCAAAATCCTTTTTCTTTGTTTCTCAGATTACATTATGCAAATTAATAAGTCATTCATTTCATCAATTTTAATTACAAGTTAACATTTTGTGTTCTTATAAAACTTTCAGTTTTTTATTGTAGAGAATATTAAATGTATAAAAGTAAAGCAAGATAGTTTGTTGTATGTGATCTATCCCTCTCCCCAGGTTCAACAGTCTCATTATTTTAAAGCACATTATGATATTTTCTTAGGCATATCTACAAAATATAGGAGAGTTAAAAATATACTACATTATTTATGTATGATGTGTCAAAATGTATTCTGCCATGTATAACTAATTATAACAAATAATAAAATAAAATAACCATAATATTAGCACACTTAAAAAGTAATTCCTTAATATGCAAATTTTACTAGTTTGTTTAAATCAGAATACATCTAAGATTCATACATTGCAGTTGGTTATGTCTCTTAAATCTCTTTAAATTTTAAAACCCTTCACACCTATAGATCCCTTCCTCTCTCTTTTCTCTTTCTCTTTTTCTTTGTTGAATTTTGTTAGTTGAAGAAACTGGACCATGTGTCTTTGTTGCGTGAAGTCCTCTTCAGTTTACCTCCTGAGTCCCATAGACACACCCTTTGTAGCTATTTCTCATTTCCTTGCTCTCGGGTATAAGATGTTTCTACCTTAGATATGGAACCAGTCATTTTTCAAGACCTTGGTTCCTTTTACACATACATATATATTATTTTTATATGTATGTGTAGATATATTTATACATAGACACATTTATGTATATGTGTAGTCCTTTAAAGATAAAATACTTCATGAGTTGTACTGATGATACTAATTGATGGATCTTTATTTTATTCACTTATTATTTATATGTGGTGCTGAGGATCGAACCCAGTGCCTTACGCATGCTAGGCAAGTGCTCTACCACTGAGCTACAGCCCCAGCCCTCTGATGATACTAATTGAAAATAAGGATCACCTGTGTGGTGATGCACACCTGTAGTCCCAGTGGCTTGGGAGACTGAGGCTGGAGGATCAAAAGTTCAGAGCCAGCATCAGCAACTTAGGGAGGCCTGGAGTAATTCAGCCAGTGAGACCCTGTCTCTAAATAAAATATTAAAAAGGGCTAGGGATGTGGCTCAGTAGTTAAGCACCCTGGGTTTAATCTGTGGTGCCCCCAAAAAGAGAAAAAGAAAATGAGGACCAGTGGTACACCTGAATGTCCTTTCTCAGATACCTAGATTTTCTATTCTCAATGACACTGGGAATATTAAAATTAGAAAGTATTTACTCATTTTTTTATTTGTTCTAATTAGTTATACATTACAGTACAATGCATTTTGACATATTTTACACAAATGGAGCACAACTTCTCATTCCTCTGGCTGTACATGGTGCAGGGTCACTCCAGTAGTGTAATTATACATGTATATGGGGTAATAATGTCTATCTCATTCTACCATTCTTTCTATCCCCACAGCCCCACTCTCCTCTCACTCTCCTCTACACAAACCAAAGTTCCTTCCTTCTTTCCTACCCTGCCTTCATCCCGCTATTGATCAGCATCTGTTTATCAGAGAAAACATTCGACTTTTATTTTGGGGGGATTTGCTTATTTCACTTAGCACGATATTCTCTAGTTCCATCCATTTACCTGCAAATGCCATAATTCCATTCTTCTTTAAGGCTGAGTAATATTTCATTGTGTATATATGCCACATATTCTTTATCCATTCATCTGTTGAAGGGCATCTAGGTTGGTTCCATAGTTTAGCTATTGTGAATTGAGCTACTATAATCGTTGATGTGGCTGCGTCACTGTAGTATGCTGTTTTGGGTGGTTTTTTTTTTTTTTTTTTTTTTTTTTTTGTCTTTTTTGGTACTGGGAATTGAATTCAGGGGTAATCAATCACTGAGCCACATGCCCAGCCCTATTTTGTGTTTTATGTAGAGGCAGAGTCTCACTGAGTTGCTTAGTGCCTCACATTGCTGAGGCTAGCTTTGAATTCATGATTCTCCTGTTTCAGCCTCCCAAAGTGCTGGGATTACAGGTGTACACCACTGCGTCTGGCTTGTAGCATGCTGTTTTTAAGTCCTTTGGGTATAAACAAAGGAGTGGGATAGCTGGGTCAAATGGTGATTCCATTCCAGGTTTCCTGAGGTATCTCCATGTTGCTTTCCATAGTGGTTTCACCAATTTGCAGTCACAACAGCAATGTACGAGTGTACCTTTTTCCCCACAACCTCACCAACACTTATTATTGCTGTTATTCTTGATAGTTACCATTCTGACTAGCATGAGATGAAATCTTAGAGTAGCTTTGATTTGCATTTCTGTAATCTCTAGAGATGATAAACATTTTTTCACGGTTGTTGATCAGTTGTATTTCTTCTGTGAAATATTTATTCAGTTCATTAGCCCATTTATTGATTGGGTTGTTTTTTTGATGTTAAGTTTCTTTATATATCCTGGAGATTAGTGTTCTATCTGAGGTGTGTGTGGTAAAGATTTTTTTCCCATTCTATAGGTTCTCTCATCACGTTATTGATTGTTTCCATTGCTGAGAAGAAGCTTTTTAGTTTGAATCCATCCCATTTATTGATTCTTGATTTTTACTTCTTATATTTTAGGAGTCTTGTTAATGAAATCAGGTCCTAAGCTGACATGATGTAGATTTGGGCCTACTTTTTCTTCTATTAGGCACAAGACCTCTATTCTAGTGTCTAAATCTTTGATCCACTTTGAGTTAATTTTTGTGTAGGGTGAGAGATAGAGCTTCATTTTGCTACGTATGGATTTCCAGTTTTTTCAGCACCATTTTTTGAATAGGCTACCTTTTCTCCAATGTATGTTTTTGGCACCTTTGTCTAGTAAGAGATAACCATAATTATGTGGGTTTGTCTCTGTGTCTTCTATTCTGTCTACATGTCTACCTTGGTACCAATACAATGCTGTTTTTGTTACTATTGCTCTGTAGTGTAGTTTAAGGTCTGGTAATGTGATGCTTCCTGCTTCACTCTTCTTGCTAAGGATTGCTTTGGCTATTCTGGGTCTCTTTTTTTTTTTCTCGAATGAATCTAATAATTGCTTTTTCTAGTTCTATCAAGAATGTTATTGGGATTTAAATAGGAATTGCATTAAATCTGTGTAACAGTTTTGGTAGTATGGCCATTTTGACTATATTAATTCTGCCTATCCAAGAACATGGGAGATCTTTCCATCTTCTAAGGTCTTCTTCAATTTCTTTCTTTAGTGTTCTGTAGTTTTCATTGTAGAGGTCTTTCACCTCTTTTGTTAGATTGATTCCCAAGTACTTTTTTTTAATTTAGTTATTTTATTTAAATACATTTCAAGTCATAGTACATAACCAGAGCTCAGTTTTTCCATTTCTCTGATTGCAAATCAGATAAAGTCACACCATTAGAGTCTTCATAGATGTGCCAGGGGTAGTAATGACCATCTCGAACAACCATCATTACTATGCCCATTCCCCTTTCCTTCCTCCCACCTACCCCAGCCACGTTATTTTGTTTTTGAGGCTGTTGTGAATGGGGTGGTTTTCCTAATTATTCAGTTTTGTGTGTGTATGTAGGTGAGTGTACAGTGGGTATGTTGTCCATTGATTATTTCATAACTAAAATGTAGTCAAATTATTGTGATTTAAAGTAAATTAGAATGATCAATTACTGTCTTCTAAAATAAGAATAATCTCTGTGTGTGTGGTTATATACTAATTGGATATACATTCTGGATAATTTGTTTTAGATTTTTAGAAATTGCTTTTAAACTTACATTTTGTTTTATAAATGTTGAAACAATTACATAATCCAGAATCAAATATATAAAACAAGTCTATGTTTTATCTCTGTTCACTTCATTCATCATCTTCCTTTTCTATCATAGGTAATATTTTCTTTTAATTTTCTAGTTTATCCTGTTGTTTCATGTAGTAAAAGTGAAAACACACTCACACACATATACAGAGGTAGAGGTGTGTGTGTGTGTGTGTGTGTGTGTGTATTCATGTCCTCTTGCCTGTTGTCAGGTGGCATTCCCAGAATGTGTCAGGTGGATGACAATCGAATTTGACCCTCAGTGTGGTACTGCACAGTCAGAAGATGTCCTCCGTTTGTTGATTCCTGTTAGAACCATTCAGAATTCAGGATATGGACCAAAATTGACATCTGTTCATGAAAATCTTAATTCATGGATAGAATTAAAGAAATTTTCTGGATCCTCTGGGTGGCCTACTATGGTTTTAGTGTTGCCAGGTAAGTTTCTTCTCTTGTGTTTTATAGGGTAAAATATATGTGTTTATATACATTTAGTAGGGGTACACTATTGAAAAGTTTATTTAATTTTTAGAGGAAATTATTTAAGACTTATGTGAATTGCAGTTGAGGAATAAATAAGATGCCCTGGGCAAGGAGCATTCCAGGATCTGAGTGTTGGAACAGAGAGTTAATATTTAAGAGTGGGTCTCTGTATAATTTGGACCAAAGTATCAGAAAAGATTAATTCTTTTATTTCTCAGAAAGTGCTAAATTTTCAGAACTTAGTTATGGACTCCAGTCCTTCCTTTGAAGAGAAATTATAAATCCCTTCCGAGTTCTGTTGAAACTGTTGTTTCTGTTGACTTTAAGTGTGTTTGAGAGAGAGAGCATAAGCATGCACACCTGTTATTGCTGATCCTCGTTTTCTTTTAAAAGAAAGTTAAGTTTTTAAAAATTATGTGTAGTCTGTTGTGTTTTTATCCAGTTAAATGTAATCACTCTTGTGATGCTTTAAAATAATAGCATATTCAGAAATTTCTTTCTTGAACTATAAACTGCCTTTGTTTGATTATTTATAAAGAGATAAGAAAAATCTAAATGCCAGCTAAGGGATTGCCTACTTTGAAACAGCAAAGATTAGCCTTGATCACCTCAGTGATTGACAGATAATCAAAAAATCGCTAATGTAACTTAACAGTAGATATGGGGAAAATTTAATTATAATGAAAATTAACAACAATTCTCTTGAGATGTTCTGTTTTTAGTTTTACTTTTAAGCACAGTTTGTTTAGGAACACATCTTCCAAAAAATTTTAGTGTCTAATTTGTATAGCTGCTTGATATGAATAAAAGAGAGGGGAATTTTGATAAAATTGTTTCAGATTTTGACCTCAATTCTGGCTTTTTTTTTTTTTTTAAAGGAAATGAGGCTCTTTTTTCATTAGAAACTGCTTCAGATTATGTGAAAGATGACAAAGCATCCTTCTATGGTTTCAAATGTTTTGCAATTGGATATGAATTTAGTCCTGGACCTGATGAGGTAAGAAGAAATTATCTTTCCATTCTGTTAAGGAAGATTATGTTTATAAGGACATATATCAACTTAAATTGTATCATTGCCTATATTCAAAAAGTCTGAAATTTATTGTAATCTAAGGATGTATAATTTAAAATATTTTGTAGTTTCCATATGTGCATTGATTTTTTTCTAGTTTTAATACATGAAGAAAATGAGGTTTGTACAAAGTGACCGAGTATAATGGAAGTGTAATTTTGAAGGGTAATTCTGTCTGCCCTGAGCCTGCTCTAATGGGCAAAACTTTCTGAGTAAATAATAGAACTTGATTTTACAAAGGGACTGTCAACTTTTCTAAATATTTTAAGTCATATGCTAAAATAAAACCAAGGTCAAAGTTGATCATGTTCCTTCAAAACAATGAGTCAAAAATTATTTGGACAATGAACCTATAAAACTGAACCTTATAACCAGTGTTAGACAAAATAATGAATCTCTTCCATTCCTAGTTTAACCATTAACCAATACATGCTTTTTTCTAATTTAAAAAAGTATATAAAAAGCTCGAACTTGAATTAATTTTTATTGATAATTCTCATTGTCTTTCAAACATTTTTTAAAGCGGCAAATTTTATGCAATTCTACAGGGAGTCATTCAATTGGAAAAAGAATTAGCCAATCTTGGTGGGGTTTGTGCAGCTGCTTTGATGAAAAAGGATCTAGCACTTCCTATTGGTAAGTCTTGTCGGGTACTGAGTGTTTACTGATAAATGTTTTAAAAAGTTAAGAGTAAAATATGTTTATTATAGAACACCTGAAATAGATTTGCAAGATAAGTTCCATATCACATATACTCATGATCAATAACTGTTTGATATTCTAAGGGTTCATGTTTGTTTAAATAGACTCTAAAGGGTATACTATAATCTTTTTTATTTACACAAACCCATGCACATGTACACTGTCCTTATGCATATGTATACTATGCCAATCATTGGGTTAAGCATTGAACATAAAGTATTATACCAAAAGTAAGATATTTCTAAATATTCTTGTGGAAATATCAAGTAGACAATTGGATATTCATTGCCTGGGACTCAGGGCTAAGTCAATAAAACTATCATTTGAACATAGTTGTTATGTAAAAATAGCCAAGACCACTGAAATTTTAAAGATGGACAAAATAGAAAGAAGAGATCACATGTAAAACCATAAAGATGAACAGCAAATGAAGGAGCAGAAAAACCAGGAGTGGATATTCATGAGAATTTTGTATACTACTGAGAAATTAATTTAAATCTATCATTGCATTTGAAAATTTGTTTATTTGTATCCTCAATAAGAAATAAATTAGTAAAACAAGAAATATAGGGACCTTCAGAGTAAATTAAGAGAATAAAAAGTGAAGGAGAGCCTGTGTGAAACAGCTTTTCAGCTTTTCATTTTCACGTGGAGGAGAATAGAGATAAGGGAGTGACCAATGATAACCTCTGTATGAAGTAAAATTGCATGATATGTAAATTAATTTATGATCAAGGGGTAAAGGTGAAAATATTAAAAATACTAATATGATCTACAGTGTTTATATATGGTTTAACATTGTATTTCCACTGTAGTTATAAAGAAAAAGTTTTTGTTTTCCTAAATCTCTTCCCAAAATTCCATCTATATCTCCTACTTAAGACATTAGCTTTCCAACTATATCCCTTGTTTCCTCCCATTTTCTCTCTCCTTTTCTTCTTTCTGTGTTCCACTTTTTTTTCCTAGTTGGTCCCTTTCAATCTTTTTAGTTCCCTTGATCATACCTAATATAAGTATATATGTGAGAAAGTAGGCCTTATATGAAGAAAATGTTTAGCGACCTCTTTGGAGGAAATTTGTCAATAGTTGTTAAAATTTTTAAAATATATATGCTTTTTGACATGGCTATTTTTTAAATACACTTGCGTAGATGATCAAAAAGATAGGTTAAAGAAAGGACAAATGTAGCAGTTCATGTGATTGTAAAACCTAGATGCAATCAAAAGTCTACCTGGTTATATTACTATTATTATATATTTTTTTAAATATTTATTTTTTAGTTGTAGGTGACAGAATATCTTTATTTTATTTTTATGTGGTGCTGAGGATCGAACCCAGTGCCTTATGTGCGCTAGGCGAGCACGCTACCACTGCGCCATAATCCCAGCCCCTCTACCTGGTTATATTATAATCACATGTCCATACATTGTGAATCTGTGCGGCTGTCAAAGTAGATTTATATGGTTGACAAAGAAAGATGTCCAAATTAAGTGAGAAAAGCAAGTTGCAGAAGGTTCTGTTTTACATGTGTTGTCTTATTTACAAACGTGTGTTCACTTATGTATATGTTGGCACACACTTCTGATTTGTACATTTTTTATACAAATAAAATATAATAAACTGTTGACACTGGACATCATCTGGAGAGATAGGAAGCGAGTCCGAAAGATAGAATTACTTATTCTAGCTGGGTGCGGTGTTGCACACCTGTAATTCCAGCAGTTTGGGAGGCTGAGACAGGAGGATCCTGAGTTCAAAGCCGCTTCAGCAATTTAGCAAGGCCCTAAGCAGCTCATGGAGAACCTGTCTCTAAATAACCACTGGGGATATGGCTCAGTGTTTAAATGCCCCTGGCTTCAATCCCCAGTATTAAAAGAAAGAAAAATATTTATTCCGCACTTCTGTACAATCTGAATATTTTCCCTTGAACTTTATTTGTATTCACAATTGAAACTATCAAAAAAATCAATAAATAAAATGTTCTATGTTAAGCAGTAAAGAAAATAGCTAGATCATATGGACACTACTTCATGTTTCTGTATGTACCATAATTGTTTATGAAAAGTATAGCTCTTCTCTAAGTCAACCAAAATATAAAGGTTCAGATTCAGAATAATCACTTTCTTCTTTTTAATCAAATTAATTATACTAAATTAAAAAGCTTCCTTTATATGCAGCATATATCTAAATATAATATATATCTTTTGCAGATCATTCAACAAGTCTTTCTTGATTATTGGCTTGAGAATTGTAGCTTTTATTTTCACTGAGAATATTTTATAATTTAAAATGTAAATCACTGGGATTTATCCAAAACTGTAAGTCTTTTCCACATGGAGTAGCAGAATTGTGAAAAAGGTGTGATTAATAAAAGGCTAGAAGGTTTAAGTATTAATATATTTTAATAAAACTTTTCATTTCCATAATAGGTAATGAATTAGAAGAAGATCTTGAAATTCTTGAAGAGGCTGCATTACAGGTATTGTCCTGAACACTGGAAGCATAAATTTTATTAATTTAAAAGCAGTTTTTTCATAAGATCAGCATTACTTTTCTTGAACAGTGTTCATTCTTTAAGTACTTTATTCTGTCCTTTAGCAGTTATAGAGACACATGACTCTTAACTCCTTTCCTTAATGAGAGAAGCCCATGTGAGCTCTGTCTGTATTGTGTGGTGGGTATTGACTCTGGAGTTAGACCAAAGTCTTACCAGAGAAAGAAGAGGAAACCAGGCTGAAAGAGAAGGGAAGGCTTTTCAGAGCCATGGACATTTAAATTCCATTTTGAAAGTTCTATTTTGCCAGGTAGAAAAAGCGGAAGGCCATCTCATAAAGGAAACTACATAGAGGTGCATGGGTTGTATTAGAGATTTTTATAGGGAGTGGCAAAAGTTGAAGAAGATATATCTGGTGAGTTTAGACTCTGTGAAACCCATATGTCATACTAAATGGTAGAATCAGTTGTCTTTAGGCAGTTGGGAGCCATTAATTTGTTAACATTATTGTTTTCTTTTTTGTTTATTCATGTAGTCATTAGTTATGTAGACCATTTGACATTGTAATGGAAATACATGAGTACTATATTTCAATTGAAATGCTCTTTTATGTCAAACTAATATTTTGTTACTCATAATTTCTAAGGGACTTAAATTGCTTTATTAACTTTAGCAGTATGAATTTATCTAGGTAGTAGTCACTAATAGGATAAAAACATCAGAATGTGCAGGCAGCATTTTTCAGATTGTAATATCTACTGAACCCAGGCCAGAGATGCTGATGGTACTAATGGAGCATTAATGTATGCTGCATACTAAGATTGTTAATGGTGAGTGGATTTTGAAGATTGAAATGACAGAGGTAGAAGATAGATGGAGAATCACAGATTGAACTGAAGACATCCAACCCAGATTTTATGGGTTTGTAAGATCCTCCAAATAAAAAAATTTTTTTTTCAGAGCTATGGTTGATTTTTGTTTATTAGGTAAAATACGCTATTTAGATGGGCGTGGTGGCACATACTTATAATCCCAGTGGCTTAGGAGGCTAAAGCAGGAGGATTGCAAATTCAAAGCCAGCCCCAGCAACTTAGTAAGGCCCTAAGCAACCTGGGGAGACCCTGTCTCAAAATAAAGAGCTCAGTGGTTAAGTGCCCCTTCAATCTCTAATACCAAAAAATAAAAACAAAAAAAAGTATTTTTATCAATTGAAAGGCATTTTAATAGCCCAAAATAAGAAGGCTGTATTCTTTGAATAAAGGACTCACTCTGTCACATCCTTATTCTTACTGATTTTGCCAGCTTCAGAGAATAGTGAGCACACATTTGTGCTCATTATTCATGCTTACTTACATTCTATGCTAGGTGTATGTAGTTAGTGGTCATAACAGCACTTTCTAGTTTACAGTATCGTTAATATTATTTCTCCACTTTTACGATTAGACTTTGAAGTCAGTATTATTTCTTACATCTTACAATAAAGTGAATTTCAGAGAAATTATGTGACTTATCTAAGAGGTGGGTTAGTTGAGAAATAAAGATTAGTACACAGTTCTTCCAATTCCTAGAACTGTTATTTTTCTATTTTACTTATTTCCTGAGATAAACTGAATAAAGCAGTAATATTGAAAATTTATTTCTTATTAACTTTTTCAAGCACTATTCTAAAAATTTTGCATATTTTTACCTTATTTAGTCTGCAGAACAACCCTGCAAATTAGAGATTCTTATCTCCATTAACATATTTTAAAAAAACAAACTGAAGAACAGAGAACTTGAATAACTTGCCTAGGATCACACAGCTTGTAAAGCACCTGCATTGGAATTCACCTTATGGCAGTTTGGTGACCAAGTCCCAACTTTGACCATTAAGCTCTGATGATAAGGAGCCATCATATTCTCAGTAATGTTAAGAAACCTCTGGATTTTAACAAACCACCAGTTTGTCCTTGTTTGAAAAAACAAAAAGTTAAATCTTTGTATCTTAAGATATGAAAATAATAAACATTTAATAAAACATGTATCAGGCAACATTTAAGTTTAGGTGGGCCATCAAGGAGCTCATACATTGTCATTTTAGAGATCATTATCATATGTAAAATGTCCTTTAAATTTAGATACAAAGAAATTTTATTGTGCTTCTATTTAAGGACAAAAAGAATGCCCAGTGTTCCCATCTTTTTGATGTGTAGTTGTGGTGATCCAACATGCATTATATACCTTCCATTTGTCATACAATGTAGTGTGTGTTTTATATGTGTTCTCTAATTTAAATTTTATAATTACCTTATAAGGGGGCAGTTATTTGATCATCAATTTAGAAACTTTGCAGATTCAGGGATGATAATTTGTTAGATAATTTGTTGACAGCACACAATACTTCACTTGATTTGACTCTGAAGATAGCATTTTTTGAAATTACACAAATTG
Organism: Xerus rutilus; assembly: GCA_028644305.1. Classification (NCBI taxonomy): domain Eukaryota; kingdom Metazoa; phylum Chordata; class Mammalia; order Rodentia; family Sciuridae; genus Xerus; species Xerus rutilus. The sequence continues at coordinate 82,751,958 of CM053404.1, forward strand.
TGGAATGTAGATTGCTGTGGTATAAATTCAATAAATTTGGAATTGTAACCCTTTTCTATGGAAAATAGTTTTGAAATTTATTATTTAAAAGTTTTTGAGAGCAGGGGTCATATAGTTCAGTAATAGAACACTTGCCTACCTCCACCCACCCCAAGAAAGGTAGGCCAAAACATTTCCGTAGTTTTGGTAGTTAAAGCAGGTCTTTCCCAAAATTTGGTTTGTTAATCAGATAAGTAAAAACTGAAATTTTACTTTTATCTGCCTCTTTTTCTTAACATAGACTAATGAGGCTCCTATTAGCCACAGTCAGGCTTCCACTCACTTTTTGCTCAAGTCATGGCCATGGTACCCACCTACCTAAGAGAACAGACATGATTTACTGATGATTTCCCCAATAAGGAGGACTTTGGGAAAGGAAGACTTCTGCAGCTACATACAGAAGGAATTCTGGCTCTGACAAATGAAGATGTGAGGAGTTGAGGGCTAGCGTGGGAAGAGATGAACCACTTCTGATAAGATGCTGATTTATGAGAGGGAAAAAGAGACAGAAGTATTATCCCTTCTAGAAGTTTCTACTTATGGGCTAAAGGAAGGGACATTGGAGAATGGGGAGAAAATTATTTCCTTGAGAAGGCCTAACTAAAATGTGTGCACTTTGGAAAACTTTATGTAAAGTTTTATATTTTAAAATATACAAATAGTCTTTTTAACCCAACAGGTGTGCAAAACTCATTCTGGTATTCTTGGAAAGGGATTGGCTCTTTCTCATTCACCAACTATATTAGAGGCACTTGAAGGAAACTTACCACTTCAAATCCAAAGCAATGAGCAATCCTTCCTGGATGATTTTATTGCTTGTGTCCCAGGATCAAGTGGTGGAAGGCTTGCAAGGTATTGTGCTTTAAATAATATGCAGTTACTTTCTTTTAGGGCATCATTGCTGAAGAAATGAAAAGGGAGTCATTAGGATATTAAAATCCTGCTTAAAATATTCTGGTTTATGTGTTTTGAAGTTGCTAAAGTATAAAATGGTGATTAATATTTAAAACTACATGATATTGCTGGGTGCAATGGTGCGTGCCTGTAATCCCAGCAGCTCGGGAGGTTGAAGCAGGAGGATGGCAAGTTCAAAGCCAGCCTCAGTGAAAGTGAGGTGCTAAACAACTCAGACCCTATCTCAAAATGAAATACAAAATAGGGAGGGCTGGAGATGTAGCTAGGTAGTCAAGTGCCTCTGAGTTCAATCCCTGGTACCTCCTCCCCCCGCCCCCAAAAGAACCTTCATGATATTAATTAATGATTATTGTTTTGCCATTTGCTTTCTTTCTTTTTTTTTTTTTTTTGAAGGATAAAAATATGCTGACCTGTGTTATTTTACTAATAAAAAATAAAAATCTAGCTGGGTAATATAGCTCAGTTGTGAAGTGATTGCCTAGCAAGAACAAGTCCCTGGGTTCAATTCCTAGCAATGCAAAAAATAAAAATCTAACTCCTTTCTGGCTTTAATTTTAAAATTCCAGAGAATAATCTTTACTTTTTAAAATCCAAAGTAGTGACTGAAGAGAAATAACAAATTTTAAAGTCAGCCTCACTGCAATCTTTGTAGAAATTTTTAGGTAATTTAATAGAATTACTCATTATTCATCTCACAGGACAAATTGAACATGTAAATCATAAAATGAGTTCAGGAAGGGATGTCACAAACTATAGAAAATGGCAAATTTTACATGGAAGGGAAAGTAATGAAGAAAATAGTAAATTGTGTGAAGAAAGGACGGACAGTTCACCTTTGAAACCTTGCTGCCCTCAAACCAGAAGACTGTCTTTTCTGTCCCTTCTATCATAGAAAAATTGTTCTTTGCCAATCTTTTAGGCAGGAAGTCAGATAGGCTTCCTTCAGTAAGAATAAGTGTCCTTAGGACTTCAAACTATATATAAATTAAATTCATTTTCTTGGATATTTAAATTAGCCATAGTTAAAATATCAGATTTTCTGCTAGGCATGGTAGTGCATGCCTGTAATTCCAGCAGCTCTAGAGCCTGACTGAGTAAAGGAGATCGCGAGTTCAAAGCCAGCCTCAGCAATTTAACAAGGCCTTAAGTAACATAGTGATACCCTGTCTCTAAATAAAATACAAAAGAAATAGGCTGGGAATGTGGCTCAGTGGTTAAGCACCCCTGGATTTGCTTCCCAGTACCAAAAAAAAAATTTAGATTTTCTGATTTTAAAACTGAAATCATATTATACATAAATTATAATCAGAAATTTCATGTGCTTTGGCATTTTTTAATGAAAATGATATTTTTCATTGGTGCATTATTATTATACATAGTAGTGGGACTCATTATACCATATGCATGTACCAATTTGATCTCATTTCTCAGTTGGGATTTTTTAATGAATTTATCATTAACAGTTTCCAAAGAAGACACTTGTCAGAAATAAAAATAATTGTTGAGTATTTTGTTCAGTAAAAGTTTCATTTATTTGCCTTAATTTCATTTTAATCGTTGAAGGTGCTGATGGATGTTCTCGCTTTTATTTTCATGATTTCAAGGTGGCTTCAACCAGATTCCTATGCCGATCCTCAGAAGACATCATTGATACTGAATAAAGATGATATTCGTTGTGGTTGGCCTACTACCATAACTGTTCAAACAAAAGACCAGTATGGAGATGTGGTACATGTTCCCAATATGAAGGTAATTCTATCTGAATTAAATTAAAGACATTTGTACACTGACTGCTATAACTCATAAAATATTAGGAATGGCAAGTACATAGAGTCTAGTTTTTCTGTCCTTTGTATGCAATGTAGGATACTGACAGAACACTTAAATGATTTGTTTATGTTAATTCTAACATATGCTAGAGGATATGTTGATTTAAAGGAAGGATAAGAAAGTATGTGTATAAGAGTGCTAAGCACATAGAGGGAAGGCCCATGGTAACAGTGATTGAATAATGAATGAAAGAATACATTTTTAAGTTTTGTTTGTTTGTTTATATATTTTTGGTTCTGAGGATTTGGTTCAGGGGTGCTTAACAACTGAGCCATATCCCAGCCCTTTCTCTTTTTTATTTTGAGACAAGGTCTCACTAAGTTGCTAAGGCTGGCTTTGAATCCATGATCCTCCTGTCTCAGCCTCCTGAGCTGCTGGTATTACACACATGTGCCACTGTACTTGGTGGTTTTGTATTTATTTTCAAAACACCCAAGTACATTTTGCATTTGGTATTATTGTTACCACATTTTAGAATATCAATATTAAATAAATTTGAAATCTGTGAATTTAGGTCATAAGAGAATGAGGAATAGAAATCATCATTTACTGTATTGATGAATATAAAGTTCTTTGGATATCACTTTTCTGAGACATTAATAAGAATATTTGTATCATATTGTAATGTATATAATTATTTTGTGATATAATCTTTTATTGTGATAGTTCATCTAAACCTTTTATCATCTTTCTGAATAATTGATATTGAAAGAAATTTTAGGCAGTTCCCAATCTTCTTTTGCTCCAATGTTGAATTACAAAGGGATTTGTTTTTTTTGAAGCTTAGAGTTAATTAAGCCACAAAATCCTTTTTTGCTCACAGGATAACTAATTTTACTTCAGTATTCACTTTCAATGGAATTATTTCAACTGCTTCATACATTCTTTGATAACAACATGAAAAAGCACGATACCAATGTAACCTCTTATCTGACTTAATAAAAAAATGATAAAAGCACATTGTTAACATGACCTAAGATTAATAGGTAAAACTATAGAATAGCACTGGACACTGATACTAAATCAAAAAGTCATTAGCAGCACTTCCTAATTTTTACTCTGACCCCACAATAAGAATTTGTGTCATGACCTAAGGATGCAAGTAAATGATGGAATAATATCTACTGTTAAATACATATGATGTGTTACACACACAGACACACACACACACACACAATGCTATGCCATAATCATTTCTCATGTCTTAATTTTTTAAAATATTTTTAGTGTAGATGAACATAATACCTTTTTTTATTTATCTATTTATTTATTTGTATATGGTGGTGAGGATCAAACCCAGTGGCTCATAGATGCAAGGCAAGTGCTCTACTACTGAGCTACAACCCCAACCCTCTTCTGTCTTAATTTTAAGTCAGGTCATACTCCTACCAAAGTGATTTCATGTTGATTCTCTTCTTATTTCATGAATTGTAAAAAACACTACAAATTATAAGAAAAACAGTTGAATAGAAAATAAGTAATCCTGTTAGTGATTTTGAAAAATTGACTCTCCCTGAGGACACAATTTAATCACAACACAATATAATATACATCAATATATCAAGGGGCTTGGTTATTATACATTTATTGATGAATTTCTCAAGTGTATGTAGTGAGTTAAATCCAGTCTTTAAGCCTAAAAGGTTTAAGTTGCTCACATGACTACATTATAAAAGCATTTTCCAGGTTAGTGTAACATTTAATGTCTTTATAATATCCATACTGTTACGCTTATAGTATTTCTTTAGTTGTATTTTCTTTCTTATGTTGCTTTATACATTTTATTGTTTCTGGTATCTGGGTTGTATCTGGGCATTTCAGATGTGCTTTATCTTTTTTTTTCCTCTTCATCTTTGGGTTTTTTTTTTTTTAAATCACATCATTAATCTTTCTTTCCTGTCCTGTTTTTCTCTCCTCTTCTTTCCTCTCTGTTTCTCCTCCCTCTCTTTCCCTCCTTCCTTTCCCTATTTGCTTTTTCTATACTGTGCCCTTCACCTTTAGACCTCTTATTCAGTGTGCTAAAAATCCATATCATATTTATTGCCAAGTTAGAAACTACCTAGAATACTCCTTTAAATACTACTTGGGAAAAGTGGGGTTTTTTGTTTTATAATTTTTTTATTTTATTAATATCACATAATAGCTGAAAACCAAATTAATCTGTTTTATTTTTAGCCTAATAGCACATGAAGTCTTAGGAACACTTTATACCTCCGAAAAATTATTAAAATATTTATGTGGTGTTGCTAATTATTTGAAATATAAGAGTTGATTTGCAGGAATACATCAAATTCCAGAATGCTTTTTTTTTTCATTTTCCCTTTCGTGTGGTGCTGAGGGTTAAACCCAGGGCTTTGGTATGCTAGGTAAGCCCTCTACCACTGAGCTACACCCTGAGGCTCCAAAATGTTTTTTAAAGTGATGAGTGTTATATTTCTTCACTTACAAAATGATCATTCCAAGAAAGTCTCATTTAGTAATGGGACAGTCACATAGGAAAATAAGAGAACAACAATTTTATAAAAGAAAGCTGAATGATTAGCATTCTGTAATATCTCATACACTATAAAATGATTTAGGGTACGTCTAACATTAATTTACTTAGAAAATGTTTTTTTAGAGAATGATTCAGCCAACATGGTATGTATAAAATAGTATGTTTTATTTATAATTGAATGTCTTGAAATTTGAAAGTGTTTGTTTTATTATACTTAAAGTTTAAAGATTTTAATGGTGATAAATGTGTATGAGCTGGAGAATTTTACCCTGTGGATTTAAAATGCTAGTTTATTTTTTCTACACAAGAATGAGTTTTTTAATATTCCCAGGCCATTATGTCAATTCAAATACTGATTTCTCTCAACTCTAGCAGAAGATTGTTGATTCTTCAGCAGATCTCATGTGGCAGGTGCACTTTATGTATGCAATAAAAGTCTCAAATTACAGATTACATGGGATGACATTATTAATGAGAATAGTAAATATTAAAGATATTCTGCAATTCCAAGATGTCCCTCAGTTACTTAATATTGTCACATTAATTTATTTTTCTATTTCTACAAAGATCATATTGTTGAATTACCTGTTCTTGCCAACCTCAGAAATAGTGTCAGTAGGAATAGCAGAAATTTCTGAGTGAAGCTCAGAATGATGATGCCTAATGAGGAACTAAAGCAGAATTCAGATTGTAAATCTATACTTACCTAGAGTTCAAAATATTTTTTAATGCATAAACATATAAAAACAGAATAAAACATTTTGCTATAACTATCCTGTTAGAGTTTTTGATACTGTGGAGTGAACCAGGGCCTCATGCTTGCCACTTATACACTCTTTATCACTGAGCTACATTCTACACTCCCAGTTCCCTTAACGTATTTCTGAAAAGTGTTTTTTATAAGCCAGTTTATAATTTCAGCATTTTAACATGAGTTAAAAATATGCTTGCATTTATGCAGTAGAATAAATAAAGACACCCCCATTTTAATGTTGAAGAAATTGGAGAGCAAAGTTGAGATGTTTAAATCAAATGGCTTAAATCAGTGACATAGCTCTCTAATAATACTTTCCTTCTTTAGAATAAAATATCTTAGGTTTTAAGTATATGATTTGTTTTACTATGTGTCTGTTTTAAGACTTTTATCAATGAAGTACATTTTCTGCTGTGGAATAGTACAGCTGAAATTGAGTTACTGGTTTTAAAGTATGCTGAGAATATGGAAAAATATTTCTATGTGAATTATCTAATAAAATAACTTTAGCACTCCCTCCAAAAAAACTCAATATAGATTTATTCTTCTATCTTTCTTGTATTTATTGGAATTTATTTTTATTTTATGTTTGATATTTGTGATTACTTATTCTAAAATAGTGAAGGCTCTGTTTTACTGTGTTCAGGGTCATATTATAGAAACAAGTGGATGCTATCCTGGCTCTGTTGAATAAGCTTTTTTTTTTTTTTTTTTTTTTTTTTTTTTTTTTTTTTTTT
>CM053404.1:82759229-82921458 GCA_028644305.1 Xerus rutilus
GGTGGCTCAAGCCTGTAATCCCAGCACTTAGGGAGGCTGAGACAGGAGAATCGCGAGTTCAAAGCCAGCCTCAGCAATGGCGAGGCGCTAAGCAACTCAGTGAGACCCTGTCTCTACATGAAACACAAAATAGGGCTGGGGATGTGGCTCAGTGGTCGAGCACCCCTGAGTTCAATCCCCAGTACCAAAAAAAAAAAAAGACATAGATTGACTGATTGGATTAAAAAAGAGGATTCAGTCATATGATGTAAAAGACTAACCTTGCAGACATACATTCATAAACTGAAGGTGACAGGATGGGAAAAGATCTACCATGCAAATTGTTGCCAAAAAGAGCAAGCAGGGATAGCTACTTTATAAGACAAGCTGGACTTCAAGACAAACTCAATCAGAAGAGACAAAGAAGGTCAAGGGAATTCCTGTTAAGGGAATCATCCAACAACAAGAAATAATGATAATAAATGTTTGTGCCCTAAACAATGGAGCTTCTACGTACATAAAACAAATTCTTCAAATACAACTTGAAAGTTTGTATCTGATCCTTTCAACACATCTCTTTCTACTAGATAGATTATCCAGACAAAAGTAAAGATTCTTCTGAACTAAAAAATACTACTTATCAAATACTACCTAACAGATATCTGTAGAATATTTTATTATTCAATGACTGAATTCACTTTCTTCTCAGTGACACATGAAACATTTTCTAAAATAGATTTTATTTTAGCTCACAAAGTAAATCTTAATACAGAGAAATAGATAATTCCTTGCACAATTGAATGAAATTATAAGTCAGCAACAAGATGAAAACAGAAACCACTTTAATATGTGGAGATTAAACAATACACTTTGGAATGATAAATGGATAGCAGAAAAAATCAGGGAGAAATAAAAAATGTTTGAAAACAAACAAAACAGTGAGATTACTTACCAAAATCTCTGGAATAGCACAATGACAATTTTAAAAGGAAATTTTATAGCACTGAGTTCTTACATTTAAAAAATAGAAAGCTGCAAAACAAATAATCTAATAGTACATATCAAGGTCCTAGAAAAAGAACAAACTAACAACAAAATCAGCAGAAGAAAGGAAATTATAAAATCAGAGCCAAAATTAATAAAATTGAGAATAAAAAAATACAGAGAATCAAGGAAAGAGTTGGTTTTTTGAAAGAATAAACAAGATTGATAAACCTTTAAGCCAAACTAACTAAATAAAAGAGAGAATAGTCTCAAATTAATACAATTCAAGATGAAAAAAACAAATATCACCACAGACACTTCAGAAATCCAGAGAATCACTAGAAGCTATTTTGAAAATCTATATGCCATTAAACTGGAAAATCTAGAAGATATTCACAAATTCATAGAAACATATGACCTACCCAAAATAAACCATGAGAAAATAGAAAACAGACTAATATCAAGTAAGGAAATTGAAAAAGATATCAGAGAAAAGCTTAGGACCAGATGGAAGAAGATATTTGCCACCTCCTCCTCATATAGGGCATTAATATCCAGAAATATATAAAGAACTCAAAAAAACTTGACACCAAAAAAACAAATAACCCAATCAATAAATGAGTGAAAGAACTAAGCAAACCTTTCTCAAAAGAAGAAATACAAATGACCAACAAATATATGAAAAAAATGTTCAACATCTCTAGCAATTAGGAAAATGCAAATCAAAACCACTTTTGAGGTTTCATCACACTCCAGTCAGAATGGTAATTATCAGGAATACAAATAATAATAAGTGTCGGTGAGGATGTGTGGAAAAAGGTACACTCATACCTTGTTGGTGGAATTGCAAATTAGTGCAACCACTGTGGAAAGCAGTATAGAGATTCTTCAAAAAACTAGGAATGGAATCAGCATATGATACAGCTATCCTACTCCTTGGAATACATTAGCATACTGTAGGGATGCAGCCACATCAATGTTTAAAGTAGCACAATTCACAATAGCCAGACTATGGAACCAACCTAAGTGCCATTGGACAGATGAATGGATAAAGAAAATATGGTGTGTGTGGATATATATATACATATATACATATATGCATACACACACAATGGAATATTACTCAGCTATGAAAATGAAATTGTCATTTGCTGGTAGATGGATGGAACTGAAAACTATAATGCTACATGAAATAAGTCCGCCTCAAAGTGAAGGGTTTTCTCTGATATGCAGAATCTAGCCTAAAATTGGGGTGGGACAAGAGAGAAAAAGAAGAAATACGGGGAGAATGCCATCAAAATAAAAGAAAGGTTAGGAGAGTAAGAGAAGAGGATTGAGGGGGAGGTAGGGAAGATGGGATAAGGAGAAAAAAGTGGAATAAACCTGACTTAACTTTCTAGTGTACATATATGAATATACTACAATGAATTTTCCCCATTTAGGTATATCCACAAGACACTAATTTTTTTTAAAAAAATGTAAATAAATAGATCAGTAGAGGAAAAGGAAAGGGGAGGGAGGTGGAAAGGGTAAAAATAAGTAATTTTTGACTTAATTGGAGCATGCTATACTCCCTGCATTTATAATTATGTGAAAAAATCCTAATATTATATATAACTATTATTTACCAATAAAAAAATTTTAAATGGGATATTCTAAAGTTTTTTGTGTGCTAATGGAAATTATCCCATACAGTGGGAAAAATTGATGATGCATGAGAGAAAGAGCAAGATAATTACAGCAAGGAAGTGAGGGAGAAAGATTGACAGTTCAAGTAAAGGGGCTGGCTTTGGATAAGATCCAGGATGCTTCTTTCATTGAAACAGGAGAGAAGGTAAGGGGAAAGTAGGTTTAATAATCTGATTGCACCTTGAAGGTTTGTATCTGATTATTTTATTTCCTCACTGAAGAAAAGGGTAAGATTATAATCAACTGCAAGTAAGGAAGAAGGGTGATGGAGTTTTGAGGTGAGAAAGAGAAATTTAGTTGTTTGGGTGGGGAAACACTATGGCAGGATTGCCAGTTGATATGAAAATGCCAACCAAAATTAAATGTTTTCTAAAATATCCTAATGATCTCGGTTGTTTAATCAAAGGTAAATTTTCCAATATCCCTCTTAATTTCTTTTCAGGCCCAGTGAAAATATGCTGATTCGGGTCAATAATGATGGCACTTATTGTGCAAATTGGACTCCAGGGGCTATTGGACTCTACACTATTCATGTTACCATTGATGGCATTGAAATAGGTATATGTGTATATATTTAAGTTATAAGTTATCTAGTGAAGAGAACTAGAATCAAAATCATCCTTCATTGTAGTTTTGACACTATGTATAAGTTTCATAACTTTTGTGTGTCTTCATGTTGTTCTTCATAATGAGTATGTAGTTAGTGCATGCCTAAGTTCTTAAAATTTTGTAATAATTCCTGGTGTCTGCTCAGGTATTATAGCCCTCATGACTTCTTTCCACTTTCCCCAATGTGCCAGTCAGATGTGATGCCCTCTGTGCTGCTGTATTACCCTATGCATATAACCTGTCTACCCTTCACGGTCTGCCCTCTTCTTCCTCTCCTGCATGTGAGCAGAAACCCTATTGTTTACTCATGGATTTCCCACTCTATATCAGTACCAGCCATATAATGGCTGCTTAGTAAATATTGTTGAATGAATGAATTTTCTTAATCTACCATTAGTTTTGAAAAACATTAATTTTGGTGGGGACATGAATCTTAATTTTTAAACTCTGTGTGATAGGATAATAGAATTTTTTGAAGTGTTTATCAAAGTCAGTTTCTTAAAACAGTATTCTTTATGACACTGTTCAATAATTGAAGCTCCTATGATGAGATATATTTAGAAAACCTAGGGTATTGTAGTTTTACCGTAGACAGTCACACAGTTTACATCAACATATTAGGAATTCTGAGAAGTTCTGAAGTTAAAGAATCTTGTTTTTATTTAAACCAACGGGACCTCTTATCTGGAAAAGAGGGAGAGAGAGTCTAGTCAGTTCTTTATATCTTTGGATTCCATAGCTGTGGATTCAACCAGTTGTGCACTGATAATTCTTGGGGGAAAACGCGTTTATAATGAATATGTACAGACTTTTTTCTTGTCATTATTCCCTAAACAATACAATGTCACATAGCATTTACTTTGTATTAGATTAGTGATCTAGAGATGATTTAAAGTATACAGGAGAATGTGAGTAGGCTATATGCAGATATTACACAATTTATATACATTAGTATAACTATATAGAATCAGATATATAAAATAATACCATTCCAGAGATTTTTGTATCCACAGGCTTTGCAGCAGTCTCCTTATTTCAGCATATCCATAATGCCTTTTGTTCTACAAACATATACTGATTCTGAGCAAAATATTTTCTAAGAAAATTCTGTCAATTATTAATAATTTGGTGAAGATTGCTGAGATAAAACAAGCAAACAAAAAGCATTTGAAATACAATATAAGTAGTGACAGATGAGAGATACAAATTACAACAGGAATTTGAAAACCATGGTAGTCAAGAATGATTTTATAAAGAATTTTTTCTCTGCAAATACTAGGAAAATTTCAGTAGGTAGAGTTTTTAATCTTACCTAATACTGAAGTAAAGGAAACTGATTTATTTTTTAGAATGACCCTGAAGAAAGATATTTGTGTTTACTTAGAATTTTCTTTCTTTTTTTCTCCCCTCACCTCTTGCCCATACTGGGGATTGAACTGACGGGCACTTTACCACTGATCTATATCCCCAACCTTTTTATTTTTTATTTTGAGTCAGAGCCTCACTAGGTTGCTTAGGACCTTGCTAAATCGCTGAGGCTAGCCTTGTACTTGAGATTCTCCTGCCTCAGCCTCCCAAGTCACTGGGATTACAAGTGTGTGCAACCCAGCTAGAATCATGCATTTTCTTCTCTGCTCCGCTTTCCTACTCTTCCTAACTCAGCTTTCTCCTAGACTGTCAATAGACTGGGACCTTGCTCAGTGATAGATAAGGACAGACAATAATTCATTAGAATGATAATAATAATAGCTAATATTTTTTAGACATTTAATATACATACATTGTTCTGCATATACCTTTTGTATTTTAAATTATTTAATTCTCATAACAGCTCAGTGAATAGGTGCTATTACTGTTTCCATTTCAGAGATGGTAACATTGGACACTGAGAGTCTTAAATTATTGGCAGATGTAGGAGCACCTAAGCAGTCCAGAGTGAGAACTGGGCTTTTAACCACCATTCTGTATTATGCAATCCGTCTGTCCTGCTGTCAGGCATGCTGTACTGCCTGTCAGCAACAGAAGTGACTGGTATAGGTAATGTGTGCTGCTGTCAGATAATGTTTAATTACACAAAGGTTTATTTTTATTGCTATTCTGAATTTTCAGTATCATTTCATATGTTCAAGTTAAACAATAGAAACCCCATTTTTGCTTAAAGCCCTGAGGAAAATTTTGTGTCTTGCCACTTTGGAATCTCTGGGCCATTTTTCATATATTTCTCTTTTTTAGCTTGTTCAGACACCAATCACCTTAAAAGAACAGATTGGGACACTTGTTTTCGTTTAAAATAGGTTTGTGAGTGTTTATAAGGTTGAGTTCAAAGATCCTCCCTCTCATTTTTTTGTCAGATGTTTTATCTGCCTTCCTTTTCTTACAGATGCTGGCCTCGAAGTAAAAGTAAAAGACCCACCAAAAGGGATGATTCCACCAGGAACTCAGTTGGTCAAGCCTAAGGCTGAACCTCAACCAAATAAGGTTAGGGTAGATGAAGTCTGAGCTGAATAGGGCACAGGTTTTTAAAGTATTTCCTTGATACTTCAAAATGGTCATGAAATATCTAATATTTTATTGATTGACTTTAGCATTTGAATTCTAAATATCTCAAATAAATTTGGAGAGCGTTACATGGTAAATTTAATCATTTCAAATTATAAAATATGTGCTTTTGGGTTTCTTTATGTAGTGCTGTAGTAATCGTTGTGTACTTTGTTATTGAAAGTTTGCAATTAACAAAAAGTCTACTGAAATTAAATGTAAACTTTTTAAGGTTAAAATATCTTGTACCCTTAAAAGAACAATTAATTTCCTAACATCCAATTAATTTCCTACATCCAAAGGAAGTACACATAGGAATTTTGGTAAATTACTTGTTAGAAAGTAGAAACATTTTATATAGTACCTTTCTAAAAGGTATCTTTTAACCTTTTTGTCATATGTATTCAAAATTTAGAAAGGAAATTCTAAATATATATTAATAATTCTCAAATTTTTCCAGTCATATACATTTCAATATGTATAAAAATTCAATTTTTATAATTTTATAAGTAATCTGTTACTTGAAGAGGTAAAAAGCTATAAATAATTTTGGAAATTTTTTCAAAATTATAGTACTTTTAAATCTGTTTCATTTTATCTCTTACTACTTATGAAATCTCTCTTCCATGTTTTTCCTCTCTTACTAAATATGTTTGCCTTTCTCAGGTTCGAAAATTTGTGGCCAAAGACAGTGCTGGGCTTCGCATCCGGAGCCACCCTTCCCTTCAGAGTGAACAAATAGGCATAGTGAAAGTCAATGGAACTATCACTTTCATTGATGAGGTAATTCATAAAGAAACTCTTAGTAATAAATATTGGACAGAAAGTTTTTGCATTGTTTGCACAAAAATAAGTCTACAAAGTTTTCTGTTAAAATATGTTTTGAGCAGTGTGAGATCTTTGAAAATTGTTTTGCAGCATGTATCCATGGAGTTTCAGGCATTGAATTTATTTTCTTTTATCAATAAAAACATAGCTATAATTATATTTTGAACATAAAAAAAGAACTCAATTAGACATAGTAGTCAGAACCTGTATAAGTATTTGCTGAAAATGAATATAGTTGTTTTTTATGAATTTTTAAAATATTTTTTAAACATATTCCTTGTATTACTTTAACTTTGGTTGCTATGTATTATATTTTCTACTAATACAACCAAGTAACTTCTGATTAGTTATTCTAAATGTGGAGAAGGAAGACTTGTGTTCTTTGAGAAAACATCTGATTTTACTATTTAAGCTATTTATCTTAAGTGTGATTTCCTTTAGTTTTTACTTCTAAGCGAAATTGTTATTTCAGTCTCACACTGTGGATTATACTATTGTGGCATTCTTTGCTGCTTTTTTCCTTAGAGGATCCCTAAAACTTAGCTTCTATGAAAACTAGATGCCTAATCTGTTTCTACCACTTTATGCCTGCTTCTCAGTCTTTCAGTCCTTGCTACCACCATAGGAGTGACAGGAGGGCATGGCTTGTTTCTGTTGCTTCTTTCCCATAGATCCACAATGATGATGGTGTGTGGCTGAGACTGAATGATGAGACAATAAAGAAGTATGTTCCTAACATGAATGGTTACACTGAAGCCTGGTGTCTCTCATTTAATCAACATCTTGGCAAGAGCCTTCTGGTCCCCATTGACGTAAGTAAAAGGTGGTTTTAAAAAACATCATAGGTACAGTCTGTCCTCATTACAGACTTTCTTTAATTAAGGCTTTTCAGTTCTGAGGTAACCCACAATTAAGTAACTTTGACTTTAGAAGTGCTTCAATTTTTCAGAGCTTTTGTCTAATGAAAGTAAAATTTGGCAAGGTTAAAGCCCTTAATGATTATTTTGATTCATCACCAATAGGAGGCAGTAAATTTAAAATAGGCTTACTGAATTTCTTTCAGAGAGGTAAAGAATGAGAGTGGTTGCACTTTTTTTCAACCTTTCTTATTTATACAACTGTTTGGAATGAATTCCAAACTAAAATTTAAGAATTTTCATTCAGAAACAGGTATAAATGGTTGTATATTGTGTTGTGTTGGCGTTTTGCAGTTATCTCTTTGTGTTATGTGTAATTTTGAATTTTTTCTTCTTTGGCTTACAATATTATTATGTTAACATGAAATAGATTTATACACTTGTAATGGTATATAGTATTCTATTAGAAGCTGAATCCTCATCTCTGAGAAAATTTATTGAACCTCTTTGATAAATTTAGTAGGGTGGTTAGAACTAGTGGTTATAAGATCACTCTGTCATGAGATACAGTAGTAGGAACCCATACTCTTTAAAATTTATTCAGAAGGTGTGATTTTTTTTCTTTTCATTACCATCATTCCCATATGCTCCTTATGCTACTGTTAATTTAACCTTGGCAAAATTTTATTCTTTTAAACAAATACCTCAGTATTTGAACAGTTGAATTTCTTCAAAATCAGTGTTAGCTTATTATATCAAATCATTCCATATATTGTATTTGTTTCTCCCCTTGAGAGCTCATAATAATGTTTTCCAAAGTATTGGTTTTATAGGATGCTTCTCTGTGTAAGAAAATATTGGAACTTTATGTTCTTTTGTATATATTTTATAATAGCACAGTGAAGAGAAATATATTAGACATTTGATGGAGAAAGTTTGGAGTATTGGCCTACTACTTCTCTGAGGTTAAGCTGATAAGTATATAATTAGAATGTTAAATAAATTTGATCTTGAATTTTCCATAGGTTTGTATCTACAGTGAAAATGAAAACAATTTTGACTCTATGGAAAATAAATAATAATTCTATATCATGTGTGACTAAAAAGTTGGCCTTAAATAGTTATAAACTATTTTCTATTATAAGCACATAGTCCTCAGGATTATGAAAAGGGCATCTTAAATGAGATAACTACAACAGATTTTCTTTTTTAAATTTGGCCAATTTAGTCTTGGGTTTTTTGTTTGTTTTTTAAAGAAAATTTTCTTACCTACCCTACTTCAAGATTTTCTTCCTAATTCCTTTGTTTGCTAATTTAGGGAGATACCATTGAAAGAAAGAGGAAAATAGCCAACACAGATAAAGCAAGAGAATAACAAAGGTAGAAAGGGAGAGCAAGAAGTGCTATGTTGAAATGCTAGAGCCCATAATTTCATTTTGGACTGTTCCATTATTTGATACTTTTAATCTCATCCAAAACACAATTTGTAGTATACAATCTCCTTAAAGTCAGGGAGAAAAGAACAATAACAGGTAAAAGAGGAAGCTAAATGGGGAGAGCCATACTCCATAAACCTGTTGATAATTTTCACTGGAATGTGAATGAGGAGTTTGTCACTGACATATTGGAAAGGTCTAGATGCAGAATATTAAAATAAAATGACAAAGTACCTTTTTGTACTTTCTAGCTTTTCTTTTTGAGGAATTACATGAGTTTGGTTTTAATGTAAATAGCTAAGGGTGTCTGATTATTAAGAATGCTGATATTTTTTGATTTCCTATTTTGAGATCCTTAAAAGTTAAAACAAAGACACCAGTAGTACAGGGAGAATTTAAAGTTGTAGATTAGAACACTGAAAAAAGGAAGAGATAGAATTAAGGGTATATTTGGAAAGTTTATTTCTCTAAAGTAGGATGGGATATTTATGGTAATAGACAAATTGGGAGGGGGGGAAGGGGATAGGTTGAGGAAGACCACAATTTTTTAAATAAAAAAAGGAAAATCATCAGTTAAGAATGAGTTAAGTTAGAGGATTTAAAAAAGCAATGAAGATTTAAAATAATATTTGAGAGAAATAGAAGAGGTATTTGACCAAAAACAAGAAAAAGATTATTGGGCCACTAGGAGTTCAGTGATACCATGGTATGGACCCCATCTAGATCTAGATACCTCTTCCTCTCCCCCATAATCCTAAATGTCCAAAATTAAAGAAGCCCCAAAAAAGCAGATTATAATATTGGTTGGAATATTTTGGGATGCCATGACTAAAAAATAGAGACCAAAAGGGATTGCTGATCCTGATGAAAGAGCAATTAAAGTAACCAACTGTGGAATTGGAATTCATCCTAATTTAGTGCGTGAATGGACAAATGGAGAGTCCAAGGGACTTGGAGGACTTAATAAAATTATCTAAAAATGTTGTAGGTACACTGTAGTTAAAAAGCTGGAAAGATATAGGCAGCTTGCATGAGGAAGTAGATTTGTCTTTGATTTCATAGATTGAGAAATTTAATGGATGAAAGTTCCATTAGGTTGCTATGAGAGGGTAGCTAAAGTGTGGTGCAAGTGAAAGTCACTGGAATTGCCTAAGTCTACAGATTAAAGGCTAGACAGTTGAAAAATCATTTGCATAGCCATGGAGACACAGCAATGATGGCAACACTGTGTACTACAAGATTAAAGATGAAAGCAAATTACTTACCATTGGAGGAAGGGTCCACTTGAACACAGTTTAAAGTCATGGGAATTATTTGATTTTGGATCAGGGAGACACAGAGAAGTTTTGCTATAAAATGAGTGAACAGGCAGTTAACTTAAGGACTTAAATTTTGGGTAGTGATCAGAGATGACAGAGGGGATGCAGTGTGGCAAAATTAACTGGCGTAACAGATTCCCAAACAGATCTGCTATGAAGTTGATTTAGTGCAGACATTAGATGAAAGCCCACCCAAGTCAGAGGCCTGGCAAAAGCAGCAACAGGCTGTTTTCCAAGATTTTGTCTGCAGGGCTAGACATGAGCACAAAAGGAATTATGATTCCACCTCATCCCGTCAAGGAAATAATACAGCTAAATAATTGCATTTTGTTAACTCTTCTTTGTATCTTAATACATTGACTGCTGTAAAAACACTTTCCATCTATTTTCTCTTCTCACTTGAGTCCATTTGTGAGTAAATGAGCTATGATCATCATTGATAATTATAATATTCTATCAATAGAAAAATATTAGAGCCAGGCGCGGTGGCGCATACCTGTAATCCCAGCGGCTCAGAAGGCTTAGGCAAGAGGATTGTGAGTTCAAAGCCAGCCTCAGCAATGGCGAGGTGCTGAGTGAGACCCTGTCTTTAATAATATACAAAATAGGGCTGGAGGTGTGGTTCAGTGGTCAAGTGCCCCTGAGTTCAGTTCCCAGTCCAAAAAAGAAAAAAGAAAAGAAAAATATTAGAAATAATCAAGGACCAATGCCACTAACTTAAAGTGATGCAAAAGTACTAAAAAGTTGCCTTTAGCAATTTTACACTTACTATTCAAATGTTTTCTAGTTAAAACAATTTTATATTCACATCAATGTGCATACATTATTTGGGTCCTAATTCAAACAAACTAGAGGGGAATGGATGTAGGGACTGGAGTGTTAAAAAGTAGCTGAACTATTTAAAAACAAAGTTACCATAAATAACCAATTTAGATTAAGTTTTAAAGTGGTTTTGTTACATTATTTTATTGTATTTTAGAACCTTTGTGTCCATTGTAGATATATACTTCAGCTAAATTTTGGCCTGCCTAACAGTAGTTCTATTTAAACACCATTACTTTACTTAGAAATAATAGAGTCCTACATTAGTTCAAATGTGACTTTTCACTGTTTTAGCACTTTCGTAATGTTCTAGTTTACAGATTAAATAAGATTAAACATTTATATTATGATTATGTATGTTCAAATTTTTTTAAGTCAGTGAGAAAAATAGAGCTAATTAGATAAAAATGTAAATCCTTTTTGAGACATTAGTTATCTGTTAGAACTTTTTGTCCTTTTTAGAACACACTTTTTAATTTTACATCTTGGAGTCTTTATTTTGCTATATCATTTATCTAGAATGCTTTTGCTTAATTTTTTCTAATATTGTTCTAACTGGGATGTTGGTATTTGATGGAGAGGCAGAGAGGAGGGATTTAAAATAAATGAGATGAGATGAGATGTAGTT
Source organism: Xerus rutilus (assembly GCA_028644305.1). Classification (NCBI taxonomy): domain Eukaryota; kingdom Metazoa; phylum Chordata; class Mammalia; order Rodentia; family Sciuridae; genus Xerus; species Xerus rutilus. The sequence continues at coordinate 82,770,919 of CM053404.1, forward strand.
CTTGCTGTTGGGATACTTACCATATAATATAGTAGACATCCTGTATTCAAATAGTGAAGTCGTATTGTGGTAAGTTGTGGAATAGCTTAACTTAGAAGATAATATTTGAGTTGGACTTGAAGAAAAGCTGCCAGGAAAAAAATGAAGAAATGTCTAGACAGAGAATCAAATGTTCAAAGTTAAGGAGACATGGTATATTTGGGAACTGATGAATAATTGATATGGATTAAGCGAAGGATTGGTGGTGGAAAGCAGATAAATAAGGGGGAACTTGAGTTTCCCTCTCCCTTCCCAGGTAGCACTTAGTCTGTAGAAGAGGCTTAATCTTTTCTCCAGCTGATGGTAGTTAGTGTGTTTTTCTCATCTTCAGCTCATTTATATTTATGTACTTTTTATTTCTATTTTTAACCTCCTTCAGGTTAAGAGTTAATAAAAGATTCCTTCTTCCTTATGTTTGTTTTTTCCCTAAAGTGTTAAATATTAACTTTACTCAGAATCTTTTCAACACTTGTTGATATCTAGTTTGAGTTCTTTTCATTTGATGTGATCTTGCTGCTTAAAATAATTCTTTTTTTTTATTTCTTATTTTTTATTTATTTTTTTAATCTAATTATTTTATTTAAATGCATTTCAAGTAATAGTACATAAACAGAGCTCAGTTTTTCTATTTCTCTGGTTGCAAACCAGATAGAGTCACACCATTTGTGTCTTCATACATGCACCAGGGGTAGTAATGACCCTCTCGATCAGCCATCATTATGCTCCTTACCTTAATTGTCTCATTTAATTCTCAGTATGACTTTGTGATGTTAAGGATATTGTTCTCACTTTCCAATGAAGATAGATAATTACTCACCTAAGATCCCAAGTTGAAAGTAATAGAACTGGTATTGGAACCCAGTTGATTTTATTCAAAAGCTCATGATTTTATGTTTGATATGCCTTAACTAGTGAAGAGATAAGGATAAATACAGCTTTTAAAAGGATAAGGTAAATATCTATATAGCTATAAAAGTCATTATTTTGGCTAGAACTGCCGAATTAAATAATATGAATACTTTTAATCTAATAATTGAATGAAGATGAATACCAGGACATATATTGAAGGTAAATGAGTCCATCTGAGAAAGCATACCTGGGAAATGATGATTTTTTTAATTAAAATTCTAATGATTGGAAAGATACAAAATGTGAGCTAGTAGAAAGTTTCATACATCTTGGAAAATGTAAGTTAAAAAAGAGAGTCACTTATTCCACATGACATGGGAAACGTTTGACTACCTAAAATAAAGAGCTTAATTTTTTGGAAAATATATTTACTTCTGTGATCGGAGGTATCAGTGATTTAAAACTTTAGGTACTTTGTCAAAACTAAATTCTTTCAACACTGTGAGGAAAGATGAGTAGAAAAGAAAGTTTATATCAAAAAAAGCTGGAGATCCACCTTTAGAAGTGTTGTAAGATTTGTTTATAAGTTCTGTGTTATCTAAATTCTTTTTTTATCTCACCTAGTTATATATGTAATAGTTGGTATACCATACAGGGTATTTCATATTAGTAGTACTCATGTGCTCATTTAATTAGGAATTTTATTTTACTCTATTTAAATGCTGTTATCTAATTTTTATTTATTTTTATTGGTTCTCTTTAGTTATACATAACATTAGGATTCATTTTGACATAATGATAAAAGCATAGAATATAACTTGTTCTTATTTAGTCCCTGGTACTTCCCCTTGCTGTCCCCTCATCCTTCCCCCTATTTCTTCTGCTAATCTTTCTGCTCTTTATTTATAATTCTTTTTTAATTAATGTCTTGTGGATATACATGATGGTGAGATTCACTGTGGTATTTTCATATATGTACGTAGAAAAGTTAGGTTTTTGCAGAAGCAACTTGGGTCTCTGAACATCTCCATGTATTTATATAAATCCCTTCCTAGTTAGACTCATGGGTATTCACATACAGAAAGTATGTTGAGCCGGGAATAGTGGCACATGCCTGTAATCTCAGTGGCTCTGGAGGCTGAGGGAGGAGGATCACAAGTTCAAAGCTAGCGTCAGCAAATTAGTGAGGCTCTAAGAAACTTAGCAAGTCCCTGTATCTAAAGAAAAAAAACAAAAGCTGGGCCCAGTGGCGCATGCCTGTAATCCCAGCACTTTGGGAGGCTGAGACAGGAGGGTTGCGAGTTCAAAGCCAGCCTCAGCAACGGCAAGGCGCTAAGCAACTCAGTGAGACCCTGTCTCTACATAAAACACAAAATAGGCCTGGGGATGTGGCTAAGTAGTTAAGCGCCTCTTGGATCAATCCCTGATATGAAAGAAAGAAAGATAAAGGAAGGGAAGGAAGAAAAGAGAAGAGAAAGAGTGAAAAGAAAAGAAAGCTGATATCTGAAATTTGGGCCACTGAAGATTTGGAATAGAAATGAAGGGAAATTTTCATTTTATGGTCTGTATTATAGCATAACAAAGAATTAGTAAAAGTGACATTTATTTTATAGCCAATTTCATTTTTTTTTTGAAATACCTAATAATACCAGACAGTATGGCTTTAACGTACTCCAGATTCCTGGTTTTGAGTTGTTAATAGGTTTTTGCATATGTGTATACATAACCTTTTTTAATATTAATAATATTCTTTTTACTTTATATAGCATTATAAATGTACTACCTTTAGATGGTTATAAACTGCTTCATTTCATTCTTTAATGGTTAGGTTTCTTAAACAGAATGAGGCCAGATGTGGTGGTGCATGCCTGTAATCCCAGCAGTTTGGGAGGATGAGGCAGGAAGATCATGAGTTCAAAGCCAGCCTCAGCAACTTAGCAAGCCCCTAAGCAGCATAGCGAGACCCTGTCTAAATAAAATATAATAAAGGGTTGGGGATTTCGCTCAGTGGTTAAGTGTCCTTGGGTTCAATCTGTCCTTAGGTTTAATCCCTGGTACCCACCCTCCCCACAAACTGAATGAAGTTGAGGTAGTTTATGTATATATGCTATGCTTAATTTTCCTGAGTTATTTTTATCTTTTTTGCTTTAAAATTGGCAGCTCTTTAACTCTGTGTTTATCTATCACATGAAAGAATTTTATTTGGCATGTTTGATCATGCATTTTCACTGTGATAATTATTCACTTGCTTGGTATCTTCTCTGCATTGAAAAACTACCAGCTTGGAGTTGCAATCTGGTATTGTTAATTTACTTAGGTTTCTACCATGCTTTCATCTTTAATTTTCTTGACAGAGCTTTTCTACCTTTAAAATAGAATTTGAGAATAAAATACTTTAATTATTGTATATATGTATATGTGGTCCATATTGATCTATGAAATTATGCAACTTGAAATCTAATTCATACAGTTTAATATTGAGAAATCATGATTTTTGAGAGATTAATGTTTGCATGAATTTTCATATAGACTAAAACCTTCCTAAATTTTGAAAAGAAAGCTATTCACACATTTTATTTTTAAACTCCAGCTTTCTATTTGGCAAATTTTTGATACTTGATAAATGCAATTTAATTTGATTATAATGTAACATGGACTAAGAATTTTGTACAACTGCAGTGTGACACTAAAAAAAGTATCAAATTTGAATTCACATATAACTAACATAAAATTGATTTTATTGGCAATTTAATACCAGTGCTAGTTATATCACTTTCAAGTAACTATCATTATACATTCATTGACTCAGAACACAGTTAAATTTGCACATTGAAACTCAAGACATGTTGGACGTGGTGGTGTGCACCTGTAACCCTAGAGACTTGGAGGCTGAGGCAGGAGGATCACAAGTTCAAAACTAGCCTTGGGAACTTAGTGAGACTCTGTTTCTAAATAAAACATAAAAAATGGCTGATGATGTGGCTCAGTGTTTAAGCATCCCCTGGGTTCAATCCCTGCTACCAAAAAAAGAAAAGAAAAAGCAATTAAAGGCAGGTATAAGTTTAAAAAAAAAAAAAGTGACCGTCAGTCACCACATTGCTGCTTTTGAAAAAAAATTTTTAGTTGTAGATAGACACAATACCTTTTTATTGATTAATTAATTTATTTTTATATGGTGCTGAGGGTTAAACCCAGTGCCTCACATGTGCTAGGCAAGCACTCTGCCACTGAGCCATAGCCCCTGACCACCACATTGCTTCTTTATTACTAAATTCATATGCCTTGTTTTTAACAATTGCATTTCACGTTGCTTTTAATAATAGAATAACTTATGCTCAAAGTCGAAAATGCTAAAAAAAATCTCAATATTGTTTTATGTCAAAAGTTCTGCACCACTATTCTCTGTGAGGGATAAGCAAATGCACTACAAATTCTTATGTGTGTGGATGAACCAACAAGGATATTATTCCTTCCCCCAAAAATAGTATTTTAGTATGCTTTGCTATGTTTCCACTTCACCTAAAGAGAGAGGACCCTATTTGCTATGCAATTTTAAATTGGGAAAGCGGCTTTGGTTTCAGTTTTGTTTTACATTTATTTGCAGGCATATTACTAGAAACATTTTTTTCTGTTTTAGATGTGGTATATTTCTTATTTATTATATATGTATGTACATGGTTATATATTTATATCTGTCCATACACATATATACATGAAAAAAACAAAGAACTAGAGAATAATAAATATATTCTCATTGTCTAAAATGATGTAGAATTGAGATTTGTGGTGTTTCTTTTGCATTGAAGTCTTAGATGATTATAGTATTTATTAACATTTTGAACATCCTGTTTTGGTACAGAGTAACCATTTATCACAATAATTACATAAGCATAAAATTGTTTAGTTACTACTCACTAAAAAAATTTTAGTTTCAGATCAGGTAAATATATTGATAGTACAATATATCTATGTAAAATGTGTTATCATTTAAATAGTCATTGTGAAAATACTGATTTTTCTGGAATTGTGTTACAGTGAATAGATTGTTCTTTAACAAAATATTTTTGGATTTCAACATAGAGATACTGAGTGCTCTGTGCATTTCCTGAACTTTGAGATGGAGAAAAGTAGACCTGTATTTTAATAAAAGATTCAGATTATACCTTTTTTTATGCTTTTCTCAACAAATTTGCTAGTAGCTTTCAAAAAGCATTTTCAAATCATTTTTTTTTATTCATAGAAGGGAAAAAACTGAAAAATTACTTACGTTTTTTGTTTGGTTTTACTGTTTGCTTTTTTTTTTTTTTTTTTTTTTGTACTTTAAAAAGTGATAATCCAGCAACTCAGGAAACTGAGGCAGGAGGATCACAAGTTCAAGGCCAACCTCAACAACTTAATAAGATCCTGTCTCAAAAAATAAGAAGGGCTGGTGATGTGCTCAGTGGTAAAGTGCCTTTGGGTTCAATCTAGTACCAAAACAAATAAAGTGATAATTAGCTCACATAACACTATATGTCCTCGTTATTATTCATAATAATATCCTCACTTAAGGAGTGTTAGGGTTTTCTTCTTGTATTGACTGTTTCAAACTTTATAAACAATGTCTGACTCTTAATTTTAGTAAATGGCATGACACACTATATCCATGGAGAGCTTTTTGACAAAAACTTACTTTTCAGAATTTCTTTGATATGTGGTTTACTCAGGTGGCTTCAGTTTCCCTTTAGAAAAATAATATTTCAGTATTGATGCTAGAGTACAAAAAAATGTTGTTACTGTGACACATCTTCTATAGATGATATTCTGTTCCCTTTCTTTGTTGATATTTTTCTTTCTTAAACTTTGTTGCTCAGAATATCTTTAATGCTAGCCAAGGAGTCAGGGATTTGGACGTATTTTCATGGACTTCCAAAGCTTTTTTCCCCCAGGTGAGTTAACTGTAAGGAACAATCATACATTATTCAGGTATTTCAGCATGTACAACAAATTTTTCATTGTATTTTGAAGGTTTTGCTTAGGATTAATAAAAATTGCTAACAAAAAATTAAAAGGATCTATATGGGGCTGGGGATATAGCTCAGTTGGTAGAGTGCTTGCCTTGCATGCACAAGGCCCTGGATTCAATCCCCAGCACCACAGAAACAAAACAAAACAAAACAAAAACTATATGAAGGGCTACAATTGAGTTTCCCTTCTATATTCATCAACAGATGTGTTATTAGTGGAAATGACACTTCCATGTGACCATGTGACTTCAAAGTTGCTATGTTTACAGTTTCATGACTAACTTTACCAACAGTTACCTCCAAGTTTACCTTTTACAGAACTAACTTATTTAGCTGGTAGTGCTATGCTACCAGCTTGGCATGCTACCAGACTTCATGGTGCTTCCATTTTTCTGCTGCCTACCCTTTTATGTTGCCCTTTTGAATATTCATCTGAGAACGGGAAGGAAATGAAAGGGGAAAATTAATATTGACATTCCTCAGTTTTACATCCTAGTGCCTGAATCTCATATTTCTGTATTGAATAAAATGTGATTTTAGGATTGCTGGAGAAGGACAGGCACAGTTATATGATTTTATGTCTATCATTTCTTTTTTTATGTTGTTTTATAGAAAAAATTGGTTTAGCTTTGTTTTATATTTACTTAAGTAGCTTCATTATTTGATAAAAAATTGACTATTATAATAAATGTTCTCATATGTTGCCTTTCAGTGACTAGTTCACAATTATTATTAGCTTTGTCAACATTTATCTCCATGTGTTATCCTGAATAACCAGAAATTGGAATTACTGTTAGTAATTAAATGCTCTAAGAATATCATTGAATACCAGTGAAACTTTTTTAGCTGAATCTATTCATATTTGCTTTTATTTTTCTGTTATAATTTTTAAAAGTCAGGCCAGGCACAGTGGTGCATGCCTGTAATCCCAGCACTATGGGAGACTGAGACAGGAGGATCTCGAGTTCAAAGCCAATGGCAAGGCGCTAAGCAAGTCAGTGAGACCCTGTCTCTACATAAAAACACAAAATAGGGCTGGGAATGTGGCTTAGTGGTCGAGTACCCCTGACTTAAATCCCCAGTACCTAAAATAATAATAATAATAATCAGTTGTAAATAGTACATGATTATATATGTATTCTTCTACCTATGAAATTGCATTATGTTTTCACTAAAACTAATAATTCACAAATACAAATTTTTAAATGTTGACCAAAAATCTTGTGAGTATAGTAGCACTATTTCAAGGTTTAGATCTTACACTTGAATTTTATTTTGAGTGTTCACCTTGTATTAATATTGTACTGTATATATATATATATATAAATTTTTACAAATATACAAGGAGGGCTATATAAAATGCACATTTTAAGCTTATTTTTACTTGTAAATCTGGTCTGCTTTATAAGGAATTAAAATTCCTATTTCCATTAAATTGGAAATATATAACTAAAGTGTATTGGTACATAGAGTATGATAATTAAAGCAATATGTAAATTATCCATAGTACATGTTCATATAAGTAAAAAATTATTATTTTTTTGTCATCAGAATGAGATTTACAGAGTGTTTAGTGAAGGCTAATAGTAGGTTTAAATTTTTCTCTGACCAACCATATATTGTAAGAAAGTATGCAAGAATTTGTGAATCTATGTATTTTTTAGCCTCAGAATTTTATTTTTAATGTTCTATGTATATAGACATGTATACATATTTACCATTATGAAACTTACTTATAAGGATAGAACTATTTAGTAAAATCTTGTATAATGTTCATTTAAAAATATTTATAACATTATTAAATACTAATTTTAAACTAATTTTTATGAGTGTCCCATTATGTATCTTTTACTCTATTTGACCATAATTCTTAGAATCCATTTTACTGTATTTAAAAGTGCAGTTCCAAAGGAATAATGGCTATGGAAGAAATCCCAGTGGGGCATTTTTATTTACATTAAGTGAGAAGAGAAAATATCAAGGTTAATATTTCTGTTTATTATGTTACAAGGAAACAATTCATCACAGCATTCAGATTCAACAGAAAATGTAGAACAAGTTTGTTTGATTAGAATTGACTCTTCATAAATATTACTCAAATTCATTTTATTTACTTAAAATGCATCTTTAATACTAATCTGCACAAAAATATAATTGTTTTCTATTACTAACATTAATACATCACTTCATAGTAATGATCCAACAAATCTAGAAAGACATTTTCATATAGAGTACATTAAGAAAGTATAAGTTGCTAAAATCTTATAAACATTTCATTTTTAACTAGCAAATATTAAAATGTGGCTATTATATTTTGTATATATTTTATTATTGTTATCTTTTATTAGATGTCTCCAGAGTCTTCATATCATTTTCTCAACTTATATATAATTATTACAAAGTAGGAAGAAATGAATATTTAGACTTTTTTGACCATACCAAACAACATACAGTGTTGTAATAAGAACTCAGAACTATTCAGTGTGGTTTACATAGTAAATTATTTCGACTTCTCCTTCTTTTAAATATTACATTAAAAGATAAAATTAGAAACTACAGTACTGTATTTCTCAATTGTGGTGGGAAAAGCCAAAGATTCAGTTGTTCTCCCTATTTTCTTCTTTTCAAGTTTACTGAAAGATTCTTCAATAGTGGTATTGACTAATATTTCAGTTATCTCTAAATATTCTCTTTCTTAATTGGTAGGATTGTAGGCTTGCTGTAAAAGCTATTAAGAGGATTCCAAAGTGATAATAGATCAAATTTTATTCACTTTTTTTTCTTATTCAACTTTTCAGGAACCTAAAACTAATACTGATGACTTTTTCAAAGACATAAACACCTGCTGCCCACAGGAAGCAACAATGCAAGAACAAGATATGCCGTTCTTACGAGGAGGGCCAGGCATGTACAAGGTAGTGAAGACGGGACCTTCAGGTCACAACATCAGAAGCTGCCCTAACCTTAGAGGTATCCCAATTGGAATGTTAGTTCTGGGAAACAAAGTCAAAGCAATGGGAGAGGTATGGATTCTTGTAGCTTCATGAATTCTAAGATATTCATTTTCAATGTAATACAAACCAAGCATCTCTTTTTTCCAAAGGTTTTCCATTTCCATTCTGGGTGTTTAAATGTTAATGTTCTTGACTTTACTTGCACTGGTAATACTAACATAATTTTTCTTTGCTTCTTTTCTAATAATTCTCATAATTATCCTAGGAAAATAACACTTATAATACATGATTTGTATTGTTCATATAAATGTGATATTTGCATATATCTTTCCATTATTGCAAATGTACTGTACCGTTATTGATTATTAGCACTTACAATATTTTATGTGAATCAGCATGGAGAGGTGATCATATGCAAAAGGATTAATTTTTTTGTTCCCATTCCTAGGTCTCACTGAAGTCCTGAGCAAATAAAATTATTCTTTAGTCCACTGTGGCATTTGCCTCAGCCAATAAGCTTGAAGATGTAGTGTGTCATGCTATTTCTCAGTAGCAGGGTCATTTTCAACTTGTACTATCGTACTATCAACCTAAATAATAGCAAGTAAGCTGTGTTAGGACATTTTAGATGTGAAAAGTCATGTGTTTGGGGTAACACGATTATTTAGGGATTTATCTTTGTGCTTTAAAAAATATTATTTTAACCAAAGACTTTAATAAACAGTCATTTAAAGAACTTTTTGTTGATTTCTGTCTTACCTCAGTCTGTGGTCTTAATTTCAGAAACTAATTTCATAGTAGAAATGTATTGGAACACTTAAGCTTTTACTGGTTTTTCAGCCTGAGTTACCAGAAAGAATCAAGCCAATCAATCATGCTTTTTGTTATGTACCAGGTAACCAATTCTGAAGGTACATGGGTGCAGCTGGATAAGAACAGCATGGTAGAGTTCTGTGAGAGTGATGAAGGAGAGGCATGGTCCTTAGCTAGAGACAGAGGCGGAAACCAGTACCTCCGACATGAAGATGGCAAGTTGGCTTAAATTTGTGATTATTTTGATTACCCTTTGAAATATATATGTTTAATGTTTTTTGCATTTCTTTGTCTTAAAGAGGCTTTTGCGTATTTATTTTTTAAGTAAAGGCAAAACCAGAGGCTTAAAAATCTTGCAGGTATTAAATTTGCTAAATACATTACTAAATGAATGTCCACAAAAGAAGAAAATTGGAAATATACAAATCCATCTTTATAAATATGTGCTTTTATTTCATTTACTATGAATTTGTATGCTTCATTCTTTTGTGTAAGTCCATGTCTGATCATTCTGCCCTTTCTACCATAAACTAGTTTAGTTTTCAAACCACCAGTCACAGTACTTCTCCCAGGCAAGCCTTCATTTGATTGAATTTGTTTCAGGAATCGAGCATTGAATAAATGCACAGGAGTTTCCTATTTCGCTGTTAAACTTTCAACTTTCAGCTTTATTTTTTCAAAAGTGATAATAGTGATTTTCCTATTTGTTCTTCTCTTTATTCTCCTGATGGCAAAAATTAATTCTTCACAGTTCAGATAGTGTCTTTACCCCTAAGAAGCTTTAACTGACCCTTACAGTGTTAAGAATTCCTTCTGTGTTCCTAAACAACTGTATTTACCACTAGAACACAATTGATGGTGTCATAATGAAGTTAATTTTTATTTCCTCATGCCCAGATTGTGAGTCCCTTGTGGACAGGTACAAGGTTTTTATCTTTGTATTATAGTTCTTAAATAATTTTGACACTAATTGCTTACGAAGTTTCATATGTGTATGTTGAATTATAAAAATCGTAGTAACAATATGAAAATAAATATATAAGGAAAACATCCCAAATTTATAGGATAAGGTTAGATAAATAAGAACACATGCTTCTTTAACCACAGCTTAAGCTTATAATACTCATTATCCAAAAGGTGATATGGCCATAAATATAAATAGATTCAAAAAAGTTTTGACATTTGCATGAATGACAGAGTACATTTACATTTATTATCTCCCTTTTTTTCCATTCAACGAGCCTTTGAGGTAGGTCACATGATCTTCAGTTTATAGATAAGGAAAGGAAAGCTCACAGAATTTAAAATGACTCTCCTGTGATTATACAGCTGGTTACATGGCTGATGTAAACCTTGACCCAGAATCACCATTCGTAGTTTTTAAGTTCTGCACTCATTATGCCACACCACACATTGAACATCATTTGAAAACCTAATTCCTGCACTTATTTTTACCAAATAAACATTTTTTAATCAAAGATGATGTGGTTATAAAATAATGTTCTGAGATGGTAGAACTATTCATCACTTTATCTAGAAAAAGAAAATGTGCTGGACATAGTGGTGCACACTTATAATCCCAGTGACTTGGGAGGCTGGGGCAAGAGGATCACAAGTTCAAAGCCTGCCTCAGCAATTTAGTGAGTCCCTAAGCAACTTAGCAAAACCTTGTCTCAAAAAATTAAAAAGGGCTGGGGATGTGGCTCAGTGCTTTAAGCACTTCTGGGTTCAGTCCCTGATTGAAATCCCTCCCACCAAAAAAAAAGAAAAGAAAATGTCTCCGATGTCAATCAGACTTTTACAAAATAACCTAATTTGCTATGTACTTACTATATATTACTTTGTTTTTCTTACAAGTTTATTAATTTTTAAATATTAGTTTTAAACACTTCTAAGGAATATTCGTATATAAATGAAAATACCTAAAGTGAAGATGGCTTTCTAAAAGATTAGTTAAATTTGAGATGACTCTCAAAGGACCTTTCTAGCTTGATAATATTTTAACTGGTAGTGTAGCATAATGTGTAAAAGTGGACTCTTAAATTGGTCTACCAAGATACTAATTCTAGTTCAATAACTTTTCAGTTGTGTGACCTTGGCTAAGTTAACCCAGTATTAACTTACATTAACCCAGTATTAACTGTACAATAGTTTTCTCATTTACAGAATAACCTCTTAAGTCATGACCTCATAAACTTGATATGAAGACTAAATAATAAAATAACACATAAAGCTAGAAGATGGTATGCTTAGAGTTTATTGTTAAAATGTTAAGTGCCCTTCATGCTAAGAAACAAGTTTAACATGGGAAATTGGTTCTCATAAACTTAGAGGTTAGAAGATTCTTCTAAGATAAAATGCTTAAATTCAGTATCATTGCACCCTAACAGAAATTTTTTGTGTTACCAGTTAATCATCCTTTACTATTTTGGTATGTATGTAAACAGATAAATATGCACACACTTGTACCTAGTCATAATATAAGTCTTAATATTTTAGTACAAAACTTGGGGTGATAAGAAAAGAAGTGATTTGATGTTAGCAACTTAAAAAATCACTAGGATTAGTTGATATGGTATCCAGATAGTCTCCTTGTTCGTATTAATATGTAACTAGGTTTAATAGAGATAGGAGAGGATTGGAGACCATGCTTATTTTTATGAAGAAATGAGACTAAACAAAAGCATTCCTCTTCGTAAAAATTTTTTTATTAATCTTTAATACCAATAGATAAAGCTTGTAAGCAAACGTATTAGTATGATAAAACCAGACTTCACTGTAGGTGCTAGACCAGTACTCTATTACACTAAACTAAGGTTTAAAGGTGGAGAAAATAGCGTCTTTTCCAATTAGATTACTGTTTCTGGGTGTTTTTCAGGACACACACACACACAAAGAAAAATGTTCCACTGCTGAAATGTGTTATACTGAAGAATATTGCCAACGAAATAAATCTCTTTCTCCCTATTACCTTTTGTTTGGCAGATTTTATTTTGCCCTTTTTTAGTTGACACTAATAGGGCTTTTTAACATTTTAGTTATGTTTTGTATTATTTCAGCATCTTACGGCCACTTTATTATTCATAGGAAAATAAACTATAGGTTGCATTTTAACGTTTGTAAACTAAATAAAATATTTGCCATTTCCTTCTTAAATTCAGAATTCTGACACATTTGTTGACCTCAGGATGTTGTAGTAGACTAATTATGTAGCCTTCTTGATCCTCCTTTTACTTAGGGAAAATATCTTTCTGTAATAAGTAAAAATAAGTTAAATTAGAATTTTCACATTCGCGATTTAAAATATTTTACAATTGAAAATTATTCTTGTTACTGAATTCTTAGACATTTTGGAGACTTAGAGTACTCATATATAAAGTTATTTTGATTTCTAGTTTATAAGGTACCACTTTTATTTTGTGAAATCCTCTTGTATAAATTGTTTAAAATTCTAAAACTTCACTATGCAGAAATATTAGTATACATTCAATGGTGTTTTCCATCACATTGAAAGTAAATTGTCTACTTAAAAGCATACATCACATTTTAAATTTCACTGTGTATTTGATAAATGAAAGCAAATACTTAACAATGTGTTTTGCCAGTGTAGGCTGACCTGATAGACGTTTAGACTTATCAAATCTAAATATAAAGTTATTTTTAAGCTTAATCTTCATAAGAAGTTATTTTTATGTGAAGTTATTTTTAAATTTAATCTTCATAAAATCTTAGAATTTTTTTTCTTTGTTGTATGAATAGGGAATTGCACATAAGAAACTAATGTTACAGCTGTGGCTTTTATTGTAGAACAAGTTCTTCTGGATCAGAATTCTCAAACTCCTCCTCCAAGCCCTTTCTCAATGCAAGCTTTTAATAAAGGGGCAAGTTGCAGTGCCCAGGGATTTGATTATGGACTTGGAAATAATAAAGGTAGGTGTCTGAAAGTGAGTCTTTTATTTACTCTAATTTCAAAGGTTTTTTTTTTGTTGTGTGTTACTTTTTACCCATTTATTTTATCCTGTGCACCCATAAATCTTTATTGAATTAGAGTTTATTCTTAGGAGTCTAACATTCAAAATTTTTACAAAAATGTTCTTTTTCATAGTATTATTTGTATTAATTTTAGGTTAAGTTTAAGGGAGTTCTTATTTATTTGTTTTCAAGGCACATGTTTTGAGTTTATAAATAAAAGTTATGTGTCACCACATCTGATAAAATAACTATTTTCCCATGTACCTATTATTAGAAGCATAATGATAATGAGCAACAAAAAACTTTCTTAAATGATAAATTTAAAATCAGAATATTACTCTTAAGTAATAATTATGAGCCTTATTAGATACATGTGGCTTTGAATGTCTGCTGTGGTCATCTTATTAATTTAAAAATATATGACATGTAATGATTGAGTTTGGTGTGCATTAGAAAACAAGAAAGTTATAAAATGTAAAACAAAACCCCTAAACCATTTGAATGTAAGATATATACAACTGTTTTGGATGCCTTATTTAAAGAGACCAGCATTATAGTTTAAACAATAATTTTGGAACAATTTATACCTAAAATTTATTCAGAATTACTTTGAATTTGGTAAATTCAGACACATTCTAGTTTTTTCCTATGTACCTGCTCCTGATGCCTTCAAAATCTACCGTATTGTCAGCAGGTAACATACAGTTGGGAGATGGGTAAAAGAGAAGGTAGCTCATATAGAAATAATATTACCTTAAAAGTTTATTTAAAGTGATTTGCAGGACCTAATTTCAAGAAATAAATACAGTGTGATCATACCTGATTTGCAAAGCAATTGAAAAAATAAAATAAGAAATACAAAATTACATCAAAATTTAAGATATAATTAATTTAAAATAAAACAACTTTCTATTGGATATCTTATTTTCTACAAAGTATTTTTAGGAAGAAAACTTAGTCATAAGATTTTTTTGTTTGTTTTTGTTTTTGAGGTACCAGGGATTGAACTCAGGGGCATTCGACCACTGAGCCACATCCCCAGCCCTATTTTGTATTTTATTTAGAGACAGGGTCTCACTGAGTTGCTTAGCACCTCGCTTTTGCTGAGGCTGGCTTTGAACTCATGATCCTCCTGCCTCAGCCTCCCGAGCCACTGGGATTACAGGCATGCATCACTGCGCCCAGCCACAAGATTTCTTTTTGATTCTTGTTTCAGTCTGTCCAGGCTTGGGTACTGTCTGCTTGCTTGCTCACTTTCAGTAGCTGCTTCTTTCTGTTAACTTAAGCCAGATCTTCATACTTAAGTAATGTAAATGTTTGGTGGTGGTTTCTTCATGTGCCTTTCTGCTGTTACCAACTCTTAAATTAAAATCTTAGTGTTTATTGTTATTATACTTCTGTAATTGTTTTAAAGCCAAGTTTAATTCATATTTATATTTTCTGCCTTTAAAATGTCTCAGTCAATCCATATATGTATAATATGTCAAGATATATTCTACTGTCATGTATAATAAATAAGAACAAAGTTTAAAAATTTACCCTTTGAAAAAAGAAAAAAGAAAATCTCAGTCATTATACTATGGCTATCATAATAAATCAGTCTTCAAATGATAATTCATTTGTCTTCAAAATACAATTTATTAAAACACCATAACAATTTTTAAGAGACACAAATGTTACTGAGAACATTTGTTATTAAATAGAAATTAAAATACTTCTTTTTTAAAATGTGATTTTGTGAATATTGTTCAAAAATGGCATGCATTTAATAGGCTTTTAAAATATTCAGATGAAACAAACATTAAGAAACTTAAATTCAATGAAACATTTATTTTCTTTAACAGAACCTCTCATTGTTTATCTGTTTATACTCTATGAGATCAAGGAATTGTTTGCAAAAGTGTCTTAGTATTTTACAAAATTCTTTATAATCTACAAAATCCTTCCTGTAATCAGTAGCATTTATTTATTAAAAATAAAGATGTAAAAAAGGGTTTAATGAGATGGACATCACTACCCTAGGTACGTGTATGAAGATACAAATGCTGTGACTCTATCTTTTTTGCAACTAGAGAGATGGAAAATTGAGCTCTATGTATGTACTACAACTTGAAATGCATTTAAAAAAATAAATAAAATAAAATAAAAAAATAAAGATGTACACAGTTCTTTCCATAAAACTGTCACTTGTTGCTGCTTCAACTGAAATTTTTATTTATGAAACATTTACATTTGGAAAATGACTGGAAAGATTATTTTCCAGCTCATATCAACTAGTCTGAATATGGGGCTTCCCCCCTTCATCATCTAAACTATTTAATATACTTCTTCTCACAAATAAGATTATTTAAGTATATTATTTTCTTATTTCATATCTTTGAAAATATTTTCTATTAACATCCTTTGTATTTAATTATAAAGAAAAATGTCAGAATTTATATTTGATGCACTATTCAAATTGGGTAGTTCATATTCATTTTTGTCTTATAGAACTTATATTTTTTGTATTGTCTGTTCAAGCAAAACAGTTCTTGCTTTATAAAATAGAATTTTAAGTAACAAAGTATTAATTTATATATATAAAATTATGCTATATTGCTGAGTTAATAACATACTTTGTCCCTTCAGTCCTACATCTGAAAACAAGTCAGATCATATTATGCTTATTTTAAAAACAAGTCTCATCATATTATGCTTATTTTCGGCATGAAATATACTACAGATGAGGCAGGGTGGTATTAGTCATTGTTGGGCACCATGGAAAAGACATCTTTTATGGTACTGAGATCTTTTATGTATATATAATATCAAGACAACTTATCATAGATTCTTTATTCTCCCATAAATCATGGAAAATATTACATGTGAATTTAAATGGTTTCTTTTTGTAGGTTGGTTACTATATAGGATTTGATGGAATGCTTCAATAAAAAAAATACATAGTATGCAAAATTTGATCCCTAATTTGAGGATAATGATCATCAACTTCCACACCTTTTTCAATAGTTTTAGTGTATAATTTATTTTTATTAAGTAGTAAAAACTCAAAGATGAATTTTTATTACTTTGAGATATGCCCCCCAAAAATAAGCCAATTTCATTATACTGATGAGTGGAAGAATATACTTGTTTGGGCCTGCTGTTTTATTTAGTGTATAATTTATCTACATGTCATAAAGCACCATTTACTTTGCCATTTTGGATGTTAATGTATAACAAGTTGTAGTTTTGACTGTTTTGCCCCCTGCAGGTGACCAACTGAGTGCCATATTGAATTCCATTCAGTCACGGCCCAATCTCCCAGCTCCTTCCATCTTTGATCAAGCTGCAAAACCTCCCTCTTCCCTAGTCCACAGTCCATTTGTGTTCGGACAGCCCCTTTCCTTCCAGCAGCCTCAGCTTCAGAGTAAGTCTGTCAGTCTTACTTGCCTCATCAAGCATTTCTGAAGCTTTGTTCTGAGTTGTTGATCAGTTAAATTATCAACTCACCTGACTTCTTTTATATAATTAGGATGTTATCCCCTCCGTATTTTTGAAGTATTTAAGCTGTTCTAAGATGTTCTGCAGCTAAAACATTTGTTTTTAATCACACTCCTTATGAAGTATAGTTATTAACAAATGACTATTATACTTTATATTCTAATCTAAGTAAATATGTACTATAAAACATGTTAAGAAAAACATATATTTCAAGTTTTCTTTTTAACATGCATGACTATGATAAGCATCAATTATAGGGATAACTTTCATTGCTTTACATTGAATTTTTATTACTTTGAGATATGCCCCAAAAGAATAAGCCAATTTCACTATACTGATAAGTGGAAGAATGTACTTGTTTGGGCCTGCTTGTTTCTTTTAAGTAAATTTGATTGGTATCTATGAATATATAGTAATTTAGGTTCCAGGATTTTCTCAAATTGTCATTTCTTCTCTTCTTTTGTATTTTTGTTGTTGTTATTCCTATCACATCATACACTGATTACTTGATTCCAGTTCTACCACCTAGGATTGCTCTACCCCTTTATACATGATACTAATTCACGTTGGTTTGGAAAATAGACCCAAACAAATTACACTTAACTGAGGATTCTTTCTTTTAAGTACCTCCTGAGCCTTCCACATACCTGCCTCAAAACTCTGTAGTATCACAATAATAAGCTCTTTTAGGCATTCAATTCTCATGTTGGCTATATAATCACATTAACTGAATGAGATAGCTTATGAAAGTCTCAGTTTATATACCCATTGTTTGGATCCAAATGCATGACCTCTTTGTTTTGGTAAAGTACATTCACACTTCCGTCTAAGTTATTTTTCTTTAAAAAGACTGTAGTAACTGTTATTAGAGTTAGTTAAGAAAATGCTGGCTGATTTTGTTTTTAAAACTGGGTATTACCTAGTTAGCAATAATGCTACTTGCTATTATATTATTTACCCAGTGGAAAGAGTTCATAAGAGTGTGAACTTTTGTGAGTTTGCCTTGTACATTAGGCATGATTAATTAATGTAGTTAGTTTGAATGTATAAGTGCTATCAATTTCTAACTTATTATGTCTATTCATATATAACATTTACTTGAATGTCTTAAAAGAAACTATCAAGGAAACAGATTAGTGTCACTGTGTGAACTAGTATTTTTTTCTATGATAAGCATTATTTCAGAATGAAAGAAAAGTTTGAAGACTTTGCTTATTAATTTTATGGAGCAACAGACTGTTTACATTTAGATGTACCCAGGTTGCAGGAAGTTTTAAGGTAAGGATGGGGGGAAACATCACTGTCAGTCAGGTTTAAAATTCATATTAGGAAATTGAAATTCATTTTATTCAGAGTCAATTTTAAAAGACAAATTGCCCTGATAATGATGTCATTTCCACAGCATACAAAAGAATTAAGGCGTTAGGACTCCTTTGTTTCACCTAAAGGATCATTGCAGGTCTTGACAAAAACAAAATAGTTACTATTTTTATTTTACTAAATTTAATTGATAAAATATTTTAGAATAAAATGTAAAGACCATAATAAAGTCAGATTTCTCTAGACAACAATTTTCTGGGAAACAATGTGTCAATATAATTTTATGCATATAGTGTTATGAGTGTTATTACCACCAGGTCCTTCACTACCATCTTGGAGCAAATTTGAAATCATGGCCTGTATAAATCTTAATTACCAGTGTTTTGAATCATCACTTTTCCGTACTCAAACAGTGGGAGGTATTTAGATACTTTTCACAACCTCTTACTCTCAGCAAAATATCACTGAAGTTTAACTTTTAAATTACATATAGCAGAAGTATTTAGCATAATAAAAAAGAATAGAATCTGAACAATAGTTTTAATATTTTGAAAATATTATGGAATTATTCTTCACATCATATTAGGAAAGGTTACTGGGGCTGGGTGTTTACTGTTAAGATTCCCTGAATGAAACATTCTTTTCAGAATTTCATTGCTGTGCATCCTGCCAGCATTTCGCCCTGTCTGTAGAGGAAGTCCTGTGCATACTGAACTTCTCTGTACTAATTAGTAAAATGAAGGTCATTTTGTCTTATATTTTGTGATACTAAAATAAAAGATTATATGTATTTACTTAATTTTGCTTATAGCACTAGCCACCACTCTGTACTTTAAACACTGTATTTAAGCATTTTAACATATCCTCATTTTAGATCATATCTGTTCTCTTCATTTTATAGGTGAAGACAAAGGATTAGAGAGGATAAATGATTTTCCCTAGAAACATACATAGTAAATAAAATGGTAGTGCCAGAAATTGAGGACAATTCTATTAACCACAAAGGCCATGTTTTAAATATTCAGCCTTGCTGGTAAATAGTGTAAAATCTGTTCTTTAATATGCATATCTTAAATGTGTTTAGTTAGTTCTAACATCTTAAGAGTATTAACTTTGTTCCAACTAATTTTCTTCTTTTTATAGTTTAAAGGGAAGAAATAGGAGCTGAGGTTGTGGCTCAGTGGTAGAGCGCTTGCCTCACACGTGTGAGGCACTGGGTTCAATCCTCAGCACCACATATAAATAAATAAAGATATTATGCCCATCTACAACTAAAAAAAAAATTTAAAAAAAAAGGAAGAAATATTTCCTTAGTGTTACAGTTCAAATTTCCAATTAGCTAGAAAAATTCTACAGAGAAGCACATATTAACTTAATTATTTCTATGAGCATTATTATCAGTTAACTTTCTGGGTTTTTAATCCCTGAAGCATTTTTTTAAACTTGTCTATGGAATTTAAATTAATCTGGAACATTAATTCAATAATTTTTAAATTAACAAAATCACTACATATTATTTTAGCTGTTATTGTAATACAATAATTAAAAGAATAAAAGTTATAAATTTTCCTGTTACATGTGCTTTATAAGGGCATGAGTGGGAGGGACATATAGAATTTCTCTTTATTATTCTGGTTACTTTTTTATTTCAAAATCAATTACATAGTTTTTGGAATTGCTAAGCACTTTAACAATAAGATTCTGGTAGACTGAGTGGGGAATAATATGTGTGACTGTTTTTTTAAGAATATTACATTCCTAAAATAATATTTATCTTAAAGAGAATAATGCGTTCCATATTTTCATTGTCTTTCTTCATATTTTTAAAACTTTTTATGTCACATCACTCCTGTGAATATCTTACACTTTATGGGCATCCAAGGAGTCTTTATTGACAACACATAACTAAGATTATCACTTCTTCAATGCAAGATCATGTGTTTCCTAATATCTTATAATAGATACTCCAGCACTTACTTCAAAGAAGAGAAAGAGTATTTCTTTCTCTTAGTAATTAAATTAATAGACTGACTAAATGAGTAAATAATTAAAAACAATATTCTGTAATGATATGATTCCTCATGATTCTGGATTTGTACTGATTTAATTCTAAGCAAAATCCTCCAACTGAAAAATTATACTGCAGATGACTATGATTAGTCTATCATTTTTATCATTTTCTACATGCCTTCCAAGAGGCTAAATAGTTTGCTTTCAATTTTTTTTTGGTAGGAATTGGTAAATACAGCTTAAGACAATTTACAATTCTTCCAGAGATTTTAAACAAATCCAACATATGCTAAAATACGTAGTTCTTTCAAACCCAGATATTACAGTTATAAGTTACCTTCCAAAGAGATTTTTTATATTATACTTACATGTCATATTCTTAAATGGGACCCAAAAAAAAGCTAAATGCGGGGGAAGGGGGGCCACTCTATGGGGGAGAAAAGTCCATTAGGTTACCTGCATGGGTAACCTATTTATTTACATTTGAGAATTACTAACATTGTAAAGCTTATTGATTCACTTATCTTACAGAAATGTATCATGGAAAGATTTTCAGCTAAAGTTTTCCCTCCAGATACTCATTAGCTTTAAAGTTACCTGACCTATTTGAGCCCTGACCTTTTTAGCTTACCCATAAAATAAGGTACCCAATAAACCATTACCTGCTGATGCTACACTTACTACCTCTCATGCTCCAGGGAAGAATAGAAAATGTCAGAGTCAAGGAAATGGCAGGCTACTCTCAGTTGTGGAATGAGGTGCAGGTAGGGACTTAAAAAGGGATGTGAGGTTTTCTAGCTATTTTTTGGTCTATAATCATTACCCAGTGTCTGTCATTCCTTGTTTATTTGCCTACAGTGAAAGTGTGGATGGAGCTCTTGACTTTGAAAGGAGGCCTGTGTTTAATCTCTATGGTTCTGTCTAGTTTACTCTAGTTCTGCTTCTAACCAGCTTTGTGACGATAATCAGCTAAGATCTTTTTCTGCTGCTAAAGAAAAAATTGTATGATTTTCAACCAAGATTTTAGGAAATCAGGTCAACATTTATTCAAACATTCAAATTCAATTTTTTTTCTACACTTGAACTTACAGCATCTATTATAATGATCAATATATTTATTTAGTTTTGGCTCCAACATCTCAAGCACCCTTATAAATTCTTGTCATTTTAGTCCTGGGCCTGAATTTATATTCACTCAGCAGAACCATCTTCCCTATGATATGAAAGCCTTGACCCAGGTTATTTTGCTTCTTAATCAGCAATTTCTCAACAAGTATTTATTAGGCATCACCCATATGCCAGGCACTGTTCTGAGCACTGGCTGTTCAAAGAAGCCAGTTTGGAAGAGTTTGGCAGAGAAGTCATGGTGGCTTTACCATAGTAGTAACCAAGGAGATGGTATTAAATCATGGAATATTGGGTTTATTTTGAAGAGGAATTACCAAATTTGCTCACAATGAACAAGCAGTAAGAAGGAAATAGTAAAGGGTAAATTTAAGTTTTTTGCTTAGGCATTTGGTAGAATGTTTCTGTTTACTATGAGGGCTGCAAGTGAACCAGGTTTTAAGGGGGAATAACAGGGCTTAATTTTGGACATCATACTGGTAAGCTATTCTTGCATAACAAACCCTAAAACTTATGGTTTAACTGAGCACTATTTATTTGGCTCACATTTCTGTAGGTTGGCAGATTAGGCTGAGTTCAATTGGATAATTCTGGTCTTGGTGCTGAATTTCTTTATGCATCTATAATCAACAATAGGACAGCTAGGCATCTTTGTTTTGGGAAGGTGATTGGCCATAGCCTGAGATAAAGAGGTGATTGAGTCAAATGCCTCATGATTCAGCAGGCTACTCTGGGTTTGTTGTAGAATTCTGAGAAAATAGAAATATATACAGTCTTTTCAGGCTTAGTGTTGAAACTGACACATCACATCTGCCATTTCTGTTGGTTTAAAGCAAGACACATGGCCTACCTGTGTTCATGGATACAGAAATAAACTCTTAGACTTGATGTTTTGGTTGGAATTTCTACAAAGGAGCATGGACATAGGGATAAACATAATTATGGTCATGTTAGCATACAAATCTATTTCGGATGCGTTGTTTGAGATTACTAATAAATCCTTGGAGATACCAAGTTGAGATTTATATATTACTCCAAAGTTTAGAGAAAGTGTCTGGGTAGGGCATACAAGTTGGTAGCCCACTGACTTATAATAGAATAATTTGAGAGTTGTTTATGTACAGGTAATAGTTAAAGCCTTGTGGGTAAATAAAAGCAGTTGTAAAGAAGATAGAGATAGGAAAGAAAAGAGGTCTAAAGACCAAACCCTGGAACATTCCAGTTTTTAGAGGGCAGAGAGAGGAGAAATTGGCTAAAGAGACTAATAAGAGGCCTTTTTTAATTGTGTAGAGGTAATATCTTACACTAGAGAGCATAGGCCAGATTATGTGTTGGGCACCATACTTAGTGGTTTAGGCTTTAAGTAAGTAAGTATACTGAATGAGTGGAGGGAGCAGATAAAGGAAATAGTTTTGTAGGGTATTAAAGAGAGTGATACAATTGATTTTGTATTTGTAAAAGTTAATTAAAAAATAGATATGGTGCCAAATGCCTATAATCCTACCTTATTTGGGAAGCTGAGGTAGGTGAATCAGAAGTTCGAGCCTAGCTTGGCAACTTAGTGAGGCCCTATGTCAAAAATTTTTAAATAACTTATGAAGGGCTGGAGATACAGCTAAGTCATAGAGGGTTTACCTAATATGGGTGAGGCTCTGGGTTCAATCCTCAGTCCGTCCCCAGCCCTATACACACAAGATAACTGAAAATATTATGGAAAAGACCTGGAGAAAGGAAGAATGTTGGTGGTAGGGAGTCCAGAAAGAAGCTGAGTAGGGTTAATTGCAGAAGAAGGAACAAATGTAGAAATATTTAGGCAACAAAGTGCACAGGACATATTAATTACAGTTGTGGAGTCAATCTAGAATGACATGCACTTTTCTGCTTTGTTTTGAAAAGTAATACTTACTTAATACCAGAAATATAGGATCTAAAGCAGGTGTTGAGGAAAAATGAGTTAAGCTGGGTAACTTAGCTCTAATTGGCAGTTACATAATTTGAAATTACAAAATTTATTTAGCACTCTCATAACTAAAAATGACACTGTTGAGAAACAATTTGAAAATACACCATTAAATATACAATTTTATCAGAAATGAATTAATTTTATTAATAAAATTAATAATCGCATGATTTTGCACTTAATTGAATTTAGAAGGATGAGGTTTGCTCTATCTCATAGTTTGTTATTGTCTCCAACTTCTACACTATAGTGTATCTTACTACTTAGGCTTAGCAAAATTAAGTGTTTATCTTTTAATTCAGATTTCTCATTCTAATTAGATTGTTTTTCCTCCCCTTCTATTCATTCAAGAAATGAGTCAGCAGCCATCATGTTACATGATAAAGTAAATTTGTAGTATTCAAGAGGCCTAAGAAGTCTTCCAGCTCTCACTTTGGAGATGACAGAAATTCTAGTCCCTTGTTTAAAGTACAGATCTAAAACTTGAAATGAGAATCTGCTAACTCACTCCAGTGTTGTTGTTTTTTCTTTCTATGACATTTCATTTAACCTTACATAGATTGTAAAAATTGGGAAAGGCAAGAGGTCAGTTATTTCAAACTTCTTATTTTATACTGGAAATCCGCAGAGTAATACGATATCATGAGACTGTTCTGATTGTACTTCTTCATGTTTGTTAGGGACTAAAAAAAAAAAAAGAAAGAAAAATCCCCCCCCCCAAAAAAAAAGATAATAAAAGAAAGAATGGAAGAGAGTCTCTACTTTATCTATAGTTTACACTTACCCCAATTTTGAGGCAGTAAGCTGGTATCTACCTTTTCTAATTTCTCCAAATACTACTTTAAAAGATTCTTATACTAACAGCACTTTTGTTTATGGTTTAGGTTTCAGCTGCCTTCCTATTAAGCATGGTGTCCTCCTCAGGCAGGACATGGTTATTATTAGTGTTAATTACATGTGACCGAAGTGTCTGATTTCTCTGATATGTAGTTACTATTTTTTTCACTTTGTAACTAATAAGCAATTTGTGGAAAGCAGAATTTTTATTTCTGAGAATGTCTTTAGCTCTTTAGTGTCTGAAGTTGTTTCTTAAAGAGCAATACCTCTTGTCTTTTCTTATTTATTTGTTTATTTATTTATTTTGGTACTGGGGATTGAACCCAGAGGTGCTTAAACCACTGAGTCACATCCTCAGCCCTTTCTATTTTTTATTTTGAGACATAGTCTAACTGACTTACTTAGGGCCTTGCCAAATTGCTGAGGCTAGTCTCAAACTTGTAATCCTCTCTCAACCTCCTGAGCTGGTGGGATTACAGGTGTGCATCACCACACTCTGGCAATATCTGTCTTTTTTTGAAGTGTTTTGAAGTTATTCTTTCTAAGGTATAGAATATATACCTGCCAAATTATATTCAGAAATTTTTTATCTTGGTTTTCACAAAAGGAAATGAACGCTTCTCATTCTTTTGTAATTTTTTTTTAATTGTACTAGAGATTGAACTTAGGGGCACTCAACCCCTGAGCCACATCCCCACCCCTATTTTGTGTTTTATGTAGACACAGGGTCTCACTGATTTGCTTAGCGCCTCGCCTTTGCTGAGACTGGCTTTGAACTCGTGATTCTCATGTCTCAGCCTCCCTAAGTGCTGAGATTACAGGCTTGTGCCACTGCACCCGGCTTTGTAATTCTTTTAGTATACTTATGTGTATTTAAATAAGCTTTAATTCCACTGGGGGTGTGTGGCTTAGTGATTGAGCCCACACCTAGCATGTGCAAGACCCTGGGTTTGGTTCCCAACAGTCAATCAATGAGATGAATAAACTTTAATTCGTATTTCATGTCTTATTCTCCTCTCCCATTCAAATAATTCCA
Source organism: Xerus rutilus (assembly GCA_028644305.1). Lineage (NCBI taxonomy): Eukaryota > Metazoa > Chordata > Mammalia > Rodentia > Sciuridae > Xerus > Xerus rutilus. The sequence goes on from CM053404.1 coordinate 82,796,320, forward strand.
CATCCCTCTTGATAAATTTACTACAAAGAATACCGGATGCATTGATTATGTAGTGACAGTACATCTAAAGCTTTCAGACAGCTGCCATAGCTAAGAGTATATAATCATCACTGTCATCTTATTTGAAACCCTCTGAAACACTGATAGAAATTGGTATAATAATTATACTTATTATACGTTTTTCTTTTCTTCTTTTGCAGTACTGGGAATGAAACTCAGAGTCTTATACATACTTAGCAAGTACTCAACCACTGAGTTATACCCTTCCCCGATTATACTTTTTTTTTAATCTGCATGTTGTCTGGTTACTTGCATCTTTTGGCCAGATTGAAGGTATTATTTATGTATTGTCTCTATAAGGGCCAAGAAACTAGTTTTTTATATTTTTTTAAATAGATAATTTTCTAGCAAATAATTTCCAGGAAATCTGAGCTATAGGTTATACCTGATCATTTACTGCCTATCTATTGTAGAAACTTATGCTGTCATTAATTTTTTAAGATTTTTGAGTGTCTTTTTGAACAGATTCTATGACAACAAAATACAGAAAGTGTCAGGAGCAAAGGAATTCTTATGCTGTTTAAATCTTATAATACATAGTCTGTAGCTATCATTGAACATATTAGTTAGGACAGTGAAATATTTCTCTTCTTCAAGAAACGAACTGGAAAGATGGCAGCTTCTGAAGGGAATTGAACCAGTGTCAGGACACAGTCTCCTGTCTTGTTTGCTAATATCTATGAGGTCCAGGTTTAGGAGGAAGATACAGGAGCAGTGAATCTTAATACCATCCTCATTATAACCACCCATAAAAAGAAATGTGAGAAATTACAAAGGTACTTGTAAGATAAGATATCAGAGGCTTAAGGACAAACTAATGGAAAATGGTATTGAAGTCTTTTCAGTATGTTACAAAGACTAGAGAAACTGGATTCATAGTTAGGATTTATGAGTGAAAAGAAACATTTTTTTTTGACACGAAAGTCTAAGAAAAAGATTATTGTTAAAGACTAAAGGAATCAAACTGACTAGAAATAGCACTTGTTCTACACATTTAATTTTTATAAAATCTGTTTTTGTTTAAACATAATTTAATAGTTCACTTTTTAAAAAATTATATTTTTTAATTTAAAAAGAGAAGCAACTTATAAGAGATACATCAATGTTGCACAAAAGAAGTTTATCAACTTAAAAAACCATTTGATGGGAACTAAATAATCTTATTTAATAAAAACCTCCCATTCTGTAGATGAAACAACAATTATTTAATCCATTTCCATAAAAATAATTCTTTTTGGAACATCATATAATTAAGTGAAGAGAATAATACTAAAATATTTTTTAAAATCAAGATTTTTCTCTATTGCCCATTTGAAGTCAGCATTTATTAATGTAAAATCTCCCCTTATAAATAACGTGAGTTCTTTATGCATCTTTAATTCTTGGCTTTCTTTGTTTTGGATCCCAAGTATCAAGTTCCCTGGGTCACTTCATTTTCTAGTTACAGAAAGGTTGAGTTCACTCTAAATTGTATTTTAAAAGTTATTATATAGGTACTAAGGGTAATAAAACAGTGTACATTTTTCTTTAAATAAGCAAAGTATTCTCATTTTAACTTATTAAGTTTCAGATCAACACATTTGGACATGTTAACATGTTACTGATCAGAATTCATTAATTTTACGTTTGTTTTCAGTTTCAATTTTATATAAACTTGTTGAAAAATTTAGCAGAATATAAACTATTAGTAATAACAGCTTATAGTTGCATACCATTTAAAAATGCTTTGTTTTTGCTTGTGTTCTCTGCTAAATTTTTTTCCATTGAATCTGTGCTGCTTCTTTGCCAATGTTTTCCACTGTAGAATCTCCATCCCGCAACCTTGCTTCTCGTGAGCGCATTTACAAAAATTTTGGTGTAGCTGGGCCTGCCTCTGCTCTCTCATCTCTGTCTCACAAACTGAAGGGTGGGTATACGTGCATCCATGGATGGGCCATTCTTATTGAATGAAGGAAATATCAATACAGAAGTTTTAGTTCACCTCATTTTCATCTCATTCCATTTTTTTAAAATTAAAGTTTATCATTTTATTTAAAATTTTATGTGTTTGAGATAATTTATGATGTTTCTGTTCAGTATTACAAATTATCCTAATTGCTATGCATGTTGTTATCTGTGGATTAAATAGTATTCTTGTTTACTTTTAAACCTTTATGTGATCTTAAAAGTTGCAGTAGGTATATAGAAAGAATTGTCTAAATTGAGGAATTTTAAATCATTATCAAAACAATGATATATGTATAAGGCATAAAACACATGATTATCTATACAAATATAGGTACTTTATTTGACAGTTTAAACATACTTTACTGTCATATAATGTAAAACTCATTTTTACCATTTAATTTTTTTAGGAGAAACATTTTGATAAGTTAAAAGTTTTTTATTTTAACGTAATTATCAGAGTGCTTGCATGCACCCCCAACCACCCACACACATATATACATAAATCTACCTGTCCTGTCTGATATGAATCTTCCTTAAAATAGTTTCTTAGTGATTTAGTTTTAATATTTTCAGTTTATAAATGTTTAAACTATTGACATTAACAAAATTTCAGAAAATTTTAAAATATGCCTTTGGTATTTTAAAATACTTATAGAAGCCTGGTATGGTGGCACACACATGTAATCCCAGCAACTCCAGAGGCTGAAGCAGGAGGATCACAAATCAAAGCCAACTTGGGCAACTTAGACTGTCTCAAAATAATAAATAGGGCTAAGGTATAGCTCAGTGGTAGAGAGCACCATAGGACCACAAAATAAATAAGTTAATTAAATAAAATACTATCGATGCTTACTCAAGTGTTTTCCTAATTAAAGCTTAAAAATCACATATTTTAAGATAATTTTTTTAAAAAGCAGTTTTGCATCAATGGCTAATACATTGTACAAGTTGTTCAAATAATTGCTAATTTCCTTTTTTCTTTAAAATGGCTAAAACAATTTTATATTGCTCATTTGCATAGTAAATAGGATTATATGACCTGATCTATGTGGTATTATCTCTAGTAGCTTACACTATCATGGAATCTGACATGTGCTACATACTATGTTATAGTATGTTATATCATGGCATATAATTGTATGGTATTATATAACCCGATTATGATTTGGGCATGAAAAAAATCGTATAGATCACTTAGTGAATGAATACTTAACATTTAAAATGTTTAGTTACATTTAATTTGAATGCACTAAATTTCTATCTTGTTACGTATTACTATTCAGAATCCCTTTGAGATTAGAAAAAATTTCCTATTACTACGTAAAATTGCCTATTATAAGTGTAGTCATTAAGCAGTGAATATGAAGTGTTATATATGGTCTGAAGATTTAAGTGTCTGTTTATATTGATTGATATTTTGAGGCAGCCACAACATGACAACTTTCAGTAACATTTCTAATGGTATAAAACTTTTGAAAGCTACATAAAGAATATAAACAAAAATTAGTTAGCATTTGGGCTTACCTCACTTAATAAACTTAGCATTTTCTTTTTAAAAAATATGTGAAGCATATTTGGAAAAGGTGTTTTTAGAAGGATTTAGCTATGATTTGAAAAATACATCTGAGGAAGAAATACTTCTACCATTATTTATGCACCAGAACTTCAACAGATATTTAGCTGTCATCATTTACAGATCTTGAGAATATTTACTCCATTATTAGAGGAATATAAATAAGGTATACTTATTGTTTACATGTGACAAGTGATGTTACTAAATATTTGGCAGGTTCCATTGTTTAGACAATTATAGAACCTATTTCCATTATGATGAAATAACCACCACTGTGAATGCACTCCTAGAATTAAATGTAACATAGGTATTATTCACCATTCCATGTAACAACTATATAGTCAGCTATTAGTACACATCTGAGACAGGTAGTAAATAATCTTAGTCAGGAGTACTCATTAAGTTTGAAATCCTAAAGTAAGTTGTCCTTCTTAATAAATAAGAAAACTTTCAGTTCACAGATTGAATTTTTGGAGAAAGGGGTACCAAATATAAAATACTGCCTACTTGTGTAGATTCATCATTATATATGGTGCAGCTTCTGCAATAAATGTGATGATAAAGATTATAACAAATTTCTAGCTCTTAGATTAATAAAAAAATTAATACTCCAAATTTCACATACTCAAAACTGTGGCCAGAACTATGCTGACTTTTAATTCTATCAAATATAATTTATTTGCTTATAAAATTTTCTTTGGACTATTACTTGGTCAATAAAATAAAATGGGCAATAGCTTGGTAAACTACTTTTGAATAGTTTGAGAGTACTTATGTATCAAAATCAGATCTGTTTGTCTGTATTCTCCCAAGACAGAATCAATATTTGGAAATCTTTTGTGTGTGTGTGCTTTTATTCCACCAGTTTCCCCTCAAATTTAACCTGATTTCTCATAAACAGTGTTTATAAAAAGACCACATAGGTCTGGGTATATGGCACAATGGTAGAGCATTTGCCTAACATACATGAGGCCCTGAGTTTGATCCTGTGCACCACAAAAAAAGAAGAAAAAAGTACATATATGATAAAGGAAATTCATGATAGAGTAATATAGCAGTGTAAGAAACTGAAGAATATTATGTTTGGAATAATCATTTATATTTAATCAAAGAACCAGAATAATTATGCTGAACATTGACATGTAGCAATGGAATTAAATATTCAGTTCATCAGTACACTCTGCACAAACTGTTTGTCATATCCTATTATTTTTCTATAGGATTATTCACTTGCAAGCCATCTAATGCTTAACATAGCAATGACTGCTGTTGCCTCTGCCCTGTGGCCTTGGGAGCAATATAACATTATAAAAAGTAGATTATTAGGGAATCTGAACATTTGGGAATAGTAGAAGAAAAAAATTAGGAAAATGGTAATTAAATTGCTAATTCAACAAATATTTATTGAGCATCTACTGTATTTCAGGACTATTCTTGAAATGACATCATTGAAGAATAACACAAAAATACTTGCTCTAGGGGACATCATATGAAGTGGGCAGATTCTACAGCACTACCGTCCTGACATACAGATAACTAGAGTGTTATTATATATAAACCCACACACACATACACACAAGCAAACGAAAACATTTTCCTGTGTTATACAAATTTGTTCACATCCATTTCTATAAAAGCAAAAGAAACCTGTGGTTATAACCAGTTAACAAATTAATCTCAATTTCGCAAGAACCTTCTTCCACAAAATATAAGTACTTCTAGCAAGGTTTGCAGTCTTTCAGTTTTTTATACCACTTGAATCACTACAGTCTGGTTGTTTTCATCCTAGCAACTAATTAATATCACATGAACTAAGACTAGGAGTTTTTATTTTAAGGGGAAAGGTAATATTGAAGGTTGTACCACTTCCTGGGGACAAAGATAGCCTGCTTGGCTCTAATGCCTCAAAAGAAAGCATAAAATTACCAGAAAGGAGAGACACTGAGTGAAGACAGGACGTGACAAACAAAGGGTTTCCATGTGGAATCATCTATAGTGTTTTGCTTTAGAAAAGGGAGATAATTTTTCTTTTTATTTTCTTGCTCTGTCGTTCTCCAGACCCCTTGTGTCAAGGGCCCACAGTTTAGACTTGTACTTCTCATTCTGTGGATGCTGCCATTATTCCTGTTTCCCAAGGCCATACGCGCTTGAGTTTTAATCAGCTAAGCTTATTGAATTTTTGGAATAGAGCCTATTTATAAATAAAAGACTGCCTGAATTGCATGCAACCTAATAATAGCTTTAGGATATTCCTATGTTAATTATAAATTATTCTAATGCAATCATTAAAATAGTGTGTATCCTAAGCTGCTCTTTATTAATCTAATTCTCCTCATTTGTACACTGGAAAGCAATAAATGCATAAATTCAGCTTCCTAACTCAGTAAGACCTGTACCATTACCTTAAAGATGTGATGTTTACTGTACTGGAAACTTAGCTTGATTAATCATACTGAAAACATGTATTTTCATATTTTAAAAAAATAGATTTTTGTTCTTTTTTGTCCCTCACTGAACTGAAAATATATTTAGTTGTACTAGGGCTGAGATTCTGATATCACTAATAATTCATACTAGAACTTAGACAATATCTATTCAGTCTATTTTGCATCTGTGAAAGTTTTTAGTGGTAATGGTTGTATAGTGATAGAAATTTTATGAGAAATAGTTATCCTTTTTCCTTTATTCATAAATATATATGGCAGAAAATAGAAATTTTATAGCTTTGCTTATTATTGTAGTGTTTAGTGGCTAAATTATCAATGACTTCCAATTTATTAACAAGTTTCACTATGAAATGGACCATACAGGTGACCGAGGAAATATCTCGACATCTTCTAGACCAGTCTTGACATCAGGAAAATCAGAGCTGTCCTCTAAACACAGCAGATCACTGAAACCTGATGGACGCATGAGCCGGACTACCGCTGACCAGAAGAAGCCAAGGGGTACAGAAGGTTTATCTGCTAGTGAATCCCTTATGTTAAAGTCTGATGCTGCAAAGTTGAGGTCCGATTCCCATAGTAGATCATTGTCTCCCAACCATAACACTTTGCAGACACTGAAGTCTGATGGGAGGATGTCTTCCAGCTTCAGAGCTGAATCTCCAGGACCAGGTTCTCGGTCATCATCTCCTAAACCAAAGACTCTCCCAGCCAACAGATCTAGCCCATCTGGTGCTAGTTCTCCACGCTCCTCCTCACCACAAGATAAAAATCTACCTCAGAAAAGCACTGCTCCTGTTAAGACAAAACTTGATCCTCCTCGGGAACGTTCCAAATCAGACTCATACACACTTGATCCAGACACCCTCCGCAAGAAGAAAATGCCCCTAACAGAGCCATTAAGGGGACGATCTACATCACCAAAACCAAAATCAGTACCAAAGGATTCTAAAGACTCCCCTGGATCTGAAAATAGAGCTCCCTCTCCCCATGTAGTGCAAGAAAACCTCCACAGTGAGGTAGTTGAAGTCTGTACTTCAAGTACTTTGAAAACAAATAGTCTAACAGATAGCACCTGTGATGAAAGCGAATTTAAGAGCGTGGATGAGGGTTCAAATAAAGTTCATTTCAGCATAGGAAAAGCACCACTGAAAGATGAACAAGAAATGAGAGCATCCCCCAAAATAAGTCGAAAATGTGCTAATAGACATACTAGGCCCAAAAAAGAAAAATCTGGTTTTCTTTTCAAAGGAGATGGATCCAAACCTTTAGAGCCAGCCAAGCAGGCCATGTCTCCATCTGTGGCTGAATGTGCCAGAGCAGTCTTCGCCTCTTTTCTGTGGCACGAAGGCATAGTACATGATGCAATGGCTTGTTCTTCTTTCCTAAAATTTAATCCTGAACTTTCCAAAGAACATGCTCCAATTAGGAGTAGTTTGAATAGCCAACAACCCACAGAGGAAAAAGAAACCAAGTTAAAAAATAGACATTCACTGGAAATATCATCTGCACTGAATATGTTTAATATTGCACCTCATGGACCAGATATATCTAAGATGGGAAGCATCAACAAAAATAAGGTGTTGTCTATGCTTAAGGAACCACCTCTGCATGAAAAATGTGAGGATGGGAAAATGGAAGCCACTTTTGAAATGTCCATGCATCATACAGTGAAGTCTAAGTCTCCCCTTCCCTTAACTTTACAGCACTTAGTGGCTTTTTGGGAAGATATCTCTTTGGCTACTATCAAAGCTGCTTCCCAGAATATGATTTTTCCAAGTCCTGGTTCCTGTGCAGTCCTTAAAAAGAAAGAATGTGAGAAAGAGAATAAGAAGGCCAAAAAGGAGAAAAAGAAAAAAGAAAAGACAGAAGTTAGGCCCAGGGGCAATTTGTTTGGTGAGATGGCCCAACTGGCAGTAGGAGGACCAGAGAAAGATACTATCTGCGAGCTCTGTGGAGAATCACATCCATACCCAGTGACCTATCACATGAGACAAGCTCACCCAGGTAAATGACTTTATTAAATATGTGAATAAATACTTTATTTTTTACGAACTAGGTCACTTCTAACTTGAGCTGTTCTATGAATTATGTCAAAGTATATGACAACATTTGCCCAGAATGTATAGGATCTGATAATGTCATTTTCAAATAATAATAGGTTTTGTGAAAAATGGGCAGAGAAATTCTAATAGTATAGTGATCAGACAATTAAATATTACTTCATTTCAAAGTAATACATTTTAAACTATTGTTTATTTTCTAACTATTTATTGTATTGTCCAAAAGATATCATTAAGGAATCACATAATAGAAATAATGACATGTCCAAACACATGGGAAAGATACTAGAGTTAAATGTGCTTTGATTTTGGTATTCCTGTTCAAAACTGCAAACTAAATGGATTCTACTGATTTCTTTGGGCTATTCCTGTTAAAATGATATCAGTTGTTTTATTAGAAAACGGTGTTTCAGGTAAATGTAAGAATTTTTTAGCATTAATTAATATTTCAAAATTCACCTAAAAGAAGTGAGATTAGTTTGCCTTCTCTTTCTTCATATTTTACCTCAAATGTTTTATAAACATGTGATTCCTGAAAATATATTATTCTTACAGAATATTTTATACTTGTTTTGTCTATCTTTATTGACATTCTGAAGTAAATCTAAGGGTTCCCACATTCTGTATTTCTTTGAATCTGCTCATCTAGAAGTAGAGTCTCTAACATTTGACCATCATTTAATGGACTGTTTGGCACCAGGGATTGAACTCAGGGGTACTCAACCACTGAGCCACATCCCCAGCCCTATTTTGTGTTTTATGTAGAGACAGGGTCTCACTGATTTACTTAGTGTCTTGCCTCACTGTTGCTGAGGCTGGCTTTGAACTAGCAATTCTCCTGTCTCAGCCTCCCAAAGTGCTAGGATTACAGGTGTGCGCCACTGAGCCCGGCTTAATGGACTGTTTTTGGTCAAGCAGGTTAATTTTCTGCTATAGTTAATAGCCTGAAAAAAAAAACAGCTGCTTACTTCAGTATTTTGCTTACTTCCAGAAGGTAAATTTGTCATTACTATATAAGTAATAAGGGTCAAACTATTAAAACCCTTGTAATGTTGATTGTTTTTGTTATTGTTTCAAGGTTGTGGCCGGTATGCTGGTGGACAAGGTTACAATAGCATTGGACATTTTTGTGGAGGATGGGCTGGTAACTGTGGTGATGGTGGCATAGGAGGAAGCACTTGGTATCTGGTTTGTGATCGCTGTAGAGAAAAATACCTCCGTGAAAAACAGGCTGCTGCAAGGGAGAAGGTATTTTTTAGTTTGTTATGGGTTATTCTGTTAATAATATGGATATACCTTATAAGAATCTCTTTATAATCATCTTATTAAATCATTCCATATGGTTGATTTTAAAGATCAATTTATCAGCCTTTTATAACAAATAATAGGCAAATTTAATGTTTGTACTAGGTCAGCTATTTTTAATTTAAAAGATAAATTATGTCTTGTGGTAATACAAGATAACTAACCTATGGAACATATACATAATTGATTCATAGAAGTCATGGAAATTCAAGATCATTCCCACTAATGGCATACTAAGACCACAGAATTTTGTTGAATGCCCCACCCCCATACACAAACACATATTCTTGGTTTCTTTAAGCTATGTTTAGATTTAACTAGTTAGATTTTAAATTTCTTCAAAGATAGAAAGGAAATATAGTTTGTGTGTAATATAAAATAGTTTCAGTCAGTTCAGGAGAAGCATAAAGTGAATGCTACTTTGGTAATCATTATTATTTCTAAATAGTTTTAGAAGCGTTTAATACTTTTTATAAGAAACTCAAAATACATAGTCTAACAAATTAAAAAATGTAGTATAAGTAGGAAAAAACCACTTCAATTTTTTCTTTGCCAGGTCAAACAGTCTAGGAGAAAGCCAATGCAAGTCAAGACTCCTCGTGCCTTGCCTACTATGGAAGCTCACCAGGTCATCAAAGCCAATGCCCTCTTCCTCCTGTCCCTGAGCAGTGCTGCAGAACCAAGCATTCTGTGTTACCATCCTGCAAAGCCATTCCAGTCACAGCTGCCCAGTGTGAAAGAGGGCATTTCTGAGGATCTTCCTGTGAAAATGCCTTGTCTTTACCTTCAGACCTTAGCTAGGTAGTATTTGTGTGTGTGTGTGTGTGTGTTTTCCACTACTTTTGGATTAACAGATACTGTTAATTAACTAATATCATGAGGTAGTTCAGTATTTCCTGCTTGACATAAGCTATTGTGCGAAGTAAAGAATTCTTGAGGAATTTATTTTCTGAGTTGCCTTTACTGGGTTCTGGGTTTCCTTGGCTGGCCTATGATTGGTAGGGTTCACATTTTATGGTATTAGGTATTTCATGGAAATACTTTGTCAATTTATAATTATAATTAATATAAAATATGTCTTAGTAAGATAGTAACTATGTTTTACTCTCTGATAGACTGACTTCAGATAGGCTAACTTCTTCAGAAGGCTTACTCTCTGATAGGCTAACTTCCCACTATTAAGTAGTTAATAGTGAGAAATGCTAAAGTAGAAAGAAAATAATGTTTCCTATAGTAATCTTTCATTTTTAAAATTATTCATTCAGTTAACATTTAAATAAGTACCAACTAGGTACTAGCTTTGTGCTAGGCTCCAAAGACACTGAAATGAACATATATTAAAATCTTGACTTCTAGAATGTTCACACCCTGGTGGGAAGATAGACATGTTGTCAGAACATTTACAATGTCATGTGAGGTGTACTCTGTTAGAGCACAAAAGAAGGACAACCCTTGAATCTTCCCAAACAAATCAGGACAGGCTTGCCACAGGGTCTGATCCTCTATTTATTCTTAAGAATAAATAGAAATCCATCAGGTGATTGGAGGACAGTGATTTCTGGCAGAGTATCCCAAGTAAATACAGACACAAATGAAATTGCTACACATTTGAGGAGTCACATGATTGTTAAAAGAATGGCTGCTGGGAAAAATAGTGAAATGCTGCTTGAAGGAGTGACTCAGGTAATGTGGAACTCTGTAGCTCATGCTAAATTGGAATTTGATTCTGTAGGCAGAAGAACCAGTGGAAGAACTTTCAACTGGGAAATATATGAAGGGTTTGCAATTAAAAAGTCACTTTGTGAAATGTGAAAACTAATATGGAAATTGGAAGAAAAGGCATAACCACAATTGGAGAGACTTGTTAATAGTGTATTATTTCCTATATGGAACTTGGTGTCCAGTCTGTACCATCATACATTACAAACTGGCACTACAGAAGTCTTTCATATTTCAAATTTAGATTTTCTTTATCAGCTGACAGATGAAAATTTCTAGATACTGCCTCTGGGATTGGTTTGGCAACCAATAGTTTCAATTTAGAAAGTGTTGTCCTTTATATAGCAGAGTTGTATGGTTTTTAAAAATGTTTGTTTTTAAAAATGTTTGCTCTATTGCAATAGAGCAAATTAAAAAGGAAAAGGAAAATGTGAGACTGAGTACATTTAAGACCAAGGTAGAAATCATCAGACATGCCAAATGCCACCTATCTGTAGCCTCAGGTAGACCACTTTACTGGACTTAGGTTAGTAATAATTTGTTCCAATCTGAAAAAGAATGAATCAATTTTAAAAATGTAAAAAATTCTAACATAGGATAATTATAGATTTTACATTTTTAGCTCTCTGGAGATTGTACATTTCCTTACTGAAGAAACATTTCACATACCTAATATTTTTCAAATTTGAATCATACATGTTTCTGCTCCAAAAACGACTGCATATACTTTGAATACTCCATGTGAGAAATGACATGAGCCTGCACTATGGCATTGATGATAGGGAATGAGAAGAGAGAATGGTTGTGTGGGGAAACCTAGCATCATAGGCTTTAATGCCTAGTGATGGTTGAGGGCTAAGCCTGTTACAACACTGAGAAAGTCTAACCTAAGCGCCTGCATGGTTGATGGGATCACTCACCAAATATTGGAAGATGGAAATGTTCTCGAAAGAAAAGAAAATGAGTTCTATTTTGGATTTGAAGTGTTTGTTTTACCTGGAATATCTATTTGTAAAATTATCAGACTTTTATTACTGCCTGCCTACATCTGTGATTCTTTTAATACTTCATCTTTAATTGTAGATTTACATATGCTGCTTTGCCTTTTACAAAGGAGATTAAAAATGAAGAGGATCTGTACTGCCATCATACTCTTAAAAGTTCTTGGGTTTGATTTAATACAGGCATCATCATGAAAATTTTGTGGGCTATCAAGATGACAACCTGTTCCAGGATGAAATGAGATACCTGCGTTCAACGTCTGTACCTGCCCCTTACATATCAGTAACTCCTGATGCAAGTCCTAATGTATTTGAAGAGCCAGAGAGCAATATGAAGTCTATGCCCCCAAGGTATTTTAGTTCTGTCCTCTCTATTGAATCACTAGTGTTTGGTGGAAAGAAGACTTTGAACTAGAAAAGAATGTTCTAGAAGTTCTTTAATACAATCTTCTGTCTTAGGAGGGACAGTGAGTCACTATGGAGCAGTATGAAAAAGCATGCATGTATGAATAAAACAAGGTCTTTGATAGGAGAGGCAGACTAGCTAGAGAGAAAAGATCAACTAATGATGTAGTAAAAGATTACATTATAAGGTATCATACCATTGGGTGCTATAGTTAGGCAAAGTAGGGAAAGGTTACTTGGAGGCAGTACTCCATTATTTCATAGGACAAGTGACACTGAAAATAAATCTTAAAATTTCTTGGGTTATTGTTTACAATGCCTCCTCGCTTAGGCATGGTAGTGTCAAAGACAGGTGCTTCTTGAAAACTGAATAGAAGCATGTAGATATAGTACACAAGGAACTCAAGTACCGCTGAAACAACATGATAAAAATGCAGTAGTAGCCTTATAGCATCAATTGAAAAGGAGATAAATCTAATCAAAGATTTCAGGTAGATGTATGGAATTGAGTTATGTTAACATTAATTATGGAGGAATAAAGGAGATATTTTGTAGGAAAACAATGAATGTGACTTGATTAACTGGATAATGAGAAAGATAAATTTAAGATGACATCAGGATTTCAGTTATGTATAGCTGGACATACCATTGGAAAGGAAAATATTTGCTGCAGGAAGAGAACATGCTGAATAAGTATGCCACTGTGTTAATATCATATAGTCATAGTAATTATAAGCTGAAACAATAGATACTTTAATAGGCACGATAGAACTTATATAACCAAATGAGTATTTTTCATTAAAAATACTTGAAACTTTTGCGTTCATCTGTTTGGATTACTCCTCATTTTTTTGGGAGCTGTTCTTGACATTTTCTTCGAAGAGTATAGTGCAAAATTTTGTATCTTTAAAGGAGATGATACCCTTTAGAAAGAGTGAGAAACCATTTTGAGACTAGTCTGATAAGTGTGATTCACTGAGTTATTATTAGTCTTTCAGTTAAAGTAGCCTCAATTTCTAGGTAAAGAAATTAAAGGTAAAGATACTGAAATGAAGCTTTATTAGAGAATTTTCCATCCCATCTACCCCCCAAATTTTTTAAATTAAAAAATAAAGAAATCAAGCAAAAAAAATTTACTAGCTCCTATTACACAAGTTGCCATAAATTTCCAAAAGTGGTGGCCATTGAAAAGTAACGGAATACACTAAGAAGCCAAATGCCTTCCAATTTAGAGAAAAGCAGATTAAGGAAATGAATGGAAATTCTAGGAAGCAGTCAAGTTGGAATCATCCAGTGTAGAATCCCTTAGTTTCATCTTTAGAATCACAACATAAATTAGACATCTTTTTTTTTTTATTTCCATGCATCGTCACATTTAATTTTCACAACAATCCATCAAGGTAGGCATTATTATCAGTGTTCCCACTATACAGAAGAGGACATTCAAGTACATGTGTGCTACGTACTATATTCAGGATGATATATCAGTAGCTTTGCTCTAACCTGAAGTCAGTCCTTTTAAATTTTATGAAAGGTGAATGTGTGGGACAGCATGTGAATGATGGTTAAAATGTAGAATGTTGTACATGTCCCAAAGAGGAGGGGGTCTCTACAGTGGTGCTGCTTCCTATGTGTTTAGAATATGGGAAAACTCCCTCCCTGTTCTCAGAGCCAGTTTCTTTTTCCCAGAAAAATCATGTGGTCAAAGACAATAAAAAACAGACCAGATTACATTCTTCATATTAAACATCTTTATATGCACTTTCAATGAACAGTATATATATATATATATATAAATATATATATATTTATTTATATATATATTTTTATCGACCATCTTTACTATATTTTGTGCAAAGTTAGAAAAATTATGATTGTAATAATTTTTTTCTATTTGCCTCAACAAATGTTTTCAGTGAATAGTGTGTACAGCTTCTGATAATTTGTTTTTTTCTGTTATGTTTGCCAACATGTATTAAAATGCAACTTATGGGAAAAAAAATAAAAAATAAAAAAAAAAAACAGACCAACTACGAATTACTGAACTACCTTCACCTCAGTGGTGAAAGTGTAATTGGATGCCAGGGATGGAGGGCAAGGGACAATCTTCCAACCATAAATTAGACATCTTATAGGGAGTTCTGTTTTATACAACTACAACCCAAAACAGATAAACAGTCCAAGATCATAGGGGATGCTATCACAGAATAATCCCTAATATAGAATATTAAAGTCTCAAGTTATCATTGGAAGAGGAAAAAAAAAGCTGCCAAGTACAGGGCTGGGGCTGTAGCTCAGTGATAGAGTGCTTGCCTAACGTGTGTGAGATGCTGGGTTCGATCGTCAGCACCACATAAATAGAAACAAATAAAATAAAGATAGAAAAAATACAGTAACATTAAAAAAATAACAACCTTTAAAAAAAGAAAGGTGTCAAGTATGTTGGGAAAGGAAGTGGAGGGAAATCCATGCCTACTTTATCCACCTTTAAAGAAGGTGAAGAACTAAGCACAAACTGCCCATTTTAAGCATTAGCAAAATTAAAATAAGTAGTTACATCATTCAGAAGTTTGGTGAAAAACCTAATCTTGATGTTAACTCCTCTTCAGCAAAAGAAGAAAATTATTGTAAGTATTCTGTAACAGTGAAAAACTTGATAATGACATGAGTGTAATAAAACATAAGCTCAGATGTGAAAATGAAACAAAAAGCAGAATGAGGTAAAAAAAATATACTGCAGAGCTAAGAGAACAGACCAAAGATCAAAGTAAAGTTAGAAAACTAGGAAATTAATTACAAATACTTATAACAGCAAAGTGTGTTATCAGTGGAGTGATTTGAGATAATCACAATGAGTAAAGAAAAAAGGACAGATTATAGCAATTAGAGTAGAAATAACAGGTACAAACAGGATAATCCAATATAAGAATAACTGATATCTTTGAAATAGAAAACCCAACTAATACAATAGAATATTTATCTAAAGCTTTAATATACAAAAATGAATTTCTGAAAAAAGTGCTGAATTAGATTAGGAAAATTTTACTACGTTTCTATAAGAAATATCTTAAATTGCTGAAACTCCAATAGAGTAGGGGAGACAATTTTCCAAGTATCTGAGTAAGGAAAAACAAATCATTTTGCAACAGGGAAGTTAGGCTGAAAACAGACTTTTGTATCATTACTTTGTAAGAATGTCTCTGCAGTTCCATATTGTATTTTTTTAAAGCACTGTTCTACCACAGAATCCATAATTAGTTATGAATCAATCAGATGAGTCAAATACAGTGGAAAGCATATTTTAAAGACGGTACAGTGTATAGTAAAAATAAGATGACACCAGAGCGCGTAAGTGTAATATTTACAAAATCCTAAAGCAAAGAAACTATGACCCAAGTAATTTATTTCCAGCTTCATTGAGACATTATCAGATATGTAGTGATTTGGGGAATGTAGCAGTTTTTTTTTTTTTTTTTTTTTTTGGTACTAGGGATTGAACTCAGGGGCACTCGACCACTGAGCCACATCCCCAGCCCTATTTTGTGTTTTATGTAGAGACAGCGTCTCACTGAGTTGCTTAGCGCCTCCCCGTTGCTGAGGCTGGCTTTGAACTCGCGATTCTCCTGTCTCAGCCTCCCTAAGTGCTGAGATTACAGGTTTGAGCCACCGCACCCGGCTGGGAATGTAGCACTTTTGAGCTGTTCTTGAAAAAACATCTTGACAACTCTCCAACTGTTATTAAAGATGATGAACAGTGAATCCATTAAATCAGTGGTTCTCAACTGGGGGTGATTTTTGCCACCCAGCTAGCATCTGATAATGTTTAGAAACATTTTTGTTTGCCACAACTGAGCTAGTTTAACTAGTGAATAGAAGCCAGTGTTGGTGAACAAGATAATCCTTACAACAAGGAATTACCTGATCTAGTGTACTTGGTTGTGTTATCGATGGCCATTTCTGGTTCCTCCTTAGAGTTTTGTTTTTTATTTTGGTGTTTGAATTTTTTCATAAGTATTATCATTTTTATAAGAATAAGTCATCTTTTTAAAATTGAGTAATGACTCTTTCTAAGTTGTTAAACTGCCTCTGAAAACAGGATAGTAAATCCAAATGTAAAATGAAGTACGTTAATATATCCCACACATAGATTTTGATGTCCAGGCACATTTATCCCAGATAGTTATGTGCAGCATCTATACTCCACTTAAAACAAGAATGTGTGTCAGCCCAGAGAGGTGGTGAATCAATAAACTACGCAGGAAGTTAACCACTTCTTAGAAAATATATAAACTTGCTGGGAGTGGTGGCATATACCTGTAATCCCAGTGACTCAGGAGGCTGAGGCAAGAGGATTCCAAATTCAAGGTCAAGCTTAGCAATTTAGGCAGGCCCTATCAAAATAAAAAATAAAAAGGGCTAGGAAGCTGGGCATGGTAGTGGACACCTATAATCCCAGCGAATCTGGAGGCTGAGGCAGGAGGATCACGAGTTCAAAGCCAACCTCAGCAAAAGTGAGGCACTTAGCAACTCAATGAGACTCTGTCTCTAAATAAAATACAAAATAGGGCTGGAGATATGGCTCATTGGTTGAGTGCCTGTGAGTCTAATCCTTGGTACACCCCTCCTCCGCCAAAAAAAAGGACTAGGGATGTTACTCATTGATTAAGCATACCCCACCCCCCAAAAAAGAGAAAGAAAATATATAAGCTTACTGAGGGATATAGGATTTCACACCTGCCTTAAATGATGCAAATAAAACAACTCCAGAACTAAAAGTGAGCGAAAATGTCCCAATTTGAAGTGAGGTGACAGAAAAAAAAAAGAGCACATGAAAGAATAGCTTGTAGATTTGTGCTTGAAAAATCATAAAGGGAAAGTTTCTTTTTAAAAAAAAAACTTCAGTAAAGGAAGTTATATAGTCCTTTTAATAAAGTTGTGTTTTAATGTTACTATAATAAATAGCAAAATATCAGTTACTTAAGCTAAGCCTGAATGAAAATCATTGAATTATTATGGAGAATGTAGGTATAATAGAATGGTAATATCAAAAATCAATGTTATACTGCTCATTATACTATGATATAGCTGTGCTCTAAAATGGGCTTTGGATAGCACTTCCTAAGAATGAGAAACTTAATAGAACACTCCAGTACCAAAATAAAAATGAACCAAGTTTCTGTTTTATTAGGATTTTTGCCTGAACATAACCATTTGCTTTCCATTCAGTGCACTTATGATTTATGTCTGCCTGTTTTCCTAGAGTATCTTGTCATACAAGTTCCATTTCAGTGCTTTTGATTATAAAAGAAGATTAGGATATTTGGTACCTTTTTTCCTTTTTCATTTAAAAGGAAAAGTTATTTTTAGAAAATCAAAAACTTTAAGACAGTTCTGAGATCAAAATGTTACTGTATTTGAAAAGATCAAATAAATCATGATCATAAATCTATGATTTAAAGAGATCATCAAGTTGACTTTGAGTTTGTTTCTTCACACGAAATTCAGATTTACATATTTGACTACAGCATTGTAAAAGAAGTATAGTGACACTTCACTTTTTATCCTAAGTTTTTACCTGTGCTCTCGATATATCTGCAGTTTGGAAACTAGTCCCATAACTGATACTGATCTGGCCAAGAGAACTGTCTTCCAAAGATCATATTCAGTTGTTGCTTCTGAATATGATAAACAACACTCCATTTTGCCTGCACGAGTTAAAGCGATCCCTAGAAGAAGAGTTAACAGTGGAGACACTGGTAAGTATAAAGATAAAAAGGAAATTGAGTGATTCAACTACCAAACTGAAAAAGGAAAATTATTTTCTTTGTAGATAATTATTAAAGTGTAATATATGAAGAGAGCAAATGGATTAATTTCTAGTTTGGGATAGACAATCCTTCTATGTGACCTGGCCGTAACTATGCCTCTCTCAGTTTTACTTCTCAATTGGAACAAACATCCAAAGATCATTCAGTGATTATTCAAGAATAAATGGACCTTTACAGTCTTGTAAAATATCTAAGCCAACTATTGCTACCATTTTCTCCTTCACCAAGCTTCAGTGAACCAGTAGTTTCTGTAGCTTATAATTCACAGCTATCTTCCCAACCCCATAGAAACTTACAGCTCTTAAAGTTACCATTTCTCTGAGTAGATTTTAAAAGAAAAAGAATCTCAGAGATATGAATAACTCTTAATCAGTTTTTTTTAAAAAGTTATATAATCTGGACCAGTTGCTATCATCAGCCTCAAATTAGGGCTGAAGATTCTGCCTAAAAAATACTGAAAGAAAACCCAAGAGAAAAGGATATTATGGTGATAATTTATCAGGTAAGCTGCTTATAAAAATGAAGATTTGAAATTAAAAATAATAGGCAAATAATTATGTATCTTACTATTGAAGATCTTCAAGAAAAATATTTTTAGAATCCCTCAATGATTTATAGGTTTGTTAGCAAATATTTTGGAACTTTAATTGAAATACCTTTGTTATAAAGCAGTCTTTTAGAAAATTGTAGAGATGATATGAAGATTCCATTTAGGGAAAATATAAATCACTTAGCTTTTCAAATGTTTTACAAAGCATGCACTTTGGATTCAGCCCTGGTTTCAAAACCCACTTCTACAACTAAATAGCTGTATAACTGTGGGAAAGTATATTTCATCTTTCTGAGACTCAGTTTCTTTTTTAGTAGAAGTTATAATAATTATGATTTGTGTCATGTGCTTAACAAATGCTATAAAATGAATAAGCTAGATATTATTTTCAGTATTAAGCACCACCTATGGAATAATTTTTTTTCTTTCTTTTTTTTTTTTTTTTAACAGAAGTTGGTTCTTCCCTCTTGAGACATCCATCACCTGAGCTTTCTCGGCTAATCTCAGCACATAGCTCTCTTTCCAAAGGAGAAAGAAATTTCCAGTGGCCAGTTTTAGCCTTTGTTATACAGCATCATGATCTAGAAGGTCTTGAAATAGCAATGAAACAGGCGTTAAGGAAATCTGCTTGTCGAGTTTTTGCTATGGAGGTATGAATACATTAATTAAGTTAGTGATTCATGGATCAAACAAATCACATGATGATTCTGTAGTTAATGGTGCCATTTTTTAAGCCAAGTTAATTACATCAAATTAAAAGCCATTTGAAAAGCCTATGGAAAATATCAAGTGTTCACATCAAAATTAAACTCTAAAGTATATGGATATAAATTAATTCAGAATTTTGTATTTCAATACTCTAAAGAACTTTATTTCTGTTTTACTTTATTATTTGAATCCTGAGATTTATCTTTTTTAAAGAAGCTTTTTATATTCAGAATATCATTTCACTAGAATCAAATGACTGAATAATCATACAAAAAAGATGAGAAGTAGAACTTTCGAATTATAATTTTAGCAATAACTGCTTACCGAGATCTACATTTTCTGGGATGATTAGATTACTGTATATCACAGATCTGAATATATTTATCTTTCTTCTTTATCATAAATGTCATATATAACTTGACACTTCGTTGATGAGAATGATATGAATATATTTAAGTAAAATGGTAGCTTGTGTAGAGCTTGAGAAATACTCTATTTTAATCCTAAACACAAATTGGAAAAAAATGTGCTTGAGTAAGTTAATATTAGCAAGTATTTCATATATATTTCCTCTATTATATATTTTCTTTTTATCTTGGACTCATTTGATCATTTATTTAGGCGTTCAACTGGCTTCTGTGTAATGTCATCCAAACAACTTCTCTCCATGATATTCTGTGGCATTTTGTGGCTTCACTGACTCCTGCTCCAATAGAACCAGAGGAAGAAGAAGATGAAGACAATAAAACAAATAAGGAAAATGCAGAACAAGTGAGATTTTGTTTTTATTGTCCACTTTTTTTTTTTTTTTTTTTTTTTGGTACCAGGGATTTAACTTAGGGCTGCTCGACCACTGAGCCACATCCCCAGCCTAATTTTGTGTTTTATTTAGAGACAGGTTCTCACTGAGTTGCTTAGCACCTCTCCGTTGCTGAGGATGGCTTTGAACTCCTATTATCCTGTCTCAGCCTCCCAAAGTGCTGGGATCACAGGAGTGCACCACTGCACCTGGTTTGTCCATATTTCTATAGAAACTGAATAGAACACTTTAAGGTAGTTTCATGATTTGTATGAAAGCATTCTCAGATTATCTAACCTGAAAAAATGTATAACATTTCAATGCTATGGGCAAAGTATTAACAATACTTTGTGAAAGTTTTCTCTCTAGCAAAGATGCTGACAGTCATGTCTGATTTCTCATTGAACACCACTATCATAAAGCAATCAACTGGAAAATGCATATTATTACAGTACAACATATGACAGGTAAACACAGCAACATAATTACATAGAGGGTCAATAGCTGGGAAGACATTTACATTCTAGCTCAGCCACAGGGGTGAGTGTGATGAACTTCGCTAACATGCAATTGAAACTCCAGAAAAGGCCATGCCAGAGGTATGTGGACCACATCTTAGCATTAAGGCCAACGCCTGAAGTCAAGAACACAACTGAAATAATCCCAGTCCAGTCAAGTTGAATGCTAGCACTTGGCAGAATCTAGATCGCCTCTCTCCCTGAAAGAGCAAAATACAACAGTCTTTTGAAAGAAAATACAAACCAGAACTTTTATGATGTGTATGTAATCAATAGACATGCATTAAAGAAGACAAAAAGTGATCGTATTTTACTTAGCTCACTGAAGTAGTTCAAAAAGTTTGATGAGTTCACATTGGCAACAAGATGGAGAAACAAGCACACTTTGCTGTGGAGTAACAACCTCTTAGATTCTCTGAATCAGGCAGAAAAAATCTCGAAAACATTGGCATTAAAAATGATGCAGTAGGGGCTGGGGCTGGGGCTCAGTGGTAGAGCGCTTGCCTAGCATGCGTGAGGCACTGGGTTCGATCCTCAGCACCACATATAAATAATAAATGAATAAAGTAAAGATCCATTAACAACTAAAATATTTTTTTTTAAAACGATGCAGTAGTTCTTTGAGTTTTTCCTGTTGTGTATGCGTGTGTGAAATAACAAATATACAGGTTGATTCTTTACAGAGTTTTTTATAAAAGCGTAAGATTGGGAAAAAACCTAAATGACTATTGTAAAATAGACTGATGAAATAAACTGATGTTTTCATTCATTGAAAGGCTATACAGCAATATATACAGTATATATTACTACATATGTAATATGTAATGATTTCTAAGGTAAATTGTAAACTGTTTAAAAAGAAGAAGAAAGTACAGAGAAATATGCTTAGAATGCTGCCATTTATGTAACTAATATTTATAGACCAGCTAATAATATTGTATGCTATAATAGGAATTACAAGTGTAGAGAGCAGCTAGGTGACTGGGTTATCAGGACCAGGAGACTTACTTTTTGTGGTATGTTTTTTATTCCTTTTAAGTGTTTTATTATGATGTATATTACCTGCTCAAAAGACTTGGGCCATGGCAAGTAGTCTATAATAGTAGCCACTTTTTTTATTAAGCAGATATGCTTCAGTTCAGCAGGTGTAAGGTACTCTGTGCAGAGTTATTGGAAATAACTAAAATAACAATCACTACTTTCTAAGGACTTTCATGACCTAATATGATATAAATGTGACGTTACATTCCTTATAAGAGTGAGTACTATAGTAGAAGCATTTGAATTACAAAGGAAGAAGAGGCTATTTCTGTTTAGGTGGAATCAGGTACATTATTCTTGTTTTTTTTTTTTTTTTTTTTGGTACTGGAGATTGAACTCATGGGTGCTTGACCACTGAGCCACATCCTAAGCCCTATTTTGTGTTTTATGTAGAGACAGGGTCTCACTGAGTTGCTTAGCACCTCACCATTGCTGAGGCTGGCTTTGAACTCGCGATTCTCCTGTCTCAGCCTCCCAAAGTGCTGGGA
The DNA here is from genome assembly GCA_028644305.1 of Xerus rutilus. Lineage (NCBI taxonomy): Eukaryota > Metazoa > Chordata > Mammalia > Rodentia > Sciuridae > Xerus > Xerus rutilus. The sequence continues at coordinate 82,818,769 of CM053404.1, forward strand.
TTACAAGCGTGAGCCACCGTGCCCGACTGGTACATTATTCTTAAGTACATCCCACAGAATAGATTTTTGACTGTGGTATGTGCAGGATTCTCCAGATGGAAAAAACACCATGAGCAAAGACTGAAGTATATGTGTGAGATCTAGAAATATGAATCTGATCAAGAATTTGATTAAAAGAAAGGCATTTTTTTCAGTTGCTTGAATGAACTTAGAAATTTTATGTCATTTAAATAAGCCTATTTTGTATTATTGAGTGGTAATTTTTTTAAACTAAATCACCATAGTTTTTTCCCAAAATCTCTTTAAAAAGCAAGTGTCAGATATATTAAAACAATAAAAACCCTGGTGGTTCGTAGGCCAGTACTAGCACTCAGACATTTTTAGCTTGCATGTGTTTAGGGAAAAAAAGAAAGCCAGCCTTTTAAAATAGATATATCTCACGACTTTTACAATAATTAGCTGGTAAACTTGCTTTTAATTTATACCTTAGGAGGATACATGAGTATGTGAATACCCTCTCTTAGTGAAAGTGAACTGCCTCACACTGGGCAGGCGTTCCCATGTAGCATCCATTGGCATGAGCTGGGGAGCTTTGCACTATGAGCCTAAGTCCTGTAATGGCCACAGCCCCTCCCTGATTACACATATGTTCTCTACTTCTTCCCATCACCTCCAAGTTGGGTCCTGCTTAGCTTCTGTAGCTGTGTTCTTCATTCACCTTGGCTTTAAAATATATTTATTGCTCTGTTAGGATCAAGTTTTAATTACTTTCCTTTCTTTGGGGATTTGAAGTACTCTATTAGTTTTTCATTATAAATGTTATTCCATAGGTAATAATAATATTGAAAGACGTGACTGACATTTAAATGAGGAATGAAATCCAGTCTTTCTGTCTCTAAGCTGTGGTCCTTCTGCCTAAAGGAGAGACCATTTTTGTCTAATTCACATTAAAATCTCATAAAAATGTGATGTGAACTAATGGTGGCCTCAACTTCTAACATATGTTATTTTCTCATATGTAAATACATACACAAAACATTTATGCATATATATACATGTACATACATAAATGTATATGTGTATATATACACATACATCTGCATATACATATAGATTCATTCTAATAATATATTTATGAATACTCTAGAATTGATATGTATGTTATTTATTTGCTGACTTTGTGAGCAACCTTACCACCTTTTTTCTAGAAATGTTACAGATGTAATTAGGTTAATCTTATTTATTATATGTATTGGGTATAGTTTTAAGTACACATAATATTCTTTTGCGAAGAAAGTTTCTTCTAGCATACAAACTGATAAACTTACTTTCAATTTCTATTTTAGGAGAAAGATACAAGAGTATGTGAACATCCGCTCTCAGATATAGTGATTGCAGGCGAAGCCGCCCATCCATTACCACATACATTTCACCGTTTACTTCAGACAATCTCTGATCTTATGATGTCTCTCCCTAGTGGCAGTTCATTGCAGCAAATGGCCCTAAGGTAATTTTGTATAGATATGTTCTAGGTACTGTGGAAGAAGACATTTTATGGAGTGTTCAAAGTACTAAATGCTTGAAAAACATCTTTAAGTGGTAAGATTTCTAAGAATCCCTGAATTATGTTAAACTATGTCTCCCTCCTTCCTGTCCTAATTTATAATTGTCTTTTTCTTAGCTCATACTATTTGTCCTTCTGTAAAATGTGAATAATATACTTCTTAGTGGTCTAAATTACCATTGTAAGAATCTCCCTGACTTTTCCCTCTTTGTAATGTCACCAAAAGGAAGAAGAAAAATGAAATCTCATTAACAAAACCAAAATAGAGTTTTGACTTGAAAAAAATCTTAAGAAAAATGTATCCCATTTACATGTAGTAAATTTTAAAACTACCCTAAGAAACAGACATAATGTTAAATTGGAATCTGTTGAAAGTTTGTATTACTTTAACATTGTGAACCTTATTAGGTCCATACACTGGACTACAAATACAAATAAATCCTCCATTGGTTTATATAACAAATAATTTAATGAAGTGATTGACTTCCCACATTCTTAATGATAAGACCAAAGGAAGAGTGAGAATTTTTGAAGTGCAAGATGCATTATGACCTAATGAATTAGTATGGAATTATAACACAAATAAATTTGTGAAGCTGTTATAGTTGATATAACACTTGTCTATACAACAGACTCATTATCTTTCTTGCTTTTATCATTTTGATCATCATATCTTAAATTTTTCTATATTTAGCCGAGCGCAGTGGTGCACGCCCGTAATCCCAGCAGTCGGGAGGCTGAGACAGGAGGATCACGAGTTCAAAGCCAGCCTCAGCAACGGCGAGGTGCTAAACAACTCATTGAGACCCTGTCTCTAAATCAAATACATAATAGGGCTGGGGATGTGGCTCAGTGGTTGAGTGCCCCTGAGCTTAATCCCCAGTACCAAAAAAAAATTTAAATTTTAAATTCTATATTTAAAATGGGTGAGCTTTCCTTAGAACTTATCTTATTCCAAATAAATTACCTTTATTCCTCAAAAGAAAAAGCAAGTAGTGATGATTTCATTCCCTGATATTTTCAAATTTCTGTTTTTAACTAGTGCATTAAGATTTCTTGAGATTGAAGCTACAGAATAGAGTAATTACTCCAGAGTTCTTTAGATATTTCTAAAAAATAATTATTTCATATATCGCTTCTGTATTTATATTGCTTATATATTTATATTTATGTTGCCTTTTTAGATGCTGGAGTCTAAAATTCAAACAATCTGATCATCAGTTCCTCCATCAGAGCAATGTCTTTCATCACATTAACAATATTTTGTCAAAATCAGATGATGGAGATAGTGAAGAGAGTTTTAGCATCAGTGTACAGTCTGGCTTTGAAGCTATGAGTCAGGTCAGTCATTCAACAGTTTACTATTTCCTATCGCATAGTTAATAGTCAACAGTGGATTAAAGGAAAACCCGTACTTAAATAATTTGGTTCTGTCTTACATTATTTATTATCATATATCTGTTTTTTCATCAGGGAAAATCTCTTTTTGACTATTATAAATAGTTATATTTGTTTCTGATAGGAATTATGCATAGTTATGTGCTTAAAAGACTTAACCAGCATTGTTGACATAAAAACTTCAAGCCGACCTGCCATGATTGGAAGTTTGACAGATGGTTCCACAGAAACCTTTTGGGAATCAGGAGATGAAGATAAAAACAAAACTAAGAACATCACTATCAACTGTGTGAAGGGAATCAATGCCCGCTATGTATCTATACATGTAGACAATTCCCGGGATCTTGGGGTAAGAAAGAGAACTTAATTTATGGCACATTAGTTTTTTCCAGACTGCTAATAATGTTGCGCTCATTTCCTGAGTATAACAGATTTATCACTTGGGATATCAAATAAAACTTAAATGTAAAAACAGATTAATATGACTGGGCACACTATGGACTATCAATCTAAAAAGAGATCTGATTACAAATTACCATGGCTACAACTAAGCAAAATAAAAATCTATAATTTTATCCTTCCATTACCTTGTTTTTTATTTCATTTTGGTTTGGATTGATTTGATTTTTTGGCAATACTGGGGATTTAAGCCAGGGGTACTCAACCATGAAGCTACATCCTCAGCCCTTTTTATTTTTTATTTTGAGATAGTATCTCCCTAAGTTGCCAAGGCTAGCCTCTCAGACTTGCCTCAGCCTCCCCACTTTCCAGGATTATAGTTATATGCCACTGTGCCCGGCTTCAAAACTCAGCAGAGAGATCCTCTCTGGGTAACTTCCCTACGAAAATAATTCTTTTCTCCTCTTAGTTCATATTTGTATTACACTGGTGGTGCCAAATATGCTCTGACCTAAACCTATAGCAAATTAGCTTCAAGTTTCTACTTCTCATCCTCAGTCCTCATGGGAAGGAGTTCCTAAACTAAAATAGTCATGATTTATAGTCTCCCTGGTTGTAGTTATCTAACATATTTCAACTGAATTGAACATTCTTTCATAAAAGACAATGAACAAAGGGAAAGAGCCCAGTTTACTTGAGCCAAGAAAATAGCACCATCTGTTGGACTACTACTTTTCTACTCTCATTCTTGGAGAAGGGTACTTCTTGGAAATTTTTTCCCTCACAATAGATGTGACTTGCTGGCACATACAGTTTTAATAAATCTCCTTGGACCATTGCCAAGAATTTTCGATCCATTCACATATTTTCTTTCCCAGGAAGAATCAGAAATGATGGAGAAGAGTCTCAGATAAACTGGAGGTAGAGTCCATCATGGCAGTCCAATGTGCAATCAGAACATCCACAGTAGCCTCTAACTCCAGTATATCCTTGCAAATTAGTTTAGTTCCTGGTGTTAAGTAAGAAAAAGGGACTTAGTTAATATATTATGAACTTATTTTCTCTTCTGCTTAAGAATTTTAATTGCTTTATCTTATGAGAAAGTTAAAAGTGTCAAATCAAAACATTTTTCTGGATAGAACTCATTGCTTAGTACAAAGTTATCTTTGACTCATGGAACATTTTATGCCAGGACGTACTCTTCCTCAGAACAGTGATTACAATCAGTTTAACATTTTGTCCTTTCTAAGAGGAAACATTCATAACAGTATTCATTTTGAAATTCTCTAGTATATAAGCTGACATCTATTTTCCTTTTAAGAGACTACTTCTATGTTATATATCATCCTTAAGCATTGTACCTTGAGCCTGGGGTTCCCCCAAACTGCCCACTAAAGTGCCTTATCCGGAGCATTCGTTTGAGTTATATCAGCCTATAGCATTCATGATTCACAGCTCTCCAAGGAATTAATATATTAAACTATTTGTGGATGTGCATCATATAAGATTTATTCAGTCTTCATATCTGTCATTCTAGTGCCTTCATGACTCATTTTCAGTACTTTAAAGGCGTTGAATTTATGATGTTTGTTTTTATTTTTTGTGTGAAATGTTGCCCTCACTAGTATGGCAAGTATCTTGAGAGGATAGAACCCACTATTAAAAGCAGGCATTGTGGTATTCCTAAGTATCTGTTATTTACCTTCCTTCCTTCTACTTCCAAAATTATTGAGAATATAGCAACAAGAATGGGACATGAATGACAAGCAGAATTATTGAAAGGCTACATGAAGTTATAGAATTGGAATGTTTGGATAAAGAGAAGTAATGTCAAACTGTGAGAACATATGAAGGAAGACTGAAATGTGACATTTAAGATAGAGTTTGTGAAAAGACTAGAACTATAGAAATAATGGTTAATTGGATAGAGAGTGTGAGGTCAATTAGGAAGGACCATAAAAACAGGAAGAAGACATAAGTTGGTTATAAGAAAATGTAAGTTCTGAAGCAGGAATATAGCCTAACTAGTTTGAATTTTCTCTTTTAGAATAAAGTTACTTCAATGACCTTCTTAACTGGCAAAGCAGTAGAAGATTTGTGTAGAATAAAGCAGGTAATTGAAATTTTGTCAATAAACATTTTGTTACCAAAGGAGAAATTCCTTCTCAGCCTGTATTGTTGAGTTCCAGTTTGGGCACTTTACAAAGTACTACAGAATATCATCTAACTTGACAGCTAGTCTATATGTGGGAACAGTAACAACTGTCCCTCGGCTAGATACCTCACAATTATTGCCCTGAGTATTCCCCAGTCGTGAGTGATTATATTGGGCCTGCAGTCCTCCCTCCTCACTATCCTACAGGCTCAGGTACCTTAAACATTATCACAGATCCGATTCACAATTAGCACCCTAATTCACCGACACTTTAGGTCAAAATGGGTAATTATTGTCTATTCTAAAAAAATCTACCACTTAGAACACTGCAGCCATATCCAGGTTGCATGTCAGTTTACAAATCAGTTCTACAAACAAGTTAAGCTTTGTCTGGGCATGCCTAGGATTGTGCACAAACTCCCTTAAATTATCAAAGCTGTTCTTCTGGGATTACTTTATCTCCCAAAAGTTGACCAGTTTTTTGTTTGGTTGGTTTTTTCAAATTATATTGAAAGAACTAATTGAAGTTTCAGATGAAACAATACATTTTGTTCAAATTATAAAAAATTTAGGAAAATAAGTTTATTCAGTGAGATAGTTTTTGTTTACATGTAGTACCCCTTTAGAAGATGGATGTTATCAATTAAGATAATAATTTAAATGTAGAAATCCCCAGATCATTTCTTGGTTATCAAATACCATACAAACAATTTTAATTTCATTAAAGAAATAGTGTGAAAAAACGTTTCACAGAGTATTGATATTTAATGCTTAAGAAAGTTTACATTCTCAATGAAATAAGAAATCACAACTGTGAAGTAATGTATTAAACAATTTGTCTTCCAAATAAAATAACACATTGAAAATACATATCTTAATAATGCTTTACTATAAGAAAACACAGGGCAGAGAGAGTGTCATTGGTCATTGTTGATCTTGTGAGTGTTTTTACTGACAGTTCCTATAGGTAAAGTACTATGATGTAAATTGTTGCTAATGATTCACTCAAATAACTTGTCCTGGTAGGCCTCATGGTAGTCAGACCTGGATTTTAATTCTTAATTCCATCACTTAGGATCACTGAGGATCACTGAGGATCTCTCAACCTGTGTTAACCTCATTTTCCTCTTCTGTAGGATAGCTCCTATAAAAAACAACTACTTATCCTCACAAAATTTAAATGAGAAATAACCATCACTCTCCATGAAGTTGTTTGTTTTTTGAGCTTGCTATTACTAATGTTAAGTCTAGGACAGTGATAAAAGTGATTCAGCTATATCAGGGTCCTGTCCCTTTTATACTTGACCAGGTTGATCTGGACTCTAGACACATTGGTTGGGTAACCAGTGAACTTCCTGGAGGAGATAATCACATCATCAAAATTGAATTAAAGGGCCCAGAAAATACACTGAGAGTTCGACAAGTAAAAGTCCTAGGCTGGAAAGATGGTGAAAGCACAAAAATCGCTGGCCAGATCTCAGCCAGTGTGGCCCAGCAAAGAAACTGTGAAGCTGAGACTCTGCGAGTATTCAGACTTATTACATCACAAGTAAGTGTCCTTTCTGCATACTGTAGTACAAGATAAATTGACACCATACATTTTGAGAGTGTAACAGAATATTTTGTAAAACATATCTGGCTACTACTGTGGCCTCTTTTAACCCTTCACCTACGTTGAATGTTGTGTTGTAGTTTTAAAAAGTCATGGTATATAGGAAGAATAGCATATTATACAACCTGCAGAATCAGCTGATAAATCCTCTAGTTTTCAGAATGGTAATTCTTGCCATTAATTCTTTCTCACAGGTATTTGGAAAGCTCATCTCTGGAGATGCTGAACCTACACCAGAACAAGAGGAAAAGGCACTCTTGTCATCACCTGAAGGAGAAGAAAAAGTATACAATGTATTTATTTGTATTCTAAAACTTTGTTTCCTTTTTCATTTTATTTTATTCAGAGAAATAATCTGTGTTGCTTTATATTTTCATAGATATGGTTTATTATGCCATTAAAATTAGTTTTAATTAGAAAGAAGATGAAGGAACTATCTGAAAGAAATTTGCCATTTGTTCATGTATAATTTAGTTAGTATTTTAAGTCACAGCAAAAGTTGCTGTATACCTACAACTATTTTATTCAATTGTTAAAATTTGTAAATTAACTTAGTCATTTACTATGTTATGTCTTATCAGTTATTTTCCTCCTCCATTTTATCTGTCCTTCATAGCCCAGCTCAAAGCTACTATCTTCTCCAGGAATCCCTTTTATGATTTCCCCAGAGAAAAAGGAGGTTTCCCTCTGCTAAACTTCATAATAATCTATGTATGCCTCGTTTTGGTTTCTCTCATATTTTTCATCTCTTCCACTGTACCATAGCTTCTTAGAGACCGAGCGTGTGTCTGATTGGTCTTTCTACCCAAGATGGCATAATCACATGCACATTCAGTAAATTTTTGTTGGATTAAATACTCTTTAAAATGTTCTTTAAATTTTTTCTGAAATGCAATTACTTTACTTATTTTGCAAAAACTGAAACATCGTACCTAAGATGAAAACCTCAGCTTCTGTCATGTTGTTGTACTGGTTTCTCCTGCATTGCTATATTGAGTAGAAGGATGAAAGTGTCTTTGTTTTGTTCAGGATCTTAAAAAAAGAAAATGTTTCAGTTTTACCACAGAGTATGCTGTTAACTCTACTGTTTCATAGGTGTTTTTAATCAGTTAAGGATGTTTCCTTCTTTTCCTAGTTTGCTGAGAATTTCCATCAGAATGGATATTTTTATATATTTCTGTCTTCCCGTTTTTTACTTTTATTGAGTAGAATAATATGTTGCTATGGTTTTATTCAACATGTGATATTAGCTTCTAGGTAATTTGTTTTCTTTAATAAAAGAAGAAAATGAATTAAAGGATGATAGCTATACGGTATAGTGCTTCTTTTGGGCAAAATGAAAATACTGTCAGATTGTGGGAATAATTGCACCTATCTCTGAATATTCTAAAAACCACTGAAATTATATCCAAATAGGTCAATAGTGTGGTTGTGAACTGTACCTGAATATAGGGACTTTTATAAAGCAAAACCAAGTAAGTTGTGAAAGAAGTAAACAAAAATAAAATGAAGGAGAACCTATCTAAAAGGATTTCTGTGCTAGTATTTACATAGAGGGAAAAAAGGCCTCTATTCACTTTCTTTAATAGATACAGGGCTATTTTATTTATCTATTTCTTCTTTCTTGAGCAAGCTTTTGGTAGTTTTATTTCATCTAAGTTGCTGAACTTGTTGGCATAAGATATGTACTATATATTCTTATTATCCTTTTAATATCTAGAAAAATCTGTAGATTTTTCAAAGACACATTTGTAGAATGTGTCTTTCATTCTTTATGTTGGCAATTTGTGTTTCATTTTATTTTTCTTGAGTAGTGTAACAAGGTTTATGAATTTGGTCTTTTCAAGAAATCAGCTTTTTTTTATTGTTTCCTCTATTTTTTCTATTTTAATGATTTTAACTCCTATATATATTATTCTTTCTATTTGCTTTGTTCCTCTTTTTCTGGATTACTTAGGTCCAAGATTAGATCATAAATTTAAGGCCTTTTAAAACTTTCTTTCTATAGTCACTTCAAAAATAATGATTTCTTCAAACTTTCTCCTTTGCCTTAATGTTTTATGCCTCAATTTAAAATAAATTCCACTTAAATATATCTGCTTAATAATTTCTCAAGATACTTTGAAATACCAAATATGCAGATGTTCTTTTTTTCTTTTTCTGCATAAAGGCAACATCAGATGCTGACCTAAAAGAACATATGGTTGGAATCATATTCAGCAGGAGCAAACTGACCAACTTACAGAAACAGGTTGGGTTTAGCCATGGCATTATCTTTGTCGGATTTTGTTTGTTTTTAGGTTATAAAATGTCTTCCAAATTTATGGAGGATTTTTTATGCTGGCTCTTTTATAGATTCTATACAATGTGTCTGCCTTTTTCTAGAAAGGAGTGATCACATTGCCATATCTGTATTTTTTAGATATTTTATTAAGAATGTTAATTTTATTACCCTTCTGTTCTTTATTACTTTTCATTTTCAGGAATTATTTTATTTTGGAGAAATAAAATCAGATTACATTTACATTTTCTATGTTCCTTTCCCCCTTTTCTGTTTATTTGTTTATTTAATTTTGGGGAATACTAGAGATTGAACTCAGAGGCACTCAACCACTGAGCCACATCCCCAGCCCTGTTTTGTATTTTATTTGGAGACAGGGTCTCCCTGAGTTGCTTAGCGCCTTTTTTTTGCTGAGGCTGGCTTTGAACGTGGCAATCCTCCTGTCTCAGCCTCCCGAGCTTCTGGGATTACAACTGTGCGCCACTGTGCCCAGCTTATTTTATTTTTTGATGAGAAATTAATAGTGCTTATAAAATCAGCATTAATATCTTTAAGAGTGGGTTGGGGGATAGTGCTAGATGGTTCATATACAGGGGTGCTAGATAATAAAAACAGCACTTGAAAAGTAAAATAATTATAAACTAGCCTATTTTAACTTTCATTACCATTAACTCTTTTTTAAATAAATAATAACATGAATTTATTTGTGCTTTGTCTTTCTAACAGTGTTTCATTGACTTTTGGATGCTTACAAATCACAAAAAAAGAAATTTCTACCAATTATAAATGCCATCAGTTTTAAAGAGCTTTATGAATAGACATGCTAAAATATGAAAAGAAAGTGTCTTAAAAGTGATAAAACATTCTAATTAGTTTTTGCTTGATGTGTTAAACCATAGGCGGAAGCATTGCAAATTTGAATATAATCAGTTTCTGCATAGTGGTTAATTTAAGTATTCATATTTTTATTATGTTTCCTCTAGTTTTTTGTTTTGGTTTGGTTTGTTTTGTTTTGGTTTGGTTTAGGCACAGGGGATTGAATCTAGGGGTGCTTTACCACTAAGCTACATCCTCAGCCCTTTTTATTTTTTATTTTGAGAAAGAATCTGGCTGAGTTGCTAAGGTCGTAACTAAATTGCTGAGACTGTCCTCAGTCCTTCTGCCTCAGCCTTCTCATTCACTGGGATTACAGGCATGAGCCACTGCCTGGCTACTTAATTGATTTTAAGATGAATTAAGAGAATAGTATAATGACAGAAGACTAAATTGAGCATTAATTTATTCTTTGTTTTATTAGTAGAAAATAAAACATATGAATGTATTTTTACATATTCTGCATTGCCTTCATAGGTGTGTGCTCATATAGTACAAGCTATTCGCATGGAAGCCACCCGAGTTCGTGAAGAATGGGAACATGCCATATCAAGCAAGGAAAATGCCAATTCTCAGCCAAATGATGAAGATGCCTCCTCTGATGCATACTGCTTTGAGCTGCTTTCCATGGTTTTAGCATTGAGTGGCTCTAATGTTGGCCGACAGTATCTGGCCCAACAACTAACTCTCCTTCAGGATCTCTTTTCCCTGCTTCACACAGCCTCTCCTAGAGTCCAGAGACAGGTGACTGATCATATCACTTGCCTTTGTGCTTCTTTGTTACTTGAAACAGTGTTAAAGAGATCACCCAAGGGCCTGAAGTACAGATTTTTTTTTTTAATGTTTTGTTTAAGGCCTGTATTTTTAACTCCACATCTTTTTTATTTATTTGTTTTATTTTTGAGTGTTTATGATGAGAGTATAGAAGAGCAAAGACTATGTTCCATTTTGTAATGTATTCTAATAAAGAATATTTTGGCTATTGATTACCTTTTTTCATGAAATCTAAATATAATATAAAGTCATTTAGCCCAGACCAAAAATAAAAAGCATGTTTCTTGTTGCTGCTCTTAGTTGGTGGTTACTACTCTAGAAATTTAAGTATTTAAATCATATTTCTTCGCTTCCCAAAATTAAAAGTAATATTTAAATGGTGTTTCTGTTCTCATAGATATTTTGAAGTTATAGAATGATAGTTTGGTGTATTAAAAAATAAAAACTTTAAAACATCAGCCTTTCACCAGGCATGGTAGTGCATGCCTATAATCCCAGCAGCTCGGGAGGCTGAGGCAGGAGGATCACGAGTTCAAAGCCAGCCTCAGCAACAGTGAGGTGTTAAGCAACTCAGTGAGACCCTGTCTGTAAAAATACAAAATAGGGCTGGGGATGTGGCTCAGTGGTTTAGTGTCTCTTAGTTCAATCCCCGGAGCCCCCCACCAATCAGCTTTTAAATGAATTATTTTATTGTTCTTACCAGGTGACCTCCTTGCTAAGACGAGTCTTGCCTGAAGTGACCCCCAATCGTCTGGCCAGCATTATAGGAGTGAAATCTCTGCCCCCAGCAGATATCAGTGATATCATTCACTCAACTGAGAAAGGAGATTGGAATAAGCTGGGTATCTTGGACATGTTTCTAGGGTGCATAGCCAAAGCACTCACTGTACAGCTAAAAGCCAAAGGCACCACTATCACAGGAACAGCAGGCACCACCGTGGGCAAAGGAGTTACAACAGTCACCCTTCCTATGATTTTCAACTCCAGGTATGTCATTGCCTCACCCTCCCTCATCATAAATAAAAGTAAACTTCAGTATTATGTTAATATATTTTTTACCACAATAATGATAAATAAATTACACTTGTGGGGAGTAAACCTCAGATCAATTAAAGTTGCTAGTCTAGTCTACTAGACTAGACTAGCAAATTATAGAAGAATATTTTTTTTTCTTTTCTTTTGGTTTTGGTACTGTGGATTAAACCTAGGGGCACTTAACCACTGAGCTACATCCCTGGCCTTTTTTTAATTTTTAATTTTGAGACATGGTCTTGCTAAGTTGCCTAGGCCTCACTAAATCTCTGAAACTGGGCTCAAACTTGCCATCCTTCTGCCTCAGCCTCCTGAGTCACTCGGATTGCAGGCGTGCACCATCATACTCATAGAAGAGATTCTTTCTAATCTTCATTTGAGAAGACTTTCCTAAACAAAGCACAAATTCCAAAAGATTGGAAAAGATTCATAGATCTGAGTATAAAAATTAATTGATAGATGATATTATTAAAATGTTCTAAAATATAAGCAACTGACTTGGAAAAATATTTAAACCTACATAATAGACCATTAATTATTAGCCATAATATTAGAATAATGTTTACAAAAAGACAACTGATAAAAAATTAAGTGACAGGAATAGAGTTCACAGAAAAAATTTACAAATGCCTTTATTAAAAGGTACCTACTTCAGAAAAATGTAACTTAAAATAATTATGAAATATTTTTTGATGCTTTAGCAATGTTATAAAGGAATAGGCATTTCCATCTAATATAAATTGCTTTGGCATTTTTGGATGTCAGTTTGATAATATCTTGCTGTACTTCATGAATATTATTTGATCCACAGTTCTACTACCAAAATTTTCATACATGTACACAAATATATATATAAGGGTGTTCTGTAATTGTGTGTAGCAGAGGAAAATTCAAGACATCAGAAATAGCGTCAGCCCACGACAATAAGCAGATAACACCAGAATGCTAATCAACATAACACTTTGTTCACATACATAGTCTTCCTAGGAAACAAAAATGTCAGATGAACTAATAAGCAGCCTAGTGATGCAGTTGGTTTATATTCTGACATAAGCTGCTTCTTATCTCCATGTACACTAGAAACAAGTAGTTTGTGGTCTATAGAGTATCAGTGTTCTAGAAAATATACACAAAAGCAATATGCAAATAGAGAAGTATTTGGAAGGTAACATAAATCAGCTGTTCTCTTGAGATTGAAGATAGAGATATGGGGTAATGCTTTAACTTTCTTTTTAAATGTTTCAATTCATTCAGTTAAATAATTAAGATGTTGCAGATTGAAATAACATTTTTTCATTTGTAATTATGAATCCTTTATAAGTTTCTAAGTGCTCATTTTTAAATTTTTTTACTTTCTTCCTTCCTTTTTTTTTTTTTTTTTGTAGTTACCTTCGACGAGGTGAAAGTCATTGGTGGATGAAGGGCTCAACTCCTACTCAGATCTCAGAGATCATCATTAAACTTATTAAGGATATGGCAGCAGTAAGTTCCCATTCTCCTGATGTTACTGCATTGAGGTGCATCAGGAGTCTTGAAAAAACAAATAGCTTCCTCTGCTGAACTAATAGAAGAAATAATGTTAGTCTTTAAAGACTGTTTTAGGATGTTAACCACTGTGCCATTTGTCTTTTCTGGAAATGATAAATTTGTCATTGATGTAAACTATGTTCTGTTCAAAATCTTCAATTTATTTACTTCAGAATTGTTACACAAGTCTTCCAAGACTTTTAACTTAACAAAATAAAATATACTCCTTCTGACCCTAGGAAAGAGCCTGCATCCAAAATCCAAAAGGGAAAGGGAAAAATAAAAAAGAGTTCTCAGAGTGAAGGTTCTCATTATCTCAGATCTTATAGTTTATAAAGCCTTTTTTCTTCTTTATTAATGTCCTATACCACTGTCATAAAACAGTGGCTTTGGGAGTGTGGAGGAATGGGAATTAACTTCAGAGTGTGTGGCTCATGCCGGTTGCTCCATAAATGTCAGCATCCTTACTTTACATTGTATTTAAAGGAGGCAGCTTTAGGAGGACAAGTACTTTGGAATGTAGGTCCCTGAGAGGCAAAGTGAACATAAGGCATTTTGGAGGAGAGAATTGAACTGCTCCTTAACAGACTGATAACAGAAAAGTAGAAGGAAGTTCTGGGGAAAGATGAGGTTCTATCACTTTTCCCAACAAAATGGTCATTTTCTCCACAATTTTTGCAGAAAGTGGGCTTTCTTAGGATGTTCATTGGATTAAAATGTTTAGAAAGAATATTTAGGAATACCTAAATTCTATAATAGTTTTTGTGTTGATGTTCCTTAAAGTCAATATATCAAATGAAGGCAATTGTAGTTGGAGCCTATTTATGCTCTTGGATTCTAGTAATACTTATCTAAGGTAATTAGCTTAACTATACAAATTTCATGTTAAGTAAAAGAGTTTCATGACCAAAATTGGTTGAACATAGATATCTTAATACCTTTGTTTTTATCCAAATGTGAGAAGAAATGCCCTTGAACTTTATAGGGAAAAGAATATTGAGATCTTAAATTTTTACTTATTCTTCTTTTAAATCATTAAATAATGATTAGAAGTTAAATTTTTCATGGGGTCAAAAAGGATGTTTAGTTCAAAAGTTTATGCCCCTCCATCTAAAATTGCAAGGTCTTGCTACAAACAAATCTTTACTTTTGGTGAGAGATGTTACTTAAGACACAAGAATTTATTATGATAATCATCTATTTTTCAAATTACTTATTAAAATTTTCTGTCTTGCCCAATAGGGTCATCTGTCAGAAGCTTGGTCCCGAGTGACAAAAAATGCTATTGCAGAAACCATCATAGCCTTGACCAAAATGGAAGAAGAATTTAGGTCTCCAGTGAGATGTATTGCAACAACTAGGGTAGGTTTGTTTGTTTGTTTTTTGTTTCTTTTTTTAATTTGATGTGTCAATGAATGTTCTTTTTTGAGACTAGATTTGAACAAATGTTGGTCAGTAAGTCAACATGGTTGGTAATGTATTTATTGAAAAAATGTAAGCCTTTTATGAATTGTGAGCTAAATATGGTAGTCATTACTGTTCACTGTTTGGTGTTCTGGATCACCTGCTTTTGTCATTACTTAGGAAGCTAAAGATATGCTGGTTAGAAAAGGTAAATTACATTTTGTGTTTGTGTATTAACTTTCAGATTACCTATTTACTAAATTTACCACACCATAATGCTGTGATAAGACAGAATCCTTGAAAGACAAGATCCCTTTTTCCTCCTTTTTGTACAGCCCAGTTATTTCTAATAAAGAACCCTATAGCTTACCTATTAACATTGTAGGTGTTACTTTTAAAAAACAGAAAGTTCCTTTTTCCCCACATCCTCGCCAATATTTATTATTGCTTGTATTCTTTTTTTTTTAAATATTCTTTTATTTGTAGATGCACCCAATATCTTTATTTTTATGTGGTGCTGAGGATTGAACCCAGTGCCTCACACATGCAAGGCAAGTGCTCTGCCACTGAGCTACAGCCTCAGCCCTATTGCTTGTATTCTTGATAATTGCCATTCTGACTGGAATGAGATGAAATCTCAAAATAGTTTTGATTTGCATTTCTCTAATCGCTAGAGAAGTTGAACATTCTTTCATGTACTTGATTGATTGATGGTATAATACTTTCTTCTGAGAAGTGTTCAGTTCTTTAGCCCATTTTTTGATTAGGTTTGGGGTTTTTTTTGTTTTTTTTTTCTGGTGTTTTTTGAGTTATGTATCCTGGAAATTAATGCTCTATCTGATGTGCGTGTAGTAAAAATGTTCTCCTACTCTGTGGGCTCTCTCTTCACATTATTATTTCCTTTACTGAGAAGAAGCTTTTTAGTTTGAATCCATCCCATTTACTAATTCTTGATTTTATTTCTTACACTTTAGTAGTCTGGTTAAGGAAGTCAGTACCTAAATTGATATGATGAAGATTTAGGCCTACGTTTTCTTTTATTAGGCGCAGGGTCTCTGGTCTAATTCCTAGGTCCTTGATCCACTTTGAGTTGAGTCTTACCTGAGAAATGAGAAGTTGTACTCCGTTTGTATACAATGAATCAAAATGCATTCTGCTGTCATATATACCTAGAATAAATAAATAAACAAAAAGTTCTTGCCATTGGTAGGGTGGTTTAGAATATCTGAGGAAATGGGATTTCTTTCTTCAGATGAGACATCTGTAGTAAGTTTTAAGCTAGCAAATCTTATAATTCCAAGAGATTTGAGATATTGCTAAACCATGGCAGTATAACAACATTAAGAAGAAGTCAACACTAGTAGAAAGTGCTTAGTTAATCCTGCGAAGTCTGAAAAAGAAGATAAATTGTATTTCTGTAGGGTAGAGAAAGTCAGTTTATGCTGTCTTCCTGGTGAGTGAGATACCTGAAACAAGGATTTTTAACATTAACTTTTTTCTACCACTCGTGAGTTCTTTTCTTTCATTCTGCATTCCTGTTTCTCCTTATATGCATTATTTTTTCTGTTTTTTCTGTCCCTGTTTTACCATGTCTTGCTCTCCATCTCCTGTGATATTCACATGTGCTTTTAGAGTTGAGCCAGTTAAGTAATCTTCCAGATTTTTATTAATGAAGTAATAATCATTCCGTGTAAAACTGCAACTGCCCTTTAAGCCTCAGAAAATTTTAAACTATTTTTTAGGTCAATTTTCTAAAGTTTATTAGACATTTATTTCTGACAAAATGTACCAAGTATAGTGTGAAGCCATGTCAGGCAACAGAAACTTTGTTTAGAAAAATTTAGTTATTAGGCACCTACTCATGGGAGTATGCAAAATTAAGCAGCCTTTGTACCACCTTCTTTGGAATTTAAAGCTTTAGGCAGAAGATATTAGATGGAAAAATATGGAGAATGCATTAATACAATGAATATTAATATGCAAAGGCATTCATTCCTATAAATGACTTGGTTTACATAGTATACTAATAAAGGTTAATTCTGTACACCAGCTAGTAGGGTTTATCAGAGAAACAGACATTAGTTCAATAAATACTTGAATTCCTGCTATGTGCATATGACATATGGCAATCACTATGTATGCCTATACCCAAGCAGGAAAACCTGAGTGCCACTAAGCATCTGTATATTTTCAAATTCAACCAGCATTTATTAATGGATTGTCCTATGTCAGATGGTCAGCATTTTATAAGTGTTTCCTAAAAATTTTGGTAATATAACATCCTTTCCTCTCATCAGCTCTGGCTTGCTCTAGCATCACTGTGTGTTCTTGATCAGGACCATGTAGATCGCCTCTCCTCAGGGAGATGGATGGGAAAGGATGGACAACAAAAACAAATGGTAAGATCAGAATTCTAAGAATTTTTTCTTGGGGCCGGGGTGGTGGCTCAGTGGTAGAGCGCTTACCTAGCATGTGTGAGGCACTGGGTTCAAACCTTAGCACCACATAACAATGAAACAAATAAAAGGCATGCTATTCATCTACAACTACAAAAAAAAATTTTTTTAAAAATAACTTTGTCTTGTTTTTCTTTATAGTCAACTTTATCTTGGCATGGGGAAAGGGGGACCCAGCAAGTCAAAATACACAACTGGTGATACTCTTGAAAAATTGTTTATAAATTGGCCAGTTCAATCTCAAGAGTCCATTTCACATAAAGACCTCTCTTCATGGTATATTAGAAATTTTAGGGGATTTAATTTAATTATATAAATGAGCATTCTCTTTCTCTAAGTCACATTTGCATCATATCAATATTTGTAGCCAGCTTCTGATTTTATGTCTAGAATTTGTGCTAAAATATAATTGTTCATATGGTAGGAAGGCAATAAAGAAGTAAGAGAGGCAAATGTAACATACTACCTATTTACACATGTACTTAAAGTAGGGTTAGGTTTACTGGAAGGGAAGACATTTAGACCCTTTTGGCATTTTTTATTAGTGTTCATAAATTAGAAATAAATTGTTTACCCATTTAGCATACAGAATGGATTTATAATTGGAAAACACTTATTAAGTCACTAAGCATGTTCATTTTATTAATCATTAAAGCTGCATACACATTAATCATTGAATTTGGGGTTTGGGGAAATTTTCCTGCTCAGCACATTAATCATGGAATGATTTTTAAAGATTTTGGGTAAGTACAGTTGCCATAATTCTGTTTAACATTCAAACTCTGAAAATCTTAATAGAGTTTAGAATAACAGACTGTTATTGTTATAAAGAAACTATAGTTGCTTTCAATTTGTGTAAATGTCTGTCTTGTCATTCTAATATAACATATGAAAATGTCTTCTTTTAGCCTATGTGCGATAATCATGATGATGGTGAAACTGCAGCTATCATTTTATGCAATGTCTGTGGAAATTTATGTACTGACTGTGACAGATTTCTTCATCTTCATCGACGAACCAAAACTCATCAAAGACAGGTGAAAATTTCTATCTTTATACCCAGATCAAGATCGAGAGCATGAAGTACATTCAATGAATTTTGAAATAAATGTGAGAAAAAGTGGACTTTGAAATCAATGACCTTGGTTGAGTTCCCAGTTGTCCCATTTATCAGCTGTAAATTAAGCAAGTTCTTCAACCTTTCCAATACTGTTTCTTCATGCATAAAAATGAGATTGTTGTGAAGGTTAAAGGAGATTGGATATATCTGGAACTTCTTACAGTGCCTCATAAATGAAAGCTGTTTTTATTGAATAATTAAATTTTATACTTTTTTCAGAGTGATAAATATATTTTCCCTTCTCATTAATGAAACAACAGGTCTTCAAAGAAGAAGAAGAAGCTATAAAGGTTGACCTTCATGAAGGTTGTGGTAGAACCAAATTGTTCTGGTTGATGGCACTAGCAGATTCTAAAACAATGAAGGCAATGGTGGAATTCCGAGAACACACAGGTAAAAGAGGATTGAAGGTTAAATTATGCCTTCGAAAAAAAAAAAAAAGATTGAACCATGCTTTACTAATTATGATTCAGCTAGAAATTAGTTTATTTTATGTGAATAATTTTGAGTAATATTCTTAAGCTTAATTGTGGCTTTGGCTACTGTCTACATTAATTTTGTTTATCAGACACAGTATTCTGTGTTAGAAACAGCATTAGGACTAAAAGTCAAGAAACCTGGTTTTCCACTAACTAGGTGAGTTAATAGGCAAGTCATTTAACCTCTGTGGCACCCATTGTCCTTTGTAAAGTGAGATAGTTATTCTGTTCACATTCCTGTAAGTCAGCATTGCACGCTAGCTGGAGCTCCAAAGATAGGACACATTGCTGTTGATATTCCCTTCTAATTCTGTTGGTTGTAGCCCTGTATTAAAATCTCTGTACTGTATGATTACTAAGACTCTTTTAACTGTAAAGATGATTTTATGGTATTTTTAGAGATTTCTAATAGATCAAGTGCTTCTTAAAGTTTTCTGAATGGTACTATTCCATTGATAGTAATAAAATAATTAACAAAGATGAATAGATAGTACTTTAAACGAAAAATAATAACTTATGTCGGCTTAGAATGCCTTTATCTTCAAAACATTAGTTTTCATTTTACTTTAAAGTAAATCTTGTATATTTCTTTTTTTAAAATTTTTTTTTAGTTGTTGATGGATCTTTATTCATTTTATTTATTTATATGCGGTGCTGAGAATCGAACCCAGTGCCTCACGCATGCTAGGCGAGTGCTCTACCACTGAGCCACAACCCCAGCCCAAATCTTATGTATTTCTAGCTTACTGTTACCTTGAATCTCATAAATTCTCAATTTTCATCACACCTATAGTCTGCCATTTTTTTCCTACTGACACAAACCTCAGTTGGAGTTTGGTATAAACCTAAACAAATCAACTCTAATAAAAGTGACTTTATGTGACAAATACATAGCCTTTTTTTCATCAAACCTAATTTTTTTCCTTCTATAATCTGTCAATACTATACATTATATTAGTAAGTATTCTAATATATCACTTGAACCATCCTTTTAAAAAATGGATGCTTGATACAAACTTTTAAAAAATGTTTTCTATAATTATTGCTAAATTCAATGTATTGATGTTATATTAGAGTTTGTATGCTTGTGTTTGAAATTGGGCCTGGTTGGGGCTGGGGTTATGGCTCAGCGGTTGAGCGCTTGCCTCACATATGTGAGGCACTGGGTTCAATCCTCAGCACCACATAAAATAAATAAAGATATTGTGTTCATCTATAACTAAACAAAATATTTAAAAAAAAGAAAAGAAATTGGGCCTGGTTTGTGATTTTCAGGGCTTCCTCCCCTTTTTTCTTTTGTTCTATCTTTGCTTTGAGGATTTTGTTCTTTCTTTAAATATTTCAAGCATATTTTAATTCATTTTCAAATTGCAGAGTTCCATACAGGATAGGGATTCTTCAGTTTTATTTTTCTCTTTATTCTGTGTCTTTTACTTTTATTATTGCATTCACTGGTATTGTGTATCTGTAAGTGAAGGGCTTTCCGCATCCCATACTGCTAGCTTGACTGGATGTCTAGTCTGTTTCTTTGCTTAAAAAACAAACAAACAAAAACAAAAAATACAGACCAGTGAAGAATTTATTTGACTTCAGATATATTTTGGGTTTTTATCCTTTTTTTAATCTTTGTGTGTATGTGGCGGGGGGATGAAGGGAGGGGGAGAGAGAGATTATCTGCTTTATAATTAGGGCTGCTTACAACCCTTGGCTAATTTCTTAATAATAGCAACTAGTATAGATCTGTTTGCTTTTTTCAAATTAATTATATTACAATATATAGAAACCATGTCCTTAGGAGGATTTTTCTTTTTCTGTTTCAACCTAGGCAAACCCACCACAAGTAGCTCAGAAGCATGCCGCTTCTGTGGGTCCAGGAGTGGAACAGAGTTATCTGCCGTTGGCAGCGTTTGTTCTGATGCAGACTGCCAGGTGTGTATATAGTGAGAGAGTCAGACCTTCCTAGGGAGGACCACTTATTCCCAAATGGCACCTCTACTTTGTATAAGTAAGAGTTATAACTCAAGACAAAGTTCAATTTTTTTTTGACAAGTGTTAAATGCTTTATCAAAGCTGGAGAATGGATCAAATAGGGCTCTCAAGCCCAAACCATATTCTTACGTGTGTTTCTCAACTACCACAACCATATCTACTTAATGGTAATGTTTAATTTTGAGCCAGAAGCCATTACAACAATATCTGTGGACTTTAGTTCTATAGCCTTTATTTCTTTCCCTAAAACAAATTCCTGGTATTGAGAGTTCTTGAGATTTGAACATGTATATACATATTCCATGCTGTTCATATATTTTCAGTTCAATTCATAGAAGAGGAATTTGGATAATGTTCATATAGTAAGAGATACTTGGGTTTTGTTTGTTTTTAACCTATATCTTGACAAGCTGTATGGTAATTGGGAGATTATACATCAGGAACATTTTACTTCATGCCTGTGCATGATGGACAGATTAAAATAGTAGTTCACTTTTCATCAGCATTTGTATTATGTGGAATGAAATTTTTAAAAATCACATTGAAAGTAAAGCAGACTCTGTTAATAATCCTAATTTCAATAATTTTAATATTCAAACAAAGTAAAACTAACTTGTTACTTTTCTCTAATAGATATTTCCTGTAGGAAAGTAATTTTGGAAAATTACTGTTATAGGTATAATTACCAGGATATGTACCCTTTTTGATTATTGTTTACCATTACAATTCATCTTTAATAGGAATATGCCAAGATAGCCTGTAGTAAGACACATCCTTGTGGCCATCCATGTGGAGGTGTTAAAAATGAAGAACATTGTTTGCCCTGTCTGCACGGCTGTGACAAGAACGCCACCACCCTGAAGCAGGATGCTGATGACATGTGCATGATATGTTTCACTGAAGCACTCTCGGCAGCACCAGCCATTCAGGTTGCCTCAGCTTTTAAATGTATCTAGACAATCACATGGGGAAATGTAAACATAATTGTCAAATGAAAAGATGATTGAAATCTTTTATCACTGGACAAAAAGTCCTTTTTTTTGTTTTGTTTTGTTTTGTTTTTGGTACCAGGGATTGAACTCAGGGGCACTCGACCACTGAGCCACATCCGCAGCCCTGTTTTGTGTTTTATGTAGAGACAGGGTCTCACTGAGTTGCTTAGCACCTCGCCATTGCTGAGGCTGGCTTTGAACTCGCGATTCTCCTGTCTCAGCCTCCCTAAGTGCTGGGATTACAGGCTTGAGCCACCGCGCCTGGCTCAGAAAGTCCTTTTAATATATCGAGCAAATTCTGCCTCTTCATGTTCTTCCCGTTTTGTGCACCCAGCTTTAATTTATGATTGTGTGAACTTATATACTTGATAGTACATATAAAATGTTCAAGAAGAGGAGAAGTGATCAGCAGTTGGTCTTAATTTCTAAAATCAAGAATGTCATTTTATAGTGTTATTTGATTGATCTGTACATATTGATACATGCTTCCATATATGATAGAAGTTAATACTATATTTGCTAAATAATATTTTTAACTTTTGCTAGTTGTTCATAAGTATTTTCAGTCTTTGTCATTGATTTCAAGATAATGAATATTCTCCAAAAATCACCTGAAAGATTATACATTTATTTCTTTATACATTATACATTTATTTCTTTTTTGGCACTGAGGATTGAACCCAGGGTCACTTTCCTATTCAGCTGTATACACTCAGCCCTTCTTTTTTGATATTTATTTGTTTTTATTTTAAAACAGTCTTGCTAAATTGCTAAGGCTGGCCTCAAACTTGCTATCTATCTTCCTGCCTCAGCCTCAGTTGGGATTATAGGGATAATATCTGCAGTCATCAGGGTTTCTTCTTCTTTCTGTGAGATACAAAATTGAAAAATTTTTATATTTCTCCCTAACCTGCTTATTTTATAGAAGTGGCATTAATATATAAATGGTCAGGCTGGGGCTGTAGCTCAGTGGCAGAGCATTTGCCTAGCATATGTAGGGTATGAGGCACTGGGTTCAGTCTTTAAGACTCATAATAATAAACAAATAAAATAAAGGCATGCTGTCCATCTACAACTACCAAAAAATTTTTAAATATATGTATATGTATATAAATAGTAAACATTAGTAGAAGCTGAAGATCTTGTTAATAATGTCCCATGAATAATAAAGAAGTGCTAAAATTTCATTATACTAAATTTCTTGATTTTTTTCTTCTACCTGCTTTAAGTAACATCTTACATTTAATAGTCTCCCTGTTACTCAAATGTATCATTATTGCATTTGCTTATGTCCTTTTGTTTCTTTATTTAAGCTGGACTGTAGTCACGTATTCCACTTACAGTGCTGTCGACGAGTTTTGGAAAACAGATGGCTTGGTCCAAGGATAACATTTGGATTTATATCATGTCCCATTTGCAAGGTATGGAAATAATCTGATTTACCTACTTCCTGTTTCTTTTCATCTTCCAGAATAAATAAGCATCAGTATTTCTTGGTGTCCTTTCTGGTTTGCTGTTTACCATCAGCCTCCATCAGTTTGCACTCCTCATCCAAGGGGTTCCTGAGAATATGATATGGTCTCTAACTGCTATAAAGCATTTCAAAACAGTTAATGTCAATTAAAAGCTTTTTAACATCGCATGAAAAATTCATTTAAACAACATTATGTGTTCATGATGCATCATTACTTTCAGACCTCCTGAAAATTATATCACATGACATCACCAAAAACAAAAAGAATCCTCTGATGCTTGGAGGTACTGACACCTGCCATTAAAGAGTGAAATCTTCGTTGTTAGTGCCACTAGAGCAGATGCTTTTAGAGCTATTTAAAATGAGGAGAAAATTCCTGGCATTTTGACACATTTCTACGAAAGTAGTAAGAAAAGGAGGAAGTTGTTTTGGCAAGCTAATAATGATTAATAATATGCTTTTAAGAATGCAACAATGCCTTCTTTATTAATTCTTCACTTGTTTTTGTTCTCTTTAGTTCTTCCTGTCTTCTTATCTTCATATTTGCAGACTGGTGCAAAGGGCTTAACATGAACAGATGCAGCACAGTCAGTTATTACTTAGTTAGACTGAAGAATAATCAAAAAGATTAGTGTTTTGTTTTTCCTTGTCATATGGTGCCAACAGTGGAGAAAATCACATTTAACAACCTAGAAATAAATACAGGGAAGTAGTGTGAAAAATACTACCTGCTCATTTCTATCACATGGCACTCTACCCTTATCTTCCAGGAATCAAAATACACACATCCCACAAACAGAGGGAGTTTGTTTGCTGCAGCCAGGTAACTTATTTCCACAACACCTAAGGCATCAGGAAATAGGAAGAAAAAAAGAAATTTTCATGCTGTCATTCCTAATTGCCCCTATTTTCCCTTCTCTTGGGAAAATATAGGCTCAAGAAGCCTTTACAGTATTATTTTTAAAGAGTATTTTGTTTAAAACATATTTATCAACTATCTCCTGATACAATGCTTGGCACTTGGGCCCACACTAAATATTTATTCAATTAATTAGTAAATTGTGCTTTTAAAGAATGTTCATATTTTTTATTTCAGAATAAAATTAATCATATAGTATTAAAAGACCTGCTTGATCCAATAAAAGAACTATATGAGGATGTCAGAAGAAAAGCCTTAATGAGATTGGAATATGAAGGTCTGCATAAGAGTGAGGCTATCACAACTCCTGGTGTGAGATTTTACAATGATCCAGCTGGCTATGCCATGAACAGATATGCATATTATGTCTGCTACAAATGCAGAAAGGTAAACTACAGATTCTACTAAGAAGTTTTAAAGCTAGAAATTACCTATATCATTAAGAAGTTGAATCATATAGTGATTTCTTCTGTTTTATGCTTGAACTTAAAAATGAGAAAGCCTGATGCTGTGTTTCAAGTTGAACTTATTTACTTAATTTGCTTTAGAGTTTTTTTCTTTTTTTTAACTTAAGCATACTTTTTACAAAACGTGTAATTGTATTCCTGTGTAAAAACTACTTCCCATCAGTTTTAATTTCCTGCAATTGATTCTTGAATAAACTTCTTTTACTTTACTCTTAACCACTCCCTACTTAAATTCGTACTCCTGGGCTGGGGAGGTAGCTCCGTGGTGGAGCACTTGCCTAGTATTCATGAGGCCCTGGTTTTAATTCCAGTACCACCACCAAAAAAAAAATTCTTACTTTCTTGGCTTCCAGGACAACACTCCCTTTTGATGGCCTCCTTCCTGTGTGGCTAGCTCCTTTGTCAAGTTCCTTTTCATTTATACTTGTTTTTCCAGAGCTCTTGCCTAGTGATAGCCCCTTATCTTTGGTGACCTCCAGTACATCCATGCATTTACCACCACTTATACCATTATGACCTTCCAAAATGAAATTTCGATACAAATATCCAACTACCTATCAGTCATTTGGATTTCTCACAGGTACTTGAAAGTTCAGTCTGGTTTTTGTTTATCTACTTTGACTTTCCCAGTCTACTTTAATTACAAAGTCCTTTCAATTCTCTCTCCAAATCTCTATTTAAGCTTTTTTTTTCCCCCTTTCTATTACATCTTTAACAACTCTAATCATTGGTGATTATAGTAGCCTTTTTTTTTTTTTTTTTTTTTTGGTATTGGAGATTGAATTCAGAGGCACTCGACCACTGAGCCACATCTCCAGCCCTATTTTGTGTTTTATGTAGAGACAGGGTCTCACTGAGTTGCTTAGCGCCTCACCATTGCTGAGGCTGGCTTTGAACTCAGGATTCTCCTGTCTCAGCCTCCGTAAGTATTGGGATTACAGACTTGTGCCATCATGCCCGGCTTATAGTAGCCTTCTTCCTGAGCTCTTATGTGCAGTTCCTAAGCTTCCCATCTCATCCCTTCTCTTACACTGATACTAGTAGATCAGTATTTCTAAATCTCAAATGTAACTGGGGCATTCTTCTGCTTATAATCTTGTAGCTCTGTGTGTCTCTTCAGATATGAATAGGAGTCTCATCTCATTGTATTACCATTTATACTTCATGCTACATTATACTGAAAACTGAAATTGTAGCTATGTTCTCTCATTCATTGACACCTCCATGCCATTACCCAGTCTGTTTCTCTTCATGGAATGTTCTTTTCTACCTTCTACTTCACGTTTACTCTCACCAGCCATGCCCACCTCCAAATACACCTACTCAAAGGTATGACAAAATCTGTCTTATTCTACTTCAGGATTCAGCTCAGGTTTCACTTCCTTTGTAATGTGCCCACATCTCCCCACATCCCCCCTACGATATAGTTTTGTTATTTTGCATACATCCATCATAGCACTCAACTTGGAAGACCATTACTGATTCACTTGTCTCTCTGACCAGACTTTTTTCATGAAAACCAAGACTATATTTTTCCATTTCCCTGTCTCCAGTTCTAGCATTTGTTAAATGTTAAATTAGAAAATGAGTGAATTTGAGATGC
This sequence comes from Xerus rutilus, assembly GCA_028644305.1. Classification (NCBI taxonomy): domain Eukaryota; kingdom Metazoa; phylum Chordata; class Mammalia; order Rodentia; family Sciuridae; genus Xerus; species Xerus rutilus. The sequence goes on from CM053404.1 coordinate 82,845,287, forward strand.
ATAATCTTGGAGTGTAACTAAATGCATAGTCTTAGAGTATAACAAAGAATATACAGGTAATGAATGGAAGGCTAAATGGATAGATGATGGACAGAATGGCAGACAAATATACACAACCCAAGAAAAGACCAACAGTATACATTCATGAAATTAAAATATTATTCCTGTGTTTTTAATGTGCTAAACATCATAAATGAATATTGTGCTACCACAGGGGTAGTAATCAAATGTTTAAGAAGTCAAGCAGAAGATATAGAAAAGTGAAATAGCTGAAATAAGCAATAGGCCCCAAGGTAATATGAAATACTTCTAAAGCTAGATTTAGCTTGTACATGGCCATTTATAACCTATGCATCAATGGAGCCTGTCTTTTGACCTGTTTTCCTAGTACAGAAAATAGATTTATATTGAATCAGCTTGTTTATTCCTAATTTTGACTTAGCTTTTTGACTATGGGACAAGATATTCATGCATGATGTGCATGTCCCCATTTCTTGGCCTCATTTATTTTGTGCCCAGACCAAATAGAAATAAATCATCCATCATGGTAATTTTATTTATTCATGTGTATATACTAGATAATGTTAATACTATGCTTTATAAATATGAAGAGTAGGGGCTGGGTTTATGGCTCAGTGGTAGCGTGCTCACCTAGCACTCATTAGGCACTGAGTTCGATCCTCAGCACCACATAAGAATAAAATAAAGATATTCTGTCCACCTACAACTAAAAAATAAATATTTTAAAATAAAATAAATATGAAGAGTATTGTGAATAGAATTACTAAATTTTCCTTTCCTTTTAAAAAAATGCATGATCAAGATGCTTAAAATTGTTTTTGCTTTCCCATTAGGTGTGGATTTACAATTTTGTGCCAGTATTTATGTTAGGCATATTTCTGTTCTACAGTATTTTAATTTAGGAATTGCTAAGCATTCTTTTTAAGCGGTAGAAGGGAATATGTCATTTAATGTTTCAAAATGAGGAAAATAACCCAAACTTTGCCCTGCAAAAGCAGTATCTACTTAATTCTTAAAATGTTGTTCTCAGTATTCATTTGGAATATTATATATTCTCTTATCATTTTGCTTTGACAGTACAATGGTTGAACTCTCCACTCATGAAAGCATGAATCCAGAATGAAATAGCTTTACTTCTTACCCCGATCCCACCCTCTACAACCAGTAATACGAGCATGAATGCACTTGGCATTGCAAAGGACTGGTTAACAGACAATATTGTTTGTTCTAATTAGTTATACATGACAGCAGAATGAATTTCAACTCATTGTACACAAATGGAGCACACTTCTCATTTCTCTGGCTGTACACAATGCAGAGTCATATCATTCAGGCAGTCATACATGTACATAGGGTAATAATGTCCATCTCATTCCACCATCCTTTCTATTCCCATACCTGCTCCCCTCCCTTCACTCCCCTCTGCCCAATCCAAAGTCTTCCATTCTTCCCCAGCCTCACCCCACATTATGTATCAGCAACCGCACATCAACAAAAATATTTGGCCTTTGGTTTTAGGGATTGGCTTATTTTGCTTAGCACAATATTCTCCAACTCCATCCATCTACCTGCAGATGTCATCATTTCATTCTTCTTTAAAGCTGAGTAATATTCCATTGTGTATATATACCACAGTTTCTTTATCTATTTATCTGTTGAAGGACATCTAGGTTGGTTCCATAGTTTAGCTATTGTAAATTGAGCTGCTATAAACAGTGATATGACTGTGTCACTGTAGTATGCTGATTTTAAGTACTTTGGGTATTCTGGGTCAAATGATGGTTCTGTTCCCATCAGCAATGTATGAGTGTATCTTTCCCCCCATATCCTCACCAACATTTATTGTTGCTTCCTTTAATAACTGCCATTCTGACTGGCATGAGATGAAATCTTAGAATAGTTCTGATTTGCATTTCTCTAATTGCTAGAGATGTTGAACATTTTTTCACAGAGATGTTGAACATTTTTTCATAATTTTGTTGATCAATTGTATTTCTTCTTCTGTGAAACGTCTTTTCGGTTCCTTAGCCCATTTGTTGATTGGATTATTTATTTTTTTGGTGTTGTTTTTTGAGTTCTTTATATATCCTGGAGATTAGTGCTCTATCTGAAGTGTGTGGTAAAGATTTTCTCCCAATTTCTAGGACTTCTTGATCTGATTTTTGCTACACACCTGTGGCAATGCAATATTGTATCTCCCAGGCCAGCATTTTTTCCTGCTACGATCTAAATATGGTCTCTCCATAGGCATATTTTGGTGGTGAAGCTCGCTGTGATGCTGAAGCAGGACAAGGGGATGATTATGATCCCAGAGAACTCATCTGTGGTGCCTGTTCTGATGTGTCCAGGGCTCAGGTGGGCAGAACATTTAATTAAAAAAGATAATTTGGGAAAGTTAAAAAAATTCCATTTCTTAAATAATATAATCAATAAGCCAGGATTTTCTAGCAGTTTTCTGACATTTATATAGGATTGTGTAATTTTCAAAAATGTTTCATTTGTAGCATTTCTTTTGGGTGTAATTTTCATTTTAAAATTTTGTTTTCCATGACATGAGCTCCATATTTAAATAAGGAATAAATTTGTATATTTCGTTTTTTTAAACCTGCAAACTTTTAGGTTTTCTTCACTTCGTAAAATCTGTACAGTATATCTATGACATTGGAAGATGGATGAAGTATTATTAATTTTTCAATTTGGCATACCAGTAAACATTCTACAAGGAAATTAGTTTACCTATGGAATCATATATTGTGCTAGAGATGGAATTAGAACCTGGGGCTTTTGAGCAAAGCCACATATTTATTCATGAATTTTTAATATGTATAGCGTCAATTATAATCATTTTTCAGGGCTGTATGTTTTCTCCAAATATGAGTTAATGAGTTTACTGTGACTGTCTTAAGTGTAGTTAAAATAGTCTCATTATAATATTCTCCTGTCTTTTCTTTTACTTATAGATGTGTCCCAAACATGGCACAGACTTTCTGGAATATAAATGTCGCTACTGCTGTTCAGTGGCTGTCTTCTTCTGTTTTGGAACAACACATTTCTGTAATGCTTGTCATGATGATTTTCAAAGAATGACTAGCATACCTAAGGAAGAACTACCACACTGTCCTGCCGGTATGCTTTCAGGGTTTTTTTGTTTTTGTTTTTTTGCTTTCAGTGTTTTAAAAATCACAGCTATAATCTACATAATCTAGTTTTGTTTTATTTTATTATTTTCTATGTTTTTGGTGCCAGGGATTGAACCCATGGGCACTTAACCACTGACACACATATCTAGCCCTTTTTTATATTTTATGTAGAGACATGGTCTCCCTGGGTTGCTTAGAGCCTCACTAAGTTACTGAAGCTGGCTTTGAACTCATGATCTTCCTGCCTCAGCTTCCCAAGCTGCTGGGATTAAGATATGCACCACTGTGCCCGGTTCATAATCTAGTTTTATATAAAGATTATATGGGCACTCTGTTGCAACAGATGGAAACTCAATTCAGACTAGCCTAAAGTATTGAACATAATAAATACCTCGATCCTGTAAGTTTAGGACTTCCTGAGTAAAAGATAAGGTGCTCATCAAAAGTGAGGAGTGAGAGCCAGGTATGGTGGAGCACATCTGTAATCCCAGCACTTAGGGAGGCTGAGACAGGAGAATCACAAGTTCAAAGCCAGCCTCAGCAACAGCGAGGCACTGAGCAACTCAGTGAGACCCTGACTCTACATAAAACACAAAATAGGGCTGGGGATGTGGCTTAGTGGTTGAGTACCCCTGAGTTCAATCGCCAGTACCAAAAAAAAAAAAAAGTGAGGCATGAGGAACTTAATGGAGCAGTTCTCTGGGGAATGAGAATGTAGTATTCTAAGGATTGGTAAAAAGATTGCCGCCGGGCATCATGGCACAAGCCTATAATCCCAGTGGCTCCCAAGGCTGAGGCAGGGTGATTGCAAGGCCAGCCTCAGCAATGGTGAGGCACTAGCAAGCAACTCAGTGAGACCCTGTCTCTAAATAAAATACCAAATAGGGCTGGGATGTGGCTCAGTGATTAAGTGCCCCTGAGTTCAATCCTTAGTACCCTGCCCGGGGGGCGGTGGAGGAATTCCTGTTCAGCCTTAAAGAGTTATGTGAGGTTTGATATTGTAAATTCATGCTGGAACCACGTGAAAGGGTTTTGTGATTTTTTTTTTTTAAACCGGAACCAGCACCATAAATTGGACAAGTGATTTGATTTACAATGGCTGGGAATTGGGGATGCTTACCCTGGTGAGCATCAGAAAGCCAAGGGAATAAAAGAAGCCACCAAGAATATAGGAGAATGATTATCTGTGGATTATAGGCAGAGGAAAGGAAGGCACTGAAAACAAAAGACTCAAAAAATTTTAAAGAGGTAGGGAGGTTGGTAATCACACTGAGGTGGAATATCAGGCTTCTTAGAAGTGAGAAAAGTGGAAGGAGAGGTATATGGAACCAAGAAAAGAATTTTGAATTCGATATATCTGCAATTAGTGAAAATATAAGTATATACAACACAGTGTATGGTGGTGGTAGAGCTGGGAAGCATACCATCGCATCCGTGGCTTGTCAGAATTCAAATTGTAGGCCCCCATGGAAAGTAGTTTGATAGTGCCCCCCGGATCTACCAGTGCCTTTACTCTTCAGCAGTCCCAATTATGAGGTACACCTGTGCATGTGAGGAAAATAATAAAAGGCAGATGTATCAGGTTATTCATTACAGCATTGCTTTTTTTCCGGGGGCGGGGGGGGGGGAGCTCTTTTTTGTTTGTTTTAAATTTACTTATTTATTTGAATGCATTTCAAGTCATAGTACAGCATTGCTTTTAGCAATAAAAATCTGTGAACATTACTAGTATCCATTAAGGGAGCAGTTAATACTAAATATACATCATTTAAAAAAGAAGAATGGAGTTTCTTTGTACCTATGTGGAAAGATTGCTAGCAGATAGTATAAATGAAAAAAAGCAAATTACAGATCAATATATATAGTTTGCTACTTGTTAAAGAAAGCAGAAATGAGAATATGTATTTATTTATAGTTGCATAAAGAAACCAATAATATTGATTAACAAATGAGGAAAGCAAGGGTAAGTAGGTAATAGAGACAGAAGTAGGAGGTGATGTCTGTTTATAAATAATTTTTTAATATTTTGGTTTTCTTCAACATTTTGATTTTAAGCCATGTGAAATATATTACCTATTTAAAAATAAAGATAAATAGGGCTTTTTTTAAGTATAGCTACTTGTTTGCCATTTGCTGTGCCAAATAAAAATTGTTATACTGATCTTCCTCAAAGAACTTTTTTTTCCTCCTTAGGTAGAAGTGGCAGAGTTTGAAAGGAATAACTTCAGAATGATGTGAGGCCACAGTTTTAGGGTAATGGCCAGAATAGAGATGGGAGCCAAGGTTAGGAGAGAGGTGGTGAGCCAAGGTCAGTAAATGAAGAGAGTGAAAAGTAGGCAGTATTTTAGATGACTTTAGCTCCAAAAGGAAGGAGGCTTAGTCAGTGAAAGTAGTAGGTCATGGTCTGGAAATAAATGAGGAGAAAGCTTATCATGCTTCCTGGCCTTATAACACCAAGGAGTTTGGAAAACCACTTTCCAGATGAGAACGTTTAAAGGCAAGCACTGTTGTTAGGGAAAAAGCAAATTTTACTTAAAGGAAATTTCTTCTGTTAAAACAAAAATCCTGAAAATTATAAGTAAGTTAGCAATGAATTGAGTATTCCAGAAAACACGGAGGTAGGGTAGAAGCTGAAAGAAGAGGGTTCAGGCAAAGGCAAGACTTCCCCTTTGTACATTCACATGATCAAGTTAGCCAACAAAAAGGACTTTGTCCTTTAAACAGTGGTGAATCAGGGGCAGCAAAGAAGTTAAGGAAAAGGCAGAAGGAAAGAACAGTGATCCCGGGCATTTCCACATACATTTTTCACTTTCAACCTATAAGGTAGATGGTTTTTTCTCCATGGTCACAAATGGAAAACTGAGGCCTGGAGTTAATTGCTCTCAGGTCATACACTTAGATGAAGATTTGTTCTAGCCTCGCATGTACCCCTAATTCATCCATTCATTTAAAGAATGAACAGAATTAAAGGAGAGCACACAGTGATATCAATAGGGAAGATGGTCATATACAGTTTATTTAGAAGGACAAGGATAGGAGGAGCATTCTCTTACCACTTTCAACTAAATTCTAAATCTTGATTTAATGTACGGATGAGGACAAGATTAGAGATTAAGAAATTGAAGTAGATAATCTGTTTCAGTCCATTTGGGCTTCTCTAACAAAATGCCATAAACTGGGTAGTATATTAACAACAGAAATGTATTTCTAACAGTTCTGAAGGCTGATAAGTATTAATACTGAAGTGCTGTCAGATTTAGTGTCTGACCCAGGTTCACACACACCAACCTCTTGCTGTATCATCACATGGTAGAAAGGGTTAGGAGTCTATCAGGTTGCATTTATAAGGGCACTAATCCCAGTCATGGGGTCCACCCTTATGACCAAATCCCTTTCCAAATCCCTACCTCCTAATACCATCACATTGGTAATTAGGTTTCAATATATGAATTTTGAGGCCACAAGAATGAAGACCATGACACAATGTCTCTGTCTGTTCATTACTTTCTAAAATATTTATTGATTGCCTTTTTGGTGCCAGGATGCTTAATCTTCACAGTACCCTATAAGTTAGATATTGCTGTCCCTATTTTAAAGATGAGGGATCTAATAATCAGAAAAAATAAGTTCATTTTGCTTTAGTGTGTTTATCTGAAAAATAGTGATAGGAGATTTGGAATTTTGTGACTAGTAGAGAATTGATAACAGTTGATAATTCTAACAATGTCTCAGTAGTAATCACTCAAATGTTTGCAGGTGTCTTTGTTTTGTCTTTACTTTTCCTATTATTTCTTACCATCATGTTTAACTATGAACTCTCTGAAGGGTCATGTACTTTTCATCTCAATATCCCAAGCACCTAGCACACTGTTCACACATTAGAGACTCTATCAGTGTTTGTGGAGTGAATGCCCTTTTCTTTTTTACCTGAAGAGACTCAAGTACTGCAGTTTGTATGAGCCACCACAGATAGCACTGCTCCCTGAACTAGATCTGCCACAGGGTATACCCCTCCCGCACACTTCCTCACCCATTTATGAGGGAGACACCGATATACATTGTAATTTTGGACAATGTATATTACCTTTATATTCATTATAAAGGAGAGTATATTCTGATATACTGTAGTTAACTTGCTAGCCAGTCCTGAGGTCTCCTACATTGACCCATCCCAGGTCTTTGCCTGCACTTGTTTGAATCAGCTCAACTGCTACTATTGCGTGTTAGCTCAGACCAACAGTTGACTTCTCTCTCTTAGATTAGCTGTCTTCACTTTGCTATCCACCCCATGCCTTGGTGTTACTCTTATATGGAACTTAACTTTTGATTTACATGGAACAGGCCTCAGTTTGTTGTTCAGTAATAGTAATAACAGCTAATATTAATTGCATGCTTCTACTGTGCCAAGTTAAGAGCCTCATAAACTCTAGCCTTTTACTTCTTATTGTTTTCCTTCTTTTCACAGTAGAGAATCTTTTAAACCCAGAAGAGGTAAATTGAATGAGATCTCATTCCCTATTGATCTGAATAAACTCAGTTCATCCAAACACACGATATATTTCTCTCAAGCAAATTCAGAATTTACAGTTACTATTTTCAAAAAATTATCTATAGAAAACTAATGTGTAGTTCCTGTTCCCCCGTCTGTTTCAGTGGGGAATCTGCGCCGGAGTGTAAGCACAGTCTGTGTTCCTGGCAGCATGATGATGCTCCTCCTTGTTTGTGAGGAAGCTAAAGTCCTTTTTAAATGATGTGAAATGCATGATGTGAAACACATTTGCATAAAAAATTTGCTTTAAAAAATAGAAGAGTACAAGTTTGTTTGTTTGTTTTTTTACATTTTACAAGCCTGCTTTATTTGGTTGTTATCTACAAATTTTTGTCTTCCCCAAGGTGTTTTTTCCAGATTATTATATTTTGTTATTTTAATGTTCATATTTTGTTGCTTAATTTTCACTTTCCTACTAATCTCCCTTCAGACACTTTTTGAAAATAACACTAATAGTCAGTCTTCCCACTGATAAGTGTTGCCTTTCTCTTCGGTGAAGGGGGATAGCAATATGGCTTATTTATATTTAGATTTGTTTTCACTTACAGACAAACATCCAGTACAAAAGTCCCCCATATTTCTCATCCAGAATAATTTTCTGCCAGTTTAAATTGAGAGATTTTTGTGGCCATTTTTGCACATTGCAGATTTAAAATGACATATCTGATTCATCTATTAATAGAAAAAGACCTGTAAGCTCATAGTGGTTCTCTCAAGGCAGGATGTTGTGGGTAAGGAACCATGTCATTTTGTTATTTGTATCTGTTATGTTGAATTTTTTATAGTGAACATTTTTATTTTATGATCAGAAGAAAATAATTTTATGTTTTATTACCATGGTCATGTTATTTCATTGAATAACTCATCAGTGATCCCTATTTATATGAAGTTTGTGTGTGTGTTTTTAAAAGCATTAAATTCCTTTGTCTCCAAAATTGATACAGGTCCCAAAGGCAAACAGTTAGAAGGAACTGAATGTCCACTCCATGTTGTTCATCCACCCACTGGGGAAGAGTTTGCTCTGGGGTGTGGAGTGTGTAGAAATGCTCACACTTTTTAGAACACTCAGATCCTTCATCTACACAGAGAAAAGTTGCCTTCATCCACCAAGAGGATGCAGTGAAGTTTGAACTTTGCTCAGGATAAGGACGGGACCATTTTTACATCCATGAAAATGAACTATTCACAGTGCAAGAAGGATGCCAAATACCATGTACATAATTCTTGCTATGGAAAGTTTCCCCATTATTTTGGTTTATCTTCTTTTGAACCAAGACATCAAATTTGTGAGGTGTTTGCATGTGGCCATTACCGTCTTTGGCCTGTGAAGCATTGGACATTTATAGATAATTGATATAAAAGAATTGCCATACCCATGGACTAAGAATGATGCCGGCTTTCAAGCAAAAAAGAAAAATAATCATTGTTTATTGTATACTGCCTTTTTGTAATCCTGTACAATTGCATCACGGGTGGGGATAAAAAGAGGAATATTCTGGTTTATTTCCTAGACTGTTATTTAAAAAAAAAAATTGTGTTAGGAGGTCATATAAATGTAATAAGTATCACACTGTATATAAAGATATCAATGTTTGTCCTGTATAAGAATTACTAAATTACAAATGCAGTTTCATTTAAACTTCTAGGTTAAGTTTGAGCCTGAAATTTTAATGAAGTGCAATACTGAGTGTGCCTCATTATCTTGCAGCTGTAAACATATTGGAATGTACATGTCAATAAAACCACTGTACATTTTTATACAGTGATAAAGTCTAACATTTGTGTAAGATGTTGTTTGAGAAACAAAATTTGAACAGCTTTAAAGTCTTAAAATCCATTTAAGCTTTTTGGAAAGAAATTATTAACATGGCCCAATCATGATTCTCATAACAGTTTGTTAGGGGAAATAAGAGTAATAAATGAAATACTATGCTAGAATCTTAAATACTGCTTTGATCATGATATGTGTATGTGTGTAATCTTTTCATAAACAGAGATATATCAAAGACAGGAAAACACTTAGGAAATCAACTGCTATCTTCCTAATTAGTAGGTTTCAAAATTTTTATAAAATAATAAATCATTAGTCTTTTATCTTTTTTTTTTCTTTTTTATGGCACTGGCGATTGAACCTGGGAGTGCTTTACCACTGAACTATGTCCTTTTTTTTTTTTTTCCAGCCCTTTTTTTTTTTTTTTTTTTTTTGAGATAGGTGCTCGCTAAGAAAAGTGAAAGATCAGGCAGTAGCCTGATCCCACTGCCTCAGCTTCCTGGGTGGCTGAGATACAGGTGTTTGCCACTGCACCAGTCTTTTATGTCCTATATACTAGTCATGTGTTTAGGCAGATCTTTTTTTTTCTTTTTCTTGCCTTCTATTCGAGTCATGAAATTGCCAAATTATTGATTTACATTCTATCCTAAATCAGATGTTACTTATTTCATGAGACAAATTTTTATTCTAAATTCACACTGTTGGAAATATAGAAATTAATTTGTCAATATAGAAATAGTGGACAAATTTAATGACATTTGCATTAAGCATTTGAGAGAAATTTAAAACAATCTTTGTCTTAAAGAACTTAAAATATAAAGAAAGGTCAGATCTGAGCTCAGATAACTATTAGAGAATGTTCTAATACATTTTATAGAAATATCCAAGCCAAAGACAAAATTATTGTTGTTTTGTTAGTTTTGTAGTTGGGAGAGTGGCAACCAAAAGACGACTGGAACTCCATTTTAAAGAGCACATAGTAGAGCTGGTGATGTAGCTCAGTTGGTAGAGTGCTTGCCTTGCATGCACAAAAAGGCCCTGCGTTCAATCCCCAGCACCACAAAAAAAAAAGCATTTCAAGGAACAGATGTGAAAAATGGCATGAGAAAAAAGTGCATAGATGGAGAAATATACAATGTGATCACAGAACAGTGAGCAGTAACATATACTCAGAGTTGACTTAACATGTTTCTAAGAAACACAAAAGAGGTAAGAGCCCCAAGGAAAATGAGAGAATGAGGTAAGGCTATGGTAAGTATATTTGACTTAAACTTAACAGCCCACAAAAATGAAACTAACCTTGAGAATGCCACACAAACAAAAGACTTCATGGATACTTGGGAACTGTAAGGAATACCATTTCATCTACACTGACTTTGCTGACAAATTGATAAGCTCCAGGTAATGAGGGCTGGGGAAAACAGGAAACTATTGAGATGCTTGGCTACAATGCGAAATCTCAGGGTAAAGTTCTAATGAAAGGGGAAAAGCAACAAAATTCTACAATGTGTACTCACAAGGACTTGAACTTTATTTATGAGGAATCCATCTTTAATCATGACTGCTAGCATTTCAAAAACAGCAAACAAACATTTTAGGAATAAACTACAACAAAGCACAGAAAGGGATGACTGGCAGGCATTTGGCTGAAGCATCTTGTGCACAAAGATTATCCTTTGAATGCTCTATGTAATATACTAGGCAGGAAGCAGCAGAAGCATAATAGTAAGGGTTAGTGAATCTTTCTGGATAGAAACTCTTCATCTGTTTTCAAGCATAGCAAAAGCAATTTTTTCTTAAACAGTTTTCTGGCCTAAGATCATATTCTATAAATAAGCTTATTTGATAAAATACATGCGGTACTCTAGTCACACTTTACTCAGTGTTTACTAATTTGCTGCCTTTTTCAGATTTTTTCAGTTCAGCAGCTCTCCCTGCCTACTTTGTCGTCGTATTCCATCTGAACCCAGTCCCTTATATTTCTGATAGTTGCCATATGATGTCACATTACAGCTCATTTTCCTGAAAACTGCCAATAGCACATGAAAAGTTCTGGGACTGAAACCAGAAGACTCGAGAGCAAGCCCTGACTCCGCCCATTTTTGCTTATGTGCCCTTGAGTGAGCGATTTATTTTGGTATTAGAAATAATACCAAATCCAAATCAAATGAGAATGTATTTGCCAAGTGCTTTATCCCATCGTAAAATAGTATTTAAATGAGAAGTGCAAAGGAGAGAACATTTACTCAACATCTTCCAGACACTGAATTAAGCATTTTATTTAGTCCTCCTAACAACTCTGGGAGTAATGCATTATTAATCTCATTTAGCTGTTTATAGAGAAGTTAAATGACTTGCACTACATTCCCAATGTATTTGGCTTAAAAAAAAAAAATCCTAAGATAATGTGTATCCAGAACTTCCAGTATCTAAAGCCCAAACTTTTTCTGCCATATGATGCTATTACTTAGTGATGGTCTGAAAAAAATTTATGAGGTGTTAACTGGATATCTGTAGTATGGACACAGTTGCAAAGATGACAAGACAGCATTTGTCCACAGGAGTGGTCAGTTTAGTTGGAAGGAGTGCAGCCCAGAGCTCCCGTTCAAGTGAGCTCCCACCTTAAGGAGATTGGTTCCATACCGCCTGGAACACCTGTGGTATCCAACTCAACATGTGATCCAACAGAACATGGCCAATATTCTAGGGCCTGGCCATTTCTGTCCAAGCGCTCAGATTTACCTTTATGATCAATCTTTGTACCAGTACTTGGGCAGGCGGAGACCTGCTCAGAGCTTCATGATCGCCAGGGACTTTGCAACCCGAGCTTCTTCCTGTATCCTTCTCCCTTCATGAATCTACATCACCTGAATTCTCTCCTTCCAGCTCTCAGTCTTTCACAAGCTTTCCTACACTTCAACTTCATGTTGGTATCTCCCTCCCAGAGGGCCTAACACAAGAGGATAATATAATTTAAATGGCTTACTTGAGGATGATTCAGTTCACAAATGACCTCAGGGCACAGGGAAAATAGCTACACTATGAAAACATAAATACTGGAGGGAGTCACAGTGAGAAGAAATTATGAAAGAAAGTAAAAGGGTTGGGAATGAGAGTCTAGTAAGTATTCCTGCAGTCTCATATAGTTGCTAACGAATACATCACCAACTCCACAGTAAGTTTCTTAGCAAAATGAGCACAAGAAACATTCATTTGCTGTATGTCCATCTTCTCAAAAAGGAGGTGAGTTTTGACAAGAAAAGTGAAGGAACATTCCAGGAAGAGAATGTGGTGAGAACTAAGGTGCCAATGTGTTCCTCGGAAGTGTGAGTAGCTTTTTGCTTTGTTAGTTTAATAAATGTTTGAGTACCTCTTCTAGACTTGTACTTGAGAGTGCACTCTAATGAGGGTAGGAACTGTGTTCCCCATTGCTTAATAACCATGACTTTCCCATTTGAAGGTACTTGAATGGACTGTATGATTCCATGTTAGTTAATACATGCAGCACTATGCACTAGTGACATAGAAATATGTAAATGATACAATGTTACTAAGAATTACAGTCAAGGTTTTATAGTAAAAGGAGACATTTACTGAGGGGCTTACTGTAGCCAAGCACTATGTTAATGCAGAGGTATGGCAGTGTAATGGCCTCCCAAAATCTTCCTATGTATTAATCCCCAAGGTGCATGAAGATGTTACCTTGTGTGGCAAAAGGGACTTTGCAGATGTGATTAAGGACAGAGACCTTAAAATGAGATTAGATTGGATTAACACAGCAGGCCCAGTGTGGGGAAGAAGAAGAAAAGGGAGTCAGAGTCAGTGAAGGAAAGGATCAGAGGCCAAATGCCACACTGGTTTTGAAGATGAATGAAAGGCCCAGGTGCCTACAAAGACAGATGGCCTCCAGAGGCTGGAAGGGGCAAGATTCTCCCCTGAGCCTTAAGGAATACAGTTCTGCTGATACCTTGATTCTATTCCATTTTGGATTCCTTATCTCCAAAACTGCATACAAATAAATTTGTGTTCTTTTAAGCTGCCAAGCTGATGGTAATTTTTTACTGCAGCAATAGGAATCATACAAGGGGCTTTCTGTGCATGATCACATTTTCATTTCCCACAAACCTATGAACTGTTGCTATCCTTTTTTGGAGGAAGCAACTGAGTCTCACAGAAAAAGAATGGAAAATATTTCAAGAATTTTTATACTGATTACACGTAGAAATAATACTTTGTATACACTGGGTTAAGTAAAATAAACTAATAAGTTGATTTTAGCTGCTCCTTTTAATTTTTTTTTTTTTTGTACTAGGGATTGAACTCAGGGGTACTTGACCAACTGAGCCACATCCCCAGCCCTATTTTGTGTTTTGTGTAGAGACAGAGTCTTACTGAGTTGCTTAGCGCCTCACCGTTGCTGAGGCTGGCTTTGAACTCGCAATTCTCCTGTCTCAGCCTCCCAAAGTGCTGGGATTACAGGCGTGCGCCACTGCACCTGGCTTCCTTTTAACTTTTAATGTGGCTTCCAGAAAATTTTAAATATGTGCTGGCCTGGAATCTTACCCTCCACAGTTTGATTTTATTATTTATCATTGTATTTTTTAAATTAAATTTTACCTGATAAATATAAAAATTCTATTTGTAAATAGAGTAACTTTTGATGTTTTGATGCATGTATATGTTTTGTAATGTTAAGTCAGGTTAAAAATAACTAACTCCCCAAAGTTGATCTTTTTTTTAAAAAAAAACATTCAATATCTTCTAACTTTAAAACTATGTAGTACATCATTATTAGCTATAGTCACACTACTGTATTACTGTGCAATTCCATGATTCCATACCAGAACTTCTTACTCCCACAGGTAAAAACAAATCTGTGGTGATAGATTTCAGAACAGTGTTTGCTTTTCAGAAGGCACTGAATGGGAAGCAGCAGCAGGTCACGGTAATATTTTATATCCTGAATGGGACAGTGGTTACGCAAGTGCACACATACAGAAATCCATCACTGTACACCTAAGATTTATGTACTTCACTGCTTACAAATGATATTTTAGTAAAAATAAATGTCATAGCTGGGCACGGTGGCGCAAGCCTGTAATCCCAGTACTTAGGGAGGCTGAGACAGGAGAATCACGAGTTCAAAGCCAGCCTCCACAATGGCAAGGCGCTAAGCAACTCAGTGAGACCCTGTCTCTACATAAAACACAAAATAGGGCTGGGGATGTGGCTCAGTGGTCGAGTGCCCCTGAGTTCAATCTCCAGTACCAAAAATAATAATAATAATAAATAAATAAATGTCGTAAAAGATGACTCAGGGAAAGAGCATGGTTATACATAAGCTTAAATGACAGGTCTAACAATTGTGTTTGATGTTACAAAGGGAGAAGTACTAAATGTTTTTGAGTGAGAAGACATGCTCAGTCAGCACTTCCTGAAGAAGGACAAGAAGCACCAACCAGCCTTCCAAGACCCATCAGCTAAATCAGTCACAAACCTCCCTCAGTTAATGAAGTGGGAACAAATGACAGGGTGTCTGGTGATGAAGAAGGTGGTGTCAACATAAAAGCTTTGATTTAATGGAACACGGTATATGATACCAGAATGCTGAGTTCCCCAAAAAAGAAAAATTAAATGTTCCCTGTGTCTAGAAAGAGTGTTTCGCAAGAAACTCAATGGTCCAACACATTGAGTACAAGACCTCACTGCAGTGACCTAGCAGTTAGAAGGAGTCTAGAAATTCTTCAGGGCACTTATGAAAAGATGGGTCCAATGTTGAACAGTACTGCATGTAGCATACATAAAAATGTGACTTCAATATTGCAATATAGAGAAGTACAATCTCATAGTTACAGTCAAGATAGGGCACGAAAGAACCAAGGATTTAAATATGGCAAGTAGCATATTCTATCTCAAAGAATCAGATCTATGAGGAAGGTAGAAGGGGCAACTGGGAAGTCAATGTAGCATTGGATATGATGTTTAATTTCAAAATGTTCTCATGTGTATAGGGAATAAGAAAATCTGACAGAATTATAGAAGAAGGTATTATCATTTGGATAAATTAATGAGCTCTGTGAGAATGCCTACTTGTGAAAAATAGCTCCAGTTAAGACTGAAGATTTCTATGCCTTGTAAATAAAGGCTGTGCACAAAACCTGAGCACAACTTGGGGCCTGGCTAAAAATAACTATATATCTGCCATTGTGGAATGACATGGAATACATTTGAGAAATAGGCAACTAAAGAGAGTCTGCCTCTTTTGGATCCAATTCTAACCAATATGAATGCAACTGATTGGCATCTGTGGACATGACAGGGCTGAGGTCCCTTAAACCTGCATATTGCATTAGAAAACATACTTAAAATTCTGAGTTTAATATCAGTTACTCGTAAGGCAAAGTAAAGGTCATGGATGAAAATAACAGAGAACCACATTTTGTTTGCACATAAAAAAGAATAGCCTAATAAATCCCTCTGTCAATGGATCAAATATCCTTGGCAGGCAGTCAGTATATCACTGAGGCTATTCAGGGATGTTCTGTTATAATGCCAGAATGAATGGAAAAACCATCCTATATTGGGAGAGGGGAATAGTGGAAGCAATTTGAAATCTGTCTGCAAGGCTAACAATGAACCATTTTCAGCTAGTGTGTTGTGTCTCATAATGAGTGCCAAGCCCAGGAAAAAGCCATGTCTTAGCATTTGCCTAGGTTACTGCTTTTCAAGGGACAAAACCAAAGTTCTAAGTAAGAACATTTCCACATATGTTAGTGTCCCTTTGGTTTAGCTTAAGCCAACAAGAGAGAAAACGTCACAATTCTTGCAGCTGAGAAGGCCTAGCACTGAAATAATCATTTCTGTCCTTCTTCAAGGAATTAGAGCCAGTGGTAATAACAATGATGGAGCTAACACTTACTTAATGTTTCCATATGCCTGCAACTAGTTGACCTATTTGTTTTACATATGCTAAGTCATATGCAAATACTATGCCATTTTATATAAAGAACTTGATTATCCAAAGATTTTGGTATCCTTGTGGGGCAGGGGGGATCTTGGAACCAATCCCCCATGGACACCCAGGGACAACTTGTACTATAGCATAACCAATCTATCCTGATTATTGGTATACTAAGAAGGTGGTGTTTGTGGGAGTTCTCAGGCCCTGGTAGAGGAGTATACTGTCTGTGGAGAATTTAAAAGTAATAATAAAGCTGCCTAATTATTGGACAGCTCTTTGGCCACATGTACTGGCAATTCTAAACAGCACTAATAAAATATTCTTCCCTGATGGATGGATCAATCAGCTCCACATCCACCCTCCCTCAACCCACATGCCACTCATCTTGACTAAAAAAATGATAAATATAAGTAAGTACTGACTTATCAAAAAATAAATACAAGCTTATTTTTAAGTTGAAATTAAATCTTCAACAATAACAGGGATGAAGAGAGGGTATTCAATAGGTAATGTATATCAAGGTCCTTGTTTAAAAGGCAGGTAGCCTCTAATGGGAAAATTAAAAGGTACTAGAATTGGAGTGTTATTAAATATTAATTTGATATAATCTATACCGATTATATTAACTATTCCCAATATAAAATGGTTTCCTGTTCATTCTGTCATTATAACATAATTTTTTTTTTTTTTTTTTTTGGTACCAGGGATTGAACTCAGGGGCACTTGACCACTGAGCCACATCCCCAGCCCGATTTTTTTTGTGTTTTATGTAGAGACAGGGTCTCACTGAGTTGCTTAGCACCTTGCCATTGCTGAGGCTGGCTTTGAACTCGCGATTCTCCTGTCTCAGCCTCCCTAAGTGCTGGGATTACAAGTGTGAGCCACCACGCCCGGCTATAACATAATATTTTCTTAACAGTGCCATATGCCTGCAACTAGTTGACCTATTTGTTTTATATATTAAGTCATATATAAATACTATGCCATTTTACATAAACGACTTAATTATCCAAGGATTAATATGCTACACCACATTAATGGTTTGATGTATTTGGGTGACCATTTATACTGTTAACCCTTCAAGTAAAGGGGCCCTTTTTTTTTTTTCAGTTGTAGATGAACACAATATCTTTATTTGTATGTGGTGCTGAGGGTTGAACACAGTGCCCCACACTTGCGAGGCAAGTGCTCCACCACTGAGCTACAGGCCCAGTCCAAGGGTTCTGTTTTTGACTTTTTTTTCTTCCTTTAATGATTATCATTACCTTTCTCAGAACTTCCTATTGTCCCTAACAATCCAGTCACTGAGGGACCTAATAAAATGCTGCAGTCCAGGTACATCCACATTACTATGCTGCTAGAGAGTTTGCACAGTTTGACTTGATGATCTGATAGCCAGGCTTAAAAACAATCAACTGGTATTTCCCTACATTGAATCTTAATGTAATTTTACATATGGCTTCCTAGTTCAGTTTCTTGGGAAAAGGGAGAAAATGGAGGGCTCCTCAGAATCACTGCCTTCCAGTCTTTCCCACAAGGGTTAAGGAGTTCATAGCCATTTTTGGATGAAAAACTATTCTTTTTTGTTTTTGAGGGGGATGGAGGAATGGTGTGTAATTCAAACCATGATTTGCACCTAAGGACACTCTAATTTTGAGAAAATCAATACCCCCAAATCCAAACTTTTTTTTTTTTTGGTACTGGGGATTGAACTCAGGGGCACTCGACCACTGAGCCACATCCCCAGCCCTATTTTGTGTTTTATGTAGAGACAGGGTCTCACTGAGTTGCTTAGCGCCTCGCCATTGCTGAGGCTGGCTTTGAACTCGCGATTCTCCTGTCTCAGCCTACCTAAGTGCTGGGATTACAGGCGTGAGCCACCGCGCCCGGCTCCAAATCCAAACTTTTAAAACAAGTCAATTAGGTAGCAGTTATGAAGATGTCTGATTTACAAATGGCTCCTAATTCTTTTTTTTTAAATATTTTGTTTAGTTGTAGCTGAACACAATATATTTATTTATTTTATGTGGTGCTGAGGATCGAACCCAGTGCCTCACGTATGCGAGGCAAGCGCTCAACCGCTGAGCCATAACCCCAGCCCCAAAGCTCCTAATTCTTATAGTCATCTACTTGTTTACTACAATGTTTTCGAAAAATATTGCTTTCAAAACAATTTAAGGAATCTCTTTACTTCATAAAGCAAGTTTGATTTTTAAGAAGTAATAACTGATGATAAAAATCTATAGGAGCTGGGCGTGGTAGGGCATGCCTGTAATCCCAAAAGCTCTGGAGGATGAGGCAGGAGATCGCCAAATTCAAATCAGCCTCAGCAATTTAACAAGGCCCTAACCAACTTAGGGTGGTGTGGGGTGCGGTGGGGATGTAGCTTAATGGTTAAGCGCCCCTGGGTTCAATCCCTGGTACCAAAAAAAGAAAGAAAAAGAAAAAGAAAACAACGAGGAAAAGTCACATTGGAAAAAAGAAACAAATATTCTAAAAACAAAAACCACCTAAAATCCAAGTCTTAACATTGTCACCATGCTGGGGTATTTCCTTGCAGTCTTTCAAGCACCATTTATGTGTATGTGTGTACACAGCAGTTTTAGAGCCTGCATTTAACCTCACAGGTCACCAGAAGCAAGGCGTGGTCACCGAAGGCCCCGCCAGCCTCGCGGAGGTGTGCCACTGTCAGCAACTACTACTGTTATCATCTGATGGGTGGAACTCGCTGCTGGATTAAAGCAGGCTCCAGAGACACTCCCTCCTGTCCTGTTTCTGCTCCACCTCTCTAAACTTTCCAGTTTCAGCCGCAGATAATCTCTTCCGCATCTAGTTAGCTCTAGCCCGCCCACATTCCGCTCCAAAACAAAAATTTCCCTTCCAGCGGGAATCACGTCTCCGGCGGGAAGACAGCGGTCTCCTCAGTCAACAGAGCCAGGACCCGCCGCAGCGCGCGCTCCGCTGGGCGCGCTCCTTCGCCACCAGGGCCCGCCCCGCCCCCTTGCGAACAAGCCCGCCTCGGACGCGCGCCCGCCCCTTCGGGCGGAGACGCGCCGAGGAAAGCGCGCGGCCGCGAGCCCCGGGCGCCATTTTGGTCTGGGTTTCTGGGCCGAGTCGCAGGGGAGCTACGCGTTGGCCGCAGTTTGTTGAGGGTGTCTCTGGCGGCCGGGCAAGGACGCAGAAGACAGCGTGGGACTGAGAAAGAGGTCTTCTCTCTGGGCAGCCGGAGCCGCAAAGGTGGAGCCGCGTTGGCGCCCGCCGCGGGACCAGCGCCTCGGATGCGGGCGGAGCGCGGGGGGCCGCGGCGGCGGGAACGCAAAGCGGGGCCCCAGGGGGGCTTCATGTGAAAGCCGCGGAACTAGCCGCCGCCGTCCCCGGAGTCCGGGGTGGTGTGTGGGGGAAGCCGCCCCCGGCAGCAGGTAACGGCGGAAGGGCAGAGCCGGTGCCCCGCGAGATGAAGGTTCCGGGGAGGGTACGCCGTTCGGCTGTGGGCCGGCGCGAGGACGCGGGCTCCGGGACGCGGGTGGGAAGCGAGGCGCGACACTCAGATCTTAGAGCCTGCTTGGGGGCGTCTCCTTCTGGTGCTTGCTTCAAAACATGTCAACAAGGCGTTGTGCGTGCGCGTCGGCTGTATGCAGCCTCGCCCGGCGATGTTATTAGTTGGCGGGGGCTGGTGACAGGCACCTCTGAGCTCTCCTTCGGCGGAGCCCTGCCCGGCGTGGGCCGCGCCCGTGCGGGTAGCTTGAGAACTAAGAAGCACTAAGATCTCAAAACAAACTGCCCAGGGCAGGGCGCCTGAGATGTCACAGAAAGCCAATCCGTGGAGGTGGCGCAGGGAGGAGGGACTCCCCCGCTGCGTATCCTAGTGGAAAACTTGGTGTACTTGGGAGGAGCAGCTTTGCGCTTGCTCTCAGCGTGAGTAGAGGTTAGGTGGAGTTGCAGACAGGTATCAGGAAGCAGCCCAGACAGTGATTGGCCTGCATCTGCAGGCTAAGAGATGAGATTTTTGTTGTTGTTAGTGGTGTCCAGTCAAGTGACTCAGGTATTTTAATTAGATTTTTTTTCTTCCTTAGGAAAATTGTAGTGTCTGTTATTCCTGATTGTAGTGTCTATTATTCCTCAATATTATTATTGAGTTATTTATAAAAATGCCATACATTCCTGGTTGTGTGTGGCTACTAGACATTTTGCCATGCTCTCACTGCCATTTTGAGACCTTCTTTTTCGTTTTTATTTTTGCATTTAAAAGAACGCATATTAATTTTCACATTAGTCAAAGCAAAATATAAAAAGGACATAAATGAATTGTAATGCCAAAACAGGACTTGCTGGTCTAAATATAAATGGGCTTTTACTTCGCACCGAGTGTACATTAAAGTATATTCAGAGCCTGGCACTGAGGCACACACCTTTAATTCCAGCTACTGGTGAGATTGAGGTAGGAGTATTACAAGATCCATGCAAGACTGAACAGTTTAGTGAGACTTGTCTTAAATTTTTAAAAAGGAAAAAGAAAAAGGTCTGGGGGCATAGCTCAGTGATGGAGTGTTTGCCTAGCAAGCTCATAGCCCTGTGTTTGATCCCCAACAGGGAGTGGCAGGGGATTGTGTTCAGTGAGGGGACACTAGCTAAATATTCTGTTCTTTAACTGATGATCAAGTTGACACCTCCTTTTTGAGTTTATGGAAATGCACTAGCTCCCTGTGCTGCCCAACTAGTCTTGACTTTATTGCTTTTGGGCACTTGGTAGTAATAATAGCACCAAAAGCTCTCATGGCCAGAGATCCATCCTGTGGGGTCTTGAAAACTGCAGAGAAATAAACTTGCCAGAGCTCTAAAAAAGGTGTGGTTTTGGTGCTCTAAAAAGTCTCATTGACTTTTTTTTAAAAATTTTTTTAGTTGTAGATGGACACTATATCTTTATTTGTTTATTATTATGTGGTGCTGAGGATCGAACCCAGTGCCTCACGAATACGAGGTAAGCACTCTGCCACTGAGCCACCACCCCAGTCCTCTCATTGACATTTATTCCTTTTCAAATAGGTGTTTTCACTTTGAAAGTTAGATATATAAAATCCATTGATATAAATTATTTGTAGATGATAGTGTATGCTCTGATTTGTTTAGTTTTCTATGCAGCCGTTTCTTATGTAAATAAATTTGATTAAATACTTCTGAAAGCTTTGGAAATTTTTAAATGAGTAAATGAGACCAATTTGGAAACATTAAAAGTTTTTATTAGGTGTGCACTTGTTATTTTTATGCATAAATGAGGATAGTATAGATGACATTTTTATTGCTATTTGACCTTACATTCTTTGATTGCTTAATATACTATCATTATGGCATCACTGTCTTAGTATATATGACAATCTACAGATTTTTGTTCAGCTATTTATAAACTAGTAGGTGCCTGAAATATATTTTGGTAGCCACATAATCTTTATATTTAGATCAAGAGATACTGTACCTTAGTGTTGTATACATTTTAAAGAATTTGTCAACTTTCTCCCAGTGCAACTTGGAAGGTATGGAAATATACTTTTATTTATAAAACAGGACTGTGTTAGACAAAAGAAAGGTCCTATTGTTAGGACCAAAAAGTATTATTCAGAATTGTTTGAATAAGACTGCCCTTTTATTTTTGTTTGTGTGTCCACATACTTTAAAGTAAAACAAGCCATTCTGTCTTTAAGTTGAGTAATTCTGGTTTTATAAGACTTTTCTAGGAATAGGTGATAGCATTCAGTAATGAGATGTAGAAATAAGGAAGACTGCTTCATTCTTTTTTGAATCTGTGTCTCAATATTTTGAGTAGGCAATCAGAAAAGAAATTATAAGCCCCAGATACCAAACTCTTTGTTCTTTAGCCAGACTGTATATGCTAAAATTAAAGCCTTCTGGATAAGTTAAAGGAGAAAAATGGGTCATAATGACAATGTTATCTCAACCTCTAGTGGGACATTATTATTAGGAGATTTTTTTTTTTGGTACTGGGGATTGAACTCAGGGGCACTCGACCACTGAGCCACATCCCCAGCCCTATTTTGTGTTTTTATGTAGAGACAGGGTCTCACTGAGTTGCTTAGCGCCTCGCCATTGCTGAGGCTGGCTTTGAACTCGCAATTCTCCTGTCTCAGCCTCCCTAAGTGCTGGGATTACAAGCGTGAGCCACCGCGCCCGGCTTAGGAGATTTTTTTTTTAACTGAAGATTACACTGTATATTATTCTACCTTTCCTCTGTACACACTTTTAAAAAAAATCTGTTCTTAGATTCAAACGTAAGCTTCAGTCCTCCATAAAACTACTCTCTTGCTTGTCATCTCTGTCATTCAGTTTTCTTCTTCCCATGCTCAATAAAATATGCATCATTTACTTCACTTTATTTGCATAGTTAGAAGTAGGAGCAATGAGGAATAGGCAGTTTATTGAGCATATGTTAAGACCTCCAGGACTGATCTTCATCGCATGTTTCTGCTCTCCGGCCATTCTGTTTCTGCTCTCCGGCCCACAATTCTCTTTCACAAGTTTTGCTAGCTTGTTAGGGGAAAAGTATGCAGGGGTATGGTTAATTTAGTCATGCATATTCATATCCTTCATTGGACACAAGATCAAAAATTCTTCAGTGCTGATTTGAAATAAATTGGAGCTCAGCCACCAAACCACTACCCTGTCAGCATTGCTCTCCAGAAACAAAAGGAACGTATTCCAGTTTATAAACTAGGAGTACCAATGAGTGGTCTTCATTTACCCTATTTAGTTTAAAGCTTGCTATACTTTTCAACTAATAAGACTTTTTAAAAAAATAATCTGATTATAAGGTAACATACTGACACTAAAAGCAATATGTAAAATGTAGAAAGAAACAGCATATTGTCAAACAAAACTAAAACAGTTGCCTATAATTCCATTACCCATTTTTAGTCACTATAATAATTTGATGGGCCAGGCCTAGTGACATGACTGTAATCCTGGCATCTGGGAAGGCTGAAACAGGAAGATTCCAAATTCAAGGCCAATCTCGGCAACTTAAGGAAACCCTGTCTCAAAAAATAAAAAGGCTAAGGATGAAGCTCAGTGATAAAGCACCCCTCAGTTCAGTCCCAGCCTACACACATCATTTTAAAATAAAAATAGGGTCATTCTTTACCTCATTTGCGAACCTGTTTCTATTGTATTGTGTGCTTTAACGTTTTCAGTTCTGGGCTGCTTTTCCAAATCAGAGTTCAAAAGTCTCCGCTCTTCTTTCCAAAGCCTAATACTTCATTCCTCAGAAGGACCTTGTATCTTACCCCTGTTTTACACACTGAAGCACAGTACAGGTCTGCAGTTTGCTCAAAGGCACGTAGCCAATGAGAGGTAGAGCCAGGATTCAAACCCAGGGAGCTTGATTCCAGAGTCCATTGTCTTAGACAACAATATTATTTAGCTATGGAAGGACTCTCTTTCAAAGAAACAAATGGAACAAAGATATTGAGAATACATAGACTAGCCAGGCATGGTATTGGGTGCCTGTAATCCCAGTGACTCAGGAGGCCGAGGCAGGAGAATTCCAAGAACAGGGCCAGCCTCAGCAACTTAGCCCCTCAAATTAAAAAGAACTAGGGATGTAGCTCAGGGTAAATTGTCCCTGTGTTCAATCCCAGGTACCCAAAACAAGACAAAATATAAAGTAGACACATAGGTGTCATTCAGAACTACAACGTAGGAACTGGCAGTAGTGATATGCTGGAAGAAGAAACGACATTCCAGACCAAACAATGCATGGGGTGGGTTTGCTTGTTTTTTTCTGCAGTGCTGGGGATGAAACTCAAAGCCTGATGCCTCTTAGGCAAGTGATCTGTCTCTGGACCACATTCCCAGCCTGAGTTTCCTTATGTTTACCAGAGGTCACAAAGTCTTAGCAGTAACGTATATCACAGACTATTCATTGTGGAAAATCTCTTGGCTACTTATTTCACATTCTCTCTGGAGGTTTGAAGAGCCTGGTCTGCCTCGAATTTAAGAAGTCAGTATAGCCAATATCTTAGATTATTTTTAAAAAACTTACGGAAATTTCATTGTAGATTCTCTTTTATATTCATTTTAGTTGACTGCAACTTTTTTTTCATATTTTTTTTAGTTGTAGATGGACACAATATCTTTATTTTATTTATTTTTATGTGGTGCTGAGATTGAACCCAGTGACTCATGCATGCAAGGCAAGCGCTCCACCATTGAGCCACAATCCCAGCCCCAAGTTGACTACAACTTTTGAGATATAAATTCTTGGTTTCAAAGTCATTTGTAGTATGGTATAAATGCATCAAAATATCTGCCAGCAAGGTACAGAATTTGTAAAACTGTAGTTCGTCTCCTTTGATTTTTTTTCCATTATATTTTGATATTCTTCCTGAATTTTGCTGATCCAGTTCTTTGTTCATATTTGTGTTCAAATATACAAACACAAGTACATACTTGATGACAGAAAAATGAATTTTGGGGTTATTTATATACAAAAGTTGTAAGTAGAATGAGAAAAAAATGATGCATTTTTCTAAATAGGATGAAGCGAGGAGGAAGAGATAGTGACCATAATTCATCTGAAGAAGGTTCCACAGAGAAATCAAAGAAACTGAGGACTACAAGTGAGCATTCTCAGACTTGTGACTGGGGTAATCTCCTACAAGATATTATTCTCCAAGTATTTAAGTATTTGCCTCTTCTTGACCGGGCTCATGCTTCACAAGTTTGCCGCAACTGGAATCAGGTGTTTCACATGCCTGACTTGTGGAGATGTTTTGAATTTGAACTGAATCAGCCAGCTACATCGTATTTGAAAGCTACACATCCAGAGCTGATCAAACAGATTATCAAAAGACATTCAAATCATCTACAATATGTCAGCTTCAAGGTAATACTTTAAATCTTTCTTTTAAAACACAAAGCATTTAAAATAAATAAATAAATGAAATCATTTTTAGTGGCTTTAGTGTCCTAAAACTAGTACTTCTTAGGTCTTTAAAATAGTTGCCTTTTCAGGGAAAGTACTTAAAGATAGAGTTACTATATACTTTAGAAGCTATCATAACTACTTGTGACATTTGATGAAGCTTACTTACTCCATTAGAATCATTAATTTCTTACAAAGAGCAAAAGCAGCTACTAAACAAGCATAAATCATTGACCAAAGCTGTAACTGAATTATTGCAAACAAATGTAAGGAAAAAGGAATGTAGAAGAAATAATAAAAATCAGGGAGATTATGATTGGTAGAACTTAATTGCTATTTCTTTCTAGTAGGAACTGAGTATTGCTTATTTTGATATGAGATCTTCAAACATAAAAGTGACATAGACAACTTTATTTAAAGGGTTTAGATGAATATATTTTAAAAATAAAGAATGATACATGGAAAAATGCCATAGGAAACTGTTTGCTTATTTTCTTTGCTAGAAAGGACATATCAGAAACCCTGCAATGTGATAAGTGCAGTGGGGTGACTTTTGAGGTGTCTTAAAACTATTCTGTTTTAAGAAATCACAGTGGTTTGTGTGTGTGAATATAGAGGCTTGTAGTGTTTTGCTTTGGAGACTAATAATAAAATGTGGGTAGCTTATTGAATCCTTAACTAAATAATAGATTTTTTTTTGTAGCAAACAAATATTATTGATAATTGTTGTTGAAAAGGGACAACACATGAATGCCTGATTTACCTATGTGTGCCAGTTGCTAAAGGGGCTCACTTAATCCTAGATAAAGCAATAGTTCTTAACCTAGAGCTACTTACCTTAACTAAAGTAAAGGCTGATCTTCCCTCCAAGAAAGTTATTTCCTCTTAGATTACTTGCCTAATCTTTCATTTGTATCCAAGGAACCAAGAGAGCCTTGGTGATGGGAATGGTTGGTTAGATTGTGGCCTTTCTGGAAAAATGCTCAAAAGCACGTAGGTCACTAGAGGTAGGATTGACAAGTATAGCACCAAAAAAAAGGACACCTACTGAAATTTGAATATCAGATAGTTGATGGACAATTTTTAATATAGGTATGTCCCATGCAAAACTTGAGACATCCTTAATATTTTTTTAAAACTTGTTTGCCTGAGATTCAAAAATAATTAGATGTTACCTGACAGTCTTAATTCTAGCAACAAGGGCATAGATGGGATTGGTGGGGGAATCAAACAAAAATCCAGGAACAGCTCATCCCCCTTTACTTAGGGAAGGGACCTGAAAAGCCTTTCCTTTGATTTTAGTCATCTTTTGAGTTGCCCAAGAGTGTTCTAATGGTAAATGCTATAAAAAGAAGAGTATAAACACTCATCTGATCTTAAAGATAAATTTCATACAGTAGATGGCTGGATCAGTTTTATTCTTTTATAGCTCTTTTACACAATTCAGGTATATCCACCTTGTATAACCCTCATAAAACCATTTATTCTTTAAGTTTAACATTTTTATTAGGGGCTATTTTCCTGAGGAAATGGTTTTTAATTTATACCTTACAGAAAAGGCACATCGCAGGATTCTTCCAGCCTCTTAATAATTTTTTAAGCCATCATCGACTATTGACAAAGAGGTTTAGAGTTAATAGTCAGAACAGTGGTTCTTAAACTTTAGTGTAGCAGAATCACATAGAGAGAGCGCTTGTGATTTCTCATCACAATGAGAAAGATTACTGGGTCCCATCCCCAGAGTTTCTGATTCAGATGGTCTGGGTTAGGTATGAGAATCTGCATGTCTTAACAGATTCTTATGTTGATGTTGATACTGCTGATCCATTGATCACATTTTGAGAACTGGTGTAAAGAAACTTAACCAATGGATAATCTTATAAATAGCTCTGAGATTATAATGCAAATTTGTACATTGGTTTTACACCACCTTTTGAGAACATTTTTGTGATAATATGCCTCAGTCTGGAAATTAAAGTAATAGTATTACTTTTAACCATTCTGTTTTTAAGATGCTTTTTAGCCCAGGGAACTACAGCTAACTTTTTAACACCCTTTCTTGGGTTTTTTGTTTTTTTGTTTTACTGTACTATTCTTACAGGAAATATCTAGGCAAAAGAATAAATGAGAGCAGCTGCCTCTTACTTTGGTTCAGATTTTCATGCTTGTTTAGTTGGACACCCTATTCTATTTTATATTCATTTTTTCATTAAGAATATTGCTGATGGTTCCTAAGTTATGGTTAATTTGAACATTCTTTTTTTCTTTTTTCTCTTTTTAGTTTTAAGTGGACAGAATATCTTTATTTTATTTTTATGTGGTGCTGAGGATGGAACCCAGTGCCTCATGCGTGCTAGGCGAGCATGCTACCACTGAGCCATAACCCCAGTCCCCATTTGAACATTCTTAATAGTTTCTGGTGCCTTGAAATATTTATTATGGACACTATTTGTATCCATTGTGTGATGTACTACCAAATACATAATTATTTTTCAAAGACTATAAATTGATTTGTTTCATTAGTTTATAAAGTTTGGAACAAATCAACTTAGGTATCAGCTAAATAGTTATCATAATGTAAAAAGCTATCTTGACAATTGCACCTATAAATTTCTTAGGGGGACTCAAAAAGGCTGAAGTTACAGGGGAAGATAGATGATTGAAAGAATAAGTGGTCTTTAAATTATTGTGCAATAACCCAGTAATTTTCTTGCTTTTGTAAAATTAAGGTGAGCACAGAGAAATGTGAATATGTGCATGGGTTAAAGTTTTTTTTCCCCCCCCAGGTGGACAGCAGCAAAGAATCAGCTGAAGCAGCTTGTGATATATTATCGCAGCTTGTGAATTGCTCTTTAAAAACACTTGGACTTATTTCAACTGCTCGGCCAAGCTTTATGGATTTACCAAAGGTATTACTGGTTTTATTTTATTAGCTGTTATTGAGAAATCCAGTGAAAGCCTTACCATTCCTGAATTGACAATGAGAGAATAAGAAAAGGTATATATAATGGAAAGACAGTTACTATTTAGAATTTTAAGAAACACCATTTTAAAAATCCTTTGTGCAGTGCTTCTTCATTGGTAATATTAAAGAGTAAATGTGTTTACAGAAAATTCTCTAGGAAGTGCTTAAAAGAAAACTGAGAAACAGGCATGTCAAAATAAAGAGAAATATAGGTACTCCTTTTTGGGTGTTCAGAGCAGATCGATGAAATTAAAATCAAAAGTTGAGAATGCCAGTCTTGGGAGCCAGGATAGCCTGCTTTTATAAACTTCTGGCAAGTGTTCTGTTAAGATTTGTTCTTGAACAAAGTTCTTCGTATCAGTACAGCTTGTATTAACTTACAGATTTTATTTAAAGAAAACAATTTTTTTGAAGAGTTAAATGTTTATATGCTCTAACATGGTTCTGTGTATAATTAGAGATAGTCTCAACTATTGTCTTAAAATAGAAAAATAAGAAGCCTGCATTTTTAGAATGGTAATGGCTAAGGCCTCTAAGTTACGTTAGGTAATGTTCAGCTGGTTGGTATCCAACAGTAATTTGAGAGTTTTCTTTTTAGAGTGCACCACAAACCAAAATCTAGACACTCTTTAAAACCCCTAGTAGTTAAATTTACTAGAATGATTTGAAAGAATAGTACTAAATTGAGTGCATATTATAACCCAGGTGGTTGTTCCAAGAGAATAGCATTACCACATGTATCACCAGTTTATATCAAAATTTTAATTGATTTTCGTGTGTGTGTGTGTGTGTGTGTGTGTGTGTGTGTGTGTGTGTGTGTTTGTTTAGTACTGGGGATCAAACCCAGGGCCTCATGCATGCTAGGGAGGTATTCTGCCACTGAGTTTTTTTTATTTTTTGGTACCAGGAATTGAACTCAGGGGCACTCAACCACTAGCCACATCCCTAGCCCTATTTTGTGTTTTATTTAGAGACAGGGTCTCACTGAGTTGCTTATTGCCTTGCCTAGGCTGGCTTTGAACTCGCGATTGTCCTGTCTCAGCCCCCAAAGTGCTGGGATTACAGACTTGCACCCCTGCGCCGGACTCTACTATTGAGCTATATTCCCAGCCCTTTAATTGTTTTTTAAAATAATTTCATTAAATCTGTACTTTTGTGTACTTTACATGGTCCGAGGACCCTATATAAACTGTTGCACTAACTGAAATAAATGGGTCTGCCTCTCGCTAGGGCAGAACAGTTTTACCTACCTCCTATGTCTGAGTGAGTAACTCTTTGACCGTCCACCCCATACCTCGTCCTGTGGGACCCCATACCTTCCTCCCCTCAGACCCCAGACCCTCCTTCCGTGGCGGGACTCCAACTCGTCCAACGACCCACGCAAGGCACAACATAAACAACATTTGGCACTGAGGGTCTGGGGTCCCAGGGGACAAAGGTATCTGGCGCAGAGGGTCTGGAGTCTCCCTGGGACAAAGGTATGGGGTCCCACTGGACGAGGTATGGGGTGGACGGTCGCGGAGTCACTCACTCAGACACGAGGGGTAGGTAAAACTGCTCTGCGGGACTGAGAGGCAGACCCGTTTATTTCAGTTAGTGCAACAGTTTATATAGGGTCCTCGGACCAATCAATGGCCCTGAGGTTAGGTTACAGCCAATAGGGTATTGATCTGTCCAGGTGCACAGCTAATCAGCATGGGATGAGAAAAGGAGAGGCACTGAAGGCAGCCTGTCAGCATGGGGTAAAGGGGAGGGGAAGCATTCAAAGTAGCCAATCAGCATAGGAGGCGCTGAAAGCATAGAGAGAGCTCCTATACTTTTGGAGATAAAATGTTTTCCTCATTGGTTAAATATGGGGAAGGAGAATTTTTAACATTATAAGATTCTAACTACATGAGTTAAATCACTGCTTCTCAGACTTAATTGTGTATAAATTTTGGATTTCTATCCCTATTCTAAATTTGGGGTGATGTTAAGTCTCCTTGCTGTAAATAGTCCTGGTGACTCTTATTAAGATGGTTCAACGGGCTGGGGTTATGGCGCAGTGGTAGCGCGCTTGCCTAGCACGCGGGAGGCACTGGGTTCGATCCTCGGCACCACATAAAAATAAAATAAAGATATCCTGTCCACCTACAACTAAAAAATAAATATTAAAAAAAAAAAAAAAGATGGTTCAAGGAAGCCAAATGCAGTGGGTATAACTGTGATCCCTTCTCTTGAAGCAGAGGCAGGAGGATTACAGGTTCAAGGCTAACCTGGACAACTTACCAGGACCTTGCCTCAGAAAAATAAGAGGTGGGGTTGTAGCTCAATGATAAAGTGCCTCTGGTTCAGTCTCCAGTATTGGGGGTAATAAAAGATAGTTCAAGGACCTTTGCTCTAAAAAACACTGAGTTACATGACATAGTGCCACTTATGGAAAATGAAATGTTCTGAATTGATTTTTCTATAAACCTGCCATGGTTGAAAACAAATATATATACTATCCATGTTACACACACATATACACACTATACCGTAAGGTATATCGAGCACAGGTTTTTTTTTCTTATTACTTGGGGTTATCACTGGGCAAATATTTACTATTAAATTGAGAACTGGTTTTTGTGTATGTGTGTGGTACTGGAGGTTGAGCCCAGGGCCACGTTCGTGGCAGGCAAGTGCTCTACCACTGAGCTATATCCCCAGTCTCTTATCTGAGAATTATTGATGTAGCTAGAACTACTTCTTTCCTTTTAAATGAGCTTAAGGATGCTTATATTGTTGTCCTTTTTCTTATATGGCTTTTGTAGAAAAGACTGAAATAGGTATTGAAATAGATACTGTAATAGGTATTGCTATATATTGGAAATCTTGAGAGAACTGAAAAGAACATTGAAGAAATACATTTGTCCATAGCTAGATCGGGGCAGTGGTGAAAAGGATCAGTGTTGCAGTCATGAGCATACTGATGAACAAATGTTTATTGCCCAAGATACACTTGAGTTTGATATAAAAATATTAGGAGAAAGATGTTAACACTTAAGTCAATCAGAATTCCACTGGTACAATAGGGAAAAAGTAAATTATAGAATGTGACTAGCAAGGTAATATTTGGTTGTAATTTCTGTTAACCTGCCTTCATCCTTTATTACTGCTGTGTAGAATTTATAAAGCTAGGTGAAGAGTAAAATTGGTTATGTAGTAAATTTTGTTGGAGTGTGTATTAGCCTTTCTTTCTTTACTCTCTCA
This sequence comes from Xerus rutilus, assembly GCA_028644305.1. Taxonomy (NCBI): domain Eukaryota; kingdom Metazoa; phylum Chordata; class Mammalia; order Rodentia; family Sciuridae; genus Xerus; species Xerus rutilus. The sequence continues at coordinate 82,876,857 of CM053404.1, forward strand.
AATTCTTTGTCCATTCATTGTCGCTTATCTCATCTATGATTTAAACTCGCACACTTTACATGTTTTAATTTGTTTTCTACAGTAGTTCCTTTTGGTCAGATTCTGTATCCAGCAGATACTTACATGCATAGGATAAATAAAAGATATTCATTGGCATATTTGTGGATAAAATACATTGACATTAAATAGGAGACTTGAAAAATGTTTTAGATAATTTAACATGTTTGAGGATGTTTTAAATTTGAAATCCAGTTTCTGTATGATTTTGGTTGTTTTAGAATTAAATTTTAAGCTTCCATATTCCAAATGAGTCATAGACTTGAACTTGTTAATAATTTTTCATGATTGTCCCAATAGTTATTGCTATTTTAATGGTCATTAGTATTCAATTTAGTGGAACAAAACACTAGAGTAGGGTTTCCAGATACAGTAGAGTGTCTGAGAAGTATTCTTTTTGTTGTTATTGCTGCTGGTATTGGGAATTGAATCCAGGAACACGTTTTCACTGAGCTGTATCCCCAGGTTTTTTGTTGTTATTATTATTTGTTACAATTGTCATTTATTTTGAGACAAGTTCTTACTAAGTTGCTTAGGATCTTGAGCTTTAAATCCTCCTGTCTCAGCCTCCTGAGTTGCTTGGATTGCAGGCATGCACCACCATGACTAGCAAGAAGTATCCTTATTCTTAGTTCTAGAATCCCTCTTTTACTTACCAGTGGTTGCTGTGATTTATTAGAGACATCCTGAGGCTTGGAATTCATTTTTCTTCCACAGGCAAAATGGCTCTGCTCAAAGATAGCAGTCACCTCTTTTTATCATACTTTCAATAACAGTATAAAAGTGTTGCCCCTTTAACAGTTTTGAAATATATCATTAAGATTGAGAAGAACCATATCTGACGTTATAAGGAAACCCCTAAGTTGTCTTTTCTAAAAATTAAAGCAATGTTTTAATCTTTCTGCTTTTCAGTCTCACTTTATCTCTGCACTGACAGTTGTGTTTGTAAACTCCAAGTCCCTGTCCTCGCTTAAGATAGATGATACTCCAGTAGATGATCCATCCCTCAAAGTACTAGTGGCCAATAATAGTGATACACTCAAGCTACTAAAGATGAGCAGCTGTCCTCATGTCTCTCCAGCCGGTATGTTATATTTTTTGCAAGATATATTTTATTTAAATGTATTGGTTTGTTCATCAAATTAAGGAAAACTATTTTTAATAGTTTGGTAGTTCTATTAACCCACTTGTAGTTGGGTAGGACTGTTTCTTCATAAAAATATTTTTAGTGTCATAATATGATAGCATAAATTCTGTAGTGTTAGTGGCTTAGACACGGACCTTCAGTTTATTTGGCAATTTGTGTATAGCATATGCTAGAATATAAATACATTTTACAAAAGAAAGAAAAGAGGACAGGACAACATGAGATCTGCCTGAGGTGCTTCTTGAGATAAAACAGAATTCTTTCTAGTTGTAGTTGAACTAACGGTAGAATTTGAGTCAGAACAGCCACATAATTGCTTTTCTTCTCACTATATAGAGGAAGAAGGATTTTACTTAAGGGGTTGTCTTATATTTTATTAGATAATGCTTTTTTCCAAGTTCCATTTTAAAGAGCTCTTTTCAGTTTCTCTTACATAAAATTTCCTAAGCATTACTACATTATTCAGTTTGAGATTATTTAAATTCCAGATGGCTTTGTATTGAAAAGTAAGTACAAATGTGATTTCTATGTTACTCTCTGATGCTTCATCCTGAACCCTCCCCACTATGACATCGCTCCAGATCTTTAGCTGTGTTACATTGCAGATTTCTTTTATTTTATTGCCATAACTAAAGCTCCATATTCTCCTAAGGAGATGACTCCCTCTTGGCTAGAGATTACTCTCCCAAATCTCCCACAAGTGAGGTTTTGGTGATGGGAATGGGTAGATGTACTATTGTATTTTCCTAGTTTTCTCTGTTGGTTTATCATTGAGAATATCATAAAATAGAAGTTAAGAATAGGCTTAACAGTCACTTCCTGCATAATCTTGATCACATTTTATTATTATGTGGTCCTACTATGAGAGTAAGATCCCTATTTTATAGTGTCATAGTGGACAAGATCCTTTTTTTTAAAATATTTATTTTTTAGTTGTAGGTGGACACAATATCTTTATTTTATTCTTATGTGGTGCTGAGGATCGAACCTAGTGCCTCCCGCATGCTAGGTGAGCACGCTACCACCGCACCATAACCCCAGCCCGGACAAGGTCCTTTGTATTTTGACCTCCACCTGTTTAATCTTGTTTACTGCTCACTCAATGTGGCTTTTACTTGAGCCCTGTGGAACTACAGTTCTTTGTCTTTATCTTTGTTGTCAGTACACTGTAGCCTATGGAATACTTTTTAATTAATTAATTAATTAATTTTTTTTTAGCATCTTAACCTAGCCAACTCTAGTCCATTCCTTCAAAATTCAGCTCAAGTGTTACCTGTTTTAATCCCCTCCTTCCCTCTGGTTTAGATCCCCTACTTGTGTGTTCTTCTATAGCTCTCTAAACATAGTAGCATTTGCCACACTTAGATGAGAGGCTTTAGGTCTCTAGTTTCTGTGAGAAACCATAAGCTCCTTATTCTCTTTATCCTGCTATGTTCCATATTCATTTATTTTCATTAGTTATACATGTTCAGATAGTATTTTGAAATAGTTTTTCAGTAAGGGAAGAGAAAGACCATTTGTAATGCTTTTTAATTGGCAAATATAACCACAGAAGGTAACTTAAAATTTAACATATTTGTATAGATTCTCTCTGTATTTGCCTTATTTGGACAGTTTCTTTAAGTTGAAATTATGGGCTATTCTCTATTCTACTTTTTACTGAACGTTGTATGAAACTTTCTCCCATTTTCATATAGTTAATAATTACTTATAACCTCTAAGCACCCTTTGACACTAGTGACTTGCTTCTTTGATATCATACTGAAGATTTTCCTGTTTTCTAGTTGTGTCTATAGTTTCCTTTGCTGGGTTTTTTTTTTTTTTTCCCCCATAAATTTTGTTGTTTTACTGTAATCTGTGCTGAATGCTTTTTTGTTGTACTCTGTAAATTTTGGGCAATATCATTATTTTCTGTGGTTTCAGTTATGTTGTGTGTTAATAACTTAACATTTTCAGTGTTTCTGGAACTCCAAAGTTATGTTTTAAAACAACTGATGGCCCAGTGCTCTTAGAATGTCTTACTGGTACTAAGGAATTCCCTTTCTTTTTCAGATCTCTTGATCTGCCCTTTTTGCTATCTCTGTAAATTGTAGTATACATCTGGTTGTGACGAGCACACATCTTTGATCCTTCTTACCTATGTTTTCTGTCCTGTAGTTATCAAGGTCTGGTGACTCCATCATTAAAGTATGCCTTTGAATCCTACCTTTCTCCATCGCCATCCTAGCAGCTCTAGTCTAGACCACCAGAATCTTTGCAGTAGTATCCTCTTGAATTCCTAATTTGTAGCATTGCTCTTCTATATTCTGATTTTTGTGCTACAGGCAGAGTTAACTGTTCAAAATGTAAATTTGCTTTTTTTTTCCTCCACTTTTCTTCAAAACTTATTTTAGATAAAAAGCTGAACTCTTTTTACCTAGGCTTACAAGTTTGGTATGATTTGGCCCTTTATTGGTCTTCATCCTTTTTATATTCTCTTACTTGCATACTGTTTTGAGCTTCTTTAGCTCTTGGAAAGCTCATGTTCTCTTCCATGTCTGGGTGTTTACAGAGGAAATATGGTTTTCTTTCTGCAGTCTCATTTTCACTGCCTTCATTGTAATATTTTCAGTCTCGCTGTGTGCATTCTGGGAAATCTCTGATTTCCTTGTTCAGAGCTTTAGAGTATATCCTTATTTAATTATTTGCTATTCCTATTAAGTAAGTATGATTTGTTCCTTTGGTAGCTCTACTATCCTAGCACTAGTGTTTGAATGAAAAAACACTCAATTATCAACTGAGCTAATGAACATTTTAGTCACTTAGTATTCTGTGTGGTTGATAAGCCAACATTTGTATAATAGTTCTTTGAAGGTTGGATACTTGTTTTTACTTTTCTGCTGTGATTTAAAAAATAACTATGTTGGCAGATAGCAGTTTGCTTCTATGAATTTCTTAAGAAAAATTCTTAAGAAATGGAAGTCCTAGGTTAAAAGGTCTAGTTTTTTTTTTTTTTCTTAATGTTTCTTGCCATGTTTCCCCCGCCCCTCCCCAAATGAGTTGTATGAATTAATACTACTTAGTAATATCCTGGCCTGACACCATTATTTTTTAAAAATATTTTTTAGTTGTCAGTGGACTTTTATATGTAGTTCTGAGAATCGAACCCAGTGCCTCACACATGCTAGGCAAGTGCTCTACCACCAACCTACAACCCCAACTCCCTGATAGCATTATTGAACTTTTATTCACATACTGTAAAGTTTCAACTAAAGTGTACAGTTTATTGATTCAGAGTGTATTGATGAGTAGTGCACCCATTATCACCACTGTAAATTTTAGACTATTTTTATTATTCCAAAAGAAACCACATATCCCTTAGCTGTCATCCCCTAAAACCTTGATCCCACTCAGTCCCGGGCAACCACTAATTTACTTTGTCTCTGTAGATAATATGTTTTCTGAATATTTCATATAAATGGCATCATACTATATGTGGTCTTTTGTATCATTTAGCATTTCAAAGGTTCATTTATGATGTGTCTTGAAAATTGGAACTTTGTATCTTTTTATTTTTGTGTAATATTCTTATATTCCTTTGTATGGATATACCACATTATACCACATTTATCTGTTGGTGGATACTTGGGTTGTTTTCCACCCTTTTTTTGGGTGTGGGGTTACTGGGAATTGAACCCGGGGTACTTAACCACTAAGCCACATCCCAGCCCTTTTTATTTTTTATTTTGAGGCAGGGTCTCACTAAGTTGCTTAGGGCCTCACTAAATTGCTGAGGCTGACCTTGACTTGTGATCTCAGTCTCGTTAGGATTATAGGGGTGCACCACCATACCCAGCTGTTTCCACCTTTTGACTCTACTGAACAATGCTGTTGTGAACCTTCATGTCTAATTTTTTGTGTGGTCATACTGTTTAATTTCACTTGTGTATACACCTTGTATTGGTATTGCTGGATCATATAGTTACTCTTTCTACCCATTTAAGGAGCCAACAGATTGTTTTTCAAAGCACTTGCACCATTTTATACCATTTTACATTCCTTTCCCACATCCTCACTAACACTTTTTTGTTTTTAAATTATAGCCATCCTAGGTAATGGGTGTGAAGTAGTCTTCCATTGTGGTTTTGATATGCATTTTCTTGCTGACCCTTTATGTTGAGCATTTTTTCATGTGCTTATGGACCATTTGTATGTCTTTGGAAAAATATCTGTTCACATCCTTTGCTTATTTATTTATTTTAATTTTTTAAGTTATAGATGGACACTATATCTTTTTATTTGTTTTTATGTGGTCCTGAGGATCGAACCCAGTGCCTCATGCTTGCGAAGCAAGCGCTCTACCACTGAACAACAACCCCAGCCCCCTTTGCTTATTTACTAACGAGATTATTTTTCTTTTTCTATTGAGCTGCAATAGTTTACCAGTTTTATTTTATCCTTGTCTCTCTGTTATTTTAAGTATTTCAACACTTTTAACTTATTGGTTTTATATTACTGCGTAGCTAACTACAAAAATAGCAACTTATCCCAACACGTTTATTAGCTCCATCCTGTAGGGCGGAGTAGTATGCAAGGCTCTGGTGGCTTCCTTGCTTAGGATTTTAAAAGTCTGAAATCAAAGTGTTGGGCAAGGTGGGCTCTTAATCTGGAGGCGCTAGGGGGAAAATCTACTTTCACATTCATTCACATTGTCTGAACTCATTTCTTTAAAGTTGTAAGACTGACATCCCATTTCTTTACTGGCAGCTCACAAGAGGCTGCTTGCGGTCCATCTCTGCTTTTAGAGGCTGCCTATATATACTAAGCCAGCAATAACATGTTTAATTCCTTTTTTTGCTTTGCATCTCTCTGATTTCTTTTTCTTCAACCAGCCAGAGTAAACTGCTTTTAAAAGGGCTTGTGTGATTATATCTATCTAGATAATCTGTATGAGACCAGCTGTGCCATATAATATAATTATGAATATGATATCATGTTCACAGATGCTAAGGATTAGGGTGTAGAATCTTGGGGACCATGTTTAGAATTATGCTGCTACAACTGCTTTAGTAGTTATTAGATGATATCTCAAAGTTTCTCTTACTTATATCTTTGTAATTTTCTATGTGCTTGTTTTCCCTTGATATCAAGCCTTTTTGATATTGCAAAGAACACGAGCTCAGGTTATCTTGAATGATCAGAGTATATTTCAAAGTACATATATGCCTTATAGAAAACAGAAATCGGCAGTGGCTGAATAGTGAAAATAATGAAGCACCAAGGTCCACTTCTCCTTCTTCTGGTGACTTTCATTCTAGTGATTGAGTTTATCTCTTCTCTGATTCTATTTATCTGTCTTCTTCCACTTGTATTAATTAATGGCCTCTGTCTTTTCACTTTTTAAGCAATAGTTAAATGCATGAACTTACTTAACTGTGTTTGTACTCCAGCTTTGCTTTAGTTGCCACAAGTTCAAAATAGAAATAATATCTAGGTTTCTAATTTCTCTTATAGTGCATATGGAATAACATATACTACATATTTTTAAAATAAGCAATAGATGAAAGTATGATATGTTTGGTAGTTTTTATCCCTGTTCTCTAAGCATAAGAAATGGATTAAGTGGGTTATCGTGTAGTATAGGGTGACTTTTTGGGGCAGAATTCTTATACTAAGCAACTTTGGGGATCAAATATTGACCTTTGGTAAAGTTACCTGTTACTAGAATAATAGTTTTGGGCAAATCATTGTGCCTTGAGTCTAGGGAGCTACTTAAGGAACTGCTTTCTGGGTGTGTTAGAGCTTCAAAAGTCATAACTAATGTGGATTTCCATTCATTTGAACTGGAAGGTTATTTGGTTATCTTTGAATAACTTACCTAAGGATAACAGTATTTTCCTTAGAAATTTGATAAGCTTATTACATACTGTTCAGAAATTGTTGATTATTTGACAGAATTTTACTTTGCAAATATTTTGTTACATGAATGTTAGTTTTATATGGTTATATCTCATCCTATTTCTTTGTTAGGGTTAGGTTTCTAGTTTCCAAAAAACAACATTCTTTGGCCTCTATGGCAGTGATGGTATAATTTTTCTCAACCTGTAAGTTTAGTGTTAATAATATTTAAAAATATATTTTATACACACATTAATAAAGTAAATAAAAATTATGGTGTATTTTAAAAATAAGTTATTTAAAAGTTTTTCTGAGTTGATAAATGAGCCTCATGATTTAGAAGTTCTTATGGATAAAATTAGTATTAGCTTTTAAATGTGACTAACCTGATGATTTAACTAATTGTTTAAACTGTATGGTTTTGTGGTAAGGGAAATGTGGCAAAATTTTGTGGGATGTGTAGTGTACTTAATTAAATTTTTGAACAGATAAACTTGTACAAAAACTTGGAAATAATTACCTTTTTTCTTCCAAGGTATCCTTTGTGTGGCTGATCAATGTCATGGCTTACGAGAACTGGCCCTGAATTACCACTTACTAAGTGATGAGTTGTTACTTGCTCTCTCTTCTGAAAAACATGTTCGATTAGAACATTTGCGCATTGATGTAGTCAGTGAGAATCCTGGACAAACACATTTCCATACTATTCAGAAGAGCAGCTGGGATGCTTTCATCAAACATTCACCCAAAGTGAACTTGGTGATGTATTTTTTTTTATATGAAGAAGAATTTGACCCATTTTTTCGTTATGAAATACCTGCCACTCATCTTTACTTTGGGAGATCAGTAAGCAAAGACGTGCTTGGCCGTGTGGGAATGACATGCCCTAGACTAGTTGAACTAGTAGTGTGTGCTAATGGATTACGGCCACTTGATGAAGAGTTAATTCGCATTGCAGAACGTTGCAAAAATTTGTCAGCTATTGGACTAGGGGAATGTGAAGTCTCATGTAGTGCCTTTGTTGAGTTTGTGAAGATGTGTGGTGGCCGCCTGTCTCAGTTATCCATTATGGAAGAAGTATTAATTCCTGACCAAAAGTATAATTTGGAGCAGATTCATTGGGAAGTATCCAAGCATCTTGGTAGGGTGTGGTTTCCAGATATGATGCCCACTTGGTAAGGACTGCATGATTGATGTAGGACATAATGAGTAGCACCTTAACTTCAAGCAACTGTATTATTATAAAGTTTATTTGCTCTAGTTCTGATATAATTCTATTTTGTGGCACAGAAATTTGATATCTTCGATGAGGATTGTTTACTAGAACATCTATACATCAGTTTTGGTCAGAAAAATCCATGTGTTTCTTCAGCCTGGTAGCAATCAAGTCTCAATTAAGTGAAGAAAAAAAACCTGATTTCAGATTAGAAAGTAATAACCATTTGTAAAGATTAAACAGTTCATAGTCTGAAGGAAACAAAACCTATGTATTATAGTATCCAAGAAGTAAGTACTAATAGGTTTTCTGAAATGTTCTCTATGCATTTTTTAAAAAAATGTAAACTTGACATTTTAGGTTCTTCAGTTATACACCTGTTATAAGGTGTTTAATATAGCTCAAGAAAGTGAGCATTTTGTGAGAAAAATGTAGGATATATCCATATCTAATGAAAAAGATTGGTTGAATGTTCTCATGTGTTACAAAGCTCTTTAAAAAAAAGATGTATAAGTAATTGGAACCTTTAGAAAACTGATAAATGTCACACAGTGGTTATTATAGAAGGATAACACACAGAGCCAAGATCAAACTGAAAGGAAATAAATGGAATATAAAGTAGACAGTATTTAGTTTTGTATAAATCTAGGTTTCCTCTGTAATCTGCTAAACCATATAAAGTTCTTTTCTGTGATATGTTACTATGTATCTGGCACTTGAGGCATTGTATGTAAAGTAAGGAATGCTTTACCAGTTCTCTTTGGTTTTGCCTGTTTGTTTAAACTACTTTTGAAGTATTTTACTATAATTGAAATGAAAAACTTACCTACTTTTAAAAAGCCAAGTTGAAATAATTAAAGGTAGACTTTAAAATGTTTTTTAAATTGTTTCCAAGAAAGAATATTAGTCTCCAGTAAATTTTAGTGATGGCTCATCTTTCCATTTTGGAATTATATTGTTAATATAACTAGAATTTTTTTTAAAAAGGAGCACTAGTGTATAGTTGAACATAAATACAAAATATGAAAGAGGGTATATTTAAGTTCATAATCTTATATTTGAGTAAACATTGCTCAGTGAACTGGAAAATTTTAATAGAAAAATATCTACAGTTTTGTGATTAATTTGGTTAAACTAATATTTTATATTATTTAAGTTAGCATTTTATATTACTTTAATATGAATAAAGGTAATTCCATGCATTGTAGAGTCTGTGTAAATACTAAGTTTTGGGCTATATTTAGTATTTAGTTATTTAAGATACAATATAAATTTTGATTCTGGGTACTATAGTAGATACTACCCTCCTAATGAAATAATACATTTCATTAGGAGGGTAGTATCTACTATACCCCTAATGAAATTAGATTTACCCCTAATGAAATAATACATTAATCCTTGAAATGGCTTTCTTCAGTAGTGTGACTTTTAGAAAGTATTTTGGCAATTAATGGAAGCTAACAATCTTAAAATAGGTGACTTTCCTAAGAATGAGATAAAAATTATTTTCAGCCTGGCACAGTGGCACACGCCTGTAATCCCAATACTTTGGAAGGCTGAGATTGGACAATCGCAAGTTTAAAGCCAGCCTCAGCAACCGTGAGGCACTGAGCAACTCAGTGAGACCCTGTCTCTAAATAAAACACAAAATAGGGCTGGGGATGTGGCTCAGTGGTCAAGTACCCCTTGTTCAATCCCCTGTACCAAAAAATAAAAATAAAAATTATTTTCTACATAACTTAATGCTTTTCAAAAGTAATGTTTTGCCCTTCGGTCATATATAAATGAGAATAAAACTCATCTAGACCTGAAAGTTAAAAGCAATTATTGTAGTATTCTCTTCCCCCTTACCAAATAGTAAAAAGCTCTGATTGTACAAGAAATACTTGTGCCTCGTGGATTTTTTTTTAAACTCGGAAAATCAATTTGACACTACATGATTAGTTCTACTAACCAAAGCTTTATTTGAAAATTTACTTTTTGTACAAATTGAATTATATAATGCTTGAAATATTTTGTCACTTTATAAGCAAAATGCATATTAATTTGTTTATACTGTAAAATATGTTAAATGCTTTTATCAATTTGAGAATAAAGATAGTTACTAATGCTGTTGTATTATTCTTTTCAGGGGCTGAGGTTCTGGCTCAGTGGTAGAGCACTTGCCTAGTAGGTGTGAGACACTGGGTTCAATTCTCAGCACCACATAAAAATCAATGAGTAAAAACAAAGGTTCATCCACAACTAAATATATATATATTTAAAAAAAGAAACCTTAAACTTTTTTTTTCCAAACTACTCAAACACATATACTTATTTGACTTTAAAACTAGTTAAACTTGGACTGTGGCTCGATGGTAGAGTGCTTGCCCAGCATGTGTAAGACCCTGGATTCAATCCCCAGCACCTCAAAAAAATTACAAATTAATTTATGGTTTTAGTTTCAAATCTGTTATTTGATGGATAAAATATTTAAAATTAAACACTGGTTAGGCACATGGCATCTATTCTTGAAATAAGCTCATACCTATGCAATTTGCCATGAAATGTAAATTTATATTTTACATTTGTACAAAAAAAAAGGTAAATTAAAAATACAGGCCTTTCTGCATTCAGAATGAGACCTTACAAAACCACCTTATAAATAGAATTCTCAGTCTTAAAGGGTCCTTGAACCTTGCTAGTCTTTTCAGAGAGAAAGATATATGAATCAGAATAGTTTTTAAACTGTAGAAATTCTGCGTCTTAAATGGGTTTTGGAACACAACTATCAATTTTCTTTGGTAATCTGCTGTTTTAAACATTACCAAAACAATAGGCATGATTAAGATGAAATAATTTCTATTCTAAGAAAGCTTTTTTGTTCTTGTGGAAGACCCCAGGTTATATGTGGGGCTGATTTAGATGTTACTGAGCAGTCAGTAAAATAATCTTGCTGACACCCAACTTCCCTTTAAAAAAGACACAAAGCCATTCACTCCAAGGGTTAACTAAGGGATTTTCCTTAGATTATCAGTTCAATAAATAATATCCTAACTTGTTTTAAATAGAAAATCTAGAATGGACAATTTGAACAAGAAGCAACTTAGACAATAAAGAGCTAGGAAACTACTAGGAACAAACTGGCCTAACCTAAGTACTAAACAGGAAAAAAAGCATGTGAGGTTTTAGCACATTGCTCTTTGTATGATTTCCCAGTAATTTATTTTAAAGTCATCTTAAAGGAACTACTCCTTGATAATTCATTGTTTCACCAGAGCAGAGTTTAAAAACTACATAAAACTTGCTTAAGATGTGATTTTTTTCTGATTTTTAAGAAGCCAAGATTAATTGAGGGTTCCCAATATTTACAGTAGTTATTTTCACCTCTTGATTGTTTTCTTTTACCTGAAACAATATTTAGATGGAACTTAACGAGTAAATTTACCTGGTGAGCCAGGTTAAGTGAGGATACATTTATTCTAAAGCCTTTATAATCACATCTAACAAGATGGTTTCTCTTGGATGAAATTTTGTACATTTGTAACAAATTAACAGAATAGAAATTACAATTGTGTAGCAGCTCAAAGGGCAGCAAAATTAATTGGTCAAATTATGTCCAGGCTTGTTTTGGTTTCCCAACTGCCATTTCAAAGCATGTTCTCACATGATCTCTACTTCAAAGTTCTACTTCTTATATAATTACATGACAGGCTTGAATTTTTGGAAATACTTACATGAATGCTTTCTGTGCTATCAACACCTGAATCTATCATAGTACTTTCACAGAATTTCTTCATTAATATTCTTAGGAATAATGAAATATGTTGAATGCTTTTTAAACATAACTGTTAGAATCTTGCTTTAAAAGTCAAGGTCCATGTACAGAAGTCCTTGTTTGTTTTTGCTGTGGAGCCAGGTTTTGTGATTATATAACTTGGTGTAAGAACCTTTGCTTGTCACTTTGGTGCAGTCTAGAAATCCAAAATAACTTCCCACAGCAATTTTAAGATTTGTAGAAATTGATATTGCCTGAGTTAGCCAGTAGATGGTGATAATGTGAAGATCCAGTTTTCTTGTACATTTTCTGAAGACAATTAGCATGGTAAAAGGCAACATTATTATAAATGGCTTAGTTACTAATTAATGTGAATAGATAGGCTGAAAGTGAGGCAGTGGAATAAAGTTCTCCCTGTGTATTTGAGGAAATCTTTATGTAAGCTCTGCAGTAGGCTGAATGGTTTAGTGCAGTGCCTCAGGGTATCTGTGGTGACAGAGTTTTTACTGCAGACTCTTATACCTGTACTTTTCAAAAATGCAATAAAAATGAATTCCTAGATGAATGAAATAAGAACAAAAATATACAAAATACAAGACCCAGGGTTTTTTTTTTTTTTTTTTATTAGATTCAATAGAAAAAAAATTCACCAGCTTTAAGAGTTTCTAAATATTTCTGTTAATATCTGTACTTATGTCTCCTCATAGACTAGTAACATTTGGTGGACAGGCACTGATTCAAGGGCTGCAGTCAGAGTGTAACTGAAAAACAGCAGAACTTGAGTTCAAAATCTGACTCCCTTAGTACTATGGAAAGGAACTTAACTTTTCTAAGCCCCAGTTTTCTCATTTGGGTCAGCTAAGTAATACCAGTAGTAAGGCTTTTTATGAAAGCTCGATGATAAAACACTAACCTCCTCTCAGGAAGCATGCTGAAACTGAATAATATAATTGGTACATTTACATGTTAAACAGTTTGTTTTCTCTGATCATCACTCCATTAACTTACTGGTGTTTTTCATGAACTGAAAAAAATATACTCAGTTGAGCATAACATACTTAAAGAATCTTGAGAGCTTGTTTGATGGCCATAATGTAAGCACAGCTACTTTAAGATCCCTCACAAAAACCTGTCCTCTCTCTGGGAAGTGCACCCTCTTTCACTACACTGACAACACCAGTGGGAGAAGGGAGGTACTTTCACTAAAGCTTTGAAAGTACCTCTTCACCCAGACATGGCTGCAGCCAGATACTTCCATGTCCCAGATGTTTGAAGAACTGCTGAAGCATTACAGTATTAGCTCAAAGTCTAGCTGATTGAAAAACCTGGGAAAGGCTGACATGAAATCTTCATTAGGCAAGATCAAGGATGATACTTTATTCTTTGATTAATCATTATAGCTACCATGCATTGTGACTTTATTCTGCAGACATAACATGACTTCAGTCTTTACAACAATCTTGACAGCTGAGTCATTTTAGAAGGAAACTAAGGTTTAAAGATGTTACTCGGCTTAAATCCAGAAATTTTGTTCTTTAACACTGAATCACATCTGAAAGCACAACTATTCCAGCTCTTGTGGCTAAAGAAGTCTTTATTTTTGTTTTTTTATTTTTGGTACTGGAGATTGAACTCATGGACACTCGACCCCTGAGCCACGTCCCCATCCTATTTTGTGTTTTATGTAGAGACAGGGCCTCACTGAGTTGCTTAGTGCCTTGCCGTTGCTGAGGCTGGCTTTGAACTTGCAATTCTCCTGTCTCAGCCTCCCTAAGTGCTGGGATTACAGGCTTGCGCCAGTGCGCCGAGCTAAACAAGTCTTTATAGTGAGGTGAATGGAATGCAGGTATTACTATACCTGGTTGCAAAAGTTATAAAAGCTGTAAAGTCAGTCCAACCTACTAAAAAGCACTTAAATGAAAAAACACTATACCAGGAAAAGTAGCTCTCACCATGAAAATGTCACTATTGAGAACAAAGAACCTACATACCTGATATGAACTATAATTCTCTATGTTAACAAAGGCTTGGGAATTGAAATCAAGACATTTAACATGCTCACTTTGGCCAACATAATTGTTTCACTACTTCTCAGAAAAATTCTGAAATGTTAAATGTGCTGAAATTCTATCAATATATATTTTACCTTTCTGTTTCAAGGAAGAAAGGCTAACAAACCCACAAATGTAAAATCACACCCTGAAAAACTGAGATGCTGGTGGTTGGAGGAAAAAAAGAGTAGTTGAATTACAGTTTTATGAACCAGGGAGTGTTTTGTGTCTGTCAGGTAAAGGGATTTCTTCATATGTGATTTTCATGAAAGGGAATTTCATAGGTAAAAACCAATATTCAAAATTATAAAACAAATAGAACTGTCTATGCATAATCACTGAATCAAAAATTTGTAACAGACTCAACAGAAATTCCTTAGTTGATAAATGTGGTTTGAAGGGGTAATAAAATCTTTTTATGGCTGAAGCAAGAGTCTTATTTCCTGTTGGCCCAAAAATAGATGTTTCATTTCCCAAGTAAGTAGGCTCTCCACTGTAAAGAAATATTCTTGTATAGTTGGTTTCTATCTTCTTGAACTCTGCTCCAAGTTCAGCCAACTTATCATATGTCCTTAACACAAATTTTGAACAGTCGTAGGATTCAAACCACGTCTCTGCCCCTTTTCCAGGGCTGGCTTGGACAGTCCATGTTTCATAATAAATCCCTGTTTCATTGTCCTGTTTCACCCACTTTGCCATTTTGTTAAATGTGCTTCCTAGTTAAAAGAGCAAAAGAAAACAAAACAAGTGTGTGAACATCAAAGCTAATGATGTTTTAAGTAAACATGTTCTGACCTAAGATCATGGAAACACACAAGAGATTTTATTTTTAATATCCAAAGCTGAATCTTTCAACAGGAATCTGAGCTCAGCCAATTTTTATTCCATTTTTCAAGGCACCGCTGAATTGTAAATATTAGATGTAATATGCATACAAGGAAAAGTCTTCTAAAATGATAACTGTATTAAATAAATATTGACATGGAAAAAATGAGAAGTCATATATATTATTAGTCTTATATATCTTATTTCTTTAATTATTTAAGCTACAGTCAAGATTAAACAAATGCAGCAGCTCTATTTCTCTACCTTACTCAACAAACCTGAGAGTCAGAGGCAGAAGAGGGAAGCAAGAAAAAAACTGTGGAAGAGGAAAAGGAGAAATGGGCAAAGACATAAGAAAAACAGATAGGAAGAAGGCTGAACTTCTGTGTTACAAACCATGGCATGCACACAGCATGAATGGTTGCCCAAGAAGTAGCTATTGGAGAAGGCTGGCCTGCTGGTTAAGAAAATTACCCACCTTGAATTCTTGGTACTTCCCTTTTCTCCCTGTATATGTAGCTGGTAGGAAGCTACCTCCTCACCACCATGAAAGTTCTTTCCATGAATCAACCAAACTGGAAATGGTTTTGGCCAACTTCATAAACTAGAGTCTCCAGGATGGTTAACCCTCACTCCTGCCAACACTTTGTA
The DNA here is from genome assembly GCA_028644305.1 of Xerus rutilus. NCBI lineage: Eukaryota > Metazoa > Chordata > Mammalia > Rodentia > Sciuridae > Xerus > Xerus rutilus. The sequence goes on from CM053404.1 coordinate 82,892,438, forward strand.
CCAGACCAGAAGAATCTTTACAAATAATTAAAAAACAGTTCAATCTGCATGGACATAACCATTATCTGGGCATTTATAATGCCCTAGAGCTAGGCCCCAACATTTCACTTTGTCACTGTATGCAAACCTTTCTTTGTTTACTCAAACTTGAGACCACAAAATAAATACTTCATGCTCTGTAAAACAGTGGCTGCTTTTATCAATTTCACAGAAGTAAACCTGTGGGGTAGTAATAAAGCCTGTTTTCTTAGAACTGGGGGTACTGTTCTTAAGTGTTCAAGTTTGAAAAGCCATCATTGTACCTAAGAGCTAAGCCACAGCCCTGCTGCAAAACACTGTTTTGTAACATGAAGAAAAGGTTACAAAACAGCATTAATCACAAGGCAGATGGACAACTTAAAAGTCTTAAGTAATGGCATATTACAAACATATTACAGAAAAGAGTAACCACTTGTTCAAATGATCAATTTATGTCAGAAGGGAAATTTTCAGATAATGATGTAGGTGGAAGTGGAGAAAGGAGAGATGTGAATTGGATTGGAATGAAACAGCAACTATTAATAAAGCTTTGCATTTATTAATATAAATACAACTATTAATAAAGAGATGCATTTTCATAGTGTTAGAATGGTTTGGGGCACATCGATTAGAAAGTAGGAGGAAGGATTAGAAAATATTATGTTTTCAATTCATGACCTTGAGAGAGAGGTCAGCCATTGCTTGGCTGAGCCTTAATTCCTTATTTGTGAAAGGACAAAGGGTGTTTTACCTTTCCCACCAAATTATGGGTCAATGCACCTTAAACTTAAAATGATTTTCTTTTTTGTGATGCTGGGGATTGAACCTAGGGCCTTGTGCATGCGAGGCAAGCACTCTACCAACTGAGCTATATCTCCAGCCTCACCTTAAAATGATCTGCAAAAAAGCTATGTAAGTAGAAAGCCTGATCATTTCCTCAAGTCCTGGGATCCACCAAATAATTATTATCACAAATAGCAATTTCATTTCAGATGTTTCCACTTTTAGGGGAGACGGGAGTTCAGAATATACTACTCTATAAGTGCTATGGGAAAGCCCTTACTTCTTAAATGCAATGGTAGCATTTGATGTGGGAGGCAATGGGAAAACATGGTAAACTGTGACCCATTGTCACATAATGAGCTACTGATAAGGTTCTGCTGAATTCCTTTCAACACTAACTCACAAAGCAACACATGCAAAATTCTAACTATGTTAACCACTTCCCAAAAAGAACAGAAAATCACAGAGATAAAATATTTAAATTGCTCAAGAGTGCCATAAACATATAAGATCATATACATTTTGGGAGGCAATGTACCAAAAATAAGAGAATAGTTTACAGAACTGGACTGCCAGGGCTGGAGCCCCACTTACTTAGCTATAAAACTTTAACCTCTCTGTGCCTCAGTTTCTCCATTTGTACAATGATGGAAATAATATCTCTATAATGGGGTTGTTGTGATGATAAATGATGTGATATATGTACAGCATTCAGAATGGGGCCAGGCCCACAGTAAGTCCATGTGAGTAATAGCTATTATTATTTCTCAACATAAAGATGGTATTTTAATTTATCATTACTAAAAACTTTTTTCAGGCACAATCAGTCCTTTAATCAGGTACACTATGGGTTCCCTTTTCCTATTTTATTTAGAAGTCCAATTGTGCAAAGTGGTTTGTTTCATTCATTGTTTAACATGTAAAGCAAGAGATAAGCTACTTATCACCTACTGGTAAAGTTCTGCACAAGTACTAGTTTGGGTCCAAGTGTAGTGGTTCCATAAGCACATTTTACAAATGACTTCTGAGAAGTAGAACACTACTGAAATGTCTCAGTGGAAGTAATTTCTTTCATTTGGATATTAATGTAATCCTTAAATACTGCCAGAGTTTTGAAACGTACCTGATATGGTTGCTACTGGAACTAATGTCCCATTTTCCTTCCAATGGGCATCATCAATTCCTTCAAAAAAGCAGGCAGCTCCTTGATTACACCAGAAAGGGGCATTCATTTCAGGTCGCAGATGGGGAAATGTACAGTTGCCAAGCTGGAAAAGTTCATACCATTCCATTGTGTAGTTATTGCCAGTTAATGTACTCTTGAATCCAATGGCATCATGCATAATTTTCTGTATAAAGATATGAACTTATGAAAGCACCCATTAAGTGGCCATGAGTCCGGGTAACATGGTGGATGACAACATGGTGAACCACTACGCACACCAAGAAGGACAACTGTCCAGGTGATCCTCTTTGGTGTTGCTATTCTTGCATCTACTCTGTGGCCCCTCAAACTCCAGCCCTCATCCACTCTGGTTTTGGCTATGGCTTCTCATCTCAGATAGTAGGGGTATGTTCTGTTATCACACTGATAATTTTCTTACAGCTTAGAGTAAGTACCAGACACCCCATGCCACTGCCTCAGAAAGGAACTCCACATACATCACAGGATGATGTGCTAACCTGGAAAAATGCCCACAATGGGACCTAGAAATCAAGAAATGTTTATTGCCTGCCTTTTCCCTTCTTCTGGGCCTTCTACCTTCTCATTTTCCAGGAGCTGGGTAGAGAAGTTGCGTTCAGATTCATAACATTAAAAAGTATTCAAGCATGTCCATTTGTTACTGTTGGAATTACAAAATCTGATTGCAACTATTTGACAACTCATTTTAAATATTGCTGGGAGGTACATCAATGAATGAGGTAAAAAAGCAACCACTAGAATAGTGACTACTCAAATTGACTTAATAACTAAAGCATATAATCAACCAAAGTTACAAGATCAAGGGGCACCATTACCAAATGTCCCAGGAGGTCTCCATATTTAAATTCCCATACTGGAGCTTGTAATCGAAAGACTTCAATGACATCCTCACTCTTCATAACTGGGATCCGCGAGCCAGTGGGACAGAAAGTGTACTTAGCTTGACAATAAGGGTCTGGTTCTGGACGGAAGGAAAAGCGTCTAATAAAGAAATAGAAACCACCAACTTAGATTCTAACAGGAACTTAGTTGTTCTCATTCATGTTAAAATCCAGTTTTTTCATTTCAGTGTCAAGTAACATTTTCAGGGAAACACATTCAAAGATTTTACCATAGTGAATAAATAGAAACATATATTTTACTTGTTACCAATGAACAAAGTTACAATATCATTCATTCATTTGTCTGTTTGTTTGTTTGTTTACTGGTACTAGGAATTGAACCCAGAAGTGCTTAACCACTGAGCCACATCCCCTTTTTATTTTGAGACAGGGTCTGGCTAAGTTGCTTAGGGCCTGGTTGAGTTGCTGAGGCTGGTCTCAGGCTCCTGAACCACAGGGATTTCAGATGTGAGCGGCCATACCCAGCTTTTCTCTTTTTGTTTTTCTTTTTTGTAGTGCTGGGAATCAATCCCAGGGCCTCACATATGCCAGGCAGACACTCTACCACTGAGCCACATCCCCAACCAAACAATGATGTCTTTTATGTGTGTGTGTGTACTGGAGTTTGAACTCAGGGGTACTCGACCACGGAGCCACATCCCCAGCCCTATTCTGTGTTTTATTTAGAGACAGGGTCTCACTGAGTTGCTTAGCACCTTGCCGTTGCTGAGGCTGGCTTCGAACTCGCAATTCTCCTGTCTCAGCCTCCCAAAGTGCTAGGATTATAGGCATGTGTCACTGCACCTGGCTAATGATGGCTTTAATAGTAAGTAAAATAGAATCTGTGTTATATTTACTTAATAACTCACCAACATTCATTCAACAACATGTACAGAGGATCTAAAACATGGAGGGCTTTACTGCGAAGAAAGGAAACAAAGAAGAGTCTTGGGTCGGGACTGGGAAAACATTAAACTCCCAGCCATGAGGGTGCACTGGGGCAAGTGCTAAATTAAGGAAATAAAGTCCTATGGGGTGGGGGGCTGGGAAAGGCTGGGGAGGACAAAGAAGGAGATATGGACCTGGCCCCAGTTTCCAAGTACTTACTAAGAAGCTGTGGATAGAAAAGGAGAGAAAACATTAGGTAACACTATCCAATCACTATACATTAGAAGGATCTCCAGAAGGTTCAGGCTTCAGGGCAGTAGTAGGAAGAAGAGAGATAGGCAGGGGCTGTCATTCTGTCACTAGCAAAGTGTGAACAGCAACAGCTCCTAGAGCCCTGCAACTCGAGAGGATTGAGCCCCTAGGTGAATTTAAAGGATTTTAAGTAGCAGATCTGATAGGACCAAACATGCCCTAACATAAACCTTGTTTTAATGAAATATAAGAGGAAGGGGAAAGGCTAAATTAAGGCTGACAGATCAGTCAGGAGAAGCCTGCAAAAATGTAAGAAAAAAAAGATCTGAGAAGGCAATCAGACCAGGCTCCAGCTAGCTAAACTTAGCCAGACAGATGCTGGTCACTTTCTATACTGGGCTCTCAGAGAATCAAGAATAAGAAACCCCCTCTAGCTCCTAAGAATCTTAAGATTCCCAAAACTTCTAGTCAGATGTATTTTGTTACAATCCTAACAGATGAACACAACTTCTATTTTAATTTAGGTACTTAACTGGTTTAAACAAATATATAACTATATGAAGGTTTCATTTACCCAGTTAAAATTTATTTTAGATCAAAGGTAATTTAAAAAGCATAACTGAGACCCTGTCTCTACATAAAACACAAAATGGGGCTGGGGATGTGGCTCAGTGGTCGAGTGCCCCTGAGTTCAATCCCTGGTACCAAAAAAAAAAAAAAAAAAAAGCATAACTGAAATATATATTTAATAAAGGCAATTACATTCAACTGAAGGGATCGAATGCGGAGGCCAAGCACTTAATCACTGAAACTCTAAAGAAACGGTTAAGTCATACACAACATCTTGCCCTAATACTAAATCATGGTTTGGGATTCATCATCTCTTCCTTGTTTTGTTGAAAATTTCATTTTTATTTCATATGAACATTGTATTAATATTTTCAAGAAAAACAGCTTCAACTCTGCTATGGTTAGGATATGAGGGGTTTCTCCAAAGTTCCTATTACCAAGGGGGTGGGAAAAACACTGGAGCGTGATAGTAGCCAAATTATTGTTATATTGTGTGCATGTACAAATATGTAGCAACAAATCCCATCAATATGTACAAATATAATGCACCAAAAATGTATGGAAAAAAAGTTCCTATTAACACAGGAATATTCAGAGTTGGAATGTTTGGACTGTGTGAACCGTGACCTAATCAGTCCCTCCTAGTTTTGTAACACTGGTCCCTTCACCTTCTGAATATAAGCCTCATAGCTCTAAGGCTTATTTTTTTTTTTTAATGTTTTTTTTTTCCTCTCTTCTCCCCTCTCCCCCTCCCTAACAAGATTAGGGAGAGAGTGTTATCTTTTCTTTCCATAGTTAATTGCCCTTGAACACACTCACTACAGGAAGGAGATGTCAGCAGAGGATCTGGGATGTAAGTATCTCTCAAATTAACAAGTGAATACTAACAACCATCAAGCTGCCCTGGGAGCCCCTAAAGCACACCTGGAATGTAACCCTTGAAGAGTTTCTTTAAAGGACCCTGTCCCTCCAGATGAGGGGAGTCACAGCCTTTGAGACAGGAGTCCCCTGTGTTTCTCCTTTGCTAGCGAAGAAATAACCCTTTTTCCTTTTTCTCAAAACCGTGTCTTCATTATTAAATTGGCATTGATCGGCATTTGAGGGACAGGGACTGAGCTTTCGGTTACAAGAACTCAGAACTCTGCTCCTGATCATGAGATTATGAGGTTATGGTGAATCTGACTCATCAGTTTGTCATGCAAAACTGTGTATATTCAAAAGCTGCTGGTCTTTCCCCTGCCAGATGCTGACATCCATGTTTTCTTTTTCTGTGTGTAGCTGTTTGACAGTTTTAGGCTGTGTCAACACTACTCTAGGTCAAAGTCTTCAAATCAGATTACAGTCTCAATTTAAGACCAGCGTCCTACCTCCAGGCTGAAGAACATGGACAAATTACACGACCAACATTCCCAGTCTGCCTGGGACTCGGGTGGAGATTCCCTGGATTTGGGTACTTAAAATTGCAAAGTCCAGGGAATATATGGGCAAGTTGGTCAACCTCTAAATTGTGCCAAATGTTATGCAGTAGTAATGATAGAACATGAAAAAAGTAACAAATGCAATATTTAAAGTGTTTTAAACTTTTTAAGCAGTTAAATTAGATAAAAGCAGTTACTAGTATCTAAAAGCCACTCGACAAAGTAACATTACTCCTCCTTCCTTCTACAATTGAGACTGCTCCAGTCCTGGCTCGCGCGTCCCAGAGGTGGAAGGACCCTAAGGACCGCGCCAAGTGCGGACCCTCTAAACTTTGATCTAAACGGTGCCCCCACTGTCACTGCACGACGTCATTGCGCCTCCCGGTGACCCAGGCCCAAACACCCGAGCGCCGGCGCACAGTTGCCGCCCCTTCAGCACCCCACGCTCTCAACCCCCCTCACCAGCCCGGCCGTGCGCGCGCCCTGAGGACCGCGCGTCTCCCGCGTACCCGCGCACCGCCGCACTCACTTGTAGGGAACGGGCCAGTGGCGGCGAGCCGGGTCTCCCGAAGCCCGCGACCAACTCAGCGCCGCAATCAGCCCGAGCAGCGCCAGCGCCCCGCTCCGAGGCGCGCGCCCCGGTGCCGCTCCCCACGCTCCCCCGGCCGCCAGCCTGGCGCCCTCCGCCAGCGCCATAAGGCGGCTCGGGTGCTTCCGGCGCCTCCCCAGCCCGCACAGGCCAAGGCCCATCAGGCGAGCATGCGCGGAGCCGCGAACCCCTGACTCCGGCCGCCCACTCGCCGCGGCCGGGATGTGCAAGTCTAGGCGCGTGATGCTTCGGAGCGCCTGACGCTCGGAGCGAAGCGCCAGCGACTGCATAGCGCCCCCGCTTCTGTCCTCCTCGGAGAATTCCCTCCATGCCTTGGGGCCTCCGGTTTTAATCATTGAGCAGTAGTACGAAGTTATTTTGGCCTGGCTCCCGTTTGAGCGAAGCTTCACTCACCGCCCGCCGCAGCCATCACCAAAACATAAGAAGCAAACATCCAGCCTTTGATGTCCTCCTGAGCAAGCTATGCCAGTAATATAGACCAGGCACGTGTGTGTCTTTCTACAATGTTAGGATTTATTGAATAAGATTAATTCACAAGCTGTATAAGTTTCATCGCTACATCAGTTTCATCGACTTTCATTCCTGAAGATAGTAAGTGTCCACTTGGTGTCATGACTGAGTCAATCACAAGTTCTTTTATTCCATCTCGATATTAATTACTCCATCTTTAACATTTAAATCACACTTCATACTTTTGACTTAGTGATGTGAGATATATATATATACACATTTCGTTCCAGAAAGGGTTAAGGCAAGCCGCAGGATTTCAAAAAGCCTACCAAGAGCAAAGTCAGAGAGCAGATACAAGTGCAAAGAGTCAGAAGGTCAGAAATGGATATTTAAGGAGCCAATTTGAAGAGTTGAGCTAGAGTCCAGATAGCAGGCATTTTCATTCAGCTTGAAGTGGGCTGTGTGTCATCATGGACAGGAGTAATCGCCCTGAGCAGGGACAGAGAATGGGAAGTTCATTGCTATGGCAATTTTTCTAGCAAGGTGATGAGATCTGTGTTCTGCCAGTCCAGTCTTGGGCTGCACCCATGGTTATGGGTTGTAAGTGAGGGAATAATGTTTGGTGAGATTTAAGTTCCTGTGTCTGCTGTTCGTGATATGATTTGATACACTCAAGTATCCATGTGCTTCTAATTTGATAAGTTAACTTTCTGTTAACATGAATAAATTATTCATGAATTTGTGCCTTACAGTTATGCTTGGCAAGCCTGGTGCAGTGGTGCATGCCTGTAGTGCCAGCAGCTGGAGGGTCTGAGACAGGAGGATTGCAAGTTCAAAGCCAGCCTCAGCAAAAGCCAGGTGCTGAGCAACTCAGGTATAGGAGCTGTCGCTCTGCCTTCAGTGCCTCCTATGCTGACTGGCTGCTTTGAATGCTTCCCCTCCCCTTTACCCTATGCTGATTAGCTACTTTGAATGCTTTCCCTCCCCTTTACCCTATGCTGATTGGCTACTTTGCTTCCCCTCCCTTTTAGCCTATGCTGATTGGCTGCTTCAAATGCTTCCCCTCCCCTTCACCCCATGCTGATTGGCTGCCTTCAGTGCCTCTCCTTTTCTCATCCCATGCTGATTGGCTACATGCCTGACATGGATCAATACCCTATTGGCTGTAACCTAACCTCGGGGCCATGATTGGTCTGAGGACCCTATATAAACTGTTGCACTAACAAATAAACGTTCTGCCCCTCTCTGTCTGGCAGAGCAGTGTTACCTAACCCCAGGGTCTGAGTGAGTGACTCCACCACTGTCCACCCCATACCTCGTCCCCTGGGACCCCCCATACCCCTCAGTGCCCCTCATCCCATGGGACCCCCCCTCCCCCAGGTTGTCCAATAACCCACACAAGGCATGACAAACAACATCCGACATAAAGGACTCTCACTGAGACCTTATCTCTAAATAAAATATAAAATGGGGTTGGGGGTGAGGCTTAGTGGCCTAGTGCCCTTGAGTTCAATCCCTATCCCCCCCACCCACCCCCCGCGCGCAAAAAAAAAGCTGGTTGTGCTGCGCAGACGGTGGTTGTTTATTTGCACAGAGTGTAGAGTCATTCTACCTTGGCACTTATACTCAAAATGTGATAACTCATGGCATACTATGGCTTTATAAAATGGAGTAACTCAGGGCCAGGAATAGCCTAGAAACTGCTGTTCTCTATGTCATGGAATAACTTAGAGCCGGGCACAGCCTGTGCTCCATTTCTGGGCTTCTCCTTTGGAGTCTCCAACACCTAACACTTACCTAGGTGCCCAACGCCCAGATTAGATGCCAAAAATATTTCAGTGTATGAGAAATTTTTTTTGGAGGCAGTAAGTGCAATGAGAAAGCTTGAGGACAATAATAGGGAAATAATTTGCCCTCACTGGGCCAGAGCCAGTGAAAACAATTGGTTGACATAAAGGATATGTAGTTTGTGCTATCATTTATGCTATTGAATATGTTCTCCTGTGTTGGATCTACCACTTTATTGGGATAAAAATTTTTCATTGCCTTCTCATCTTTGACCCTTCAACCTACTCCCCAAGAAACAATGGCATCAGCTGCCCTGTTTCTGATGAAATACACTGTACATAAATGCTGACTTAATAGTATGCTAAAGGCCTCACCACACAGTCACCTGTTTAACCAAAGGGCAGTCTGCAGAACCCTCAGACCAATACTTTCCAATTCCTTCACTTCATCCATGACACATGTTAACAGTAGATTTTGTTAAACACACTGGAAAAGCAAAGTGGCTTTTGTGGTCAGAGATAACCACCACAACCCACCTGGGGCATGTGTGTATATGGTGGAAGAGAGGGGGAGGTGTTACTGGCTTCCTCGAGTCTACCAGACTTTCTGAAGGCAGACAGGAATCAGCTTTTACCTCCCAAAACACACACGCACGATCACACATGTACCCTTGTCCACATGCTACACCAGGGAATTCTGGGGAGTTTCAGGAAGGGTCCCAATGTAATAGTGGTCTACTTTATGCTTTGAATATAACCCTTGCTGCTCTGCCACTGCAGTTTATTTTTTAAATGGACATGTTTCTTTCTCTGGGGATGGTACTAGAGGATCTCAGAAATGACTTATCTCCCAAATTAACAAATGAATTACATCTCCACATAGAGAACACACGTGGAACGTAGCCTTTGATGTGGGAAACTTCTTTTTTTGATTGTTTGTTTTTTTCTTTCTTTTTCTTTTCTTTTGCGGTGCTGGGATTGAACCCAGGGCCTTGTGTTTGTTGGGTAAGCACTCTACCAACTGAGCTATATCCCCAGCCCTGGAATGAAGCTTTGGAGTCACCTTTTTAAAAGCCTTCTGTTCCTGCTGGTAGGCAGAATTGCAACCCTTGAGACAGGAGTCCCCTGTGTTTCTCCTTTGCTAGCAAAGCAATAAACTTTCTTTAACCCTTTTTCCTCAAAACCATGTCCTCGTAATTAGATTGACATCAGAGACAAGGACCAAGCTTTTGGCAACACCATCTTAACATACACTTGTCTAAGCCTTTGGATGACTCTCCTAGTTCTCCATATACTACCAACCAGTTCGAAATGACCAGAGCTAAACTGGCTTTTCCATAGACACACTCAAGATGAGAGGGGAAAGCATCCTAGCCATGAAAGCTGAAGCAGAATGTCTGATTTGAACAGCACCTGCAAGATTCTGTGGGCCCACCCTTGACCACAGCTTAAAAACTACTGAAGAGGAGCAACTCTTCAAAGTCATGGTAGAGCCCTTACAGTCAATAGAACCAAACACCAGAGAGCCACTACAGAACTTACTGTCTGTAGTACTTACTGTCTGTCAAGACATCCCAGAGCTAAAAAAAAAAAAAAAGTTAAGATGGTCCTTGACCAGAGGTGGGGACCGCCCCTTTGGCATCTGCACTCCCCATCAGGTACAGGGAGCTCTCATGGGAAGAATGTACCCTCATGTGAGCCCTTACAGTCCCCAGTAACTCCATCAGCCATTAGCTCTGAGCTGGTTCTGTTCTCTGTAGCAACTTGAATAAAATCCAATTCCTCTTGGTTATGACCCCACACCCAGTTTGTAGACAATTGTTGCCTGACCCTTTCTCATACTGGTTACTTTCCTCTAATTCTTGTCTTTTAAAGCTTAAGGGCTCACAGACAGAACTGAATTTTAATCTAAGTGGTTTTCCTCAGGTCCTCATCCAGTTTGCCTCAGACTACCAGGAACATTCCTGTCTGACAAAAGTCAGGTTTCCTAGGCGATGTAAGAGATTGCACACCAGAGGAACCACATAGCATCTCCATGAACACGTCAAGGAATGTTATTATAGGATGTGGGGAAGGATGGAATTGAAATTTAAATGAGCAATGTTTCGGCAGTCTCAAAGCAAAGCAAGGCTATTTATCAGTACACTGGAGTAAGGGCTGTGGATGTGTAGCTCAGTAGTAAAGTACTTGCCTGGCATGTGTGAGGTCCTCAGTTCAGTCCCCACTGTGACAAAATCAAAACAAAAAAGCCGAAAATAGAACTTACATATAGTTGGTACTCATAGTGGTAGAGCAAACACTTCATGGCTGAGCTACATCTCCACCCCTTACTTCCTTACAACTTTGAGTGTCGAGACTACAAAGTGGACCCCGGTACAATTTCCTTGCAAACTCTGAAGTTAAAATAAAGATAGAATTTCCTGTCCAGATGCCGAGGTCTAGCCTGGCAGGTCCAGGGGTCCTGAAGGAGGTGTAGAGTCGGCGCAATGGAGAAAGGAGACGGACTCAATTACTGCATCAGAAGGTCTCTCTCTCTAGTGACCATGAGGTTTATTTTTATATCTTTCTAAAAGTCTGAACATTGTTTTTCCATGTCTAGCTGTGTTTACTCTGTTACAAAGAATTGTGTTTTTGTACATGTTCTTTCACTTTTCCTATTGGAGTCCTACACAATTTCCTCATAACTCTATTGACCTTATACAATCTTAATGTTATACAAAGGTGAGAGGCAAGGTGTCTGCATAAGTAAAGGTTATCATGCTAAATAAAGAAGGAAAAGTACAGAATTCTATTTTTTGTCTCCCACTATGTCTATCAAGTAGTAGGTTTAATTTTTATTCATTAGGCAATATCTGTAAGGTAATTTCCTATAATATCTGTTTAGCTGCTTGATTAGGTCATTTCTATTTGTGTTTCAAACACCAGGGATGAAATCGTCCTAGTCTCTTAAGAAAGGGCAAGCTTTGTACATCAACCCATTTACCATTAGTATTTACCATGTCGGCCATTTTCATCATAAATTCTGGTATAGGATAAAAGAAGGTCAGTGGGGGGTTGAAAAGTCATCTTGTTTACTTCAGCTCCTCTAGGGGGGAACCATAATTGTCCTCCAATTTTGTAAGCCACATATGGTGGTCCCTGGATTGTAGGAACCACTCTCTTATGGGAATTTCTATTTTTGAGTAATCTGGAAGTTTTTGGTTTAGGTGGGGAAGTTAATAATGAAGCATTTCCATGAACTCCCTGTTTGCCTTAGCTATTGGCAAGGCAATAGCTTTAGGCAAACTAATTAGTTTCATTTTTGTTAAGTCCAGTCAGGACAAAATTGTGTATCCTTGGTTATATATTCATAATCCCTTTTTGTTTTACAGCATTTCTCAGAATGAGCCAATTGTTTATTTCCCCAGGTAATTATTCTCAGCATTATTATTGTTCTCAGGAGAAGTAGCCTGAGGTTTGTCCAGGAGCACAGGCCATGCCGAGTTCCCCTCCAGGTTTGGACCTTGTCAAACACCTGGAGTGACTTTGCTCATGTCATCCAGAAATCCCTATCAGAAGCTTTGCATCCATCTGGATTGATTCTCTGAGATTCTCCAGGCAATGGTGGAATATTTACTCTTACTGATATAAACTCAAACAGGAAAGTTTCTAAAGCTGTACTTCTATTCTTTTATTTTTATTTTTTATTTTTTGGTACTGGGGATTGAACTCGGTACTCAATCACTGAGCCACACCCCTAGCCCTATTATGTGTTTTATGTAGAGACAGGGTCTCATCGAGTTGCTTAGCACCTCGCTGTTGCTGAGGCTGGCTTTGAACTCACAATTCTCCTGTCTCAGCCTCCCAAAGTGGTAGGATTACAGGCATGCGGCACTGCACCCAGCTTAGAGCTGTAATTTTAGAAAACAAAATTTCTCAGTGAATAAGAAAACAGGAGGTTGTTATGATACTTTAAATCTACCATGGCTTGAAATATTTTTTTTCTGATAATTTTGAGGCTTGTTTTATCTTTTATTTCAGGCTGATGACTAATAGGGCAGATTTTTAAAGTTCAAGCTAATTTGTACTTTTTCACTTATAATTCCATGGGCATTATAAACTATTATTCTGGGAAGGAGCTTCACCCAAGTTGCCATAGGAACACAAAGAAAGATGAGCCCTGCCCTTGACACACTGATTTCTCACACCAAAAAAATTTTTTTCTTTGATATGGTCATTGAACCCTGAGGTGTTTTACCACTGACCAACATCCCCAACCTTCTTTATTATTTATTTTGAGACAGAGTCTAGCTAAGCTGTTGAGGCTGGCCTCTAGTTGGGATCTTCCTACCTCAGCCCCCTGAGTCAATGGGATTACAGGTGTATGCCACTGCACCCAGCTTCCACACCAATTTTAATGCAACAGATTAAGAAAATCTTGATGTTAATACCAACCAACCAACCAACCAACCAACCAACCAACAAAAAATCTCCCCCAAAGTTTATGAGGCTTGAGTATACTCACCTCTTTTTATAGGTGCTTAATTGGCCTAAATGCTGTATCAACTGTATATAGGTACTACTTTCAGATTTTTATTAACAGTTTCATTTACCTGTAACATTATTTATTTTAGATCAAGGATAAGTTTAATTTGATGTTGTGTGTGTGTGTACATGTGTATGTGTTTTGTGGTGCTGGGGACATGTCCAGGGCCTTGGACATGCTAGGCAATCACTCTACTATTAAGTCACATCCCCAGCCCCAATGATAAATTTAAAAGCACAGTTTAAGTGTGAATTTATACAGTTAGAAATTACAACACTCACACAGTGGGGTCATCTACTTAATTTGTGATACTTAAAAACAATTTATGGATCCATGGCTAATAACTCACTCTAATCCTAAATCAAGTAATTTCAAATTTATAACCTTGTATTAGTTACATTGAGTCCTTTAGACAATTCTTTAATTTATTGAATTATTTTTTACTTCTGTTGTAAATCATTTATCAATTTTCTCAAGAAAACTAGCTTCAGAACAAAAAATTCTTTTTTCTTCACATTATTAAATAAAATTTATGGAAGGCCATTGTTTTTAACTGAGTTTCTACATTAGATTCCAACAGGCCAAACTAAAGTGCAATTCTTTGTGTTAAGCGCCTTTTAAACAAAGTAGAACTTTAAAGAAACAGGAAAACCACCCAACATATGGGATTCACAGCAGTCAGTAAAAAGGGGCCCAGTCAATCTGAACTCTCTGCTTTAACTCTCATAGGGAAAGTAAGCTGATGTTAACCAATCCACTTTTTGTATTTCTGTTTCCTGTTCCAGCCCAAGTTATCTTACCAAAATCAACTATTCTGCCAGGCCCAACAATGCTTCCTCTATTTTGGATGGGATGCTTCCCAACTTGTGAATCACTTATGAAAGCCAATTAGATTTTTAAGCTAAATTTGTTCAAATGTTGAGGGTTGAACCTAGGGCCTTGCACGTGCTAGGCAATCACTCTACCTCTAAACTTCACCCTCAGCCCTGAAATTTTGTTTTTAATCATGTATATCCAGGAAAATGTGGTGCAAAACCTCAGGGAGCAGTAACACATTAAAGTCAAGGTTTTAACACAGCTGACATTTTTTACATTTATCCTCCCAACAACCCTGTGAAGAAGGCGCTGAAGCAGACCAGCAACCTCCTACCCATAAGATCCTTGGCATAATTAAGCAGAAACCCCTACTATATTTGTAACATATAAGTTCCTTCTTCTTGTCAGAAAGCTTTATAACAGAATATATGCACAAATTTCTACAAAAAACTCAATGTGGTATAGGACTCCTTGTGAGGACAGTTTACTTTGTCTTGTAAAACTAAGCCTGGCCAGACTTGATGTCACTTCTGCTTTTTTTGTAAAACCTCTGACTAACCTAAAAAATGGGACAAAAATCACTTTCTGTGAACTTAAAAAAAATTACTTTTATGTAGACTACTATAAAAATGTAAACCTCCAACAACCCCCTCCCCGCAATAAAGCTCCAAGAATTTCCAGACTCATGGTCCAGAGAATCTTTTAGGCAATATCTCCCCTGGACGCTGCAGCCAATAAACCTGATTCCTGAAAATTCCTTGAGTGCCCAGCTTCTTCTATCCTACATCAGTGCTACTTCCCTACTTTCAGACTCAGTAGGCACTGAGACATTGAATAGTTTTCTCAGTAGCACAGAAAGCAGGGAAAGAGGAGTCAGATTTGATCCCTAGCACTCAGACCCAGAATTAAATGACCCCTCTTCTAGAATTCACCATTCCGCTCTTTCCCTAACGATGCCTGTGATACAGAGGTGTTTTCACAAGCAGCTGCCCTTTGCCCTGCTTGCTATAAATGTCATGTGCCCTTCCTCTTTACAAATTTGGGGCATCACAGTCTTAGGCCATGTAAATATCCTGCCAGGTCAGGGGCTAGAATCAGCCTCACAGGTTTGCAGTCCTACACCCACACTCATGACCAACATCCTACCTCCAAGGATAAAGGTGGGATTCTTCTTGAAAATAAATGCTCGCCTTTTTTAGCACCTGGCATAGCTTAGCCAATTTTTGGTGAAGGAAGATAGGGCTAAATAAAGTAGAAAAGTATTTTCTGGAGAATATAGAATTCATCTTTTAATAGTAAAAGAATTAACTTCATTCAACTATATGGGGAATATATGAAGTTTTACAGAAGAAATTTGTTCCTAGTGGAACAAAGGAACCTGATTCTTTGAACTTTACTATGATCCTATAAAAAAAAATTAGGCTACATAAGAGAAGTTCTGGACTTTCTAAGAATGTGTTACATTTGTGAGACACAAAATATCTCGAAGAGCAGTCCCATCTTCACCAAGATGCCTGATTTTATTACTTCTAGTTAACACTCGATCCAAACTTCAAACTCTGTTTTAAGTGTCCTAGGAAATGATTTGTCTTCTTCCACCTCTAATTCAGATGAATTGGGGTAATGGTGTTTCGTATTTAGTTTTTTCAAAAATATCACTTTACCTTTCAGCTTTGGAACCAGGCAGTTAAAAATTTACTGTACAAAAGTTAAAAAAATTAAAAAAATTATTGTATATCAATAACATTCTTTTTTTTTTTTTTTTTTTTGGTACTGGGGATTGAACTCAGAGGTACTCGACCACTGAGCTACATCCCCAGCCCTATTTTGTGTTTTATGTAGAGACAGGGTCTCACTGAGTTGCTTAGCGCCTCGCCCTTGCTGAGGCTGGCTTTGAACTCGCGATTCTCCTGTCTCAGCCTCCCTAAGTACTGGGATTACAGGCGTGAGCCACCACGCCCGGCTCAATAACATTCTCTTTTGAAATAAGTTGCATGAAAGTTACTTTATAGTACTCCCAGTAAGGGCACAATCCTTTTTTTTTTTCTTGCCTTTTAATTTAAGGATAATTTTTTTTAAAGTTACTGGTAAATAAAAACTAGTCTACAGCTCCCTGGCCCGCTCTCCCTTCCTCCCAACAAGAAGAGGATTTGGCCTCCACAGGACCCAGACGCTCAGGTTTGGCCTCTCTCGCACCGTTCTAGACACCCTTTGCCAATACGCCTTCATTCCCTGTGCCGGAGCTCGAGCCGCCACCAGGGGGCGCGCGGGCGCCGCCGTCTCAAGATGCCGCGGTTTGCTCAAGGCCATAGGCCATAGCCCTGGAGGCTGCCACCACTCCCGCGGCAGCCAGGCACAGAAACTCTGGAGGTGCTGGTGCATCTGATTCCGCGGGGCCGGATCAGGGCAACACTGGGCCTGCGAGCAGGAGCGGGTGCTGCTCTTGTCCCTCTGCAGGTTTACTCCAAGTTTTTTTCTCTCCTTTGGATTTGTGTTTAAAAACACAAATTTGTGTTTAAAAACAGTTTAAAAACTGTTCCCATCGCTCCTTTCTCTGCCTATTCTGCTTGAGAACAGAGTTTTAGAGGATGTCTGCTGTCAGAGCGTGGAAGAAGGGCAGAAGCCAGGCGCAGTTCAACCTTCATCTGCAGCCTAAGACATACTATACTCCAGGCTGCTGACCCTCCAGCCGATAGCTTTTTTGGGGAGACGGGGTGGGGGGAGGGAGGCAAATATACACAACATAAGCAGTTCAGTGACATTACGTACATTTACAATGTCACACAACCATCACAACATTCACCTCCAGAACTTTTGCATCACCAGAAACTGAAACTTTGTTAAACAACAGCTCCTATTCTCCTCTCTCCTTCCAGTCCTGAGGATAAGGTCTATTCTACTTTCTGTCTCTGTACATTTGACTATTCTGGGTATTTCCTATCAGCGGAATCATACAATATCTGTCCTTCTGTGCGTGGCTTCTTTCACTTAGCATACATTCTTAAGGATATGTTGCAGCATGTGCCAAAATTTCCTTCCTTATTAAGGCTCAATAATATTCCATTGTATGCAGAGACCACATTTTATTTACCACTGTCGGTTGATGGACGTTTTGGTTGCTTTCACCTAGGTTTTGAATATATTAAATTATGCTGCTACGAATCCCTGCCTTTAACTCCTTTAGGTACTTGCCTAAGGAAGTGGAATTTCTGGATCATATGGCAATTCTGTGTTTAATTTTAAGCACCTGCTATAGCAACAGCATCATTTTTAATCAGTAATGATTAAAAATATGCTATTCAACTTTTTTTTTTTTTGTCTATAAGACTTGAAATTTGAAGTCAAAGCACATCTCTATTCCATTGCCCGGCTGTGTTTCCCCAGGGGGAAAAATGATTTCTTTAAGGTTGTTATTAATTAGAGACAAAACCAGTCCTAGATGGCAGATCTCTTCTTTCTAAAACTCAGCAAAAGAAAAAATTGGCACCTGTTTCTCTTGAGGGGAATTAAAATTAATGCGGCTGTTATTTTATTCATTCATTCAATGAGTTGTTATTGACTTCCTAGGGAGTGAAGGGCAACATCCTACAAGCCCTGGTTTGGGTTGTTTAATGAGCTCAGGTGGCTGAGGTGAAGTCTAGTGGAAGTTGATGGACTTATTTGCTCTTCAAATGCAGCAAATGTCTCAATGCCTGCTAAAACTTCCAAGGGATATGCACACATTGAAAACATCTTTCACTTCTTGGGCAGGTAGATTCCATTAATTCTACAAACAACTGAAGGCTAATCTGTTTGCAGAATTATTGGTTTAAAATCAAATCCACATTTTTTTGCATCTGTTGTTCATGCCCTTCAAAATGTTCAGTCTTCCATTAGTAATAGGAGATGTGTGTGTGCGTGTATACATGTGTATACACAGGCTTAGAATATATCTTTTATACACACAGCAAAGATAGAAGCTGTTACTCAATTTTATAAAACTGAAAATATAATGAAGAATGTTTAAAAAAATGTATATATGTTGTCAGGAGGAGGCTCAGATCCTGGGAAAGAGATTTGGGATCTCAGCAGGTGGAAGAAGATGTAAAGCACAGCTGGACTAATAGACATGTTTTATTCAGAGGTGGCAGTAGCTTTTAGCCAGCCCCCAGCTTCAGCGTCAGCCCCCAACCTGTTCCATTTAGCACCCCCCAAGTCTTTTCAATAGGCTTTTTTAAAAAATATTTTTTAGTTGTCAATGGATTATTTATTTATTTATATGTGGTGCTGAGGATCGAACCCAGGGCCTCACACATGCCAGGCAAGCACTCTACCACTAAGCCACAACTTCAGCCCTACATAGGCCTTTTTTATATGCAGGCCAAGGAAGACACAATGCCAATAGGTTACATCAGTGGGCACATGCTCACAAGCAAATGTTTATAACCTTAAGGTAGATATGCTGAATCAGAGTGTTTATGACCTTGACTACACACTAAAAACATAGCCCACCAGAAGTTTAGGAGAGGGAGCCTAACTACAGCCATTTTGGGCCTGCTCTACAGTTGTCAAATACAAAGTATAGTAACAGGAGACTAAGAGTCATGATTTTATAATGACTCAGAGAGTCAAGGGATGTTTGACTCAGACCAGCTTTGTGCACTTTGTGGCAGAGTGGACCTGTGAGTTTTGAGCTAGAGAAGCCAATGAAGAAGGTATGGCTCAAAGGCCCCATGCAATGATTTGAATGTTTGTTCTCCAAATTCATGGATTGGAGACCTAGTCTTCAATGTAACCCTGTTAAGAGGCGATGGGACCTTTATGAGATAATTAGGTCACGGCTCACTATCCTCATAAAGGAGTTAATGAAATTCTTGTAAGAGTGGGTGAGTTAGGTCAAGAATGGGTTGTTATAGAGTTCAGCTTCCTCAGCTGACTCTCTTGCCTTGTGATCTCTCCCTTCCTAAAGTGTCCACTTGCCTTCTGATTTTCCACCATGCCTGGACCAGCATACGGCTTTGCCCAAACCCAAACAGATTCCAGTCCTATGCGCTTAGACTTCCAGAGTTGTGAGCTAAAATAAACCTCTTTCCTTTATAAATTTCCCAACCTTAGGTATATTGTTGTAGCAATAGAAAATGGACTAAGACACCCACCAACATATAGGTGGCTCCTCTGAGCTTCCTTCCTTCCCTCTTGTTACCAAGGGTAGTGGGCAGGGAAATTGGAGTGATTCCTTTTCTCACTGAATGTTTCGGAAAGTGGACTGGGGGTGTTAATCCAGAGTTTGGTGGGGCTAAATGAATGAGAGCAGGTCAAGTGAGAACTACCAAATATTTTACTCTGGCTCTTGGTATGAAAGCCTCTGGGATTTTCACTCAGAGCCCTGTGTTCTAGCTCCCGTTTGTTTCAGATCAGTGGTAGCAAATAACAGGGTCACCCGGGGAGACTTTAAGACATTTCAATGCCCAGTCTGGCTCTTTTCTTCCCAGAAAGTCCTGTTTAACTTGTCATTTGGTCCCCAAACTTCCCAGGTGATTTTAATATGCAGACTGAGCTGAGAATCACTGCTTTAAAAGGAGGGCTGATTCAATCAATTGCTCCATGTTTTGAGCCCTATGTGTTGGTAACTACGAAATTAGGTCTTTTCTTTCAACTCTTTAAAAAGAATATATATATTTCTTTGAAAAACTCTTTGCAATCTCCTTTTATTTATGGAAACTAATTTATAGCTCCATTTTTCTTTCCCTAGAAGGGCCTTCACTTTCTTCCTTGTGGTTGAGTTGCAACATTTGCAGCTGGTATGGTCCTGAATACACATGGAATTACTTAGTGGTTTTCTGACTTTCTTTTCTGCTTTGGACTCAGATTTATTTGCTTGATTGTTTTCATATGGGCGATGACATCATTTGTTTTTATTTCTGTTTCTGAGAGTGAAGGTATTTGCTTCTAATGCCGAGCAGAAGCACATTATTAATCACTTGAAAGAGAGCCCAGCAGAAGAGAAGAAAATGTGGGAGAGGAAAGTGCCAGGAGAGCCCATGGGACTTACAAAATTTGGCAGACATGAACTTTAGTGAGTTCGATGCTGTCATTTTACTGGTGAGTTAGCTGAAAGCTGTGAGACCACCTGTTCATTTTAATTAATTCTCGCTGATATTAAAATTGTCTTCCTCTAAAGTGTTGCCAGCTACTCTTTTGAATCATCTGTGTAAGGCTTCAGGTCTGTGGTTCTCAAACTTCACTGCATATGAGAACCACTTGGGAGGCTTTTAAAAAGTCCTAATGCTGGGATCAGTTAAATCAGACTAGTTAGGGGCAGAAACCAATGCTAACGTTTTTTTCATGTGCCCCAGTTGATTCCCCAGTGCTGCAGCTAGAGTGACCACCACTTACTCAACTTGGCTACATCTGATGGACTCCAAAGCCATCAATGACTGTGTCCCACCTCCAGCAATTGTGTTTTTGTTGCTTTGGCTTATCTCTGGAATTTTTAAGATTTCCAGATGATTCTCACATCCAGACAAGTTTGGGAACCTCTTCTCTGTACCAATGTTTCTCAAAGGACATATGAGTCATAGGGAGATCTTGTTACAAGGCAGATGGTGACAAGTGGCAGTGGCATGTAGTCCAGACTTTAAGGCCTCAAGGCTTTTGGGAAATCACAGTGAAGTGTTCGCCTATTTCTGGACCTTTTCAGTGCAGGAATAACTTTTAGAATAGTAATATCACGTCTTCAAATGAAAGATTGATTTACAAGTGTTTTGGATATTTCTTTGACTTTTTATTTAATTCTCTTCATAAGGAATCTTTTTTCAAACCAAAGTTAGTTTTATTTTAAGAGTGACAATATTCTTGAAATTTGGGGAAACAACTTGGAGGTGTCCCACAGTGATGACTGGGAGCCATTGTTTTAATCCAGGAATGAGTTGCTTATTGATATTTGGACATGTCTACTGAAATAGAGTTTTTACTGATATTTTACATATATAGTTACTGTAGTTTGAATGTGAAGTGACTCTCAAAGACTCATGTGTTAAAGGCTTGGTCCCTAATGTGTCAATGTTTCAAGGTGGGCTATTCGGAAATGATTGTATCATGAGAGTTCTGGCCTCATTAGTGAATTAATCCATTTGATGGATTCATGATTTGAATGGATATTGAGAAGTGAAGGAAACTGTAGGAGGTAGAGTATAGTTGGAGGAGGTAGGGTGTGTCCTGGAAGGTCCCTTACTGCTTCCTCTATGGCTCTCTCTGCTTCCTTGCTGCCTTGAGCACTTTCTTCCACCATGCCTTTACATCAGTAATGTTCTGCCTCACCTCAGGCCCAAAACAATGGATCTAGCCCAGCAGGTACTGAAACTGTGAGCTCCAAATAAATCTTTTCTCCTGTAAGTTGTTTTTTGTCAGGTATTTGTCACAGCAATGAAAAACTGATCAACACAATAGTATTTCAGATTCTTATGGCTATGTAACAAACACTATCGAAATTGAGAGGCTTAACCCATAGTTCATTTTCATGATTCTGTGGATTGACCAGAAGGGTGGGCTTAGCTGGACTTTGCATGGGCCCTGATACAGCTGCAGTCGTTGGAAGGCTTGGTCAAGCTGGTTATCCACAGTGGTGTCTTCACTCATGTGGCTGGGCTGGCTTTGCAGTCATACATCATTCCATGTGGCAGTCTTGGGTTTTGTATAATCAAGAGACATGTGTGGGCTCCTTACATGAGAGTCAGCATTCCCCAGAATAAGCAAAAGATAAACATTGGCACATTAAAATTTTGTGAGTTTATTCAGGCAGACATTCATATATGGATTGGGCAGTATCAGCCCACAAGCAATTCAGAACTCCCCCTCAGGGTCAAAAGAAGAAAACTTTTATAAGGTGTTCTTGGAAGCAAGACAAATAAAATATTTGGTTAAAGTGCAGAGTTCCTGGTTGGAGGTTAGTTGGTAGTCTCTGACTGGTGAATCTTCAGTTTCATTTTTTCTAGGCTTTCACCATCACTCTGAGCTGGTTTTCTGCTTGCTCATATAGGAGCCTATGGAATTGGGACATCTCAGCCCAATGGTCTAGTTGACTATTTTAACACAAGAGACCCAGGCTTGCTTTCTTTCTCTCTTTTTCTTTTCTTTCTTTCTTTCTTTCTTTCTTTCTTTCTTTCTTTCTTTCTTTCTTTCTTTCTTTCTTTCTTTCTTTCTTTCTTTTTGGTGTACAACATTTTATTTCAAGGCTTTAGGATCAAGTGAGATAGTATGAATAAATCCACTCTTGTCTTCTCCTTTGTACATTGCTTATAAATACCTAGTTTCTCAAATTCTCAAATGTTCTTTGGGCCATTTTTAACATCTAATTCATCAGTTAATACGATTGATATATTCATTTTGCATTTTCCCAAGGGTCCTGATTTTATTGCTTTGGAAAATTATACTTCCACAAAAGTTGAGAGTTTTATAGTTTTATTTGAGAGACAGATTGGGGTTTTATTCAAGATTAAGAAATTTATTGGAATAAATTGGTACTTAGAAAAACAAAGGATTTTGGTCTTAGGGTAAAAGAAGAAGTTTGAAAGAGTTAAAATGAAGAAAGACAATTATTTGGACTTCCTCTTACAAAGTAGACACAGAGAGATTCATTTTATTTGTGTTACTGATATTTTAAGGATTTACTCTTTTCTTCCACTGCAAATTGGATTGCTCGAAGAGAGCTTAATAAAGATTGTTGCCTCTAACATCTGATGCTAAAGTTAGTGTTTTCACACCTCAGATAATATTACTGGTAAATCAATCTAAAAAAGTACTGCTATTTTAAATTTCTCTTGCTCTATTTTAAAATTCTTTTGTTCTATTTTGAAACTCTTTTGTGCTATTTTCAAATTCTTTTGTTTTTAGGAAGTAAAAAGTTAGCTCACATGTTTAACAATGTAGTTTTACTTTGTACTGGACTTGAAATATTTAGCAAAAATTTATGTCCTGAGGGATATCCCAGCTTGTGTCTTCAGAATTTAATATTGCTGATAACATATGTATATTCTTGTTATTATGAGCTTAAAATAAACCCTTTGCATCTGTAAAGTCCACATGCTGCCAGGGCTCCATTGAAACTACACAAAATCCTTCATGACTGGGCCTGTGTTTTAATATTTGTCACCAACTTTTTACAAAAGGACATCTGCTTAACTTTGATACTTATTGTTATCCTGGCCTATAAAGACAAAGTAAATTAATTAATTTAAAGTCTTTAATACTTAGAATTCTTAAGTCTTAGAATACTTTAAAGAAATGCTGTTTTATATTCTAATTGTATGTTCCTGCTCATATGCACACTTGTTCTTTTGTTATTTTAGTTGCACATTTATGCAGTCTGGTGTGATAATTTGATACATGCAGCAATTGAATCCTAGGCCCTCATTGTCCATGTCAGAATTGTTCATATATTCTTGTCCGCTGCCTTCATTAACCTCCTCTCTGTCTTTGCAGGTGGTTTTGCAGTGGCCCCCGGTGCCCTGATGGGAAGGACTGCCTTGTCAACAGTTCTGTGAAGGACTCTTAATGCTCTGCCATCTGCTGGAAGGCCCAGCAGCTGTTGCTGCCTTTCCCCTGGGATGGCAGCTAAAGCCTTCCTGCTTGTGAAGTCTAGTGCGTCAGGGTGACAATCCAGAGGGACAAAGATAAAGCAGAGGATGGAAAGCTCCCAGCCAGGTAAGCAGATTCTGCAGTGCTTCCTCTTTTCCTTCCTCCTGATAAGTATAAATGTGACTGCTGTTCTGATAGCTTGACAAATTATCTTTAGTTATGCAGCTGCAGTATTTGGTGATTGGCTTCTGGGTGCACGGGATGGCAAGGACTGTGGTTTAAGGTGATGAGACCAGATGGCTTTGAATCACGTGGAAGAAGTATTCCTTCAAAATACATTGGTTTGCTTTGTAAGAAAAAACATTCTACATATTAGTTCTCTTGTAGTATATCATTCAGCTGTGTGGATTAAATTGCGTTTGCTTTGATTGTTTCCTATTGATCCTCGTAAATTTGGCCTTCATTTCTCTTACTAATGGGATATTTAAATGAATTCTCTTGGAACCGATCTCCTAGGTGGCAGCACCTGCGAGCTTCGGTTCTGAATATTGCAGTGTTGAGAGTGCACCCGGAACTGATGGTGTTAACCCTTTTCACAGTCATGTTTTGAGGTGCCTGAGAACATTGTCTCCCACTCAGTTAGGTTTTCTCTTCTGATAGGTTTGCTGCTGGTGACAGCGATGCTGCAGTACAGAAGCCTAGATGTAACGTGGATGTGAGTGAACCCCACAGGGATGCGACCAACAGAATGCCACCGAGGTTTGCTTTTGTGACATGGCCCCTCTGCTTGTTTCTGCTGGGGCAGGAAAAATGATGAGGCTTGTTTCACCATGCATTAGAAAAGTGGTGCTTCAGCTATGATATTTAGAGGAGTTTGCTCAAGTGAAAATATTTTAGCTCCAACCAAATGAATGACTTTATTATTTGATGGTGGGTATTTTAAATGTGATTTTTTTGTTGTTGTTGTTACCAGGGATTAAACCCAGGGGCACTAAACCACTGAGCCACATCCCTAGTTCCCGCTCCTTTTTTTTGAGACAGGGTCTCCCTAAGTTGCTCAGGACCTTGCTAAATTGTTGAGGCTGGCTTTGAACTTGTGATCTTTCTGCCTCAGCCTCCTAAGTCACTGGGATTACAGGGGTGCATTACCATGCCTGGCTTGAATGTGATCTTGACTCACAAAAACCATCATTAAATTATTCAGCATAGGGGCTGGGGTTGTAGCTCAGTGGTAGAGCACTTGCCTGTGAGGCCCTGGGTTTGATCCTCAGCAGCACCACATAAAAATGATAAATAAATGAAATTAAAAGTAAAAAAAAATTTTTTTAAAAATTATTCAGCACACATGGTTTCTATGTAAGCATATTTTCATTTTGATTCTCAAGATTCCCCCACGCCCACCCCATAGTGTGGGGATTGATCTCAGGTCCTTATAAATGCTAGACAAGAACTCTATCACTGAGCAACATCCTCAGCTCTTTTATTTTAAGGTAGCCTTTTCATTTTATTTTGAGATCTTGCCAAGTTGCTGAGGCTGGCCTTGAACTTGTGACCATCTTGGGATTACAGGTGTGTGCTACCACACCTGGAGATTTTTCCTTAAAATCAGAAGGAACACTCTCATGCCATGTTTCAAACAGATGGACTTTGGGCTGTTCCAGAGTTTTTCCTGAATCTTCAGGTTGGCTTCTGAAGGCACCAACTATAACTGGATGGGCTGATTTGTTTTTTATAATAACTATGACAAAAAGCAGGGAGAATTTAAATGAGACAGTGATATTTGAATATCAATTTCTGTGTTTAATACAACTGATCTAATTTTAGTTATTTTCTATTCTTCATGATTCGGATAAAGCCATGTCGCTTTTAAAAAGTTACCAGGCATATCATACTTTTTTGATATGCTATACATCTGTAAACTGCTGGACACCCAAGTATTGGCAGAAATCAGAGTAGTTACCTGTAAAACACTCATCTGCTTTGGATATCTTTCAAATTATTGCTTTCTGTATATTCTTCCTGTATTATTTCTTTTTCTTTTCCTTTTTACATAGGGTTGGAGAAGAGAGGATAAGTGAAGCAATTTCTGAGTGATTAAACAAAACCCTTCAAACTGTAGTGTTTCAGGTGAATGTCATGGTGGTGAGAAGGGACCATACACACATGTGCTACCTGAACATGATTGCAGAACTCTGTTGGAGAGAAAAGTGGTGCATCTTGTGGAGAGTTTTGCCCCTCGTGGGTTCCCTCTAGCTTTGCTTTGTGCAAGGAGGTCCTGCTAGCGTTGAAAAGGATGCTACATTACTGCCACATGCCCATTGTAGTCCCTGGAAGCTATTTAAATACATGGAGGGCAGAGTGACATGTTTTGGATTCTCTTGGTCCCTGAACCCAACTCAGCTTCTATAAGCTGTCCTTCCTACCATGGCAGAGTTTCAGGAATCATGGCACAGAAGATTTTCCTCTTTACTTATTTGCTTATTGTCTGTCTATTCACACTAGACTGTAAATTCACAAGAGCAGGAGGTTTTGCCTGTTTTGTTCCCATGAACAAAACTCTACCAAGCACATACCCTGGTGCATATGAAGCCCTCAGCACAATGATTTGAATTGAATAAAAGCTCAGCATCCCTGTAGTTTTTCTACACAGGCTCAAAATGGTCCCTGGGGTTTATCATAGAGCACTTATATGACTGTGATCTCTCCTTTTTATTTAGTTGCAAGTGAAGTTGCTATAAAATATAACATAAAAATTCCTTTAAAACTCACATATTCTCATTGTTAAGTGACTGGATTAAAATGCTTGCAGCTGTTTGGTCTGTGACAGCTTTAAGTGGATTGGGCCAAGTTTAGCTTCCTCCCCATCAGGTGATAAAACACATACCTCAGGAGCAAGTACAGTGGTGTAGTGGCAATTCCCTATGTGAAGAAGTCCAAGTTTGGGTAACACTTTCCTACCCTCCCAAGTCACACAAACAGAAAAGGAAGGTTTCAGGGTGAGAAAAGCTGTGCAGAAGAGGTAACATGGAGGCCTGAAGCTGCGGTAGCAAGAGGGTGGCTTATAAGCATCTGGGAACTTACACTTGACCTACTCCGTGACTGATAAGAATGGCTCCCTGCAAACTGATTTATATTGGACATCTGCTTTCCTTCTTTGAGTTTAGAATTCAGATCATTGCTAGGCAGAGAGTGCCTACTTTAACCAACTGTTAATTAAAGCTTTGAGGGCTGAGTCTCTTCTAAGGTAGAAACATTGCATGCACATTACGGAATTTTTCAACACTGAAAAAAGAAGCACATTCCATGTGACTCCTCAGGGAGAGAGAGCATTGGAAGCCGGTGCATGAATTTCTCTCCACTCCACCTGTGTCTTTTTCTCTTGCTGATTCTGTCATGCATCGTTTCACTATATTAAGCCTGAGCCACAGGATACTACATCCCAAATCCTTCCAGTTTATCAACAAAGGTGCATGTGTTCCTGGGGATCCCCAAAACAGTAGCCAGCACTAGGGCTCCTGAGAGTTTGTCTGGTGACTGAGGCAGTTTGACTCAGGGTCCCAGATGTGTGCTGCAGATGGAGAAATGCAGGGAGGGATTCTGCAATGAACCCCTTCTCATGACTGAAGCCTTTGTGCCCTTCTCAGGTGGATTTCTCATTAGTGGTCTGGCTTGATCTTTGTGGAGGGGTCTCTGGCCTGCACATAAAGTCTACGACACTGAAGTGAGCATCCTTGGTTGCTTTCCCCAAAGAAATGGAAGGGAAAACTCTAGCATTTTCCATAATGTCTTGACTTGATAGTTGTTGAGCCCACATCTCTGGCTTTCTTGGGGCAGAGGAGATCACAAACAGGGTTTGTTTTTCAACCTCATGCAAGGAAGGGATAAAGTGCTCAGCTTCAAACTACCATTCCAAAGTAACGTCTCCACTAGCACTTTTTCTAAAAAAAAAAAATTTTAGCTTTTGATTCTCATAGAAGGGAACCATCTAGGAAGGAACGTGGAGAGTCAGTCTTTCTCCATTTCCTGTTTGACTCTGGTGTGGGGATTAGACGTGAGTGGACATCACACAGGCCTGCCAGTGAAGAGGAGGCCTATGCTCTTTCTATAGACCACCCCTCGCCCATTTACTCTGTCTTCAAGTAAGTCAGTGGGTACACAGGTCAACGCCAAGGTCACTCTGCTGCTGCTTCCTCCCTCAGGAGAGACTGGCTTCCCTACCATCTGCTGTTGGTCTGAGGCATCTGACAGGGTTTATCTGAGGATATTATTAAATGTCGTCTCTAGAAATTTTAGAAATGTATTGATAAAGGACAATAATTAAAATTTTGCCTCAAAGTCACAACAGAAGTCACCTTATCTATATCCTCTTTGATCAGCTGTGTTTAAATTCATCAGTTACATAACATGTTCTGTGGAAGAGCACCATCCAAGTGATACAAAGCCGACAATGGACATACTACACTTTCCAAAGTACTACTTGAATGATGACCTCTCTATAATTTTTAATATATAATAATTTTGTTACTAATTAGTTCTAAATATTTTATAATTTTCATCATAATTTCTTCTGTGATCCAGTAGTTAGAAAAGCATGGTGGTGCATGCCTGTAATTCCAGAGGTTCGGGAGGCTGAAGCAGGAGGATTGCGAGTTCCAGGCCAGTCTCAACAACTTAGTGAGGCTGTAAGCAACCTAGTGAAACCCTGTCTCAGAATAAATAAAACAAAAAGGGCTGAGGATATGGCTCAGTGGTTAAGCACTCATGGGTTCAATCCCTGGTACCAAAATAAAGAAAAGGAAAAAGGTTTTTTTACTTACAAACATTTTGAGTTTCCTTCATTATCTCTTTCTATGTTAATCTTTAACATAATTGCATTATGATTAGAGAATATAATATGTATAATCCAGTTCTTTGCAAAGTTTTTAAGGCTTGTTTTATCACAAGTACTTAATGCATTTTTTTTTAGCAGTTGACAATTTATTTGTTTGCCACAGAAAGAAAATGTATCTACAGATTAATTTAATGCTGAAATATAGACAAAGATTTGACAGTATCTCTTATTTTATTTTATTTTTTATTTTTTATTTTTTTGATTTTTATTTTTTCTCAAAAATTGCATTTTAATACATGTTATCAAACATAACAGAAAAAAACAAATTTTCAGAAACTGTACACACTGTTCACTGAAAACATTTGTTGAGGCACATAGAAAAAATTGTTACAATCATAATTTTTCTAACTTTGCACAAAAT
Source organism: Xerus rutilus (assembly GCA_028644305.1). Classification (NCBI taxonomy): domain Eukaryota; kingdom Metazoa; phylum Chordata; class Mammalia; order Rodentia; family Sciuridae; genus Xerus; species Xerus rutilus. Next base: position 82,921,447 of record CM053404.1, read on the forward strand.
TATAAGCAGATT
>CM053404.1:82921958-82955661 GCA_028644305.1 Xerus rutilus
GTTAGGCATTTTCATTATGATGTGTCTTGGTGTAGGTCTGTTGTGATTTTGTACATTTGATGTCCTGCATGCCTCTTGAATCTGATTATCCAATTCATTCTTCATATTTGGAAAGTTTTCTGATATTATTTCATTGAATAGGTTGTTCATTCCTTTTGTTTGGAATTCTATGCCTTCCTCTATCCCAAAAATTCTTAAGTTTGGTCTTTTGATGTGATCCCATAGATCTTGGATGTTTTATTCATGGTTTCTTACCATCTTCACTGTGTGATCAACTCTTTTCTCAAGGTTAAATATTTTATCTTCATTGTCTGAGGTTCTGTCTTCCAAATGGTCTAATCTGTTGGTGATGCTCTCCACTGAGTTTTTGATTAGGTTTATTGTTTCTTTCACTTCAAGGATTTCTGTTTGGTTCCTTTTCAGATTCTCTATCTCCTTATTGAAGTGACCTTTTACTTCCTGTATTTGCCTATGCATCTCTTTATCGAAGTGATCTTTTACTTTCTGTATTTGTCTGTGTATCTCTTTATCAAAATGGTCCTTTGCTGACTGGGCTTGCTCTCTTATATCATTCTTTAGGTCACAGAACATTTTAATTATGTACATCCTGAATTCATGCTCTGTCATTTCTTCAGCTGTACTGACCATGGATTCTAATATTGAAGAAGCTTGGTTTGTTTGAATCATTTTCTTCCCTTTTTTTTTCATGATATTTGTATGTCTTTTCTTCTCTGTTGATCCAATTTGTTACAGTTTTTATACCTATATGTGTATAGATTCCCTGCAGCATTTCAATACACTGTTTTATAGGGGGGAATCAATATTGGTTGATTGCAATACAGGGAATATATAGATTCATACCAAGTAGCTCCTAACAGCTCCCAAATACATTTACAGATTAGTCACGATATACAGCAATTATGAGTTCTTTTACAATCTACTATGTCGCCAATAAGTTTGCACAAGAGTTGATAGTTCCTATTGGTGGGCTAGGGACAGTGGTGGGTGGGGTGTAGGATAGAGTATTGGGGTAGTAGGAAGTGAGGATACAGTTATTAGATCTTAGAAAGCATGAAAAAGGAATCCAAGAGAGGCTGGCTAATACTAGAGAGGGCGACAGTGAGTTAGGGAAGACTGGTAGGGAGGAAGAGATGAAGGGTGCAGCAAGAAATGATAGCAAGAAAAATAAAACATATGTAAGTGGGAGAAACAGGACTATCTAGTACCCCTCCAATATTTGGTTCAGAAATCCCAATCTACTATATCCCACTGTAAAACAAATCTTTGGATTCACAACTGTTGGGGATTAGAGGGTAGGAGAAGAGTGGGAGAGAAATGAGGGGAGGATAGAGAAAGAAAGGAAATAACAGAGAAATAAAGGAAAAAGATTAAACAATAGAAATATTAGGAGAAAATGGTGAAGGATTAAATGAAAAGTGAGAGTAGAAGAGCATAGAAGGAAAAAAGGGAAGAAGGAAAAAGAGAGAGAGGAAAAAAACAAAAAAATCCAAACAAACAAACAAACAAAAAAACAAAACAAAAAACCAAAAATACCAAAAATACAAAACAAACAAAAAAACAAAAAATAAACAAAGAATCAATATAAAAGTACAAAGAGTCTCAATGTGAGTAGACAGGTATGTTTCCTTTCACCTCCAGTAAGTGGCATTGTTCATTGCTTGCTGGACTTCCTCTGCTGGTGTTTTGGTTGTGGGTTTCACAACCTGGTTAATTTCTGGGTCGCTGGCGAAGCCATGCGTCGAAGATTATACAGAGTTGCTTTCCAATGTCCCCCTTAGACTAGCTCCCAGAGGCTCGTGGTAGCAGTCTCCAATCTCCTGTTGTCTGGGCCCCCGTGGAAGTTCCTTTTAGCAGATCTGCGCCCTCCGCAGCTTTGTTCCTCAGGCACTCTGGAACAGAACTGGGGCGGACCCAAGCATCCTTTGTGGAACTGCCTTTTCTGGCGTATGTGGCGCCATGCATCTCTTACCCTGAATTTGCGCTCCCCAGTGGCTGTCGGCTGGGGCCATGGGTCCATGCGAGTTTGCTGTGGATCCTGTGTGATTGGTTGGGCTCTGGAGCCAGGTTTCTCAAGTAGATGCAGCCCCCGCCCGAGGCGAGCCCTGAGTTGGGGCTCCAAGCCGAGCCGCCGGGGATGCACCGCCCCTCGGCTGCTTTTTTGGCCACTGCTGCTGGAGTCACGCTGTGGCGATGTCTGCTTGCCCTGCTTACACGCGAAAGTGATATTTCCTGTGAGGGTGGCTGTTGGGTGCTGCTGAAAAGCTGAGTGGAAGAAGGTTGTACCACAAATTTTGATCTTTTGTTTGGCGAGACTGGATGCTGCGTCTGTCTAAGCCGCCATCTTGCCCCGTCTCTCGAATCCAGCCATCTCACTTAATGCATTTTTGTGAATGTTCTGTCAAAGTTTTAAAAGATTGCCAGGTGAGGTGGTGCACACCTGTAATCCAAGTACTTTGGGAGGCTGAGACTGGAGAATTGCGAGTTCAAAGACAGCCTCAGCAATGGCGAGGCGCTAAGCAACTCAGTGAGACCCTGTCTCTACATAAAACACAAAATAGGGCTGGGGATGTGGCTCAGTGGTCGAGTATCCCTGAGTTCAATCCCTGGTGCCAAAAAAAAAAAAAAAAATTAAAACATTGTGAATTCTCTAATTTTGGGGCACAGAATTCCTATTGTATAAATAAATGAATATTATTATATTTAAATATTGCCATCTAATTTTGGTTTCCTTGAAATGTCAATTACTGACAGAAATGTTAGAAATTTCTTAGTACAACAGTTGATGTATCTACTTCTCCTTGTAGTTCAGAATTATTTTAATAATTATTTAATTTTAGAATTATTATTAATCTAAAAATATTTTAGAATTTAGAATTTTAGAATTCTAAAATTATTCTAAATTTAGAATATTTAGAATTTTTATTTTGTAGGAACCCTCTTTAGTTCTAGTCACATTTTTTATTTGAATTCTATTCCAGGTAATATTAACATTTATTTCATCTTTCTTTTGTTAATATGCTATCTATATTTCTTCCATATTTCTGCTTTCTACTTTTCTATATTAGAAGAAGCCTTGCAATGACATCCAAAGTAGGAATGATGAATTTTTTAATGGTAAAATAGACTTGCTCAAAACTTAAAATTTATCAAGGTATGCCATTAAAAAAAGAAGAAAGAAATGGCAGGGAACAGAATGGGAGTAAATATTTATTAAACAGAAATCTTCTAAAGGACTTATACTCAGGATATATAATGAACTTTTATGACTCAACGATAAAACAACCAATTAAAAGAACTGGCAAAAATGAGCCAAAATGAGTCATTAGTGAAATCAAATTAAAGCCATAGTGAGATATCATTAGACCCTGACTAGAATGGCTAAAATTAAAAAGACATAATTTTTAAGGGTTCGTGAGAAGGAAGTGAAACCAGAACACTTATTTATTGCTGGCAGATATATAGCTTAATAGAGATGCTCTGCAAACTGCTTTTTATAAAATTAAACATATATTTACCAAAATGACCCAGCATTCCCATTCCTAGCTGTCTACCCAAGAGAAATGGAAAAATGTTTACACAAAGATCTGTATGAGAATGTTCATAGAGACACATTACTCAGTAGCAACAACTGGAGGCAATCCAGCTATCAACTAGTGAATGAATAAACAAGATGTGGGGTATTCATGCAATGGAATGCTACCCAGCAATGAAAAGGAAATAAAGTACTGATACATATGTGGAAGAATCTCAAAACCATTATGCTAAGTGAAAGAAGCCAGGTACCTATGACTATTATGTGATTTCATTCATATGAAATGTGTAGAAAAGACAAACTAGATAGATCATTGTTTGCTAAGGGATGGAGATGTGAATGGGGATTGATTTCAAATGGGTATAAGGGAATTTTTTGGAGTGATGGAAGTATTCCAAAACTGGATTATGGTGATGTTTGGATAACTCTATAAATTTACTAAAACTCTTTGAACTGTACTTTTAAAATGGGTGAGCTAATGATATGTAAATTAGACATCAATAAAGCTGTTAAGTATTTAAAATTATGTTCAGATCATCTTGGTCTTATTTGACTGGAGCATTTAGTCCATTTGCTTGTTTGTAATTACAGATGTATTTGTGTACCATTTTATATGGTGCTTTCTATATGTCCTTTTAAATATTTCTTTTCCTCTCCTTTCTTCCCTTCCCTTGGATTATTATTTTTTTGAATTCTACTTTTCTCCCACTTCTAACTCGGAAGTGATATGCCCTACTATAGTTCTCAAATGGTTACCTTAGAAATTTCAACATGCACACTTATCAACAAATATTTGGAGCTGAGCTTTTTTTTTTTTGTAAACAACACCAGGAATTTGGCACACATTACATATGATTGCTAATGTTGCATTTTTTAGTTTCACATGACAATTCTGTTATTTCATATGGCTAATATATAATCACACACACATCTGATTCTCTCCCCTTTATATTTTTTCTTGCTTCTCTGACTTATCTGTGACATTTTTTTCAAAAACTTTTTGTATTAAAAGGTGGTATATATTGTAAAGTATATTGTAAAAGTTAAAACCATGGATTCTCCAGAATTTTCCAGACTGTTCTTTTTTTTCCCAAATAGAGAAAGGAAAAATAGAAGCCAAGGACTACTTGGTAACATGCTCAGGGATAATTAAGTAAGTGGCAGAGGCAGGATCAAGCCCAATGATCTCACAAAGCACCTCTACACTGCCGAGGGCCAGGTAATACCCATTATCTGAGAAATCTGTGGTGGTACAACCGACAAGAGCCCCGCTCCTGTGGCTGCAAATACAGGGTTATCTTTCCCAAAAGTCTGAGGATTCATTAAGCTCATAAAGAATTACTTTAAAAAGATTACAAGCAGGGGCTGGGATTGTGCGCAGTGGTACCGTGCTCGCCTAGCACGCATGAGGCACTGGGTTCGATCCTCAGCACCACATAAAAATAAAATAAAGGTATTCTGTCCACCTACAACTAAAAAAATAAATAAATTTAAAAAAGAAGATTACAAGCAAATTACAGATGACTTAATATTCATCTTTTTTTGTGAATGCTTATAAAATTTTTTCTTGAATATTATTGTCTTGATTAAGGCAATTTGGATGGTCCCACAAAATTTACGGGGCAAGATTCCTTTCGAATATACATTGCTCTGTTCCTGGACTCTTTCCACCTTGCTGCCGTGACCTGCACCCGCCGTTAATTCAGAAAACCAGATGAGGGATGAAGGGGGGATTAGAAAAGACAAACAGACACACATAAAGAGAAAGCTGAGACCAAGTGGGACATTACACCCTGATAGAGATGTAATGACACAGCTAGCTCAGCACGTTTATTATGTAAGTTTTAACATCAAAAGGGTTTTCTGTGAGAAAGTTTCTTCAAAGTACACAAGACCAAGGTCAAAGTTCTGGAGAGCCAATTATTATTATCTTCTTTGGTGCCCATAATTCTCTACTCTCAGCAACTAGTGTCCAAATTCAAGGTCAAGACTGAGTGCAGTGGCAAGCACAGAACCTCCTTTGAACAAGGCATCACCATAGCAACTGGGCAGTATCACCTTTGCACCAAGAGTTTCCAGCAGAAGCTCCTTCCTGTCACCAGAGAATCAGAGACTATTCTTCAAATCACTGCTCTGGACACCTTGCTTTGTTTGTTCCTGGGCAGAGTGGCCAGCAGACCCTAGTTTATAAAGCAAATCCCTGAATCTCCCTCGTCCCGGTGCAAAGACATTTAGATGCTGATAACCCTTGGAGGAGATTGTGAGGCACACTGATCACATGCTGGATAGTTTGGAAGCCCCTGGAGGAGAGAGTCCTTTCAGAAGTGTGGTGAGCACAGAACAGTCTTCTAGGTCTTCCAGCTTTTCTACTGTCTTTATGAGACTTTCAACTGTGTGGCAAGACAGTGCCTTGGAGGCATTGACTCTGAACTTTTCCTGTAGGTCCTCCTTGCTCAGTGGTTTCCTCCAGTGCCCATAGAAGGTATCAGAGCGCTCAGTGAAGGTGGCTCCGCCCTTGAGGGTGACACTCATCTCACAGTATAGTGTGTTGAAGCTTGGCAGGTTGTCTGAAGGGTGCTCCAGCTCCACTTTCCTGAGCAACTCTTTTATCTGAGGCCTATTGATCTGCAGTATGTGGAACGAAGGGACAGTAATGCCACCATCCAGCAGCATGGCACAGGCCACATACTGGAAGGAATGACGGGCTTCGTGCTCCGTGCCTGGGAAGGGCCTATCTACATATGGGACATTTGGAATTTTGAGCACAATTCTCTCGATGTGGTCAGCAGGAAGCAGGGCTCTATCTGAACAAAGATGCTTTCTCACAGATGCAGCAGCATCTGCCACCCAGTGGGTAGCCAAGTGTGCAGGGAAAAGCTTGAAGGCCACGTCCTGCTGGTCCAGCAGCCAAACATGAGAATCTAGACTTGGAGGGACTTTTGGGGAATAGTTACCATAGAAGGCGCCAAACCCTGTCTCCAAATCCAAGATCCGCTTGTTTCCTTGAAGACCCATCATTGCCAGAAAGGAAGCTTCTATTCCGTGTCTGGCAGCGTTGCCCATATGAAGGGGCTTGGTCTGAGTGGCAGCATTTGCCATGGGTGCCCCAGAATAAGAAACAGCAATAGCCAGGGCCTCTCGGCATTGTGTCAGGCTAAGCCCTAAAAACTTGGATGTAGCAGCAGCACTACCCAAAGTTCCCACCACGGAAGGGGGATGGAATCTGAAAAGCAAAACAAAATTGGAGATTTGAAAACTTCATCCACCAGGGGGCAGTATTTCATAGTGGTCAAGAGCATCAATAATTGAGTCATACTACCTCAGTTCAAATCTCTGCTCTTCCACTTATAGTTGTGTGATCTGAGTGAAGCTATTCAGTTTCTCCATGATAATAATAGTGTTTACGCATAGTGCTTGGGAGATTTGAATGAATTCACATGTTTACAACTCTACCTAACTCCGAGAAGGTTCTTTGTAAATGGTACTGTTATTTCCAGAAAGACAGAAGTTGCTGATTGCTGAAATAACTTTAATGAGGGCCTTAGGCAGGCGCGGTGGTTCAGGCCTGTAATCCCAGCACTTAGGAAGGCCGAGACAGGAGAATCTCGAGTTCAAAGCCAGCCTCAGCGATGGCGAGGTGCTAAGCAACTCAGTGAGACCCTGTCTCTACATAAAACCCAAAATAGTGCTGGGATGTGGCTCCTTGGTCAAGTGCCCCTGAGTTCAATCTGCGGTGCCAAAAAAAAAAAAAAAAAAAAAAAGAATTGAGGGCCTTGTAGAAACTGAAAATTCACTACTAGGTATTCCAATGTATTCCTCTCCTAGCAGGATAAAGCACATGGCAAAATAAATATTATTGAACTTTATGGTTAGCCAACATTTGGTCATTTTTGATCTATGGGATGAACTGTCAAGATTAGCATATTCTGAATGCTGTAATTAGTCTGAAGAATCCTTGTGAAAATCAAAGTAGCTTCTGCTCTGAGGATGAGATAAGGAATACTCAGAGTATCATGAATGCTACAGTGAGTCACCTCGGGATGAGAGGCCCAATTATATTTCATGATCTTCATTGTTCTATAGGGTCTTTAAATCCAAGGAAAGTTTCACTAGTACTTCTAAAACCACACTCTTGTATATTGATATGGGGTTTGGTAAGTGACTGGAATTGCCTCATCCACCAGCATCGATGTTAACATCTTCAGCTGAGCTAGCTTCTAACCAGAAAGCTCTGCAAAGATAACCTGGCAGGTGAAGGGGAATGGGGCTGCTTGCCAATGGGGCAAATTCTCCATACCTCTTTGGTATGTCACTGGCTTCCTTCGAGAAATGCATTAATCGGCCTTGTACTTCAATACCAATGTTGAAAGCCAGCAGCAGGTCAAGGCCAGAAAACTTTGGTTTCTGAGGCAGGGCTTCTGATAAAGCTGTGAGGGCAGGAAGAACAGCCCCTGAAGGGTGGGTGGCAGGGTGCCATGTGTCATCAAAATCCATTGAGTGAATCTGCATAGAGACAAACAAAACCCTCAAATTTTCCTTGAATGTGTCATCTTTGGGACCAACAAAGGGTTAATTTGGCAATAACCTTGTTTGCTGTAAGATGTTTTTTTTTAAATCTGATTCTCTGAAATTAAAACCTAAGAACTAGCTGTGATTCTTTTTTTTTTTTTTTTTTTTTTTTTTTATAAATTTTTTTAGTTGTAGATGGACACAATGTCTTTATTTTATTGCTTTGTATGTGGTGCTGAGGATCGAACCCAGGGCCCCACGCATGCAAGGCAAGCGCTCTACCGCTGAGCCACAATCCCAGCCCCCTAGCTGTGATTCTTAATCACATTCCTGGGCACTCGTTCTTATTCCTCTGCCCAGAGGAGAGCAGGACCTTGGAGAGCAGCTTGTGAGCCCCAAGGATCTTGCCTCTTGCCCACATGGCTAGAGTTCCTGGAAAGACTTATATTCCCTTTAAAAACAGATCTTCTCTTTTCTGTGTCCCTCACCCTTTAAACAATTAACACTAAAATTTTACTATCATCTATTTTATATCAGGCCATATATTTTTGTATCTCTATATTGTGAATAATTTGAAACTTTCAGAGAAGTTGTTTAAGAACAGCACAAGAACTCTAAAACCTAACTATATTTTACAGTCACTATTTTTGCTATAAGGTTTTCTTCTTCTTCATCTCAGCCATTGTTTGTTCTCTCACATATGAAATAGTAATAACCAGAAGTTCATTTTAAAAATAGACTTTACATCTATTTGATGTGACATGTGTTTTCTACTGTCAGCCGGACATTTACTCCTGAACGTGTCATTGGGTTTGATTGTCAATATTCTGGGTTACTGTCACCATAAACCATAAATACATCTTGAAAATCCCAACATATTTATTCCCAAATTACATCTTATAGACTTGCCCTGACACACAAAAAATTAAAAAAAAAACCATAAAAATCATGTGTCAGATGAGAAGTAATGATCTTTTATTAAGAAAATATGAGCACTATATGGACTTTGTTTCTTTCTCAATAAATATCTGTTGAATGAATGAAGAGAACATTGCTGGATGGAAACTGGTATCCACAATGGAAAGAACTGAGAAGGAATTATGTTGGGCTTTATAACTTTTTGTAATACATATTCAAGGTTTAGAGTTGGGATACCTTGAAGATCTTTTTAATCTAAATCCTTTCATTTTCTCTACTGCACAATTGTTTTTGAAAAGCATCAGTTTATTGTAAAAATGCAAAAACTGAAATTACTACTAGGAGAAAGGACTGCAGTAAGCTCATGTGTAAAATATGGCAAGTTAGAAATTTCTAAGATATTTCCTGGCTCTAAAATTATGATGATAATCTAGTATTTGAAAAGACACATAAATATCCTTACAGCCACGCTGTTAACAAAAGCAGCATATGTGGGTGGAAGCCTGAAGTCTGGCTGACCCCAAACAGTGCTGGAGATACTGGAACTGTAGATCTGGAATAGAAGAACACCAGTCAGTGTCACAGTGAGCACAACACACCAAGTCAGCATTTCAAGAGTGGCTCTTTGTTCTTGGAGACATTATGTTCACAGTGCTTATCTGAACTGTGTGATAGACAGAAGTCTTAGTCATTGGAATTCTCTCTGCCTTGTAGAAGAATGTGGAAACTTACCCAAAGAAGTGAGAGATGGTGTTGCTCAATCCAAGATCATGATTGGGAAGTGCTTTAGGAAAGTGAGGCTAATTTACTGTCATTTATTCTTGGGGTAAATACTGGGGATTAACCGTCCATGCCAAGTACATCCTGTGGAGAATTGATGCTACATCTCTACATATATGTCCACTCAGCTCAGAGTACTTGACCAGCTTTCCTACAGAGAGTCATGAAGTCTTTGCAAGAATGAATGGCCTAATCCCAAAAAACCAAATGCCGAATGTTCTCTCTGATTAGTGGATAAGGATACATAAGGGGGGTGGGAACGGGAAATATAGGAGAAATACAGGAACTCTATACGTGGCTGAGGGAGGTGGGAGGAAGGAAAAGGGAATGGGCATAGTAATGATGGTTGTTTGAAATGGTCATTACTACCCCTGGTACATCTATGAAGACTCTAATGGTGTGACTTTATCTGGTTTGCAATCACAGAAATAGAAAAACTGAGCTCTGGTTATGTACTATGACTTGAAATGCATTTAAATTAAAAATAAAAAAGAATGAATGGCCTGTGGTAGGTGCCTTTGCTTTTAGGACTTTTGGGTTAAAATGTACTTTTAGTTGTAATAGTAACTGTGAGATAGTACTAGTGAATGGTTTTACAACAGAAACAGCAAATGATATGGATGAATTTTTAAAATCAGATAATGAAATAAAATCATAAAACTGTATAGAACTATGTTATATACATTGAGTGTTGCCTATAAAACTAAGCATAGAGGGCTGGGACTCTAGCTCAGTGGTAGAATGCTTGCCTAGCATGTATGGGGCCCTGGGTTCAATCCTCAGTACTGCAAACAACAAACAAACAAACAATAACAACAACAAAAACCAAGTGTAGAATAAACAGAACACATGCACACATGCACACATCTCCCAGAGCAGGCATGCACACACACTTGATTTTATTTTAAACTTTGAGTTTCTTACTTTACTGTATTGGCTGGCTTTGTGAAACACTTCTGTGCTGGTTCCCAGGAACCCAGCACCCAGAGTATCCAGAATCATCCTTTTGCTCCTCTGAATAACGTCATCAGTCAGGTGTCCCACTTTTAAGCCGTGGATCATGGTGGCAAAGCTTTCTGTGACAGACTTCAAAGGGAAGAGGTTTAGAACAGTGCCACACTCCACTTTCTATCTGCATACTTCTTTTCTATAAGAGACCTTGAGGGAAAGAATTTTGTTCCACCAGAGGAAAACCTATTGATCAAATTTAGTTCTATTTCTAAAAAAATGATGTGTACCAAGCACCTCTGCATGAGGCCCAGGAACGTGAAGATACACAACAGCCAAGTTCTCTCCTCAGTGGAGTTGAGGACACAGGGTAGTGAGCAGATGATGACATCAGAGCATGATGGGCAATGGTGGAAAGAAGCACAGAAAGTCCGAGAGGGAGAATGGAGGGACATCTCACCCATGAAATGGGAATGGCTGGAGGGGAAGTGCATGCTGACAGCTAAGAGCTGCTATTATTAGATGCATGCCAGGTACCACGAAGAGTGTTTCAAATATATTATCCACTTAATACCCGCAAGTGCCTGGGTTGGTGCTTGATCCAGAAGTGTTCCAGGGAAGTGCTCCACTTTGCAGGTGAGGAGACTGAGACCTAAAGAGTAGAACTCACTATTTTTCACAGCTCCTAAACTGGAATCTGGATACAAACCCCTGTGGGTCTAAATCCAAAATCAGGGCATTTAGCTATTAAGCCCACGTTTCCTAAGATGTTGTCTGAGGAGCATGTACATCAGGACCACCTGGGATTCCTTTTGAAAACCAACATTTCTGATCTCCCTTAGACCACCAGAATTAGACTTTCACCAGAACCAGAACCTTCAGAAGCCTAGCATGGGGATTCACTTTTCTGTTGGATCTCTGTGTGGTTTTGTGTGTGTGTGTGTGTGTGTGTGTGTGTGTGTAACTAGGGGTCTAATCAATGGTCTCATGTATGTTAGGCAAGTCCTCTATGGCTGAGCTACATCTCCAGCCTTCTAGGAGATTCCTACGTGCTCTAGTGCTGTTATGTTCAAAATGGTACTATGCAATATGGCTAGTCCAAACCAAGGTGCACCATTAGAATAAAATGAACACTGAATTTTGAAGATTTAGTAGGAAAAAAGGAATATAAAGTATTTCAATAATTTAAAACTATAGAGTACATGCTGAATCAATATTTGACATTGATATCAACATTACTAAATTATGATAATACTTAGGATATATTGGTGCAATAAAATATCAATTCAATCATTTTTTTCTTACTTTTTGAAATATGGCTACTGGAAAGATTGAGATGATATAATGGACTGAAGAACCGCTGTCTGCTCTGTCTTGTTGGTAGGGACTACCTGGAGGCTGTTGGGGATGTGGGTGGAGGCCAAAGGAAAAGGTAGCAGTATAGGCCAGGGCTTGGAGAAGGGGATGGTGGCATGAATTTGGCGTACTTTAGTTGCAGAGCTGCACGCAGAGTTGATGCAATGGGGAACTATAGTCCTGCTATAATAAAGGTGGAGATTTGATCAGCACTGGATTTAGAAAGGTCTCTTTGGTAATCATGTAGGGAATGGGTTGGAGTAGGCTACACAAGAACAGTTAAGAGGCTGCTGAAGTAGCGCACATTCTGGGTGGGCAAATGGCATGCCACTTGCCAAGAGAGAAAGCATAAGAGGAGGAGCAGCAGGCAATGGTGATGGGATCCCTGTAAACTTGTTAAATATGAAGTGCCTTGTGATGATCCCAGTGGAGCAGAACATTCTGCTGCTGCCCATAAATTAGACAATGAAAACTTGCAGTATAGGATGACTTGCATTTCATAAGCAGTGGGGAAGTACTTTGCAATTCCTTGAAATATCAGTTTCTTCAATGCATAGATGATTCTTTTGTTGACAACACATCTTCACAAGACAACGTCTATTATGTACAGTAAAAAACTTCCAATCTTAGGGGGCATTTCATTATATGCCTGGTACTTAGTGCCACTTGGTAAATGATAAGTAGTTTCCTTTCCCTGCTTTAAAGACGACATCATTGTACAACTTCCTTTGTCTCTCTGAGCATCTGATGCCTCATTTACCAATGTTAGTTGTAGGCTGAGCGGTTGTTAGACCAGGGCTTCTCAGTGCCCCGGCACTGTGCTCAGTATGAGAGATCTTCAGACACCTTTCTTACCGCTAACATTTGTAAATGAGGTATCTGATGCGATGTGATCATTAGAGAGGATGGGAAGCCCCTTATCATTTAGCATGTGGCACTGAGTGCCAGGTACATAATAAAATGCCTTTTATCACTGAAGTTTTTAAACTATACATACTAAATATTCTCTTCAGAAGACATGTAGACAACAAAAAAATCATATGCCTGAAAAAACTTGGTATGTATTCAAGTCAGCCCTTTAGGGTTAGATCTGAATCGAGGTGCCTTCTGGGGACAGGTATATGCCTGGGGAGCAAGTGAGGGGTGCCAACATGGTGTCCAGGAGATGGGTGTGGCATTAGTCCACAAGGGGCCATGCTGCTGGTGCCTTAAAGTGGGGCCCATGGGATTCCCTGACAAGTCCTGAACCCTCCCTGGTCCCCCCAACCCCCACATACAATGGGCCAAAGAACAAATGGCCCCTCCCTGGCCCTGGGAGGAAGGGAGCAGGAGGGAAATGAACACACAGCTGCTCAGCTGTCTGAGTCTTGTCTAAAATGTTTTTCTGGTTTGCTTGATTTTCTCATGGACTTCACATCTCTTTTTAGCAAATACTGTGACTTATGTATAAATTAAGGCACATTATGCAGTCATTTAATAAATAGATTCTCAGATTCTTGTGAACCCACTCTACTAAACTCTCTAGAATGCCAAACCATACACGATGCTTTCTGCTTCAAAATGCATTATCAGGGGACTAACAAGCGGGAGACTGACAGCAAGCAGATAATTAGAAATGCAACCTGGCAATGTCACAAGGTCTCATGGGACTAAGAGGTTAAAATTTAGAATTCATATTCTTCCTAATATGATGCAACACAATCATTTCTTTAATTTATAAAACACTGATGAGAACTAATACGTAGTCAGGGAGCCCAGAGGCTAAGAGGAAAGTTAAAATGCCATTTTTTAAAGCAGGGCAGGCATCTCTTAATTTGAGTAGGCAAGTGAGGAGATTGAGAAAGAAAAATGTAAGCTAGAAAAGGGATTTAAGTAAGCCACAGAAAATTCCACAATACCTTCAGCATCATGTCGTTCTACAGAGGAAGTTTGGTGCAGTGAGCTGGAAGAGTGGTTTGCTGACTAGGTGGCTGCCTTTATATCCTTCACTCCTCTCAAGCACTTTCCCTTTCACTTTGTTCTAACTCTGGAATTTCCATTTCAAAACCTCCCTACTAACTGCACTTCCTCTACACTGAGTTCTGGCACTCACCAGTAGATGAAGGATTAAATGAAGCTAGGCAGCACAGTAGCCATGATTGTATGGCTACTCACAGGCAAAATAAATTTATAGTAAATTTATTTATAAATTAAATAAATGTGCCTAGATGTCATACATTAATATTAGAAAAAATTCTGACTGTTTTAACTAGGTGTTTCACTTCTAAAAATATATCCTATGGAAATAAGCATGGAATGATGGAAAGATTGAAAGAAACACTCACATGTACTCTAAATAAAGTTGGACACTTGTTTGTGGCTCAGCTGCCTATCTTTGTGTGTCTCGGGTTCCTACTCCTCTGCCTGGCTTCTGGGACATCCTGGCTGCTTGCTCCTCTCCCTGCCATTGCCTGAGTCTGTTTTGACACAGCTCTGTCTGGCCTCTTTGCTTACAATCACTCACTATAGTTTGGCTTGCCTGGCCCTGACTGTGCTCACTTGGGCAATTGCCACCTCCTTTGGGGGCTGCCTAGTCCTGACCAATTGTTTTGTACATAGAGTGGGCACAAAAAAACAAGTTATTTAAAATCTGAGTCTGTTGTTCTAGATGTAGTGGAGGAATTCATCTTTGGGGAAGACTGCATTTCAAGTTTGAAGGAAATCTCCATGGACTTTATGGTTTATCCCAGGCCTATTGTAGAAGGGAGAGTTTGAAGACAAAGAGAAGCTATGTGGTTCTGTATAAAAATGCAAAAGGCTACTTTCTTGTGGACAGGCAGTGTTTCTGGGAGATGAGGGTAAGTAGTCTTTCTTCTCTTAGAGTCTATGGAGAAAGAATGTTGGGACTCAGGATACAGGCCAAGGGCAGAGCCAGTGGGAACGTTCATGGCTTGATAGAGGTGATACCATGGCTATCATCTAGGAGCTGTAGAGGGAAGTGGCCAAGAGGGATGTGGCCAAAAGGAAACTCAATGTGAAAGGACAGGGGCAGAGAGACTTAGGGAACAGTGAGATCAAATACGTAATTTGATTTTTTTTTCCTCAACATAATAGTTCTCTAATGTTATCCTTATGTTCTTAGGCAAGTTTTTTTATATGCCACAAACTGATGTTAGCCATGCTGTGGGAGATGAAGGCAGAGGAGGTTGATTGTGCATGGAGTCAAAAGAGCTGGAGAGAGAAGCTCAGAGTTTGAGTCACTGGGCAAAATGACTAGTAGCAACCACTGCTTCAACCCACTGTGGCTTGGAGTTGGCTCCCAAACACGGTCCAGATCAGAGAAACCCAGACAGGTTTAATATTGGCATAGGTGGTGCTTATGTGTATAGTGATTTCATCTCAATATGTATTTTATGTCAGTGAACTCCAAATCCAGCTTCTATGGAAGGGTGGATTTTTGTGTTCAAAGAACAAGATGAGTGTTTTGGAGCCTTTGTGTAAGAACGCTCCATGGTTTGGCTTCTCTGTAACTCAGGTTTTGCCACCATTGAGTTCAGAAAAAGTGTTAGCTTAATTACTTGATAATTCAATTATTTACTGTTACTTTCATAGAACTGTGACTAATTAAAAAACTAGGTCCTTCTGTAATTAGAGTTACTTTCTAACTATCTAGGAGCTTAAATGATAAATTGCATGTTGATTGTAAATCTCCAATGAAGAACAATTGATAACTTTGATGAAAGAAATTGAAGAGGACATAAAAAAAATGGAAAGACATCTTGTGTATGTGGATTGAAAGACTCAACATTGTTAAAATATCCATACTACTCAAAGCAATTTACAGATTTAGGGCAATCACTCTCAAAATGCCAATGACATTCATCAAAGAACTAGAAAGAACAATCTTCAAATTTATATGGAAGCAAAACACTCCCAAAGAGCCAAAGCCATCTTGAGCAAAAAAGAAAAAGAGGAGGCATTACACTTCCTGACTTAGAAATACACTACAAAGCTATAGGAATCAAAACAGCATGGTTTTGGCATGAATATAGACACATAGACCAATGGAACAGAACAGAGACCCTAAACCCATGCACCTACAGCAAACTGATTTTCAACACAGGTGCTAAGAACACACACTTGAAAAAGGACAGTCTTTTCAGTAAATAGTGCTGGAAAAATTGGATATCCACATGCAGAAGAATGAAACTAGACCCTTATTACCAATTATAAAGATCAAATAAAAATGGATTGAAGATTTTAAAATAAGAAATGAAACTATGAAACTAATAGCATAAAATATAAGGGAAATGCTAAAGAGCAGTGGAACAGGCAAGGATATTTTGAACAATACTCCAAAAGCAGGGGAAAAATAAACAAAAATACACAAATGAGATCATATCAAATGAAAAACCTTCTACCCAGCAAAGGAAACAATCAACAGAATGAAGAGACAACCAACGAAGTGGGAGAAAATATTTGAAAAGTATACATCTGACAAGGAATTGAGATCCAGAATATAAAAGGAACTACAAAATAAACAGCAAAATAAATAATTAAATAACCCAATTAGAAAATAGGGAATAAAACTATATAGCCATTTCTCAAAAGAAGAATTATAGCATGAAAGTATAAAAATGAATCCCACCATTATGCACAACTATAATGCACCAATAAAAATATGGGGATAAAAGACATACAAATGACCAACAGATATATGAAAAAGTTCTCAACATCATTAATCACCAGGATTACGCAAATCAAAACCAGAACAAGATGCCACCTCACCCCAGTAAGAATGGCCATTTCCAAAGAGACTGAAGATAATGAGCGTTGGGAGGGATGTGAAGAAACAAAGGATTCTTTATGCTGTTGGTGGGAATGTAAATTCATGCATTTTGGAAAACAGTATGAATGTTGCTCATAAAATTAGAAACAGAATTACCTTAAGATCTAACAATCTCACTACTGGTTATATATCCAAAGGAAATGATATCAATATGTCCGAGAGATGTCTTCACTCCCACGTGTTGGATTGCAGCACTCCTCACAATAGCCAAGAAATGGAAACAACCTGAGTGTCCACGACCTAATGAATGGATAAGGAAACTGTGGTGCATATACACAAGGGAAGACTTCTTGGCTCTAAAAAAGAGTGAAGTCCTGTCATTTGTGACGGCATGAACAGAACCAGAGATCATTATGTAAGTGAGATAGGCCGGCACAGAAGGGCAAGTACTGCAGGATGTCCCTCATATGTGGAATATAAACATAGTTGAACTCATAGAAATTCAGAGTAGAGTGGTTGCCAGAGGCTGAGGCGGGGAGGGTGAACAAAAGATGGGGAAATGTTGACCAATGGGACCTGCGTTACGGATAGGAAGACACTACTCTGGTTGTTGTACCACTGTAGAGAGCAGAGTGGCTATAGGTGACAATAATACTCTGCACATTTCAAAAAGCTAGAAGAAGGGATTTTGAAAGTATTTACCATAAATAAATGATAAATGTTTGGAGAGATAGGTATGTTTATCCTGATCCAAACATTGTATGTATACACATATGAAAACATTTTACCCCATGTATAATTTTTAAGTATGTATCATTTTTATGTACCAGTTAAAAATTAACTAAAAATTTAAAAAGTTGATGGCTTCCTGTTGCTTTTCCTTCTAGATCTAAGTAGAAACCAGAGCTATTGTTTTTAAGGGAAAATCTCTCCAATCACTCACCCTGCAGGAAGCAGTGTTCTGAGCAGCCCTCTGGAGAGGCCCACGTGGGAAGGGAAGGAACTGAAGCCTTCCGCTGAGGGCCAGCTTGGGCATTGGTCTTTCTGTAGTAAGTCAAGTCTTGGGAGACTGCAGCCTGCAGCCTTAGTACACCTCATGAGAGACCTCAATCCAGAACCACTCAGTGAAGCTGCTCCAAGATTCCTGACTCTTAGAAATCATCGAGATAACAAAGGTTGGTTGCTTTAAATGGAGAAGTTTGGGGATAACTAATCAAGACAGTGTATTAGGATTCTCCAGAGGAACAAAACCAAATGCATGTGTGTGCATCTGTGCATGTGCGCACACCTGTACATATAGGTGAGGGGCAGTGTGAGAAAGAGAGGGAGAAGGAGAAAATTTTATTATAGAGAATTGGCCCTTGAGGCTGTAGAGGCTGACGAGTACCAAGATCTGCAATTGGTAAGTTGGAGACCCAGAGAGCTGTTGTGGTCCAAATCCAATGGCCCATGAAGATGAGAAGACAATGATGTAGCTCCAGTCCAAAAGCCAGTGAGTTCCACACCTAGGAAGAGCTGATGTTTCCGTCTGAGTCTGAAGGCAAGAAAAATCCTTTGTGCTGGCTCAGAGGCAGTGTGTGGGAGGAATTCCCTTTTTGTTTTTACAACTGATTGGACAGGGTCCACACATTAAGGAGGGTAATCTATTCAGTCTATCAATTTAACTATAAAACTCATCCCAAATATCTCTGCAGAAACATCCAGAATGGCTTTGGTCCAAATATCTGTGCCCTTCTGTGGCCCAGTTAGGTTGTCACATAAAATTAACCATCCCACTTAGCAATAGTTAGTTAATGCAATTCCAATTTGATGGTATGACTTACAAGGATCTGTGGTATAGGACCTTAGTTATGTCTTTGTTCTCAGGTCAAGCTTAGCATCATCCACCCACCTGAGCCCCAAGAGGTCAAGGTCTCTATTGCCTTAGAAACCTTTGCATTTGTGACTCCCTCTCACTTCTCATGTGTCTTTCTCCTACTCTATTTCCTCTGTCCTCACTCTTACCCCAGAATTTTCTTCTCATCTCCCATCTAAATCAGTTGTGTTACTTGAGATGGGTTTGTGCCCCAGAGGATATTTGTCAATGTCTGGAGATATTTTGGTTGTCACTGAGTTGTAGCATCTAGTGGGGAGGATCCAGGTGTATTGCTAGATATCCTGCAAGGTGACAAGACAGCCCCCACCTACAAAGAGTTAATTGACCCTGTATATTAATAATACCAAAGTTGAGAGACCCAAAGTTGGAGAGGTTACTTCCAGAAGCCCTTCACAACTTATGTTCAGGTTAAGTATCCTACCTATGGGTTTCCATGGGGCACCGGGCTTTCCTCAATTAGATGGGAAAGTCCTCTTTAGGCAGGGATCTGTTCTATCCTGTTGATCACTCCATTCCAGGGGTTTACATGGAACTCCATAAACAGTAGCTGCTCAATAAATATTTGTTGAGTGAATTAATGCAAACTTGATGCTTTCAGTATGTCAATCATACTCACATATGAAGTTTAACCCCCCTTCACTCCCAACAGAAACATGTCAGAAAGATACATTTTAAATGACTGTGGCTTTGTCCCATTCTGGAATGCTAGTCTGACAGCAAGTAGGATACAATGATCAAATCTTTTTTTTTTTTAATCTTGACAACAGCAATTCCAGCTATAAGGAATTGCTTGGAGGACAATGTAAGCTATTGAAGTAAATCAGGAATATTTGAAACAATAAGTCAGGAACACAAGAATGCAGACCATTTCTATAACAACATTAACAACAACAACAACTACAACAACAAAGTTTAGTTTGGTCTATTTTATCCAGGTTAGCTGTTTTGGAGTATGTGAATTGCATTTCCTGTGCTACGATTGTGCAGTCTGATGAGTCACTCTCTGGACCCTGATTGTTAGTTCACTTTTATGTAAGGCTGACTTTTATGAGAAATCACAGAGGTAGTAACTAGGGTTCATTTCCCTGGATGATTTCATTGTTAATTCATTTGATACATGAAATAGACTTACCATGAGAATGTTTTTTAAAAAGATGACTCTCGAGGCAGACTGTGTCTACTTTCCTTAGGCCACAATCTCTTCTACCTCAGGTCATTATCTTAGTGCCATTTTTCTGTTTCATGTTCCTCAGCCCTTAGACAAGAAAATCAATCAAATTTTAGCAAAGAAAATGAAACCTTCAGTGACTTCAGGCAAGAATATTTTTAAACAAATATTTAGCAGAATGCCTCACAAAGCCAATGTTTATTTTGAATGTATATGTTTGTTATGGTTTGGATGTAAGGTGTCCCTCAAAAGTTCATGTATGAAACAATGTAAGAATGTTTAGATAAGAAATGATTGGGTTATGAGAGCCAATAAGTGAATTAATCACCTTATGGGATTAATTGATGACTGAAGGCAGGTGGAGTGTAGCTAGAGGAGGTGGAGCATTGGGGGCATGGCTTTGGGGTATATATTTGTATCTGGTGAGTGGATCTCTCTCTCTGCTCTCTGATCAGCATGTGAGCCGCTTTCTTCTGCCACACTCTTCTGCCATGATGTTCTGCCTCATTTCGAACCTCAAGGAATATAGCCAGCCCTCCAAGGACTGAGGCCTCTGAAACTGTGAGCCCTCAAATAAACTTTTCCTCTTGTAAAATTGTGCTAGTTGAGTCTTTCAGTTGCAGCAGCAAAAATGTTGACTAAAACAGTTCCTCTCTCTGTTTTCTTTACCAATAAATTGATATTGAACTTTGGGAATTTTGTAAGTGTACGATAAAGGATTAAGTTCCAGTGACTATGAAGTGAGGAATCTGAACCATTGGATAAATGTGTAACTACAAAATCATTGCCTAAATACAATCAAATACAGCATATTTTATTGTGAAGAAACCTTCCCATTTGTGGATACTCAGTTGGTTATAATTTACCTTCCAAATTACTCAAAGAAGGATAATTATTTGTAGCTTTCTCATAAGCATAAAGTAGTTTGTTAATGCTTCTTAGTTAACTAACAAATGTTGAGTGATAGGCTGTGTTGCTAGACATTTGCTAAAAACAGATAAAAATGGATTGATACCTTGTCTGAGTATATCTGACAGACTCTAAAAAATAGGCTATGAAGAAATTGCTTCTCCATATATAACAGACAGAATAGAATCGATGTACTTTGTGTTCTTTTGAAGCTAAATTTAAATATAGAATTATTGTGAATCTCAAAAGCCATATAGTTAAGCCATATAGATCTCAGTGGCAAAGGTCTGATTATATCCTTTTGACATTTCCCATGTCACACACCAGACACTGCTGGAAAGTCAAGTCTTCTTTTATCTCAGAGACATTTTCTATTACTATTTTTTGATTCTGTTCCCTCTCTATTTTTCTTTCTAAATATATCTGAGAAGTGAATATGACTCTTCATTTATCCTATGTGTCTCCACTCAAGTCTTGAAATCTCCATATTTGCTACATTTGTGTTCAAAGTTCTGATAGGAGTGCATGACTCAATCTTCTAATCACTAGTTCATTCTTTGGCTGTGTACATTCTATTCAGCTCTTTTAATGTGTTTCTTATTTGGGCAACGTGTTACTCAGCTTTCTGTCACATTACAAAATGCCTGAGATAATCAACTTATAAAGAGGAAAAGGATTTTTTTTTTGGCTCATAGGTTTGTTGTTTCCAATCTATGATTGGTTGGCCCTGTTACTCTGAGCCTGTGGCTAGGAAAGCATGGTGGGATTGTGTGGCTGAGCAAAGTTGCTTACATGTAGGGAGTGGAACTGCATATGACAGGGAGCAAAGAGGAAGAGAGGTCTAGGATATTACATCCTCTCCAAGGGTGCACTCCCAATGATCTAAAGATCTCCCACTAGGCCCTGCCTCTTAAAGATCCTTCTACCACTGGGCACGATTGCACATGCTTGTAATCTCAGCAGCTTGTGAGGCTGAGGCAGGAGGATCACAAGTTCAAAGCCAACCTCAGCAAAAGTGAGGTGCTAAGCAACTCAGTGAGACCTTGTCTCTAAATAAAATACAAAATAGGGCTGGGGATGTGGCTTAGGGTTGAGTGCCCCTGAGTTAAATGCTCCATACCCAAAAAAGAAAAAAAATCCTACTATTTTTCATTAGCACTCTGGAGACCCAAATTTCAATATGTGGGTTTGGGGACACTCAAGATCCCCAAACTATAGCAGGAAATCATGTTTTTATTTTATAATAACTCTTGCTCCCTGATTAACATTTCATTTGAGTGTGTTTTATTCATACAGTAACTTCTTAATATCTTTAAGAAAATTACTTCAAAAATTACATTTTCTCTAAAATCATTCACAATGCTTCTCCTCTTGGCACTTTTATTTCATGCTGTTGTTTTGCGGCATGAATGCAAGTGATTCTGCATTGTTCTTTCATATTGCTAAATTTCACATTGATCAAATTGATCACTGGTGCTGGGACATGACCCTTGAATACAGGAGCACTAATTGTGTTAAAAGTAACTTTATCCCCTTAGTCCCTGAAGCTGGAATCTTCATCCCTGGTCTTGAAAATTGTCAGCCTAGATAACAATCAGAGAGAGATTGTCCAAAAAATAAGATTTATTCAGAAATGGCATAGCATTGAAATGGCAGTCTACCTGTCATAGTCAACTGTGTGTATTCAGGGAGGTGGAGGTAAGGAGATTTATTTTAAAGTAAAATGAGGATTACATAAGATATTTTGAAACAATAATCCTTGGTTACAAGGATTACAAAGATAATGTCAGTCCAAGATCAAACACTCCATTGTTGGACAGACATTCCTGCAGAAATATCTTTTTGTGTGTAAGGTTGCAGTGATCTTTCTGCAAGTTTGTGGATTTGGCACAGTCTTTTGTGAACAGCTCTTGTTATCAGGAATATGTGCACAAGATCCCCTCCTTCATGAGCACCTGGCTTTATTTATTTAGGTTAGGGCTGAACAAAAGCAACTCCATTTTGATCCTGACAACTTTCATAAGATCATGAGGCATCCCTGGTCGGGTCTTAAGGAAGATATCAATGTCAGGTAAGTGAGAAACACTGGTCAGGGCCCTCTCACAGCAAAGCTAATATGGTCAGCCATGCTTTCCTGTAGTAGTGTTAGTATTTTAAAAAACATCTGCAGGTCACTGAACCTCAAGAGAGAGCTTCAGATTTACTCACTATCATCTCCTAATCTTTATTTGCTAATCTTTTACTTACCCAATGTGACCCTATAATTTACCTTTTTTATTAAACATTTTTTATTAAACATTTTTATTAAACATTCATAAAGACATAATGCTAACTTATAGAACAATGCAATCAGACATTCTTAGACTTTAAATTTTACTCCTCAAACACGTCAGCCACATTTTGTCAATGGTGGGTGAGATTATACCTCCAAGCTCATTATGCAACGAAACACAGTCTCTGAATGTCACAGCAATGACAGCTAATGTGAAAAACTCACTATCATGAATCAATGAGAGAAATTTCTTTCTGCCAGTGTTTGTTGTAACCCATTTAAGAATATAAATTAGGTATGCATTTGTTGAATGTGCCCAATGATCTTACAACTTCTCACTAGGTTCCTTCTTTTAAAAAGGTCCCACTTTTTCTTTTTCTTTTCTTTTCTCTTTTCTTTCTTTCTTTCTTTCTTTCTTTCTTTCTTTCTTTCTTTCTTTCTTTCTTTCTTTCTTTTTTTGGTACTGGAGATTAAACTCGGGGTGCTTAACTACTGAGCCACATCCCCAGCCCTTTTTATATTTTTATTTAGAGAGAGTGTCTCACTAAATTGCTTAGGTCCTTATTAAGTTGCTGAGGCTGGCTTTGAACTTGTGATCCTTTGCCTCAGCCTCCGACGTTGCTGGAATTACATGCCTGTGCCACCATGCCTGGCTAAAGGTCCCATTTCTTATTAATATCACCACACTGGGGATCAATGTGTGAATCTTTGGGGAGGAGACATATATTCAAACCATAACAATAGATATGTAAGTGATTTAGTATGGGGATTTACTCACATGATTATGGAGACTGAGCAGTTCTACCATCTGCCATATGCACACTAAAGAAACAGGAAAACTGGTGGGATAAGTCATTCTGAGTCATCTTTGTTTACTACCTTTTGTTTGTTCCCCTTTTAAAATTCCATACTGATCATTTACATGTTATTGCAACATTTGGGTATGTCGTAGCACAACTTCTTAGACTCTCTTTCAGTGTAGTTCCTTTAAAAGGTTAAATCTGAGGTGTTTTTTTTTTCATGTCACCTCAACATTTATTTTTATTTTTCCAGAGTACAAATCAGAGACTTACTTCGAGGACGAGCCACTGATATCTGGACATAGTGGTACAAGCCTGTAATTCGAGCTACTCAAATGACTGATCTCACGAGTGTGAGACCAGTCTGGGTAACTTGGTAAAAACTTGTTTCAAATTTTAAAAAAGGGCTGGGGAAGTAGCTCATTGGCAGAGCACTTGTCTAGCATGCACAAGGCCCTGAGATTGATCCCCAATACCACCACCAAACAAATAAACAAAAAAGAATGGACTATTGATAAAAAATGTATTTATAATCTTGAGTACATTGCTTTCTGCTTCTGTATTTTCTGAAGGTTCTACACGAATGTCTGGTATAAAGCTCCTCATATTGCTTATTTTGATAGGATTCCATCACATGAGGAATTTTCACTTTGATGCTGTTTATTATAACTGACAACCTTCTGGTATTTCTCACACAGTGTTTTGATCCATTGTGCATTCTTACATGTGGGTCAGCCAAAGACTTTTGAATGTATCTTTTACTCAAGGTTTCTTTCTTTTATCTGTAAATCAAATCAAGATGATAAGAGGTCTTCCCATGTGCTTCCCATTGACATGAATTCTCTCCATATACATACTCACATTTGCTAGAATGATCCTATGATAATGAAACTTTCCTACATTCTACATTTAGGGTTACTGTCCATTGTGGCTTCTTTTTTGTGTGGTTCTGAGGATTGAACCCGGGGCCTCACATGTGTTAGACAAGTGCTCTGCCACTGAGCTACAGCCCCAGACCCTACACTTATTAATTCTTTTTTTTGTGGGGGGCAAGGGCGGATACTGGAGATGGAACTCAAGGCCCTCAACCACTAAGCCACATTCCCCCTATTTTGTATTTTATTTAGAGACAGGGTCCCTCTGAGTTGCTTAGTACCTTGCTTTTGCTGAGGCTGCCTTTGAATTCACGATCCTCCGGCCTCAGCCTCCCAAGCCCCTGGGATTACAGACGTGCATCACCGTTCCTGGAAATTCTTGGTGGGAGATATGCCTCCCTCCTGTCCCCCACTACTCAGAGCTCACATGGAGATAGGTAAATATTCTCATTGCCTCTTTATGTTGTTGAGTGATTTTTCTTGTGTCCCTCAAGTTGCCAGATGAAACACAGGGTGCCCATTTAAATTTTCATTTCAGGTCAACAAATAATTTTCTTTCTTTTTTTTAAAATTTTTTTTTTAGTTGTAGATGGACACAATGTCTTTATTTTATTGCTTTGTATATGGTGCTGAGGATCGAACCCAGGGCCTCACGCATGTGAGGCAAGCGCTCTACCGCTGAGCTACAATCCCAGCCCCAACAAATAATTTTCTAGTGTAATTGTGTCCCAAATACTGCATTAAGCATACTTATATTAAAATGAATTTTTTTTGGTTCATTTACAATTCCAATTAAATTGGATGTCCTGTATTGTTATCTGCCAAATCTGGCAAATCTAGGTTTATCTTTCACTTAGGTTGAGGTCCTTTGTGGACTCAGTTTTACTGGGAGTCTATAGTTCCCCACCGGGTCTCGTTAAGGTAGTACTGAGCCACAATGCCCTTCCACAGGATGGCTTTTGTACTCTGACTCTCTGGTTTCCTGTTGGTTTTCATTTCACTTTCATGTTTCCTTGCAGCTCTCTTGTTTTCTTTCACACTCAGGCATGATTCAAGAGGATGCTTGTTTTATTTTCTCCAGAGTTTTCAAGTGTTTTGAAGTGAGAGGGTTTCAGATGATCTAGTCCTCCCTCTTGTAGGAGGTGGAAGCCCTGACATGGCTCTGTAACCATCATCTGAGACTTCTGTTGCTGTGTGGTGTGGGGAAAGTTAGTACACTGCTTTCCAGACTTTCTGAGCTATAATAAATGGGAGAAGGTATCATGCATGATCAAGTATATTTGGCGTAAGTATAACCACATTGGTGGTATAATGCGATACTTCTAAATGGATTTTTCTTCTGAAAATAAGCAAATTTAAGTATCAAACTTATTGATACATAATGAAAAAAGAATCAAAGAGCTCCTAAGTAATTTAAGAAAATGTATCTGGGTGCAGTGGTGCACGCCTATAATCCCAGCACTTAGGGAGGCTGAGACAGGAGAATCGTGAGTTCAAAGCCAGCCTCAGCAATAAACAAGGCGCTAAGCAACTCAGTGAGACCCTGTCTTTATATAAAACACAGAATAGGGCTGGGGATGTAGCTCAGTGGTCGAGAAACCCTGAGTTCAATCACTGGTACCAAATAAAAATAATAATAATAATAATAATAAAAAGAAAATGTAATTTGTAAATCTAGATGACTTAATTCCTTGGACTGTGTTACATTACTATTTACCAAATATTCTGTTTCTTCCCTTCAGTGCCCCTCCCTGGGAAGGTTAACATCCCTTTTTGGTCACATTACTGGGACGGGCTGGCGAGTGGAGGTGGAGCATGTGATTTATAGTTTGTCACATCTCTTTTCTCTTCACCCTAGCAATCTGCCAGTGGATATGAGGAACAGAGCTGCAGCCCACTGCTTCAATAGATATGCTCAGCAAGCCGCCACCACCACAGCCTTTGTACTTTTTAGCATGGAGGGTTTCAGGTTGATTGTTACTGTAGCACACTGTCTTGACATATCACTGCCATCAACCCTCCAGCATGGGGTGAGGCACTGAAGTTAGCAAGCAATTTAGATGTGGTCTTCTGCCACCTCTGGTCCAACAGAGGTGGCTGAAGTTAATCAGAGATGAATAAATATACAAAAAAAAAAAAAGAGAGAGAGAGAGAGAGAGAGAGATTAAAATGTTTTGAAAATACCAATTCTTGATAAAATTAAAATACATTTCTTTAAAATGATATCCCATCTATTTCCAGAAGAGCCCAAGGCTGTTTAGAAAACTGGACACAACGTACAATTTAAACCCAAGAAGATACATTAATATAGCAGAGGAATCAATGTCACCACGCCCTTGAGATAAATGAATTGCTGCAGTAGGTTACACTTATTTCTGAGTTTCCTGGAGATAAGGCAAAGGGAAAATGGGTTGGGTTATGTAATTCTTATTGTTTGACACAGGACAGAGGCAAACTCTTCAGAAACTGAAATTTTTCTTCCCTTGAATCAAGAAGCAATTTGGCAACTGGGTCTTCTCATGAGGGACATTTCCCAACTTAATGAACAATAACTCTAACTTCGGCTTTATAAAAGTCACACAGACATTGTTTAAAGGGATGTTCCTTCTATAAAACATCTATCAAAGCTGAAGAGAACAAAAATCTTAACAAAGGGAATATATTTCTGCAGAGAGTTTAGGTAATATAAACCAGATAGCTTGCTTCCTATGGCTTCCTCAATGAGGACAGTTCTTGAAAGAGGGGGCCACAGACTGTGAATTGTTAGACGACCTTTAGGAATCCCTGAAATACCAGAGGTTTCACATGAGGCTTTGACTTTAAATTGGGTTGAATTTAAATTGGTTTGTGGTTAGATTTTTCAGCAGGGATATTAAATATCTATATTCTATGCTGTTTCACTGCAAAAGAATCTGTCTAGTCAATTCTCCCAGGAGGGGGCAGGATTGTCAATGTCATTGAAATTTGAGAGGCTGATTTCTGTGTTTTTGTCATGCCAGTCACATGGGGTCCTGTAAATAGGATCAACATTTTCTTCCAAAAGGAGCATTGAAATTCCTCAAGTACCATTAATTAAGACATCAGAGTTTTGCTTGGCTCGTGGCGCATGCCTGTATTGCCAGCAGCACAGGAGGCTGAGGCAAGAGGATTACAAGTTCAAAGCTAACCTCAACAATTTAGGGAGGCCCTAAGCAACTCAACAAGACTCTGTCTCTAAATAAATATAAAAAGGGCTAGGGATATGGCTCAGTGATTAAGTGCTCCTGGGTTCAATCCTTGGAACAAGAAAACAAAACAAAAATAAAGAGACCAGAGTTTAGTAATATCCAACATGGAAGATACAACTTAGGTCTGAAAATTTTAAGGGGCTTTTGTTTTCAATGTATTGCTTCAGCCAGACAAGGACCAGGTGGATCATACCTGGCCTGCTGGTGGAGGGACAAAAAACTACCTAGTCTAAGTCAGTGCTGGTTAATAGGAGAAGGGGTTGGACACAGCCACCATCATCTCCTTTCCTTCTTGGGAAGCAGTAAACAGGGCAGTGCCATAGGCGTGAATGCAGTACTGGTCTTAGCAGAACATTTTTCATAGCTTCTCATGATTTCTGTAGCAGTCACGCATCTCCATCCACAAACTCAGGTATTTAAGAAGTATATCTTCTGTAAAATTTCTATAATTGAACATGTTTTTGTTGAATCTCCATTCTGCTCTCAGTTGGTGGAATATCTCCCCATCCTTCACTTTCTTGTATGTTATGGAGGGTGGGGGCACCTATGTTGTCTCAAGGCATTGTTGGCTAAGGGACTTCAGTAGCAGGTCTTAGGTTGTCATCCTCTATCTATGCTGGTTTTGGCAGAGACATCTTTGCTCTTAGTATCTGATCTCAGGTCATGTTTGCTGTGCCAATCTCATTCCAACTGCAAGACCCATTGGGTTTCTCTTTTTCTGTTATTTATCCATCCCTCTTGGTAATAGGGATCATCTGGCTCTTCCTCTGCCTCAGTGGATTTAGGAATCCCTGATGATGATGTTTCAGGTATGTCTACATATACCTTTCCTTCATTGTTTCCACTCTGGATACAAAGTATCTCTATAGATCTTTCTAGAATCCTGACAGTGTTAACACCTCCTTTAGTGTTGCTGGTATTCATCCTTTCCCACTAGTGATGGGGACAGGACTGGGGGTCCATTTTAGTGATATCTCAATATTTTAGCTCTCCTCCTCCTCTGGCCCCTCTTGCTGAGAGAATGCCTGTCTAGTTTTGGGATGGACTTGATCTTGGCTTTGGTGAGGATGCCTTCCTAATATGATTATGTCATAAACTTTGGGCCTCAAGTCTTTCAGCTTATGTTTTCAAAGTCTTCAAGACTATGATGGTGGGAATTTGAATCTGTTTTGTTTTTTTTTTTTCTGTTCTGCTATGACAAGCACTCTGAAGGGATGCAGACATAGAAACCAGAGCTGCCTCCAGAATGGGGAAAGTTCATGTGTAATAGGACAAATGAAGAGAATTCAAAGTTACTCTATCAAAATAGTGTTCTGCTTCAGCATTCTCATGATAGAGATAGGTGAATATTTTAAATAGCCCATCTAGGTGGATGGGCAGCTACTTGAATAACCTTCATCCTGGAAAGTGATTCTTGGGTCTCTTTGAGAATCTAACAAAAAACTTTAGAAACCTTTCTTTAAAAAATGCTCGTTCACACAAAGCTGGGCATATGTGTCATGAGGTCATTGGATTTCAGTAAAAAAATCTTTGTGATAGAATATTGTCTGTTATATAGAGAGGTTTCCAAGGATTTACACAAATCCCTACCCTATGCTTAACTTTAAAGATCCATTAACCATATTTTATAGAGGAATAAACAGGATAAAAGAGGTGATATGACTTCCTAGGCCAGATACCCAGTTATGCTGCTATCTTTTTTTTTTTTTTTGGTACTAGGGATTGAACTCAGGGGTACTTGACCACTGAGCCACATCCCCAGCTGCTATCTTCTTCTAGAGCCTTGAGATGAAATTGTGTTATCTTGAATGGTTTTGATAGGCTGAAGAGCTATTCGAAATGAAGTTAGTGTGAAATGTTCAACAATTTGCTTTTGGAGCAATCTTATCAGGAGTTACTGTGCCAACACCTGGAGAATGTCAGTTGGCCACAAGCCGGAAGAGGAAATCTGCAACTTGTTACTGTAACTTCCTTTACATGAATGCCACAATTTCCAAATCCTTACAGTCCTGATTGTTCATTTCTGGGCAAGATAGTCTGTTAATGTTCCCACCCAGAACAGCCCAGTACAGGACTCCCACACATGATGCTCTGAACTGTATTTACCTCTGTTATTTGTTTGTTTGTTTTAGTTGCTATACCTCTGTTATTGAGATTTAAGATTGCATTTGTTCTCTTCAGTTGTGACAAAATCAGCTCATTCTGATGGCAGTTTGATCTTGAACTTGAACTTCCTACCCTCCAACAAACCAGGCTGTGGTATTTTGTGGTAGCCTGGACTAATACACTATTGAATTTTTCCTTGTTAATTTTTTTTTTAGAACCTAAAATATTCTTGTCTTCAATTACTTGAGGAATTGTTATCTTCTGAATGGGTTAGGAGCAGATAGTTTGGGTAAGTTCATAAAGTAGAATTAGAACTAGTTGATCAATATTTCAGGGGAAGGTTTTTTATTTGAGACTTAAGAATTAAAAGACTATGCAAACAGAAAATTAGTAGAGAGCAAGTTCCCTGTCACCAGCAGTGCTAGAGCAGAATTGGGTTTCATGGGCATTGTACAGAGTTTCTTGCATTAATAAGGAAATTGATGGGAGACTTTGAAAATCTCTTCAACTCTAGGATTTAAAAGAGCATATAAAATGTTTTATGAAACAACAATGGACTTTTCTAACTTCTAAGAAAAACAACCTTTTCCCAGAACTCAGTGTGCCAAAGCTCTGGACAATCAGTATAATAAATTCTCTGACCATGTAGGGATTTCCAGGGAGCAATTTTACTCAATAGCTATTTCATGTGTGCCCATCATGTGGGCACTTTATAAGATGGAAGATTCCCTACTGTATCATAGTTATATGCTATGGTAGGTACTGAAGCACAAAGAGTAAAAAATGTGGCCTCTGCCCCTGAGGGAGTAGGAAATATTAAATGAGAGAAAAAAACCTGTAATAATGGCAAGAAACTAATATTTATTAAGAATGCAGTGCATGGCCTATACCTAAAGAGCTTTGTACTAACTTATTTCATCATCACAATAACCCTATGAGGTGGGTAGTACCAACATGACCATTTTACAGATGAGAAAACTGAGACACAGAGAGTAAAAACAATTTGCTCTACTTTATCCACTAAGTAAAAGCTGGACAGGATGGTAGGCAGTCTGACTTCAGAATCTGTGCCCTTGATCCCATCATTGTCCTCCCTCTCCTTTAACATCTGTCCTTTGACCGATCATGCTCTGCTTTCCTGGTTCTTCTTTAGCCTTTCTAACTGTGCTTCTCTGTGTCCTCCATGACTCCTCTTCTTCATCCAGCTCTATCACCCTGACACTCCCTGGAGCTCTACCTGGGCTTTCATGCCAAACCCTCTCTAGGTGTCCTTTCTAGGTCTCCTGGTCCTGGACTACATCATCTGGGCTGTGTCTCTTTGTCCCATGCTGCATCCCAAATCTGCAGGCTCAGACATCCAGCTGCCTTAGGTATCTCTGCCTGGATGCCCATAGGCTCCTCATGCTCTGTGTGAAACAGACTGAAAGCATCATCTTTCTCCCTAAATGGTCTTTTCCTACATACTCCACATCTTATATGGGTCCCTGTGCATCCTGGATAAGTCAGTCGTCTTTGATGTGACTCTCATATTCCTCACTCTATCTAATCACCAAGTTTTGGGGGATTTCATTCCCCCCTGAGCATTCCTCTAGTTGGGGCCCTTATCATTTCTTACTTAGACCACTGAAAAGGTCTTCCAGGTAGTCAGTCTTTCTTCTTCTAATCTTGCCCTTTGAAATCTGCCCATCTTTGAGCCACCAGAGTATTCTCTCTAAAACACAAATCTTTATGTGGTTTGTTTATATGAATCCTTCAAAGGCTCCCAATCAGTC
The DNA here is from genome assembly GCA_028644305.1 of Xerus rutilus. Lineage (NCBI taxonomy): Eukaryota > Metazoa > Chordata > Mammalia > Rodentia > Sciuridae > Xerus > Xerus rutilus. The sequence goes on from CM053404.1 coordinate 82,953,796, forward strand.
ATTCACAGAAGCGTTCCTTAAACATGTGATGCTTGGGCAAAGTGCCACAGGCCACCTGGGCACTTTATAATATGGAAGATTTCTGGTTCTTCCCCAGATCTACTAAATCAGAGCCTCCGGCAGTACAGCCCAGGGAAGTGTATTTTTATGATTCTTCCTGGGTGATTCTTAATTTACTGCCTGGATAAAATCTAAGCACGCTGAGACCACATGAGTGTTGTTACCTCCATTCCTCTCTCTAGCCTTATATCTTACCAGTCTTTCCAAGTTCCCCCCAACATTGGCTGCTTATGTTTTCTACCCTTGACCAGGAGGAAGAAATTTTGCTGATCTATTGCATAGCATGGTGAGTATAGCTAATTATGAGTGAGCTTAACTCACTTATGCAATAACTCACTGTCCCCCTTGCCCAGGATACCTTATCCTGTCTTGTTCCATTGCCCATTTCAGGCTTCCCCTGCTCTACTCAGGCATCTCCACCTGACTCCCCAGACTCAGGAATTTGTGTCTCCGAGGAGCTCTCTGCTCACCCACCTTCTCAGTCCTTACCTACCCGGTAATCATGCTCCTTCCCTCTCCTGATTTGCGGTTTCTTGATAGCAGGCCCCAGGCACTGCTTATCTTTCTGTTTCTACGGCTGGGTGCAGTGTCTGATCTATGCTCCATAAATGTTTGTTGAAAGGAATGAATAAATGAATGAATATATCTCCAGCAAAACCAGTGGAGTGGCTAGAGTGCTAAGGAACCTTTGACGAGGTTACCATGTGACCTCAGGAAACATGACATTTTATAGAGATCTTAAGAGAAAAAGATGGGTAGAAATATGTTAGTTACAGTGAAGGGGCAAAGGGTGTCGTTGGCAGAGGGTGCTTTCAGGGAGAAGGAGCAGTTTAGCCTGGCTGCACACTGGGGTTCTAGGGAGAAAGCTGGTAAGCAGAACCCAGAGGCTCCCACACCTCCCGAAAGGGGCTCTTCCAGACCAAGCCTGGCTAAGAACCAGAGGGAACAGTGCCACCTACTGTGCCAAAGTGGTTTTCCATTTCCTGGAGTGAAAAGAAATGAGTAAATCACTCAATAACTTGTCAATACAGTGAGAGTTTAAAGATAAAATTTCTCACGGAATTAATGGCACAAGTGACATGTGGAAAATCTTCAACACGGAAAAGTGAGCATTATTCTAACTTGTAACATGCTCTTGCCATTAAGTGTTGACAAAAGGGTCCTTTCCTTATCAAACGAACAGGCTTCTGCTCAACAAAGGAAATAATTGTGAAGAGACAAGCTGGATTGGGAGAAAATATGTGCAAACCAAGCATTTAATAATTTGCAAAATATACAAGGAACTCAAACTATTCAACACCAAGAAAACAACACTATTCAAAATAGGCAAAGGGCTTACACAGACATTTCTCAAAAGAAGACATATAAATGGCCAACAGATTACAGAAAAATGCTCATCTTTTCCAATTATCAGAGAAATGCAAATCATAACCACCATGAGATGTCACCTCATACTCGTTAGGTTAACTATTATCAAAAAGATGAAAAATAAGTGTTGAGGACACAGAGAAAAGGGAGCCATGTGTACTGCTGCTAGTATTGTAAATTAGTACAGCTGTCTTGGAAAACAATATAAAGGTTCCTCAACAAACTAAAATAAGCCGGGCTGGTGGTACACACCTGTAATCCCAGCACTATGGGAGGCTGAGACAGGAGAATCGTGAGTTCAGAGCCAGCCTCAGCGATGGTGAGGCCCTAAGCAACTCAGTGAGACCCTGTCTCTACATAAAACACAAAATAGGGCTGGGGATGTGGCTCAGTGGTTGAGTGCCCCTGAGGTCAATCTCCAGTACCAAAAAAAAAAAA
>CM053404.1:82956161-82989055 GCA_028644305.1 Xerus rutilus
CCAAGCTGTTACAGTTTTTACACCTATATGTGTATAGATTCCCTGCAGCATTTCAATACACTGTTTTATAGGGGGGAATCAATATTGGTTGATCGCAATACAGGGAATATATAGATTCAAACCAAGTAGCTCCTAACAGCTCCCAAATACATTTACAGATTAGTCACGATATACAGCAATTATGAGTTTTTTACAATCTACTATGTCGCCAATAAGTTTGCACAAGGGTCTATAGTTCCTATTGGTGGGCTAGGGACAGTGGTGGGTGGGGTGTAGGATAGAGTATTGGGGTAGTAGGAAGTGAGGATACGGTTATTAGATCTTAGAAAGTATGAAAAAGGAATCCAAGAAAGGCTGGCTATTATTAGAAAGGGCGACAGTGAGTTGGGGAAGACTGGTAGGGAGGAAGAGATGAAGGGTGCAGCAAGAAATGATAGCAAGAAAAATGAAACATATGTAAGTGGGAGAAACAGGACTATCTAGTACCCCTCCAGTATTCGGTTCAGAAATTCCAATCTACTATATCCCACTGTAAAACAAATCTTTGGATTCACAACTGTTGGGGATTAGAGGGTAGGAAAAGAGTGGGAGAGAAATGAGGGGAGGATAGAGAAAGAAAGGAAATAACAGAGAAATAAAGCAAAAAGATTAAACAATAGAAATATTAGGAGAAAGATAAAGGATAAAATGAAAAGTGAGAGTAGAAGAGAGTAGAAGAAAAAAGGGAAGAAGGAAAAAGAGAGAGAAAAAAACAAAAAAACCAAAAGAACAAACAAAATAACCCCCAAAACCACAAAAACAAAGAACAATCAAACAATATAAAAAAACAGAGTCTCAATGTGAATAGACAGGTATGTTTCCTTTCACCTCCAGTAGGTGGCATTGTTCGTTGCTTGCTGGACTTACTCCGCTGGTGTTTTGAGTGTGGGTTTCACAACTTGGTGAAATTCTGGGTCGCTGGCAAAGCCGTGCATCAAAGATTATACAGAGTTGCTGTCCAATGTCCCCCTTAGACTAGGCTCTCCAGAGGCTCGGGGTAGCAGTCTCTGATCTCCTGTTGTCTGGGCCCCCGTGGAAGTTCCTTTTAGCAGATCTGTGCCCTCCGCTGCTTTGTTCCTCAGGCACTCTGGAATGGAACTTGGGCGGACCCAAGCTGCCTTTGTGGAGCTGCCTTCGCTGGCGTCTGCGGCATGTCTACTACCCTGAATTTGCGCTCCCCAGTGGCTAGCGGCTGGGGCCGTGGGTCCACGCGAGCCTGCTGTGGATCCTGTGTGGTTGTGTGGACTCTGGAGCCAGGTTTCTCGAGTAGAAGCAGCCCCTGCCCGAGGCGAGCCCTGAGTTGGAGCTCCTATCCGAGCCCAGCCGCTGCTGTTGCACTGTCCGCAGCTGCTTTTGGCCACCACTGCTGGAGTCACGCTGTGGCAATGTCTGCTGGCCCTGCTGACATGCGCAAGTGAAATTTCCTGTGAGGGTGGCTGTAGGGTGCTGCCCAAAAGCTGGGTGGAAGAAGATTGTACCGCAAATTGTGATCTTTTGTTGGTGAGACTGGACACTGCGTCTGTCTAAGCCGTCATCTTGCCCCGCCTCCCGGCCTTTCAGAACCAGCACTTTAACAGATCTTTCTGACTGCAAAGTCTGGGTTCTGCTACACTCATGTGATTGACGATCTAGGGAAGAAGAGGAATATGCAGACCGCTATTGGGTAGGGCAGATTGTGGTAGGTGACAGAATACATATGCAGACAAATTTATGTGGGATGCAGTGGAAGGAATGGCGAACTCAGGCTGGCAGGCACAGATGGGTAGCCAGTTGCTTGCCTGATGTCCACTCCCTTTTCCGCATGCTCTTTGGCTTTTTGCTGGCCAATTGCTTGTGGAATGTCGATTAAATTTCCTCCCTTGCTGCTAGATATCAGTGCGTCTCATGTATTTGGCACAGGAGTGGATCATATTTCAACTCCCCTCTTTTATTGACAAAATTATTTTCAGAAATAGTAGTGAGATGAAATAAGTAATAGTGGCCAGAAAAATGGTGAGCATTTTCTTTTATTAACTTTGTATATTTAATCCTGTCAGTACACAAATGCTACAGAAAAAAGAAAAAAGGAATGTATTAACAATTTTAAGTTTCATTAATAATCCGTTTTGAAAAGAAGAATTATACCTACATACCTGCCATAGTAAGGGATGACATTATGGTAGCTATAAAGGTCTCAATAAAGCTAACACATTTGCAAAGGTACAAATTAGGCACCTACTAGATCGAGCAGTGATGTAATATTTTATTTTCTGAATTTATTCTTTAGATCTAAGACAATTAACAATTTATGAAGAAGAAAATATTTCAATTTGAGAGTTATCAAAATTAGTTAAAATGTTTCATGTACAGTTTGCAGTCAGCAAACACATCTCACAGTTTGCATTCTTGTTTTGTGGTTTTCAATTTAACACAAAATAAAAACTCTAAGCAATTACATAAAATGAAAGAATTGAAGGAATTCAATTTCCATTTCTTTCCTGTACTGTATTGTTTTCTTGGAATCTGCTGTTTAAATACAGGAATGTGTTGTACCACAGAAACCAGAGACAAACTGTGCCAAATGAGGGATTGGAGTTTCAAAGAAATGAACAAGTGTTGGCGTGTTAGGGACTAAGTGTATAATAGGGAGTTCTTTGAATTAACTTATAAAAGTAAAATACTATGTTATTAGAAGAGAAGTAATAAAAAATCTACTAATTTGAAACTTCCATATTACTAAAATTCAACAGGAATTGTGCAATTGGTTCAAATTTAGATCCCCAACAAAATAGTTCTTTGGGGAGGAGGATTTTATTAGAGTCATTTAGAATTGCTGACAGATTGATTTTAGTTTTATTACCTCTTAATAACTTCTTCATAAATAATGCATCCCTTTACTTCTGCACCCAAGGCTAAAGAGATTTAAGTGAATATGTTTTGTAGGACTTCTGTGAAGTTTGCTTACAGGCAACTGACCCCGTTGGGAGGAATGCTTCTTCTCTTTTCATTTCTTTCTTTTTTCAATGTGTTAGGTGAAGATGTTGCTTCGAGCTCTAGGAAAGAGGGTCTAATCCTCCCCTGCATTCAGAGACTCTAAGGAGGAGTAGGGGGATCCTTTTTTTCTGTTGCTACCTTTGAAGAAACAACACTCCATGAATTCTCCAGCCACAAGAAAATGAATTCTTCCAACCAGAAGGATCTTGCTCCCATTCCATGGGAATGCAGCCTTGTAAAACCATGTGGCTAAGCCAGACCCAGGTTCCCGACCCAATGAAAGCCATGGAATAACAAATGTGTGTTATTCAAAGCTATTAAGTCTGTGCTGGTTTGTTATGCAGCACAGAAGACTAATACACTGATATCCATGTTGTCATGGTAACAGTCCAGGACTGCCTACCTGTGGGCTTCTTTCATGTGAGCAAGAACTAAATTTCTTACTCCTTCCCCCTGGCCCTTTTCTCACTTCTTTAGGCCATTGTGATTTTAGGTTTTCATTTACAGTCAGTTGAACCTAACCTTAACTGATTCATGGAGTAATGAAGAAGGACTTGTAAAAGATAAATCTTTTGTTGTCAATCTTGAAAAGAGGGGACAATTTCAGAAGGTGAAAATAGGGGATGCTGAAGGTAGAAAACAATTCTCATGGGGCAGAATGGATAAAGGAAAGTACTGGGTGGTTTTCTCTGGAAACTTAAAATTAATTGATTTTAATTGTTATATAAAATTGTATATATTTATGGGGTACCATGTGATATTTGACACATGAATGCATTGTGTGATGTTAGATGCAAGGTAAACATTTCTCTCTCCTCAAACTCCTAAATCATTTTCTAAGGTTAAATCGTTCAAAATCCTTTCTTCTAGCTTTTTTGAAGTATGTAGTACTTCAAAACATACATATTATGTTATTGGACAGGTTCTTTTGAAGAAATGAAAAATAATTCATCTCATTATATTGAGTGAGATAAGACTGGAAATAGAGATTATAGCCAAATCACAAGTCGGAAAAAGTTTGGAGATTATGTTCGAGCAATAGAGAACAATGGAGATTTTCTGAGTAGAGGGTAGCATGATCAGAACTATGTCTTATTTTAAAATATGGCAAGAGTGAGTCCTCTATGGGCTGCAGAAATATATCTGGAAGTAGATTTTGTCTCATGGAAATTTAAGGAAAGAAAACTGGGAGAGAGAAACAGGTACCCAGACAGGTTGGGGCGGTGTGGCTCACAACCAGGACAAGCGATGCAAGCCTCAAGGGCTATTTCCCCACTTCTCTCTCCTATATCATTCTCTGCTTCACTAGGTTTCTTGTGGCTGGATCATTGTCCCTGACAACTGCCTGCTACAAGGGAAGGAAGGAAGGAAGAAGGAAGGATCTCTGCCAGTTCTGATGAAGATCTCATTGCTGGAGGCTGCTCTTGGAACAACCTTGGACCTATCCCAAGGGCCAAGGAGAGGGATGCACTGATTGGCTTGGCGTGTGTGTGTGTGTGTGTGTGTGTGTGTGTGTGTAAAAAGGAGCCTGTGGAATAAAAACAAAATGGTTATAGGTACAATTTGAGTTTCATGATCCTGTCTTTTCATAGGAGGGCCTCAAGGGACAGATAATACACTCATATAATTACATTCCTGCTAAAGATATCAAGTTTCAGTTGAACTTACATTTAATTTAGGAGTTGAAGTATACACAGGTTATTAATAATTAAAAAAATTATTTCTCCTTATCACTATCAACATCAAGCAAACTATAAACTGAAAAGTTTCTACTATAAAATATTTTAAATACTCAATTATTGCTGCAGGTCCGACATGTATAAAGTACTGTGTTATTCTTATGGTATCTATCATGGGAGGAAAGAGGTTTCAGAGCAGCTATTTATAGATAAAGTTCTTGAAATAGTCTCATTGAAATACTGACTTCTTTCTCATGAAAGAAATACACTTACTCAAATGAATTAGTTTTCTTAGATACACAATTGATAAATTAAATCTAGGGTCGTCTAAAAAACTACTTTACTAACATGTCCAAGACAGCTAATTAAACCTGCACATTTAACTGGGTACATTTTGTACCCATAAATTGTTTGGGAAGTTTAAGATTGGTTTTGTTTTGTTCTGTTTTAAATTCTTGGATAAATTGAACATCTATATATTTTATTTGGAAATAGTCAAAGCACATAAAATTGACTCCAAATCTGTAATTTCCATGATGAACATCCATTATAGGAATTGACCATACCAGCATTTGGAAAACCGGAAACGTTTCAATGAATGTGATTGAAATACTTCCTACAGTCGGTTCCCCGGTGGGTGCAGTTGATGCTTTCTACCACTAGATGGCGATCTTCCTCCATCGTGTATGAACGTGTCTCAAAAGCAAAGGATGCAAAATCAATCTAGTTCTTTTATCTCCTGGCTTCTATTTAAACAGAATATATGACTTCATCTTGCTTATTTACTCATAATCGTGGCTAAGCAGTAGTTTTAAGGTGGTTGCCTAAGTGCTCCACACTGTAGAAAGTGAAATTTATATCTGCCTTCTACCATACCACAGTTCAGAAAACTAAACACCATCACTACAATAACTGTCCTTATTTCTTATTGATCTAAGAAAAACACAGGATTAGCCTCATTTTTAATATTACTACTACTAATGATGATGATAATAATAATCATCTCATTTTTAATTGCATTAAAAAGATAGTTAACATGCCCGTGATTTCTCCTTGGAACGGTACCATATTGTCCTATCTAAACAATTTTACATAGAGAACAAAAAATTCTAAGTTATTGGTTATATATTCTCACCTCAAGTGTATTATTATTGATACAGTGGACATCTATGAAGGAGGAAATGTATAGGATCTGTCTGTTTATAGTCCCATGATAAATGTTTGGGATAGATGGGAAGCAGCTGAGATTTGGGGATCCCTGTTTGTCTGTCTGGAGCATTTCTGCACCCCTCTGCTTATACATGCCTAGTAAGCAATTCTGAAGATAAAGAGGACACAAACCATCTTCTTATTTATATCCACTGGGCCTTTTGGGAAGAGATTTATACATTTTACTGAGTCACCTGACTTAAAGTTTAGTAATTCTAAATATGAAAACGTTATTTGAATTTCTTTTTTTTCTTATTTATTTTACAGTAGAATGCATTTTGACATATTGTACACAAATGGAGCACAACTTCTCATTCCTCTGGTTGTACATGGTACTGAGTCACTCCAGTAGTGTAATCATACATATAGAGTAATAATGTCTGTCTCATTCTACCGTCCTTTCCATCCCCACAGCCCTCTCCTTACTCCCCTGTACACAAACCAAAGTTCCTTCATTCTTCCCTATCCCCCTGCCTCACTATGGATGAGCATCTGCTTATCAGAGAACACATCTGTTTTTGGTTTTTGGGGATTGGCTTATTTCACTTTACATGATATTCTCTAGTTTTATCCATTTACCTGCAAATGCCATAATTTTGTTCTTCTTTAAGGCTGAGTAATATTCCATTGTATATATGTACCACATTTTCTTTATCCACTCATCTGTTGAAGGACATCTAGGTTGGTTCCATAGTTTAGCTATTGTGAATTGAGCTGCTGTAAACATTGATGTGGCTGTGTCACTGTAGAATGCTGATTTTAAGTCCTTTGGGTATAAATGGAGGAGTAAGATAGTGGGGTCAAATGATGGTTCCATTTCAAGTTTTCTGAGGTATCTCCATACTGCTTTCCATAGTGGTTGCACCAATTTGTTTTCTCTCCTTAATAGATAAACATGTGCTAGGGGAAATACAGTAAAATATGTTATGATTTAAACATTAAAACCAACCAACAGAACAAGTGAACAAGCTCATTTGTTTCAGGCACAAAAACCAAGTGAGAAGCACTTTATTTTGTGGATACTTAAAGTTTAGGGTGAATTTGGTTTGGATGTCATTTGTCCCCCCAGGACTCATGTGCTGGAGGCTTGTTTTCCAATGTGACAGTAGGAAGAGGGTAGTGGGGACCTTCAAGTGGTGGGGTCTAGTGGGAAGTGGTTAGGTCATCCAGTTCTCTGCCCTCTGAAGGGATTGATGTAGTTTCCATGGGACCCAGTTAGTTTGTAAGAGAGATGTCATAATGAAGCAAACCATGAGTTTGCCCTCTTCTGCATGTGGCCATTTCTCTTCTATTTCTCTGCTGTTTGGTGACAACCAAGGAAGGGGACCCTTGCCAGAGGCCAAACAGATGGGGCTATATGATCTGTTTTTTTTTTAGCTTCTGAAAGGGTGAACTAAATGAATCTCTTTATTAATCCCAGTCTAGGGTACTTTGATTATAGTGACAGAAAACAGATGGATACAGTAGGGCTGGTAAGGAAGAGAGCTGGTCAGATATGTAAACAGAAAAGCGACACAGTTATTGGTCATGGGACCATCTTTCATTTGGATGTGAGGACAAACATGAACATGAGGACCTCTGGATAATGTAACCACACCTTGAAGTTAAGTGGGCAAAGTGTTCCCCCGTCAGAGTAGATGTGCTGCTGAACCTGCCGGTGACTGCTGTCCACTGCCTGTCAGCCCTCCAGGTAGATGTCCCCACCTGCCTACTCTTGTTATTCAGTTTTGACAGGAGAGATTGATGTGACAAAGTCGGGCGGGACTTCTAGGACAGGTGGGTTGCCAGGGGCTGCGCCTTCCTCCTGACCATCAGCACAGGCCCCTGTGCGTATGGTGGGCTCTGTTCCCATTCTCTCTAATCAGATCAAGGGAGGAAGGTGGAGCTCAAATCAGCGCTTGGTTTTTGTTTTATTCAGGGCCCATTCTAACAATAGGAACAAAAATATGCTTTTTGATCTAATTTTGGAAGTAGCAAATTAATCTTTAGTTAGAGACAGAAATAACATAATGGTCAAATTTAGTTATTGGACCTCTTTTATGCAAGCAAAAGTACAAGTGACTGAAAAAGGTTACTTTTGAAGGTGGAAAGAGAATTTAAGCAAAAGGAATATTGATTAATTTGGGAGAAGCTGAAAAGGCTGTGCTCGCCCAGCGACCCTCAGCTGAGGGATTCAGACAGGAGTTGTTAATAAAGAAGGCTGAGGGGGTTACTGAGAGGGGCTGGAGGTAAGAGGTGATCCTCCCACTGTCCCTCCTCGGCTGGAAACCCACGCAGGCCCTGTTGGCTCTATGAACTCTTCCTTTGGACATTGGAGAGTGATACCATGTCTTTAAGTGCTATTTTGAGAAAGTACCCCTCTGTCCTCATTTCCCTCTTTTGGTTCATTCCACCATTTGAATCACTCCCTTGTCTGTCTTTTTGGGTAAATCCAACTCTTAGCTTCACCTGAGCACCTGAAAATGGCTGGGGAGGAACATCCTTTGGATGTTACCATATGGAGTGTATTATTATTGCCTTACCCCAGGATGGGACAAAAAGAGAGTTTGCTGTCTATTTCCCTTGATTGAACGTCTGAAGGTTCGATGGGACATTTAAAGACCCAACACATGTTAGTGCGTATGTAGCCTTCCGTAAATGTGCTGACAAAGCAGAGACAATCATTTGGTCACTTGGAATGCCTAACTAAAGGGAAAATTAAACAACAGGGCTTACTGGAAACTTCTTACAAGGAGTAAGTGATTATACCAATATCTTAATGATGTTCAGTTTAAGCAGGTTGAATATGTATTCATCATTTTGTAAGCAGTATTATTTTTCTTGGCAAAGTCTCTGTGAAATGAAGGAAAATTTCAACTGAGGCCAGGTTATGAATCATTCAAGTTCATTTATTCATTCTATCAATATTTGTTGAGTGCACATTATGAAGGTGATAAACACAGGCTGAAAATCCAAAGTAAAACTTATTTAAGATTTGTATCCTCTGCGAAGCACGGAAGCCCTGTCTGCCCTGGACACATCTGTATCTCCAACATCAGACACAGTGATGACTGTCACTCGACACATGGAGACTTCCACTGACCAAAGGACACCCCTGGGTATCACAGCAGTTTAGGATGGGTCAGTATGGTTCCTACTTTGGGATCCAAAAGGATAAGAAGGATGACGGAGATTGTTTCAACAGAGGGGATCAGATAACCCGAAGTTCTTAACAGCTGCGTCACTGTCATTGCGTATTTTTAAGGGCATCTGGTCTTATATTTAACTGGGTACGGTAAAGTTCAATCGTCAAATTTTGGCAATGCCACATACTAGGTCAGTCCTTGAGATTAAAGCTCTTTGTTTCCATCTGTATCTCTATGGACGAGATCTCTGTAAACACTCATGAATGCAGGGTGATAGACTTTGAAGCCAAGGGTAAATAATCAGAGAGCTGACAAAAATATGACTCCTTTATTTTTTAAAAAATAGACTTTATTAGCCAGGTGCAGTGACAAACACCTGTAATCCTGGTGACACAGGAGACTAAGGCAGGAGTATCATATGTTTGAGGCCAGCCTCAGCAACTCAGCAAGGCCCTAAGTAATTTAGTGAGATCCTGTTTCAAAATAAAAAGGACTGGGCATGTGGCTCAGTGGTAAAGAGCCCCTGGGCTCAATACCCAGTACCAAAAACAAACAATCAAACAAAAAATTTCTTAAAGCAATTTTAGGAGTAAATAAAAACTGAATGGAGAGTAGGAAATACCTATATACTATCATCCTATCCCCTCAGTTTCCTCCATATTAACATCTTGCACTGGTATGGTACATTTATTACAAAGATGAGCTAATATGGATGTTATTATTAGCAAAAGGCTATGTTTTATTAGGATTCACTCTGCACAGTTATATGGGTTTTGAACAGTGCATGCTGACAGCTCCAATTTGTATCCAGCATAAGGACTAAATAATATAAGGTTTGAATAGAATGCACAGGTGAGAAGCCAATATAATTTTTAAAAATCAATTTGTGTAATACGATGATTTAAATCATGTGAATCGGTGCTATTTTATTTAATAGGTTTTTACTCCTACTGTAACATACTTAGAAGTGTAGATTAATTAGTTATACGTGTTATAATTGTGTAGTTGGATTTATTGAAATAAATGAATAACACTGATTATAAGACTCCATGCAAATGTTTGGTAATAATGAGAAAACTGTCTTTACATTTAGTCAGAGATTTAACAAGAAAAAATTATGTCATTTTTATTCAATCTGCTAGTTGCTGGGTAATGGAGCACCTAAGGCACATTTGCCTGGATCCTTGGATTTGGGGAGTATATAAGATGTATTAACTGTTGGGAATGAATCTAAGTTCTCTAACATTAAAGATGTCATAGAAAGTTCTGACTCCTGAAAATGGGGGAGAAGATGGGAGAAAAATGCCTATTTTTGTGCAAGCAGTTGGTGAAGATCTTTGTGTGAAATGAGATCACCTAGTGCAGCTCCTCAACCTGAGTCACAGGTGCCTTCTCTCTCAGCTCCATGCAGTGGTGACAACTCAGTGTGTGTGAACTTTCTTCCAAGTGAAGGGCTCTAGTTCAACAGGTTTTTCTTAAACTAAACCTGAATTTTTCCTTTTAACAACTTCTACACGTGTATCCTAATTTTGCCCTTTGGTGTTGGAAAAAATATCGTGGAGCTAAGGTCTGAAAGTTCATGTCCACACCAGGTCCATAGGTTGAAACCTGATCCCCCATGTGATGGTATTTAGAAGTAGGGCTGTGGGGAGGTGACTAGTTCTTCATGAATAAGAGACCTGAGGGAACTTGTTTGTCTTTTCCACCAAGTGAAGATACAGAGAGAAGGAACCAACTCTGAACCAGGAAATGGGCCCTCACCATGTACCGAATCTATCAAGGACTTCATCTTGCACTTCCTAGCCTCAAGAACTGTGAGATATAAATTTCTCTTGTTTATTAGCAACCCAGCTTATAGCATTTTGTTACAGCAGCAGGACAAGACTAAGACAAACTGTCATGGTGCCTCTAATAGCATTTGCTTCTAGGCCATTCCATTATATTCTAGGCAATATAAAAAATACTTGCCATGACATTGTTATGGGTTCTTCACAGCCTTGCTTATGCTCCTTCAAATATATTCGTGCCTATTAATTTAAGATTGTGATGGCTAGTATCAAAGATACACAAATGTCAGATGTAGTATTACTATTCGTTATTGTGTTTCTGCATTTGCAAGTTCATCTTTGATCTGTAAAAATAAGAGGTTTGACCTGAAGAAATTTCTAAGGTCCTTTCCATCTCTTAAAGTCCATTGTATGTGGTGTTACAGACAGGCCATTGTGGCTTCCTGAACTTGCAGGTGATGCAGAATCCAGCTCACTTTTCACGTGGACTGCTGCTGCACCGACACATCACAGTTACCCTCCTTACGTCCTCTCCTGCTTGTTTCTCTTTGCCTATGTGGATATATTGGAATAATAATTCTGTATCTGTTAAGTTAGGTAGCCCACCAAGTTCTGTATCATCTCGAAATTTATTACCTTAGTTCTCATGTAGTCATTTAATCTGTTGATGAAATAAAAGTTCAGTTGAAAGGCTAGAACAGAATAGGGCTCCTAGCCCTTCCTCTACAGTTGGACTTTGTTTTGTCCATCTTTTGATGAATATTTGAATATTTATGCCTAACCAACAATGTGTGCATGTAACTGATGTTATTATCTAGCAAACTTTTCTCTTGTCCAAAAAGATATCATGAATGATATGTCAAATACCTTGAAAAATACATACAGTGCAACCACATGTGTGAGGTTAGCACTGCTGAAAAGATGCATTTCGTTTGATACAAGTTACCTGAGTTGAGCTATATATATCATCTCTTCTGATTCTCTGGTGGCTCCTGACTCAGGGAGGTGACTTCCCTTCCTGTGATCTTCATATGTGACACATGCAACTCCTGCTGGCCCTTGCCACCTTGCTAGTTGCTCACTTTGATGGTGCCACAGGTCCATGGGCCATGGACCTGTGGCACCATCCATGGCTTCTGGTGAGATCAAGCACATAGCATTTGCTCCATAAATATTCAAAAGTTTGCTGAAAACATGTGAAAAAGAGCTAAAGTTCTCCTGAACTATTGACATTTCTTCCAGTGAAATCTGCTGCCACCATGTAAAACGGCTGTTTCCTTTGTGGCATGCACAGGTACTCTTCTTCTTGGGAGCCTGGAGGCTGCAGGGAAACACCACAGTTGTTGGGAGTAGTGTTCTTGCCCTCTTTAGGCTCAGCTCTTCCTCACTTCCTGGCCTATGTACCCCCTGAGTTGGGCATAAAGAGGAAGTCATTGTCTTTGGATTCCAAGTACACCTGATGGGTTCATTATGTGGGATGAAATTCTTTACATCATCTCCTTTAATCTCACAACAATCTGGTAAGACAAGTAATTTTGCTCCATTATAAGATAAAAATATTATGTTTGGAATATTTAAATAACTTTTCCCAATATCTTATATTTTAAATAATTCCAGGAGAAGAATATAGGATCATTGAACTCCAGAGTACATGATTTTCCCACCCATACGTCGCTGTAGGAAAAGAAATATATTTTCTAAAAGTTAATCATATTAAGTCATGTAAATTTAAAGTTTAGCATTCTTTGAGACCATTTGCTTACTGTGAAATATGATGGTGTCTTCTGTAGGAACTGAAAAGCAAGTTGGGGAAAGGTTTTTTTTTTCCCCTTAATTATATCAAACAAATGATCTTAGAATTACATAAAAGTTAACCATAATGGTGTAGCCAGTGGCTTGGCTTCTTATCCAAACCTCACAGTGAAATATGCAGACTTTCTGGAACCACATATTAAAATCTCTGCAGTTGAATCAGCCCTTCTTCTCTCTGAGTAACCTAAACTCAATACCATTCAGCATATCAGAGAACTCTAAGGATGAGATCTTTAATCCTCAAAGTCAAAAGGTGACTACTTGATAATCATCACCTTAGTTTCACATTTCTGAAAACTGGCTTAGGTCTAATTTATTTTCAGGCATGTGTCCTGCAGTGCAGTGCCCCGTTTTAGAGCCTTATAAAAAGAGATCAGCTCCAAAGTTGGCATAAGGAGAAAAACATTAGGAAGATGTTCTTGTGTGAACTAGAGTTGAAGAAAAGTCCTAAACAGATGGGCTAAAAAATGGTGACCCAGCATCTTTCAAATAAGTGTGTGGTCTCCAAGGTGACATTTTGAATGACAACTCTCATTTAGGGTATTAAATTGAGTCAATTTGACATGGCTGCTGAGGAGTGTGTGGCACACTGAAGATGGAGTCATGTACCTCCCAGCGCTGTATCCCAGCTACTAGACTGGCACCACTGCATCCCGCCACTACCAGAGAGGCATCTTAAGTCACTTAATTTTTTTCTTTATT
This sequence comes from Xerus rutilus, assembly GCA_028644305.1. NCBI lineage: Eukaryota > Metazoa > Chordata > Mammalia > Rodentia > Sciuridae > Xerus > Xerus rutilus. The sequence goes on from CM053404.1 coordinate 82,969,488, forward strand.
TGTAACACAAGTTGGATAACCCCTCCCCCAATTGTGATAATTAAGTGTACCTGACAACATAAAAACACTAAACACAACAAAGTTTTAGAATGTCACAACTCATGAACAGTTAACCTCCTTCAAGATTAATATCACAATTTGAAACAAAGGCCTTTAAATTTTTTTTTTTTGGTACTGGGGATTGAACTCAGGGACACTCAACAACTGAGCCACATCCCCAGCCCTATTTTGTGTTTTATGTAGAGACAGGGTCTCACTGAGTTGCTTAGCGCCTCACCGTTACTGAGGCTGGCTTTGAACTTGTGATTCTGTCTCAGCCTCCCAAAATGCTGGGATTACAGGCATGTGTCACCATGCCCAGCTAAGGCCTTCAAATTCTTAGGAAATGTCAGTGATGTTAATAATTAGTCTTGGTCAGGAATTCCAGAACCACCTGTGTGTATGTGGTCCAGCTCTTTTGTGCCCAGTTCGATATTTAATGCCAGAAGTCCAGTGCATTTGTTCAGTTTCATGAGTCCCAGAAGACTAATGGATACTGCTTGCTTTTGAATAGCAGAACCCAGGTCTCAGCAGTTTCCACAGACCTCCTTTATCCTTGTCTAGAGTTAATGAAATCAGAATGAAACCAAATAAACATGCTAAGAGGCCAGTGCTTTGCAAACCATGATGGTATTTTAGAGGGCCAGAAATAAAATCATGTGTATTGTGTGTTCAAGACTGAATCTGACAAAGATTAGGACATAGTATGTCATTTCTATCCATGGGCTCAGTTATGTCCTTAGAGACTCTCACTTGAGGCAAGTTTGTGCCATGTGAGAGAAGGCAGAAGGAAAAATCAGGAGCCAAAAAACCTCTTTCCAAACCCTATTCTTTCACACTGGTTACTTCAGTTTCTGGTTACCCTTACTACCGGGCATGAACATACAGACTTTAGAGTACCATTTGTGCCTCCAGCAGAGATAAAATAGCTGCATTATTTTGGCCAAGTTACCTACCCTTTCTTTGCTGTGCATTTCTCTTCTGTGAAGTGGGGAAACTAATTTCTTAATACATATAAAGCACTCCTAGAGGCAAGAGGCTATAAAATGCAGTGTTTAAAGCACATACTCTAAAGCTAGACTGCCTGGATTCAAATCTCAGCTTCACTACTTATCTGCTGTATGATGCTGTGGAAATTGGTTAACTTTTCTGTGCCTTAGTTTCTTATCCCCAAATTGGACATTAATAGAATTAACCTGATAGAGTTACTGTGAAGACTACATGCATGGTTCTATAAACAGGACTGGCATACTATATAAATATAGTATATAGTACAGTATATAGTGCTATATAAATACTTGCTATTAGATCATTACTGGTTTCCTGGAAAAGGTTCAAACATTGTTTTTAAGGAGATAGAAATAAAAATGAAAACATTTCCAATATTTTGTTCCTCTGATTCTAGTAAGTATAAAAATCACACAACAGGGATAATCATTCCATGTTGGAACATTTTTCATTTCTTAGTATTCTGGCAATGTCCTCCTTCATAGAACTTTTTCTCTCTCATTTAAGATTAGATGTTAATATATCTTTTGCCAAATCCTTATTAAGATCATTTGCTTCCTAATTTAAACTTATTGTTATTTAATTAATCTCTGTACCCAATTTGTTTCTCTCTCTGAATGCAGAAAGCCAATGATTTTAAAAGCCTGCCTACAGAAAAGATGGGTGTGCATTCTGAGGATGACAAATGCAGCCAGCATTTGTTCAGGACAATTTCCGATTCTACCTCTCCTCCCCTTTCCCTACAGCATTCATTTTAACGTTTCTGTCATTCATTTATTTATCTAGCATTTATTGAGCAGACTTGTCAGGCACCGAGATAAGTGGTGGAAAATAATGATTCTGACACCTGAGTGGTGTTTTACAGCTTTCAGATCATTTTCACATATATTAAATTCATTCAGCCCTCAGAGGCACTCAATTCACTACACCCCAGGTATTCCTCCTCTATTTCTCTTCGTGTTCCTCTATTCCTTTTCTCAAGTCTTCCATGTATAGAACATTGAGTAAGTGCTTTGGTGGGATGGAAAAGCTGGTTGGAAGAGCAGGTGGTAGGATGGAATGAGATAAGAATTTAGGTCTAGAGATGTTTCCAGTATCCTACACTCAGGAGCAAAGGACAAAGTACTAGCAAGGCATGTTGACTCTTAAGAAAGTAAGGAGCCACCTAAACAGGAACATTGACCATCAATGTATCCAGCACTAGAAACTGGGTTGAACAAGAACGAGATCTTAATTAGAATAAGTTATACTCCATGTACGTATAATACGTCAAAATACACTCTGCTGTCATGTATATGTTAAAAAAAAAAGAAAGAAAGAAACCGGGTTAAGACTAAGCACAGGGTAAGTGGTTTTCCAATCCTCTGGACCCTCTTCCAATTAAGCATATTGGAATACAATATGGACAAGCTGAAGAATTATAACTTACTCTTCCCCCTATAAACACCCAGGCCCTCTAGTCCCAGCATCGAAGTTGCTCAGTCAGATTTCCTCTCAAACTTTGTGATACCAACCAACAGACAAGAAACAAAATATACAAAATTAGCCAGAAACTTATTCTTCATTTCAAATCATAGTTTCATTCATTATTGCATCTCATGCCCAACCTGGCTTCACAAGGAACCACCAATAGATTTTCTGCCATAGACTCTCTTGGGGTGGAGAACACTGGGTGTGCTGCTTGCGTACCAGCACACAGTACCTCTCACATATGAGTCTGCATCAGATGATGACTTCAAGGTACCCTGGAGGTTCCCAGGAGAAAGCAGTTGATGCAATCCATACACTGCTATAGAGACAGACTGAACTCATTTCCAACTCATTGGAAATGAGTTAGACTCATTTCCAAGTCTAACTCATTTAGACTTGTTTGGCTTCTGCCTGGAATGCTCGTCCTCCAGAATGTCTCATGGCTATCTCTTTCTTATCATTCAGCACAAATGTCACTTTCATGGAGAGCCCTTTCTCTAGGCACTCTGGCAGTATCCCCACATTCATCCCTCCATCTCATTTCAGGATATTGTTTTCTTCATGACACTTATCCCCATCTGAAATGCATCATGTAAGTATGTAAATATATATATTTATATGTTTCCCACATAAGACTGTAAGCTCTAAGAGGGTAGTGATTATTTTTTTAACATACTGTGTGAAACATAATAGTAGGATGTTTTGATCTGAATCTGAAATGCTCCCTCAAAGCTCAGGTGTTGAAGGCTTGGGCCCCAGTGCAGTAGTGGTAAGAGGTGGGGCTTTTGGAGGCAATTGGATCATGAGGGTTCAAACCTTGTCAATGGATTCATTCATTGATAGATTCATAACTTAATGGGTTATTGAGAGGTAGAGGAACTTTTAAAAGGTGGGGCCTAGTTAGAGGAAGTACGTCATTGGGGCCATGCCTTGAAGGGTATATTTTGTCTCTGATCCCTTTTTCTCTCTCCTCTTTGCTTCCTGGCTGCAGTATTGTACCACCACACACTCTCACCATATACTGCCTCACCACAGGCCCAGAAATAACAGAGCCAATAACCATGGACTGAAACCTCTGAAACCATGAGCCAAAATAAAATTTTCCTATTTTAAGATGATTTTCTCAGGTATATTGTCACACAACAGAAAGATGACTAACATAGAGGCCCTGAATAAACATTGGTGGAAGGAACAAATGAACAACAGATATTTACTAAATGCCAGCTCTATTCTAGATACTGGGGAAGTAGCAATGAATCAAATAGACAAAAATTTCTGAACTTTTCAATTTACATTCTAATGCAGGGCAACAGACAACAAACAAGGCAGGGACAGGGAAGCTTCTAGAGTGTGGCTGCATTGTACTAAATTGATTGATCAAGAAAGGAGACCTGACAGTACAAAGGGAGGCACTTGAATCTGGACAGAAAGGTATGTGGGAGGGGGGAATGAGTCTTTCAGGCAAAGGCAAAGGAATGGCAAAGGCCCTGAGAAAGGCAGGGACAGGGAAGCTGTGGTTAAAGCTAGTGACCTCCTAGGAGAACCCCAGAAAGGTGTGAGTGTGACAGCTCCAATCATACAGAGTCTTGTAGGACTCAGAGGACTTTGGTTCTTGTTCTTACATAAGATGCCAAGCCACTGTGGCTCTGAGCAGAGTGACTTACTGGACATAGGTTATAATAAGACCCCTGATTTTGTTTTGGTGATAGAAGACTAAAGGGGTCAAAGGTGGAAGCAGGTAGGAGACAAAGAGAAGAAGTCACGGTGCCTTGATCCAGGGTGGTGCCAGGGGGATGGTGAGACTTAATATCTGGAAGGATCTTTCAGGTAGAGCTGACAGGATTTGCTGATATGATGAATAAAATAATGATTAAAACAGATGTACAGAATTGATACAAAGAAGGTTTTTCTTGGATTTATAGAAAAGACTGATCTCTTCAGTCCTGTGACAAATGATATAATACATAGCAGCACAACCACCTAGAAAGTCAGCAGTGGAACTTGGAACTCGTGGATCATCTATTATTTATCCCAAAGAACAGTAGAAAGAGTGGTGAAATATATTCAGTATCAAAATCTGTACTTGCAATTAAGCAAACTGGTTCGGGGCTTGATCTTATTTCAGTGCACTGACATGAGTGTGATAATTGTTGAGCAGACACAAACATTTCAAAATGAAAATGACATTTATTCGTGAGCAGACTATGAAGCTCACTGGGTGGTTACACAAAAGGGTAAACATTATTATCCAGAAGAAAGATTCTTGCCAGATTTATCCTGATTGACGGCCTGTACTTGAAACTGACGTGAAAACCTGCACAGATCTCTGACCCTTTGCCTATTGGGCTATACTGAAAGAGCCTTGGAGATTATCAAACCTTGCATTTTTGACTACCTGGCATCTAGGGAATAGCTGCACAGCAAATATTCATTGACCAAATGATTTCTCAATATCTTCTTTTATCCCCTCTTCTTGAATCTCTGATGCATTTATTTTATTTACCAAAGTCAGTGATCAGACAGTCACTTATAAATATGAAATTTCTGAATACGCTGAGCGCAAAGGCAAGACTTGCGTAGCGGGTGAATTCGAACGTGCAGGGAGTGGGAGAAAAATGCGCAAGATCTACAAGAGGGCTTTTAAACATACAAATATCCCTCCCTGAGATTGGAAGAAACCTGGAAAGGACTTAACAGAAAGATGGAAGCAAGCGGAAGAGCAAGGGCACCTGGACCACTGGGAAGATAAATATACAGGCACTGAAAGGTGGTTTTAAAAAATTGCGTTCGATCTGAGTTTTCTGGCACAATTCACCGGTGACTAAAGGGAACATGTGGCCTTACTATTCTGTTCCTTCAGTCTGGCCACTAAAGGCTGCTGGGCGGAGGCTGTTTTGCTCCTCCTCATGGGAAGACACACCTTTGGCTCATCCAAGTTCCCTCCACAGCAATTTCAGCTTATCGCCTCCCATTCTGAGGTCTTCCAACCAATGAGTTTGACTATGTACCCAGAAAAACTATCTGAGGGCGTCCTACGACAAGATACTGGAGTTATTAGCTCTTTGTTTCTAGGGATTTTTCGTATGGCATCAACGTGAACAAAATCTGGCTGAACAAAATCGGGTTGGGGCGGCCTTTCGGTCTCTCCAGGTTTTTTGTTTTTTTCTCGAGAACTTCCAGCGACTGTGGCTGCACCACAGCTGCACCGTTTGCAGCGGCCAGTCCCGGAGACCGCGGGACCGGCGGCGGTCACACATTTCTATTCCTCGGAGTGGGAGACGCCCAAAAGTTTACTTCCTCCTTCCAGAGTCCTCGGGTGTGGGTGAGGTTAGCGGGGGAGGGGGCCCGGCGACTGTCCCTCCAAAGAACAGGGGTCTTCGTAAGAGGCCAGTCCCAGCTCAGCCCCATCCTTTCCAAAGAGGGAGAAAGTTGGGCGGAGTGGGAAGGGGCGGGAACGCGGGCCTGGCGGACCGGAGTTGGGTCGCCCCCGGAGCGCGAGCCGGGGTGGAGCCAGCAGCCCCGCGCGGCGTCAGCGTTTAAGATGCAGATCGATTCTCTATTCTCCCCTCCCCCGCCCGAGCGAGGCTCCGCCGCTCCGCAGCCGCCCACGCCTCCTGCGCACCGCGGCGCCCGAGCGGGCGGCTCTACTTAAGCCGCGCGCCGGCCACGACCCGGCACTCGCCTGGAGCGCGCGGGCGAGGTGGGTGCTGCGCACAGGAGCTCACGGGGGCGCACAGCGGCGCGCTCGCACCGCGCTGCTCTTGCGGGTAGCAGCGGCTGGGGCGCAGGACTGAGCGAGCGTCCCGGTCCAGGGCTCCGAGAAGGGCAGCTGCGGCTCCTGAGCGCGGCCCCACTCTCGACCACTGGCCCAGTCCGGCCACCTCTTTGCCATGGCTCTGGCGGACAGCACACGAGGATTACCCAACGGGGGCGGCGGCGGGGGCGGCAGCGGCTCCTCTTCGTCCTCTGCGGAGCCGCCGCTCTTCCCCGATATCGTGGAGCTGAACGTAGGGGGCCAGGTGTATGTGACCCGGCGCTGTACTGTGGTGTCGGTACCAGACTCGTTGCTCTGGCGTATGTTCACGCAGCAGCAGCCGCAGGAGCTGGCCCGGGACAGCAAAGGCCGCTTTTTTCTGGACCGGGACGGCTTTCTCTTCCGTTACATCCTGGATTACCTTCGGGACTTGCAGCTCGTGCTGCCCGACTACTTCCCCGAGCGCAGCCGGCTTCAGCGCGAGGCTGAGTACTTCGAGCTGCCTGAGCTCGTGCGCCGCCTCGGGGCCCCCCAGCAGCCTGGCCCCGGGCCGCCGCCGCCGCACTCGCGGCGCGGGGTGCAGAAGGAGGGCTCGCTGGGCGACGAGTTGCTGCCGCTGGGCTGCGTGGAGCCCGAGCAGCAGGAGGGCGCCTCGGCCGGGGCACCGTCGCCCACGCTGGAGCTGGCTAGCCGCAGCCCGTCCGGGGGTGCGGTGGGCCCGCTGCTCACGCCGTCCCAGTCTTTGGACGGCAGCCGGCGTTCGGGCTACATCACCATCGGCTACCGTGGCTCCTACACCATCGGGCGGGACGCACAGGCAGACGCCAAGTTCCGGCGGGTGGCGCGCATCACTGTGTGCGGCAAGACGTCGCTGGCCAAGGAGGTGTTCGGGGACACCCTGAACGAGAGCCGGGACCCCGACCGGCCCCCAGAGCGCTACACTTCACGGTATTACCTCAAATTCAACTTCCTGGAGCAGGCCTTCGACAAGCTGTCCGAGTCAGGCTTCCACATGGTGGCGTGCAGCTCCACAGGCACCTGCGCTTTTGCCAGCAGCACCGACCAGAGCGAGGACAAGATCTGGACCAGCTACACTGAGTACGTCTTCTGCAGGGAGTGAGCTCCCCAGACCCCTCGCGACTCCAGCACCCACTTTCCCTTCTCCATGCAGGGGAGATGATTATAGATCCTCCTGCCACATGTCTTCTGTCCCCTGGTTCTTCCCGCCCCCTCCAATAGCTCGGCCAGACCTGTTAGCTCCCCATTTAACAATCAGCAGCCACAAATCCTCTGGGCTTCTTCGTCTTCTTTGGACCTCGCTAACCGAGAGCACTCAGATGTAGCCCCCACCCCATGTTTCCTCTATTCCGGGTCTCAAACTACCCTACCCTTCCCAGATTGTACTTCAATCTGAATCTAGTGGCACAGCGTGGCCCCCAAAGTCACCGAGTACCTGAGAATGATGGAATTGTTCAAAACCTGATTGGACGGTGTTCAGTACGTAGAAGATTCATTGGAATCTTCTCAAACCATTTTGACTCACTCCCAGTTTAAAGAGATCAGAACTGTGGGGATAATGTTTTAAAAGGTCATTGTAGTCTTTGGCTCTCTTAAAGGTAGAGTTTTAGAAGACTGAATGGAAGACTGACACTGAATTAAGACTCCATGGAGGCAATTCAGTGATTGTAAATAAAGTTTTGAAAAGTTACAGGTAGAAGTAGAAGACTAGTGCGGGAACGGTGATGAACCAAATCTTTTCAACATATAATAGAAGGTCTTAAGCCTGTAGCTTGAACTTGTAGAAAGTGAGCCTCCTGCCTGCGGGGGCGCCCTTACTCCTCTGTACCTTGCCAGAGCCCTTGTCCATTGGCTGATTTGGCAGTTCTGGGCAAGAGGGAGAAAGGGCGCTGCCTCTGAAGAAGCAAGGCTGCCCAGGTCTCCACGTGCGTCGGACATCATCATCTGGCAGTGACAAATGGAGCTGGGCAAGAGTGTACAACGTGGGCAGTAGGACCATACAATAATTAGATCTAAGATTTGGGGGGTGGGAAGGGAGGGAGGTAGGGAAGGAAGGGTGGGAAGGGAGGAGCAGACATAACTCATTTTTATTTGGAAGTTGGAAGTGTACCATCTGAGAACATGCACATTTAAAAAATATCTAACAGTAAATGCAAACCTTCAAAGCAATTTGTCAAGATTAGTAACAGATCTACTCTTAACTGGCAGTTTATTGAACTGTTTTGAATCCTTAACTTAGAAGTTGCGTATAAGTGTAGAACTTAACCAAAGAGTTACCCAGTAGGGTTTTAGTTTTTGAACTTTTATTTTCTTGTTGATTTTAAATTTTTAAAATCTATTTACTTGAGCAAAATAGGTTTGATTTTGGTTATTTTGACTTAAGATCCCTTATTAAAAATCCCTTTTCTTCCCCCCAAGCCCAGCAAATGTTGACTGCTGGGCATACCTGAAAAGTAGAAAAATGCCACTTTTTTCATGCAGTCTGTTTGAAGTTAAAGTGGAATCTTTTCAAGTGACAGAGCTGTAGAGAAATATAAGCACTGAGGGCTGCCCATCTGTACATAGCTGTAAAGTGGGATATTTTTAAATGAAGGCAAGTAAGTACTTAAAAATGAGTTGAGCAATAAAGTGATGTTTTAGGTAAATGCAACAGAAACAGGAGACCTGGTTGCCTTATGCCTTTACTCTCACATGAAATCAATTCCCAGTGTGTATCCTGTGTACACCCTAAGTGAAGGAAACAGATCCTCATCATGCTCCATGCTGTGAGGCGTCCTTTGGATATTCTGTGATGATGGAGAAGCCTGTTTTTTTGTTTCTGTCAGCATCTTTCTCTGAAATATGTTCTTAATAACTTTGTAAGAGTAGTTTTCAGTGTTTAAATTAGTGTTATTTTTCCTTCTTTTTAAAAATGAATCTTGTACTGTATCTTACTATGTCCATGACAGATGTTATGTGTTCAGTTTTCTTATTAGACTCATATGTGATCCAGTCTGTATATATCATATATAAACATTTTACATGAATCATTTAGTTTTTTAATTCATTTACTAATGCTATAAAATTTCCTATATTTACCCCCAGTAACTTGCATCAGATGGTGTATATACTATAGCAACATGTTTTGATGAGTTTCTTATATCTTTGTCTATGGGGAGATTGGGTCAGAAAAATAATACATAATTGTGAAACTAAGTTTGCTTTGCTAGAACATTAGTTGTATACAGATCATATGTCATTTAATTGTCTACCTAAAATCAAGGTACCTGCATTTTTAATCCACTAATTCTTTCATTTTAATTGGGAACTAGAAAGGCTTAGTTTCTTTTATTAGTTTTAAAAAGGTTAGCTGTACAAAGACTGTGATTTTAAGGGGAATAGAAGAAGAAATCCTTCTATTTGCATATATGTTGTTTGTTCTCAGACTAGTTTATACATCAGAACTTGTCTTTGTTTCAAGCCTGAAATGATTTAGGACTGCCACTCACTGTCCAGAAGTGATTGTCACAGAAATTTCTCTACCCCTATGGTGTTCTGTTAGATTGCTCAACAAAAAAAGCACATGATTGAGAACATCTTCAGGACAGATCATACACACTGACAGATGGAAAGACTTGTTGATTCTGGTTTCCCTCATCAAATCTGCACAACTCCAAGAGTCATGAGAAACTGCTAAAGTTTTGTCTCTGCCATTCAAGTCTTCCAAATTTTATGTTCTAAAACTTTGAGCTGAATGATTCCACTCTCTTACTCACAGATATTTTTACTTGTTATCCTCCTCCTTTGCTGCACTTTATCCCCTACATTATTTTAAAGACTGGGAATTTAAGGTTAGGGACAGTAAACCAACCTCTTTTTCTAGCAGTGACTGTCCTCTGAGATTGACTTCATTCTCTTGGGTAAATGGTATAACTGAGGTAAGACAACTGGGCATGAGCACCTTTGGATCCCTTTCTCTCCATGTGCTTTGGGCTATGGAAAGAGCTTTTAGGTGTATGAAGTGGTCTGGAATGTTGGTCATCACTCATGAGCTTGAGCAGGCTATTGAGGGTCCATTGGAATAAACCCTCCAAAGACATGATTCAAATAACCTGGGGGAATGTCAAAAACTGTCCAGAGTGAATACTGCATTAATATGACTCAGGCATGCATTTTCATATGTTGCTCTGTTACTGCTTGGTGTTCATAAATATAACTGAATAACATTAGGCTTTTAATAATTGATTTTTAAAAGAGGAATCGATGACAGTGGGGGTTAAAAAACAGGTACCATGTTCCATGTTTTTGCACCAAGTGTTTGACATGTCTGTTTTTTATATACATGTAGACTATGAGCCATATTCATTCTAACATCTTTTCAAAGGATATGTTGTGGAAAATATTCCTCGAAGGTGTGAGACTTAAATTTTCCCCCCCTTTCAATACTATTTTTATTCTTGTGTTTCTTATTTGGTTATTTGGACTGATAGCAACGTGATGATTTATAATACTAGCCAAAATTGTCTTCTTTTTCAAACCAGACCCTTATTTACATATAGGGCCTGCTGCTTCTCTGAGGAAATGCAGTGTGCAGATACTCAGACCATGGGCAACAGCAGTGCTCATGACGTACTCCAATTTTTATTGGAATTTTCCATGGAATGTTGTTATTACATTAAAGCCATGTAAGGTGAAGCTTTGATAATTTTTTTACTCTCAAATTATGGTAATTTCCAATCTAATATTCAAATTGTTTTTATACTCCTACATGAAAAAGGGGGTGAATTACAAAGCAGACATTTAGAAAAGTATTGACTGGAGGGGTTGAATTCCTTAAGTAAGAATTTATTTTATAGTCTAATCATAAATACTTTACACAATTGACTTAAGTTTTTAAAATACTAAATAACAGTTTTATTGTAAATCTAGCAGAGTCAACACTTTAGAATTTTCCCCATGTTTTTCCTTACTATAAATCATTTAAAACCTCAATCTTTTTTAGATGATGCAAGTCTGTCTCTTGAGAAATATCATATAGTATTCTTATTTCCAGTATCTGTAGTACCTGAAATAGGTTTTCTTATAGCCAGAAACAAGTTATGTTAAAGTTAACTTTGTCAAGTTTTTGACAATAAAAATCTAAACCTATTAAGACTTGAGGATTTAGATTCTCTACTGGGGCCCTTAAAACTTAGGTGGACAAAATTCAACCAAACTCTCTACATTGGTGTATAATATTGTGTGGTAGGAAGATGGATTATTTGATGAAGAATTCTTGTCACTTACATGCTTTGTGATTTTTTTTCCAAGCCAGTTTTTTTTTTTTAATTCTAAATGTGTTTTGAGGTATATAGACATTAATTGTAATGTAAACTATTATACAACTGTCTTTGTGACTTTATAGGCGGGTAAATTTTGCTATTACTATTGAATACAAATGAGGAAAATCCATTTATTACCACCATTAGTAACAATTTAATGACAAAGGGTTAAAACATTTATTATGGGGGTGAATTTAAAAAATGTAATCTATATGTTGTTGACATTTTTCTGGGCATCTGAAAAAACTCATTTGTCAAACAATGGAAGGCCCTCACAGCTATCTGGCATTCCGAAATTGTTGAAAATGTTATATGCTAACTAGTATATATCATTTGAACTATTTTCTCAGAATATAAGGGGAGAAGGAAAAAAAATAAGATTATTCAAATTTTCTAATGAAACAGAAAACCAAGAAAAAATTTCTATATTGAAACAACAATAAAAACACTGATGAAGTCTTTTCAGAGATGCCCAAACTTGGAGAATTTCTTCCACCATCTAAATGTGGTAGAGATTTTTGTCTTCCCTGTTCACAACCAGTTGTATAACAGATACTCGATACTGTTTTCCTCCCTGTGTGTGAAGTAATGAATCATTGGTTATTAAACTCGTCATGTATTCTATTAAACACTAAAGAATAAAATATTCACTCCTTTATTCCTCTTGGCTCCTTGGTATGGATTGGCTCAAACATTGGTCTAATTTCATTTAAGGGGTTCTCTAAACACTGGGAATGCTTTCCCAATTGTTGTGGGAAATGCTCATGGTGAGCATAAAGACCTTGGATCTCTCCACCAAGTAATTGGCTACCTGGGCCAGGTGTGAACATGTTCTTTCCCTGCAGTTTATTGTCAAGAATGCATAGGCAATTGACTCCGTGTGGAAGAAAAGTCCTTCACAAACCTCAGTCTCTGACCTGCATTTTTGCAGTATGTGCCATAGGTAGGGAAGCTAGGTAGAAATGACTCTACCTAGCTTGTAGGTATGACTCCTCTTAAAGTGTATAGAGAAAAGGAAATAAAAGCTGTGAGGTACACCTTCGTTGAAAGTGCAATTCACGAAGGTAGAGTTGTAGTGAATGTAGAAAAAGAGGATCTGTGTTTTTGATATAGGGGCTCCTTTCTGCATCATTATCCCATACTTAAGGAGGCATCTTAGGGGAGTTGGGAAAAGATGGGGAAATATAAGATAAATATGGGCCATCTGAATATCAGTTTTGCTATCGTCTTTGAAATTCTTCCTCTCTAAAGACAGTGAAGAGATATTCAGATTAGGAAATCACAGAAACCGGAATCTGCTGGGTCATGGGTACAGGAAGCAGGGAGTTGGGTGGTGGACCAAGCCAGGCTTTGCCTTTCCTCTTCTTTGTACTTCCTCCAGATAGCTTTTGTTTTTTATACAGAAACACATGTAATTTTTGTGCATGTGTGGTGCTGGGGGTTGAATCCAGGGCCTTGTGTATACTAGGCAAGTGCTCCACCACTGAGCTACATCCTCAACCCCATGATTTGTTTTTTGAAAATTTAATAATTTTTGAGAAAATTAAGCAATACAAGAATATCTAATAAGTAGTAAATATCCCTCTTCTAACCTCTAGCCTTCCCCAGAGACAACTACTACTATATTTCCACAGAGACCTTCGATACATGTATAATACATACCCCTTTTTCTATTCAGTAGGAATTATACCTGTTGCATACTTTACCCTTTTCTTTTAACCACATATCCAAGAGCTCTTGCAATGCATGAACATGTAGCAATAATCTACCTCATTTTATTCAATAATTACATACTATGCCATTGTCTTGATGTGCTGTCATTTACTTTACCAGGTCTTATTGATAGGCATTTAAATCTACAGGGTTGTTTCTCTATTCCCAAGAATGCTGTATTGAATGTGTTTTCATTGCAAATATATCTCCATCTAGTTTTTCTGTATGAAAAGATGCCAAAAAAGAAAAGACCTGAAGGTAACTTTTCCTTCTTCAGGGACTATAGAAATACTATCCATGACTTATGATTTTTCAACTTAAAAATTTTCAACTTCATGATGATGCAAAAGTAATATGCATTCAGTAGGAACCATGCTTTTTTGAATTTTGATCTTTTCCTGGGTTAGGGATATGTGCTACAATCCTCTTGTGATGCTGGGCAGTGGTGGCCAGCCATAGTCAGGTGCACATTTGTGAGGCTAACAATATTGATCCTTTAGAGCGGACTATGTGGCTAAGTCATGATGTTAGATTAGGTTAAAGGTATTCAATGCATTTCCAACTTATCACATTTTCAACAAATAATATGTTTATTGGGGAGTATTCATAATAGTATTTGGTAGAAGCGCTCCAGAAATGAGGCTGGTGGTGGTATGAACTAAATCTATAGTCATTAGGCACACAAGTGTGAATTTTTATGTAGCTTTTATATTAGGGACAAAACCCCTTCCTATTATTTCTAGTTTCCTTCCATTTTTATTTTGGATGTTTTTTCATGAATTAACCCACACTTGGTTTTTGGGAAGATATGTAAAGGAATCATAACGTTATTCCATACTTAAGGAGGCATCTTAAGGGAGTCAGAAAAAGATGGGGAACTAAATATGGGCCATCTGAATATCAGTTTTACTACTTGAGAGGTGTGTGTGTGTGTGTGTGTATAACCTGGGGAATTGGTTGTTTTTGTTATTATTATTATTATTATTATTATTATTATTTGGGGGGGTGCTGGGGATTGAATTCAGGGGCACTTGACCACTGAGCCACATCCCCAGCCCTATTTTGTATTTTATTAGAGACAGGGTCTCAATGAGTTGCTTAGTGCCTTGCAGTTGCTTTGAACTTGTGATCCTCCTGTCTTAGCCTCTCATGCTGCTGGGATTACAGATGTGTACCTGGCTGGAACTGGTTATTTAACAGGTAAGTGATTTATAAAAATCTGTTTAAGTTTATGGAAAGAATGATAAATTTATATAAATTTAAAAGATAAAAACTTAAACATTAAAGATATTCTGAATTTATGGAACTCAGGGATGAGTTCACACTCTCCTGTCATTAAGAACTTGGTGTGGAGGTATTCACTGGGCCACTGGGCTTTTTTTTTTTTTTTAATACTAGTTTAGGGGAAATATGTTAGCCTCTTAAAAGGCTTTACTCTGTTCAGTTAAAAAGTTTAAAAGTGCATGCCTCTTTGGGCCCAAATACACTTTTCTTTCTATTCATAGATATCTTTTGAGTAGGTGATAGAGCTGAGTAGAAAGGAGGTCATTAAGATGGCTCTAGGTCAATAACGTAACCTGGTGCTACAAGTTTCCTCCCTGTGTAGCCATTGAGCATTCATTCTTTCATTAACTCTGAGTCTCATGAGTACCTATCATGGGTCAAATTGTGCCAATCTGACAGGAACATGGAAATGAGGAAAGCTCTGGGGAGTAGTAAGGGAGTTGAATAATGATAAAATAATTGGGAAATCCAGTGCTAAGGTACTTGGAGCAACCTTAGGAGTCATAAAGGGAGATACATAAAGAAAAGTCATGTCTCAGGTTTGCTGGAGTTGATGCCAGAGCATAGTGTTAAAGGTGAAGAAGAGGAAGAGAGGAGGTGAAGAAGAAGGGGAGGAGCCTTGTAAGCTCCTGGGCTTAGTGGGAAAGATGAACTCTAACTCTATGAAACAGCTTGTGTTGTTGAGACTTGATTCAAAGGAGAGAGAGAGAAAAAAGCCCACCTTCTGTTTCCACCAGAAACAAAACCATAAGAAAACCCAAAACAAAAATAAGCCCAACAAAACAAATCAAAAAACAAAACCAAAAAACCAACCAAGCAAAAATTGTTGGAGAGGCAAGAGCCAGGTCATAGTAATTTCACATACTCTATTAAAATATTTGGATTTTGGTTCTTAGGGTTTCCAGAATAATTTTAAGCAATGTGTGAAGTCATCAGAAAATTCCAGTTTGCAAAGAGCCCTTGGGGGTGAAGGCTGAGTTTGAAAGGCATAGCCAGGAGTTAGTGGCCAGTTAGGATGCTGTTTATGGAGTCTGGGTAAGAGGGCCACATGAAACCGCACACAGATGACCTGCCCATAGCATATGTGGAGAGGGGTGGTGGGTTGGGTGGGGGCTGTTCACCTTCCTTCTCCCTTAGAACCTCTCAGGCTCTGCAGTTTTATATGAGTGAGATTTGTTCCTTGTTAGAACCAACAAGTCTCATCGTCAAAGAGAACTAAAGTCTTTAAAGGAATCAAGTATTTATTCAGTAGACACTTTATTGAGCACCTATTATTATGCAAAATGAATCCAGAAATACCACTTTATTCTTTCAGCTTCAATAACCATTAATTGAGCCTTTAATCTTTTTGAGACCAGCCCTCTCCTTTCAATTGCTCCTTTACTTCACTAACAGAGAGCAAAATGGTCAATTGACCAATTAATGGACCTTTACTTATACAACTGTCAGAAATTACAGGAAATTTACCATCCTTGGGCTTTACACACTTTACACAGTTTTATGAAGGACACTACCTAGTCCCAATTTTTTTTTTGTATTGGAGATAGAATTCAGGGGTGCTTGCCCATTTATTTTGAGATAAGATCTTACTAAGTGCTGAGGCTTGCTTTGAACTTGTGATCCTCCTACCACAGCCTCCCGAGTTGCTAGGATCACAGGTGTACACCACTGTGCCTTGCAGTCCCCCATAATTCTTGAAATACATTTAATCCCTAAGAATGACTTTTCTCTTGTTTTTTCAAAAATGGAAAAGACAAGCACAGTAACGAAAGAGTCTAAATCAGTTCATTGGAGTTCTCTTTTGTTATAGTAACTGACAACATTTTATGGGTTATTTATCATTTATTCTTAATTTATTTAATACTCTTGCTCCATTTTATTTCCTGGTTGTTTGAGGGGCAAGTAAAACACAAGGTTAAGTAAGCTTTAATTTCTTTTTGTTATAATTTTTGTTTAATCTTTTTTATTTGTTCTTTTTAGTTATACATGCCAGTAGAACTTTGGCATGTCATACATGGAGTATAACTTCCCGTTCTTGTGGTTGTACATGATGTGAAGTTACACTAGTCGTGTATTCATATATGAGCAAAGGAAAGTTATGTCTAGTTCATTCTAATTTCTTCATATAGAAAGACAAGGGAAATTGGAGATATTTTCTTGCTTTCTTCTTTGGAAAGCATTGAATAAAAATGACACAGTTTTGAATTAGAAACAAAACTACGAGTTTAGGCTCCTTGATTATTTGAGTTGCTTGCTTCTACTTCATGGTGGGCTGTAATTTTTGCTCAGCCCTGACATCTGTTTGCCCATCATAGAATGGGAAAAAGTGCTTATTTCTTTATTTTGCCTCAGGGCAAACACACAATGCATAGTACATAATAGATCATCAATAAAATTCGTTGAATAAGCAGATGAATGTTTACATTAATTCACTCCTTTTTATGTATCAGGGAGAAAAAGAACTAACTTAAAATTTGCCAATCTTTAACAAAAATACACTATCAAAATCAATAACCCTTCTTTATATTTATATATATGTATATCTACTTGAGAAATATTACTGTAGTTTCATAAGTAAATATATAAAATGATTTTGCTTCCATCTGACTGGAAAGTCATAGAGATTAGGATAAGACCTAACTGATTTGGGCATTTTTTTTTCCTGAATAGTTATGTTGGCAGGTGCTCCAGAGCCCTTGTGAATTTCTGGCTAAAGGAGAAAATGCTTGACAATGTTTCCATTTTATGATAGAACTCAAGTTCACTGACAGCCATATCAGAGGCTTTCCTCTGGGGCTGTTATTTGGTGGAGTTTTGAAAATCTTAACTGGAAAGTTTCAAGAGGTGGCTCTGAGAGTTGTAGGAAAGAATATTTGACCTCCCTGAAATGCTGGAGTATACTGTTCCAAATGTTCTGCTGGTGAGAGTTGTGGGTTTTTAAAATGACAATTGCAAGGACTTTTAGAAAATAAATGATCCGTGCCATGATGCTCTGACCTTGAAATACTGAATGTTTTTTCTTCCCTGTGCTCAGAACCACGTGTGTTCAAAGTGTAAGTTCTTTCCATTGGAATCAGAGATGTTGATATTCTGGCCTTTGTTTGGGTAGTATGATTTTTAAAACACGAGCAAAACTAAAAACAAAAGCAACAGTGGAATTTCATTATATCTATTTCTCCTCTGCAATGTATAGTCTTTTTCCTGTGTCTTAGAAAAATCTCAAAAAGAATTTCATCTTCTTATCATCATCATGTGGTTTAATTCTAGGGTGGAGTCAATTTGGGGATAAGTAAGACACACCAATACTTTTGTTTTAGTTTCTGAATCTAACAGTCAAAAAGATCTTTCTTTAGGTTTGAGTCCTTTGAGATTTGTCTTGAACCCCACTTTTTGTTGTGGACATAGATACAGTTGATAAAGCTACCAAAGACTTGTCAGTCTAAAGGATGATATTACTGGTTATAGACTATTTGTATTCCTACCCCTAACCCCCAGTGTAACTGTATTTGGAAGGCCTATAAAGAATTAAGGTTAAGCAGGGCATGGTGGCGCAAGCCTGTAATCCCAGCACTTAGGGAGGCTGAGACAGGAGAATTGCGAGTTCAAAGCCAGCCTCAGCAATGGCGAGGCGCTAAGCAACTCAGTGAGACCCTATCTCTACATAAAACACAACATAGGGCTGGGGATGTGGCTCAGTGGTCAAGTGCCCCTGAGTTCAATCTCCAGTACCAAAAACAAAAAACAAAACAAAACAAGAATTAAGTTTAAGCTGGGCATGGTTGTGCATACCTGTAATCCCAGTGACTCTGGAGGCAAAGGCAGGAGGATAGCAAGTTCAAAGCTAGCCTCGGCAATTTAGTGAGGCCTTAAGCAACTTAGTGAGATGCTGTCTCAAACTAAATATATAAGGCTGGGGATGTGGCTCAGTGGTTAAGTGCCCCTGGCTTCAATCCCTGGTACCAAAAAAAGAAGAAGAAAAAATGAATTAAGAGTAAATTGGGGACTGCTTCTTTACGGGGTTTCTGGCTCCAGCGCCCACCCAACCACGCAGTACCCCTAGCAGCTGCTCCCGTGGGCACACAGCCTCAGCCGCTAGCCACTGGGGAGCCCATATTCAGGGCAAGAGTCGCTCCAGAGACCCCAGCGGAGACAGCCCGCCGTACTTCCGCTCCAGAGCTCCGGTGCACCGGCAGGAGCCGCAGAAGGCCCAGATCCGCCCGCAGGATCCTGCTCGGGTGTCCAGCAAGAGAGAGACCAGGAACTGCCACTTCGAGCCACTGAGGATCCCAAACTCAGAGTAAGAGTCCCCTCAGACACCCTAGTGCGAGGCAGCCCCACCCAAGGGCAGCCTGGGCCCGCCCCAGTTCTGCTCCAGAGTTCCCGGGGACCGGCGGGAGCTGCAGAGGGCCCTGATCCACCCTCAGGAACCTCCACGGTTGTCCAGCCAAAAAAGGACCAGGGTCAGCTACCTCTAGCCACTGGGGTGCCCAAATTCAGAGCAAGAATCGCTCCAGAGACACCAGCGTGAGGCAGCCCCATCCAAGGGCAGCCTGGGTCTGCCCCAGTTCCACTCCAGAGTTCCCGGGGTCCGGCAAGAGCTGCAGAGGGCCCATCCACCCTCAGGAAACTCCACGGGTGTCCAAATAAGGGTTGACCAGGGTCTGATTGCTAACAGCCACAGAGGAAAGCACACCCAGGGAAAGAGTGGCCTCTAGAGAACCCAGCGTGAAGAGGCCCCACCCTAGTGCGCTCTGGGCCTGCCTCAGTTCCGCTCCAGAGTTCGAGTGGGAATGCCAGGGGTGCCCAGTTGAAGGCAGACCAGAGCCTGCTAGCTTCTAACCCCAGGGGAGCTCATACTCACGGTAAGGGTCGCGCACAAACTCTCCAGCTTGTGACTCTGCCTAAGTGAGACCTGAACCAGCCTCTACTTACGCTCCAGAGTTCCTGTTTACCAGCAGGAGTGCAAGAGAGGGCCAAAACAG
>CM053404.1:82989555-83070473 GCA_028644305.1 Xerus rutilus
CTTCATAAAAACACCTCATGAATTTTTCTATTAAAAAACCAAAGAAACACACTTCTTTTTGATAACCATTGACCCCTCATGAGGCAACTTCTTATAAGAGATAGAACTTTGTCATTAGGTTAGAAAAACTGAAACGGTTTCCTTTTGCAAAGAATTTCAATACATGCTGTTTGTGGCTATGTGTTTTCCAAAAGATATCAAAAAGCAGGTGTTTTTTGAAGACAAACAATTTTATAACAAAAATCATTAAGTAAATTCTAAGGCAAATGTAAATGATTCTGTTTTCCTAAGTACCTTCCTGATGGGAATGGGAGAACTCTTCAAAGATAGGTTTGAGTCATTTGTGGGGAAATCTATACTTAAGCTTAATTTTGTTTGTGGGCAAGTACCTAGGAGTTTACAGCTTTCATATGCTGTATCCCTTCCTTCCATAATTCATTCCAAGGCACTGCAGTAGGTATTGATTGAAGTAAAAAAAAAAAAAAAAACAAAAACAAACAATGGTTTTGCACTAAAATGTTTCATTAAAGTCTTCATGAACTTTTAGAGATAAAAAGCTGTCATGGGCAAGGTGGACCTGAGATTAGGTAAAGAGAAGAAGCCCCAAACCGCTAGCAAAGCCTAGAATGTTACATGTTTGTCATATACAGAGATGGATTGTACAGGCTGGGTATCTCTTATCTGACTTGGTTGGAACTAGAAGTGTTTCATATTTTAAATTTTTTTTCAGGTTTTGAATTATTTTTTGAATTTTTCAATATTTGCATATACATAATGAGACATTTTGGAAATGGGACCTAAGTCTAACATGAAATCGTTTCAATTTCTATATACCTTCTATACATAGACTAAAGGTAATTTTATGCATTATTTTTGTATGCTTGCACTTTGACTGTAACCCATTACATGAGGTCCGGTGTGAAATTTTCCACTTGTGGTATCATGTTGGTGCTAACACGTTTCAGATTTTTGATTTTTAGATTAGAACTACTCAACCCGTACATATATGTAATTCTTCTTTTAAAATAAGCCTTTGATAATAAAAATGCTAACAAACAATTACTGACTCCTCTGAAGGGACAGTATGAGTATTGATCAGAGAGATGGCATATGAATTATGGATTTTCTTTACCAGTATAGTTTCTTTTGTCATAATTCCCTGAGAAATTTGGTATTTTGTGTATTTTAGGAAATGAGAATTCATCTAAAAACCCACTCTTTATTGTTTATTCTTTTTATCTGAAGGAAAATACTCAGTTTTCTTGTATAACTATTCAATACAATTATATGACCAAAGAATGTGCCAGAATAGCATGTCAGAGTTGTATGCTTTATATGTCTAGAATTTTTAAATGTGTGTAAATACAATTTTGTTAATTGAAACTATGATGAAAAACAGAATCCCCCCAGTACTCTTCTCTATATAAGGAGTATATTTTCTTCAAATGAAGCGATGTATACAGACTTACCTAGTTAATATGCTAAAAATATTAAGGTGGATAATTAAACAATCTCCTATAAAATTTAAAATTTGTTAAGCTAAAGTCCCCAAATAGTTGATTGGGTTGTGGAAGGGAATGAGAAAAAGGCAATATAAAAAGAAGTTCCTTTGAATTTGGGGCAAAATGACTTGTGTTTTCAGGGAAGTGATGTGGGTATCTGGAGGAGGGAAGCAGAGATTTGGTTGTGGGGAGGTGAGATGCTATTTTAAAATCAGTGTTTCCTTGCAATCCTCCAGAGGCCCTGCATTTCTGCAAGCTGCCGGCCCTGTGGCTCATTTCTGCATCTGGTTTTGAGTTCCTGACATTGGCAACTCCCAGCTCACACACTATATCCAAATCTTGACTAAGAATCAGGCTGCTGCAGCTGAGATTCTCTTCTGATTGTTAGCCAGAGAAGGTGAGATAAAGTTGAAAATATAAGATTTTGACTTAGGAGACCTAGTTTTGAATCTGGACACTCACGCTTATTAAATCTGTGACCTTGACAAGTCATTTATCTTCTTTGTGCTTCAGTTTTCTCACTATAAAATGGAAGTACTTCATGGTTCTGCTTTAAGCACTACATAAAATAACATACATAACAACACCTAAAAGTGATTTGTAAGTAGTAAGAGCCCAATCCTTCTTATTTTTTATTTTTTCTCGAAGCACACTTTGTTGTTCAGCCAGTCATTGACTTACCTTCTCCTTTTAACAGTATATATTCTAAAGTTTCTCTTTAGTTCGTAAATGTATTTTTAAAAAATAATAACAAAAAAGGATAAAAATTAAGGACTTCGCATCTGCACGTGCTTGCACATATATCATAAATATATATTTTGGCATCTTTTCTTTTCCTTCCATTTTATTTTTTTTCATATTTTTCCTCAGTAGAGGAAGACATAAAGTGAATAAAGAGAGGTGGAGCTGAGTTGGTTTCCTGATTGGATCGACCTGAGCTGCAGTTAGAGAGATTGGTACAAATGTGGATGTTGGCATAATGCTGTCAGCAGGGGCCCCAGACAAGTTTTGAATTCTATTCTGGAAGCAACGTTTTGGTATCCCTTCATTTGTGAGCCCTGCTCTAACTTCCTACTATTTTCCATTTCTGCCTCCAAAGAACCAGTTGATCATGCTGCTTGTGGTAGTGGACTGGGCCAAGGATCTCAAAAATCCATTTCTCAAGAGCCAGGATGGGAATTACGTTCACGTTTCTCAGGAGGGCTTTCCCTTTATAAAAAGGAGTGGGTTATTGCATTTGGCAGGATACACAGTGATGGAGAACAAACTCCTTCAATTGTTCTCCTTCTCTAAGTGCTATGTAGGACCTCTTCCAGGATTTGCAGGTGGAGCGGAGGATTTGCAAATATAGGCGACAGACATGATTTATTTGACTCGTGTGAAATTAAAGAGAAATGAATTAGTTTCAAAATTTTTAAGTTCAGTGGACTTCCCGCTCAAATCTAGATTCAGGTTTCTCTTGAAAAAGATTTGGCAACATCCAACAGTGTAAAGACTGGTCCATGACAAATAGCTGCCTTTAGAAGGGCAAGTAATTGCAAGAGTTCATTTCTGCTTTGCTAATTGCTTAAATTACCTGTTTGGCCCCCATAGGCTTTTGGGTTTGCACACCCACCCTGCACTTAGTGTTGCTTACTGGCACCATCTCTCTTGGATGCATCTTTCCTGTTCCTGCCCGGGCATTCACCCATGCAGATGTGTTTTCCAGCAGAGCCCATAAGCTCAGTAAAAACAAGAACTAGTCTCTAGAGAAAGAACAGAACTTACCATTGCAAACCAATCGTATTCAAAACCGCAAACCATAATTTCAGAAATGCCAGTTCTGTTTCTTGTTTCTCATGAGACGTGAATAATCATATTTTTGGAAATGAAAACTACAATTAGACCATTGCAATAGTAGTAGCATAAAGGAATCATTTAAAAGGCTGTGGAAATAATAAAGAAAGGTTGAAATTAAAAGGATGGAGAAAGAAATCAAGTAAATTATCACCTAAAGAAAGTGGGTGTAGTTATATTAATTTATTTAAAAAATAAACTTTAGGACAAAAAATCTTTTCTCTAGATACAGATAATGTGTTCAATTCCTGGGAATGATGTGAAAATTTTAAATTTGGATGTAGCTAGTAATACATCTTCAAACTATAGAAAACAAAATGACAGTGTGAAGAGAAATAAATCTATAACCATAATGAGAGATTTGAGCACACCTCTCATAGTAACTTACAGCAAAGTCACTGAAATGGGAGAAAATCTGAAAAATGTACTAACAGATTTGACCTAATGATCATATATAGAACATCTAAGAACTGGAGGATGCATTTTGTTTTAGGAGCAAATAGATCATTTATACAAATTGGGGCATAATGGGAAACTAATAAATTTAAAATATTAAAATAATACAGACCATATTTTCTGACCAAAATGCAATTAAGTTAGAAATCATTAACAAGACATTAAAGGGAAAAAATATGTGAAAATTAAGAGAGAAGATTCTAAATAACCATTGCGTCAACGTAGAAATCATAATGGAAATTAGAAGGCATTTAGACCCACACCCAAAGAAAAACACTGCATGTATAAACTTGTGGGAGTGCAATCAAAGCTGAACACAGAGGAAAAATTAGCCTTAAATTTATATATTTCAGAAAATGTATAATACCCTTGAAAATGTAGATGAATTCCTAGAAGAATGGAACTCTCTTAAACTAACTCAAGATGAAATAAGTCCTTTCACCAAGAACACTCTGGATCCACACAACCTCACCAGAAGTTTTACAAAATCTTTCAGAGATTACTTATCTAATAACAACAAAAAAAAATGCAGAGAATAAAAAAAAGAGGAGCAGTGTTTAGAATAAAAAGCTCCTATAGGTCAATTTGAAAAAGAAAACATAGAAAAAGATGCAAAAGAATTGGACAACTTCACAAAAGGTAACACTTGAAAAACTAAAGATGTGAAAAGATCCTCAACCTCAATTCCTTCCCTTATTTTCTATGCTCTCCCTCATATATATATCTATGTATTTATATGATTTTTCCCCATTCTTTTGTCCAGGGACCCCAGTGGTCTTATTCCTTACTAAATGTATCCCCAAAATCGACTAGGGTAGTAAGCCCTCAGTAAATATTTATGCGTACCTATAAATGAACATCTATAGTTGAATTCATCCAAATGGAAGGGAGAAAGCACAAATATAGAAAGTGATAAGGATTAGAAGAAAAGTCAAAGATTAAACTCCACAGCAGTAAGGAAGGGTGGATAGAGTTAGGACAGGACCTGAAGAACAGGTGATTTTGGAAGGGATGCTAGGAAGACAGCATATTAGCATCAACTGAGATATCTGACTGCAAAGAACTAACCCCTAAGAGTGGCTTACACAACAAGGGCATACCATCTCACCTATAGGAAGTCTCAGGGTAAGTGGTTCCAGGACTGGTTAATCTCGTGTTTCCTCCATGTCAGGACTACATTAGCTTTTGATGAGTTTCCTGGCTTTCCTCTCATCCCCACAAAAAAGCTGCCAAAGAGTCAAACACCCAAAACCAAGTTCAAAGGCAGGAGTTGAGTATCAGGAGGAATTTATTCTTGGTCACACTGGCTAGAACTTGGCTCTAAATTATAAACTCATTACAGTAAAGGGGAATGAGAGTTTCTGGACTAGTTTAGACTATCATGGCTCATCTCCTGGGCAGGGGAGGGCCTACTTCCTCTGAGCATACTGCTTTTACACACTTGGACTCAACCAGCACTGTATTAGTAAGGACAGGTTGTCAGGTACGTGTACATAGGTGTCATGGTTTGGATCTAGAATGTCCTCAAAAGTCTCATGTTAAAAGCATGGTCTCCCATGCAGCGGGGTTCAGGGGTGGGCTTTGGGGAAGTGATTGGATCTTGAGGGCTCTGACCTCATCAGTGGGTAAAGTCATTGATGACTGAATGGACTACTGGGAGATGGGATCTAGTCGGAGGAAATGGGTAATGGGGGCTGTGCCTTGGAAAGGTTTATTTTCTCTCTGGTCCCTTCCTTATTCTCTGTTCTTTCTGGCTGCCCTGAGCTGAGCTTTCTTCTGCCATGATGTTCTGCCTTACCCCAGGCCCAAAGAAATGGAGCTAGTTGATGATGGACTGAAAACTCTGAAATCTTGAGCCAAAATAAATCTTCCCATCAGATATTTGGGTCACAGTGGTGAAAAGCTGATTAGCACAGTGGGGTAATGCCTGTCATAGATATAACTGACAGTGTACTGTCACCCTGTGAGTCACAGGATTCAAAGAAGAGCTGTATAAAGAGTCAGTGGTAGCTAGATCATTCATATGAGACAAGGATCAAATATGACTATTGAATTTGACAATAGAGAGAATGTTTTTGGTCAGTAAATCATCAGCCCTTAGGCTTTCTCCTCAGGTCAGTTATTTCTTTCAAGTTTGGAGGTAATGTTATGTTGGTCACAGAACAGTCTCTACAAAACATTTATTTCGCCCTTCACTGGGTGTCTCTAGCTAGTGAATTCTGTGTAGAATCTCTTATATTTGATGAAAGCATTTGAACGGATGGGAGTGGTGTTTAAACTATTTATTCCTCAAAGGGCTTCCCCTACCTCTAACCTGTTTTAGTTTCTTTTATATTAAGCCACTAGAACTAAACAAAGCTATCAATTGGCTTTGAATAGAAATAATACTTAGATCTGTGAAAAATCACTGATCCTAAATATAACCTTTAGGCCTTTTGCAATCTCCCAGAAGACAGAAAAGACAATCTTCTAACTTCTTAAGGGCCAAAGGATTTTCAATAGTTAGTAAATTGATCTATAGCTCTGAGAATGTCTGCCTTTTTTTTTCTCCCTCTGCCCTGAGGCTTAGTTCCAGTTTGTGGAAGTTTTCTGGCTCATGGATTTATTTTAGTGTGGCAGTCATGGAGTTTGGGGTTCTAGTTTTACATAATAATGTGTTTGGGATTTGGGATCCATCTTTGGAGGCATATAAAAGGGGAATAGGGTCCAGTTAGTTCACCCTACTGCATTATTATGTAGC
Source organism: Xerus rutilus (assembly GCA_028644305.1). Lineage (NCBI taxonomy): Eukaryota > Metazoa > Chordata > Mammalia > Rodentia > Sciuridae > Xerus > Xerus rutilus. The sequence goes on from CM053404.1 coordinate 82,996,090, forward strand.
AGAAAAAGACCTTACTATGTTTTTTAGTTCCCAAATACAGTCTTAGATGTTTTTCTTTCAGATATAAAATTATTTTACCTTTAATGTAAAACAAAATTTAAATAATTAAAGCGGAAGTTTATTATGTGATTTGTTCTTTAGAACTTTACAGTATCTTTGTAAAAGGTTTTACCGTAGCCTGCTGGAATCAGCTCACATTGGCTCATCACAGCCAGTTGTTAAATCACAGATTTTGTGAGCTGGTTGAGGTCATGTCAGCAGCCTGAATTGTCCACAATTAGGGTATTTATGTCATAGAAATCAGCAAACTTTATAAACCAGGTCTTCCCATACCCCGCCTCCCAAGACCGGGTTGGAAGTATTTGTCAGCGGATTTCTGCTTTTCAGACATTTTTAGAGGTACTAGGAATTTGAACCTATCAGAGTAAAGTTCAACATGGTATATTTGAAATGGAATAAAAGGTTAGGTATCAGGTATTGCTTATTCTACCAGCAGGTGTTTGTGAAATGCTATCATTTACTCAAAAATAGTCATTTAAAATGTGACAGACAAATTGAATGTGGGGAGAAAGGAAACCACAAATAGAAGGCAAATGTAGACAAACAGACAACAGAGATAAGAAAATAGAAAGCCAAAGGGGAAAAAAATCTCAAAGGAAAAAAGACAGGAAGAAGACAGTACTAGGCAAAATTGACACTAAAATTGAATCTGAGAAGCACAGAAAGGTAAAAAAAAAAGGCATCAGCATGAAGTAGTTTTGAAAATGGCCAACACTGCCAACATGGTGAAGTAATGTTTTCCATCCAAGGTGACATTTGCTGCATGGAAAGTGGCACTAAAACCACCAGTGTCTGAAAACAATTCATTTTGCCCTTGGCATTTTGGAACGCACTTAGAAAAGAGCATTATGGGTAGGTAACCATGGTATTTATTCTCCAAATGGGGACTTCTGTGAGTGAAAGGGGCCTACTCCAAAGGGGAACTATTAATAGCTTCTGGACAACATGAACTGGAGCCATTGGAGACAAACTGGGATGTACGTAACGCTGATCACAGTCTCTTGTACTATTGGTAACCTGGTTCCAAATCCACTAGGTTAAGAGAAACTAATTGATAAATAAAACAATGAAAAGAATGAAATAAATATTCCTAGTGTCTATAATTATTATATGAAACAAGTGTTTTCACATTATGAGATGGTCATGAAAGGAAAAGAATGTGATTCATAATACTGTCAACAAAACAAAGGAAAAATGAGGATTTGGGCCCAAGTGGTCCTAATAATACAGTCCCAGAGCTCTGTAGCCCTCTTGTCCCTTTGACCCTGGTTGAGTCCTGGCTAACTGTTCTTGTTGTAACTGTCAACACTGGAAATGATAGCCTCGGAAGTCCTTGTACCTACAGTTATTTATTAAATTCTTCTTCCTTATTCTGATTTCTGTAATGTTTCTTGCCTTTTTTGTGTGGTGTAAGTGGGTAAACTTCCCAGTGCCCAACACCTGGGTAAGAATCCCCAGAACTACCTGAGAATGTGGCTGCCTTTGAGAGAAGGACTCATGAACTCTCTACTGAATTCCCTGGTTCTCTATTTTGAATTCCTCAAATGTGCTACACTATGTTTTAGCTAGCTTTCAAAAATCTGTTTCTTAGGGACTTATTTTATATTTCTCTAGAAAAATCACCATTAGTTTGAGTCTCATAGCTTCTAGAAAGGGGATGTTGAATTATGCACCTCACTTGCACCCCGGTATCTGGGCATACTTTTCTCATGATGCAACATCTAGGGCCTGCAATGTGATTTCACGCTCTGGTGCTCTTGCCACATCTTCCAATGTATTCATTTTGTTTTTCAGGAAATGGATCAGCTTCTTTAAAAATTCAATATCTGAGACAAAGGATTCAAACAACCTTTTCCTGGCAACTCTCTCCACATGTATTTTCCTAGAAATGTTAGGGTCATCTTTCTGTAAGGAAAGCTCTGGGAAGACTGTGCTCCCGTTCGCTTCAACATCACAGTTTGCATGCCATATTGGCATTGTCCAGTAGACCTTTCTGTGGTGATGAAAATGTTCTCTATCTGCATTGACAAATGTAATGGCCATTTGACAAATTTGGCTCTTGAGTACTTGAAATATGACTAATGTAACTGAGAACTAACATTTTAATGTAAGTTCATTCAAATGTAATTAGCCACAGGTGGTAAATGACTATGGTCTTGGATGGTACAACTTAGTACCAACCCTGTGGCTATAAAATGTGACTGTTCATTGATGCCCTTGCCACAGTCCAGTATTTCAGCAGTATTTCTCAAACTCAGAGTGAACACATTGATTCTACTGAGATTGTATAAAATCTCACTGTAATTTCCCATAATATCAAGGAGCTTAATTCAAGAGGGGCCAGTTAGTCTATGGTATAGTTGAATATTTCTTCAGAATTTGGATTCCTCCTGGCCACCTACCATCCCAATAACAAGCATTTCTGTAGGCTCTCTGATGTAATGATGTAGGAATAAAATAATAGGGTTCATCATAATATCGTGAATATTGTGTGATTATAATTTAAATTAACACTACAAATACTGTCATCATCCATCTCAATCCTTGTCTTTATTATAACCAATGGAATTTCCAACTCACTCCTTGAGAGTGACTGAGCATAGGTCAGAAGTCTATGCTTTAGCTATTGAAAGTGCCAGATGCTCCCTCCAGGAGGGTGAGTTGAGAACTCTGACTCTGGGCTTCATCTGGTGGCTGCTCCTTTTTTTGCCAATATCATTTTCCTCTTCATAGATGTATCATCATGAACTCCCAGCTCCACCAAAAGGAAGCATTTTATATTTTCCATGAAGAAACAGTCTCAAACGGCCAGGCTTGGCCTCTATGACTCTCATCCCTAATCAGAGTTCATTGTCCCAGAGATGGGTGATAAGGACAGCCAATTCATAGGCTTCCCAGATGCCTATACCATATGGCCCCAAAAGATGAGCTGTGCCAACCTCATTTCTGCTCTCAGTAATATGATCTGTGAATCATCATGATGGGGGAGAGACCAACCATGGGGGAAGAAGTTAAAAGATTGCTTAGAGAAAATACATGGAGTATGTTGTGCCTTGAGGGAGCAGAAACAGTGGGGAAGGGGAAAAGCAGAAGCTATGAGTAAGCAAAAGACACGAGGCAGCGACAGGCAAACACACCAGCACACAAGGAGTCAGTCTCTGGCTAGTGGAGAATGGTAGAGACACCAAGGGAGCAGCAGGACCACTGGATGGCAAAGCCTTAGAAAGAGCAGCCACCCACCACTGATAAGGTCCTTGTGTGGCGAGTGGCCTTGTGGATGATGCTGGTCTCCATGAACCTGACTCTAGCTTTCCATTTCTGTGAGAGGAAGGGATGTTGGTTTTTCCTGGGTTTACTAGTATAGATCTGTGTTAGGGCTTTCCACAGAAACAGAACCAATATTATATGTATGTGTGTGTGAATATGTATACACACATCTACATATCTATATAATGTATTTTGTCTCCATTATCTATCTACCTATCATCATCATCATCATCATCATCATCATCTAGCTGTAGAGATATTTATCTTAAGGAATTGGTTCATGTGATTTGTGGGAGTATAAAGCCTCAAATTTGTAGGGCTTGAAATTTTGAAATTCCAGTAGGAGTTTATGTTGCCGTCTTGAGTCCAGGTCTCACAGGGCTTCAGGCTGGAAACTCTAGAACTCAGGCAGGGTTTCTTTTTACCTTCAGTACTAGGGATTGAACCCAGGGCCACTATACCACTGAACTACACCCCCAGCCCTTTTTATTATTTTTTGAAGACAAGGTCTCACTAAGTTTTCCAAGCTGATCTTGAATTTGCAGTCCACTTGCCTCAGCCTCCCAAGTAGTTGGGATCACTCACAGGTGCCGCTCCTAGATAGAGTTTCTATATTGCTCTTTTGAAAATTTTTTCTTTCTGAAATCTATTTTTTTTTAGAACTTCAACTGATTAGCTGAGGCCTGGACACATTAATCTGCTTACTGATTTAAATATTAATCAGAGTAGCATCTAGACTGGTATTTGACCAAACAACTGGACACCATAGCTTAGCCAAGCTGACACATAAAATTAATCATCAAAGGATCCTTAACAAAAATCTGTTGCTTGAGGGAACTTTATTCTTAGTACTTTGCTTAAATTTATCAGCTATTAAGTGGTAAAGAAGGATTTGAACCCAGCAATCTGACTGAAACCTTACATTTTAACCACTAAAAGCTTATATCATTTTGCCTTATATCTAAAATTAGCTGATGTCTTATTTATTCTACACTCTGTTAAAATCATTGAATAAATGAATGAATGAATAATCAGAAATATATGATTTATCTTGACAATCAAATTATTCTGCAACTCTAGTTGCTGCTGTCAGAGACCAAAGACACTGAGATCACAGGTCTTACCTGGTAGAGTAATTTCTGTTCTTTCAAATAATTTCTCTTTGATGGTGGTATTTTCAATTATTAATGTTGCCCCTTTCCCTTTTCTGCATAGCTAATTAAGGACTGGTTGTGACTATGAGCTTGGTAGGCAGAGGAGGAGCCTGAGTACTGTGTTGGAACTCAGGCCCAGACAATGGCATGTTGCGGGTGACCATGGGGAACAGCTGCCACAAACAGCTCCTGCTGGCAGCCAGCAATTAGGAGAGAGGAATCTTGGAGTTCAGTTTGAACCAACCCAGTGGGCCATCTGGAGAGCCAAAAGGCATGGCTGTGAATCGTGATGAGTATCCCAAGAAACATAGTGTGTGTGTGTGCATGGGTGTAGGCACACATGTGATGTGTTTGGAATGTTTTAGGTCAGGAATCATTTTATAGAAGGGGTGTTACAATAGGGTCTATTATCTTTTTTTGGGGGAGGAGAGGATACCAGGGATTGAACTCAGAGGTACTCGACCACTGAGCCACATCCCCAGTCCTATTTTTTGTATTTTATTTAGAGACAGAGTCTCACTGAATTGCTTAGTGCCTTCCTTTGCTGGATCCTCCTGCCTTAGCCTCCAGAGCCACTGGGATTATAGGCATGGGTCACCGCGCCTAGCGAGGGTCTATTATCTTTGCTTGTATTTTAAAGTTTAGAAAGAACTGACTAGTTTAATTCAATGTACTGCTTAAAGACAATCAGTAAAGACATGTAAAGCCCCCCCCCGCCCATATCCCAACAGTCTAGATGTGATATTATAAGCAGATCTATCTATCTATCTATCTATCTATCTATCTATCTATCTATCTATCTATTCATCCATCCATCTATCCATCCATCCATACCCACACAGTATTGGGACAATACAGATTGATAAAAGCAGCTAGCAGGAACTCACTTATCTTAACTATAACTCTGTAGTAAAGAATAGTCACAGGCTTGTGCGAGATTTGAAAGTTTCCTCATATTGATTTTTTTTGGCTTTAAGCTTGATGTAATTATTGATGATTTATGAATAAATTGAAGACATCAGTAGCTATATTTCTAGTTCATAAAATGTGTTGTTCATCAGTGGAGTACTTTAAATAAAAGCACTTCAAAATGAATAGTTTCATACAAATATAAGAACTATAGCAACCATTCATTCAATACATATATACAGAGATCTTATTCTATGTTAGGAACTATGCTACTTGGATGAAAAATAAAAGACAGGTGAAATCCCCCTTTCTTTGTTATCTTTGGAGGGGAGTGAAGATAATTGGAAGATTCTTTTTAGTTTTTACTGCTTAAAGAGTATGTGATTTCAGGTAGGTGTAGAATGAAAGGTAATATCTTTTGGGGACTATGTCACAGGATGGCTATGAGAATCAAATGTGATAATTGTTGTAAAATGTAAAAAGTACTATCTAGCTATGATCCTGCTATGCAGTAAAAAAGAAATTGAAAGAAGATTGAATCATGAAAGCTTCTTCAAACTAAGGAGAGTGATAGAGGGAAAAAAGACAAGAGAGTTGAAGATTGGCAGGGAGAGAGGTAATAGAAAAATGAGAAGTTATGTATGGGAAATGAAAACTAGTTTTATCAGAAGTATTTCAAATTTTACCCAGTTTAATATGTTAAACTCAAAGTTCATATTCTAGCAATATGTCCTGCCAAACTGAGGTTAAAAGTACATTTAATGGATGGAATTGGAGAATATCATGCAAAGTGAAGTAAGCCAATTTCAAAAAACCAAATGCCGAACATTCTCTCTGATAAGTGGATGCTGATCCGTAATGTGGGGGAGGACACGGGAAGAATGGAGGAGCTTTGGTCACAGAGGTGGGAGAGGGGAGGGGGCGGGAGGACAGTAAAGATGGTGGAATATGATGGACATCATAGTCCTAGCTTTATGTATGACTGCATGTATGTTGTGATTCTACATCACGTACAACCAGAGAAATGAAAAGTTGTGCTCCATCTGTGTATAATGAATCAAAATGCACTCTGCTATCATGTAAACCTAAATAGAATAAATAAATAAATTTAAAAAGTACATTTAAAAAGAAAAGACCCTCTAAATTTGTATATTAAAATTTTAAACCTAAATTTTAATCTAATTCTACAGTTGATCTCTATCACAAAGACAGCTGGACATGGTAGTGCAGAACAGTCATCCTACTACTTAGAAGACAGGGTGATTAAAAGTTCAAGGCCAGCCTGGGCAACTTGGAGAGACTCTGTCTCAAAATAAAATAAAAAGGGCTGGGGATGCATGTCAGTGGTAGAGAGCTTGCCTAGAGCTTGTGTGGCCCTGGGTTCAATCTCCAGTACCACAAGAAAACACACACACACACAAGACAGGGCTGATAAAATAGCTTGCATTTTCACTTTATCCTGATCTTGTCTTTTTAATGACTTCAATCAAAAAGGTCTTTGCTCCGGACTTGGAGAAAGGGCCACTGCTGCCACAGAAGAGAATCCACCCACTTGGCAGTGGATTTCTAGTTGTGCATGGGAGCACATGTTTGGGCTAAGCTTTGACACCCAAGCTTCACATTTCTAAAGAGCAATTCTTGCTAGTTGATATAATTGTTTTGTTGAAGGAAGTCAGACAAGATTACATGCTTCATTGATGGAAGAATAAAGGTAAGGTAGGGAATCTGGCAAATGTTGAGAAGTACATTTTCCAAAGTGAATATGAAGCTTCTCCATTTTTTTGGATTCTCTTAGACTTTTTTTATTGAAAATTCTAATCTTATTCCAAGACTAAAAGAATATATTGCTTCTTTTTGGACAACATATAAAATGTTTAAGGGAAAAATTATTTGATTATTATTTTACTCTGGCAGGTAGAGAAGCTGTCCTTTTCATCAACAATATAAATAAGTTTGATGTTGAATTTGGAGTTTTCATAAAAGCAGAAACTTGTTTGTCTGTCATTTTGATGATATTTATTCAGTTGTCTCTTCTTTGGTGTCCAGCACTTTGGCTAATCCTTTATAGTTCTTTTCTTGATTTAAACTCTAGTTTTTACTTTGATTCACTCATGAATCTAAAACATTTTTGCGGAAATAAAACTTTTGATATTTAAGGTATGTTTTAATGATTTATTTTCTTCTGGAATGACTAATTTTCTCAAGCAAAAAATGCCAAGTCATATTCACACTTTCCAAGCATTATATGACGGATTTTCTCCGAGCATGAAGAATTTCTTAGGGCACAAACTTGGAGGATCATAGACACCAGGGCCTAAGAAACTGCAGGTGTGTTATCTGCAGGGGGAACAGCTTATCTTAAATTTATGCTGCAATCAAGTATAAAGGTAGATAAACCCTTCTTCCATGGTCACCTTAGGGAAGAAAAGGACAAATGAATGCTTATTGCTTTGTGTCCCTTCTTACATATCTCACCAGAAGATTTTCCCTGTCAAAGCATCATTGCTAAATTTATCTCAGAGCAACTGCTGTTTAATCAAATCTTTGCAAGATTTAACTCTAGTATTTTAAAAAGAAACATTATTCAGGTTGAAAGGTTTTATTATTGTCTTTTGAATAATTCCAGGAATAGTTCATAAAATATTTTGGTCAGCAAGTGTTCCAGACTAAGTCTCAGAGATTAGGTTGTCAAAAATTAAGACAGAGAGTTACAGAAACCAGGTCTGCTATGGTTTTACTGTTACTGTGTCAAGTTGAACAATCACTTCATGTTATTTATTTCAGAGAATGAAGCATGGAATAAATTCCATTTTGCTAAGGTTCATTTTAAAGTGAGAGGATCATCTTTTATGGAAAAATTTAAAAAACATTAATTCCTGATGAGGTGAAGAGGTGTAATTTTTTTTTTCTGTCAAACACATACTAACCCTTTCTTTCTTTCTTTCGTTTTCATTTTTAACCCTTTCTTTAGCGAATTTTGTCCTACTAAAATATATATATAATCATTTCTTGATTTTATGTCCAATTTTCCCCCTAGTTTTTTAAACTGATAGAAAAAAGTGCCCATTCCTTTCCAAAAACTTCAATATGAGAAAAATAAATAACTGAGAGATAAACTGACTTATGACATCTGTATCATTTGGAGATTTGGAAGAATAAAATAAAGTTTAAAAAAATTTGCTTATGTGTTTCCTCTTTCTTCCCTACTATTTTTGCATAATTTAACACTTATAATTTCAAAACTGAAACTCATCTCAGACATCAGTACCAAAAGTTGAGCCCTCACCAATTAAATTATTACTGTACATTTTACAAATTCTTATAGTTTCATTTGGAGGTCTCAATTTCTATGTATCATACCTATAAGCATGATAAATAGAAATCGGTTTTCAAACTGAAGAGAATAACAAACCCAACTACAAATTTACTTATATTTATTTGTTTCTTTTTATTTGAAGTTGACAAATTATAGTTGTATATATTTATGGAGTTAAAAGGGATGTGAAGATTTATGGAATTGTGGAATAATTATATCAATCTAATTAATATATTTATCACCTCAGATATTTATAATTTTTTGTGGTATGAACATTTGAAAATTCTCTCAGTGATTTTGAAATGTACAGTACCCTGTTAACCATGTACACCATGCTATGCAATAGATCTCAAAAAACAAAGCAAAGCAAAACAAAACAAAAAACACACAAAACAAACAGACCTCACTAAAACAAAAAGGAACCACCCAAAGCTTATTTCTCCTTGCTGAGACTTTTCACCCTTTGACCATCATTTCTCCCAGTGATTTGATCTTAGTAGAGAAGGTAGCAGAAGTTAGACACGTTTATTCTTCCATATTCTCAGCTGGATGTTACATAAAATGTAGGACTTTAGGATGGAGGTCCTAGATATGAATAGATGAGATGAGTAGAATTTCACTTTGGAGAAGAAATAAATGCTAACTGGTTAGTCATAGTTTACTCTATTTTTGCCCCTAATGATTTCCAAGATTTTTAGGGTACAGGTAAGAATCAGAAAAATACATATCTATTACATATTGAGAACACTTTATTATGACCAAAACCTTGGAGCACTTGGATCAAGCACTGGGTCCCCCAAAGCAATGTAATATAGTACACAATTTTTTAGTTAATGGACTTTTCATCTGGACAAGTTGGAACTTTTAAAATGAAATTAGTCCTTCAATTGCATTATTATTTAATCAAAGGAATGAGGAGCAGTAGAACTTTATCTTTTGCTTTTTTTGCATGTCTAAATTTTAAGTTTTGGTTATATAGTAGATCTTCAGTGTTTCAAGTACATCTTCTTCTTTGAAAATGATATATTGACATGGAATGCCTTTCTAAGGAAACTGATGGGTTGTGCTAGGGAGGCTACAAATAATTGGATTTTTCCTACAATATTAACAATTATTATAACAGTTACATGTTTGCTGTAGCTCTTATCTACTCTCCTAGAATCAATTTCATTTCCTTTTTTTCCACCATACAAATATATATATATATGGAGAGAGAGAGAGAGAGAGAGAGAGAGAGAGAGAGAGAGAGAGAGAGAGAGAGAGAGAGTATAGTTGTTCTTATAGGACTGGAGAATTTTAGCAATATGAGTTGGACACAGTGGAGCACATCTGTAATCCCAGTGACACAGGAGCCTGAGGCAGGAGAATAGTGAGATCAAGACCAGCCTCAGCAATTTAGTGAGGCCCTAAGCAACTTAGGGATACTCTATCCCAGAATAAAAAATAAAAAATAAAAATAAAAGACTGGGGATGAAACTCAGTGGTAAAGCATCCTTCGGTGCAATCCCTAGCACAAAAAAAAAAAAATTTTTAAACAATATGTAAATAGCTTTTAAGCTAATGAAATGAATATGTCAAAAGATTTTTTTCTCCATTTAAAATTATAATAGTTATCCTCTGAGTTCATTTCTCACCATGATAAAGGCAATTTGAGGATGGATTCTTTTTTTTTATTGTTGAAATATGTATCTCTGAAAAGTCAAGGTGTATGCTATGGTTTAGATATGAGATGTCCCCCAACATTTCATGTGTGAGACAATGAAGGAATTTCCAGAGGTGAAATGATTAGATTATGAGATGTGTAACCTGGTCAGTGGATTAATTGAGCCAGATGAGCCCATTAAACCTTTGTTGGCACCAGTCCACTTGGTGAAGAGATGTGACCCCTTTGTGAATGGCACAGTCTGCTCAGGGCTTTGATTCACTTCTGACCCTTTTCTGCTGAAGCTCCCCATCTACTCCTGTGGCCATACTCTGTGCTTTGTCCTCACTCATATCTTTACTGCTGAAATTATATTCAGGTGTTTGCTGTTTTGGGCGGAGCCTCCTGTCCATCTTACTCTTAGTCTTAATTGACTCTCCAGATCTTTAACTACTCTGCTTTCTCTTTGTCACTCACCTTCTGTCTCATTTCCTAGCCTGCTTAGAGTTTATGTTCTCTCTTTTGACAGTATGAAATCTTTCTTTCCCATGTAACTTCTTTCACATCTGCTTGGCAAACTCCCAAGCCTAGATGAATCCAACTGTCAGTCTTCAACACCTGAGTTTTGCTCATTAGAAAATGTCTTCACCAAATAGATTGGTGCCAACAAAGTTTTAATGGGTTCAACTGGCTTTTCAGTATAGTCATGAATCTCTTAACTATGGAGATGTGTTTTGAGAAATGCATTCTTTGGCACTGTTTGTTTCTTGTGAGTACATTATGGAGAGTATTTATGTGAACCTAGATGGCTGTAGCCTGCTATGCACATATAGCTAATTGATTCTAGGACTGTGATGAACAAAAGAACACAATTAAATCAAGCACAAGAGAAGATGCAAACAAGAGATGGAGAAAACATGGGCTATATGAGGTTGCTGTTGGCATAATAGCATACTGTTTTACAGTAAACTCTCTTTATAAGTAGGTGTATGTTCAAATCTCCTAATTTTCCTTATTGAATGCAAAACCTATCAGTATCCTTTGGGATTACTTTTATTGTTTTTCAGTTTCAAAATTTTCCCTTATAAGAAGACAAATATCCTCTTATATTTTCTTCTACATTGTGATTTCTTTTAAAAAACATATTTACTTAATAAATGCAGGATTTATGTTCATAGGGGGTGTGCAGTAAAAATATTCAAGTAATTGTTTCCCCTAATAATTTTTCCAGCATAACGGCTGAATCTCTCTCTCGCTCTCTCTTTTTTAAACTTCCTACTGATTTGAGATGCCTCAGATACCACACTAAGTCCTCACATATACTAGCAGCTCTTTTAGGATCTTTCCCCTCCCTATTCACATGCTTGGTGCCTGAGCTAAGCTTTATAGTATGCTTTCTATAAATGATGTGGCTTTATGGTATGTTTTCAAATCCAATTGTGCAAACTTCCCTAAGGTTCTTCTTTCTGTCATTTTCTCTAGCTCTTGACACCCATTTCATTCCTAGATAAACTTTAGGGCCATTTTGATAAATTTATTTTCCTAAATTTAAAACTATAAGCTATCAGTAAATTGGAAAGAACCAAAAGGACCACATTTTCAGTATTCTTACCCAGGAGCATGGAATGTATCTTCATTTATTTGAGATTCCTTTTATGCCTTGTGAGGAAAAAAAGGTGAGGACTTCTTTATAGATAGGTCTGCTCATTTCTTCTTCAAGTTGTGCTTTGGTAATGACAGTTCAAATTTGTGATGTTGAAAGAAACGTGGTAAATTTGGTCCCAGCCTCCAGTGTGGTGGGAGTAGCTTGGACAGGAGAGCTGATACTCAAAGTCTAGTGGGAGGTGGCATAAAAGTGCTTGGAGGTCTTTCTGGTCTATGGCAGGATCCCAGGCAGTAACTAAATAAAAGGGGTTACATTAAGGACTGTAAAAGTTGTTTGAGCCTCTGTTAAATGTGTGGGTTTAGGGAAGAGTAAGGAAACAGGAAGGCTTAGTCAGAAGCTGTATTAGAAAGTTGAGTATAGTGTGCTCAGCAGTAAGGTAAGGTCAGCACCAGGGAAGGGCACTGCTCAGCTCTGGTTCCCAAAGCTCACACAGGCTCTCTAGATGCTGAGTTTCTTACCATAGGACTGATTTGAGACCTTAGCAACCTCCTCCTCTGTTAGTGTTACTTTGGAGTATGCGTGGAGCTTATAGGTATGTGGGATCAGACCAACTCCAGTGGTAACAATGGTAGGGTGTCATCAGAGAGGAGGCAAGAGAGGTAATTTGGGACTGGGCTACAGAAGGCTTTGTCCAAGGTTGTACCTGGTGAAGAGCTCTTGAAGAGAATGAACTGATTGTGCAGTCAAATTAAAAGAAAACCAAATAAATATAAAATGTTCATATTTATCAGTTAAATTTTTTGAACAATATTGCTTCATGTATATAAAAGGAAAGGAGATGAGTTTTAAACCAAGAATTAATTCTTAGTCTAGCTGCATGTGGATTGTACTTTATGGAAATTTTTGAGTGGGTAGTTTCTTGGGTTGTCTTGTGGCCTCCTGATTCTCTCTTCTGAATTCTAATCTTTTGCTTTCAGTATATTCAGGGAAAATAAACTAATTTTAGTATTAGCCTAATCAAAATACAGGAAGGCAGATCTGTTGTAATAACATAATATGGCATTATCCAAAGCTTAATATATTTGTATCCTGCTTAAGGCAAATTTAATATGCTAAAAGATACTTACATAAAAAAATCAATTGGAGGATAGTTATTTGCTTTGCAACATGCTCATCATGTGATTTCTGTTAAAAAAAAAACAATGACCTGATTTCCTCTAGGGCATTTAAAATCTGATTTGGTGTATTAAATCAGATTTTATAAACACATTTATTCTAATTAATAATCAAGTGGGACTAGTTAATAAGGATGAATGCACATGTTTTGAGTTTCAGCTTCAAAATGTCCACATGAAACTCAGATCTCTGGCTTTGGCAGATCAAGAGGCCAGTTTAATTAACTGCAAGCCAAGTAAGTGTAAGGTGATGGGGTAACATAGATACCAAAATATGGAAATGCCATTTGAGCCTTACTAGAAGCCAAGAATGGAGAGTGAGAGAGAGAGAGAGAGAGAGAGAGAGAGAGAGAGAGAGAGAGAGAGAGAGAGTCAGCTACTCCACCCACAGCACATCTGGACATTTCCAGCCCCACTTTCATGGGGAACTTGACAAACTTCTGGCTGGGGAGGTGTGGGGGCAATTACTAGTAGATGAGCAGAGATGAGTAGAGAATTCCTGGCTTGAAAAATAGGGGGAGATGTTGACTTCTTAAAATTTCAGATGAGTAACCATTTGGAAGCAAAATTGGATTATTTGTTTTTGCTTTAGGCTTATAATTCAAAGTGGGAACTATAGGGAGGCAGTTTCCCTTTTCTGGATATTTTAGGGGATCTTCTTTTATGAGGTAAGAGGCTAGACTAGAGGCTTCTATGGCTCCTTCCACTGACTGATTAGTCCAAATTTAACCCATAGGTAAGTTACTCAGCTATTGTTTGTGATTTTTTATACCTATATCACGTATGTCTGGCACTCTTCTGAACACTGTACACGTGGCAACTCATTTCACTCTTATTTGAACAACCTAGAAAGTTAGCAGTTTTCTGCATTTTATACTTGTGGTTTCATAGACGTAGAGCTATTAAGTTACTTTCTGGATTAACACAGAAAGAGCCAGGATCCACACCTAGGCTTTCTACTCTTTATTTTAAGAACTGTATCTTGAGGATTATATTATGTTTGAATTATGTGTGTGGTTGCTGCATTCTTGGAATATTATTGAGCAACTGTCTGAAAATTACTTTTATATTTATTGCTATTATGATATAAAATGTTTCTTATCTGATTTACCTGGAATTGCATGTACATAATTGCTGGAAAACAAATTAAAATCTTGTTATTTACCCCATGTGGCCTAAAGCATTTCCCAATAGTAGTTTGCATGATATAAATACTTTCATTTTATCAGCTTAATCTCCTTCTATATGTAAATGATAATGAACTGTAAAGAAAAATGGCATTTCTTACAACTGTTTCCTCTATAATCTGTGTGATTCCTTTACTATTTCAGGTTCTTCTGTTGAACCACAGTTATTTGGAAGAGCTGTTTTTCTTTCCCCCTAATCTGAGCTGTCAGGGGCAATCTCAGTCTTGGAGACTATATGGATTATTAAGCACACAATGGTAGTTGCTATTCCTTCGGCTCACAACCTCGAAAGCCTCATCTGTCAGCAGATGGCTGGAACACCCCCAACAGCCTTCCCAGTGTTGATGTTACTAGTTCCTGAGGCAGAAAATATGACAGGTTCTGTATCTTCCAACATAGTTTTCCCAAACACTAGTTAATCCCCTGTCTTTCTAAGGCCAACAAAATTTATCTTTCTCCTGGTGGCAGAGTATAGTTTTTTTTCAGTCTTATGTAGGTGCTATTTACTGATACTATTGTTTAGCCAAGATGACTATGATTTGCCATATGGTATAAAGCAGACAAACATGTTTCCAGAATATGGACTTATTTTATGAAGAAAAATAAAATTATTAATTACCTACTCCAAGTTTTTGTGTTTTTTCTTAGCAAAATAGTTAAATAATTTTAGATCTGAAGGAATACTATTTAAGTAATCCCATAGACAATTTAAAAATATATTTATAATATATTTACTTAAGTTAATAGGGTTTTTTTTTTGTTTGTTTTTTGTTTTTGCCATTCTGGGGATCGAACTCAGGGCCTCACACATGTTAGGCAAGCTCTCTCCTGAGCTACACCCCTAGCCTTTTAAATGAACAGTCTGGGGGCCTAAATAACAATAATGCAAAATGACACTAGGAAACACTCCTTGGAAACATGGTTTACAAATGGCATAGCCTTTATGTGTTAGTCAGCTTTTTCACTGTTTTGACTAAAAGATCTGACCAGATCAACTTGAGGGGAGGAAAAATTTATTTGATGGTTCGTTGTTTCAGAGTCCATAGAAGGCTGGCTCCATTCGTTGGGGCTGGAGGTGAGGCTGAACATCATGGTGGGAGAGTGTGATGATCAGAAAGCAGAAAGAGAGACTCCGCTTGCCAGATACAAATATATACTCCAATGTCCCACCTCCTCCAGTTACCACTCAGTTAATCTCATCATGGGATTAATCCACTGATTGGGTTAAGGCTCTCACAACCCAATCGTTTCTTCTCTGAACCTTCTTGCATAGTCTCACATGTGAGCTTTTGGGGGATACCTCACATCCAAACTATAACATGTTACCAGTTCAGTTGTGTAGACAGCTGGAACAAGATTTTGATAGCAAGCAGGTAGAAGCAGAGGTGCCATAGCCTAAAATCCTCAAGACACTGTTTGACAAAGTTCTGGTGCCTGCAATGGATCAGGGTGAAGAGATGCACTCCTCAATATATTTCTTGTTGGGATGCTCCTTCTTAGTTTGACAGAATTAATTGTGCTTGCTTGTGTCGCTATCCCTATTCCTGGAAAGTCAGGATCAGTCAATCCTGGTCTCCTAAAGTCTCATGTAATTAAGGAGAGGCATTTGACCACCCAGGAGAATAAACAAGAGAATCCCCAGTAGGATAGTACTATTGATATACTTAGAAGTAATTCTAAAAATTACTTAGAAGTAATTCTAAAAATTACTTCTAAGTACTTACTTAGAAGTAATTCTAAAAATTCCCCTGATGATAGTTTCATTTTAGATATGATATCCAGAACATTTGGGCCCACAGTTTCCCTGATTACATTTGGAAGTACTCTGAGGCCTGGCTGCAGAAGGCTGCTTTGGCAACTTCAATAAAGTGAGCTATGGGAAATTGTGGCTTCAACTAGTCCCATGCCTAAAGCTCAAATGCTGGTCAGGCCTTCTCGCAGGCCCTGATCAAAATGGGTGCCCCCTATAGTAAAATCTAGTCCTTATGTGATATTTGACATGGGCAAAGGCAGAAGACGGCAGGTGCCCAGGTATAAACAAAATTTAACTTAGGACTGGACCCTCCCCTACCATATACAGGAGCCTGCATTAATGGAGAAAGAATGGTTTGGATTAATGGAAAACATGTTAATTGTAGTTATTTGTTTACATGGGAAAGTCTTGAGAGACAAAGGCCTCAATGCTTGCCCAGAGAAATTGAACTCAAATTATGTAAACAATGGTTGCAACAAAATAGGGCTCGGGACAAGTCCAGGGAATGGTATTTTAATGACATATGTAATAGTTAACTTAACCTACAGCTTTGGGCAATTCTAGCTTAAAAATATAAGACACTAGCAGAAACCACTAACTACATGTGCGCCAACAGCTATGCTAAAATATCACCCCATGTTTTTAGGTATAGTTACTACAATGGTCTATTAATCTATCACCTTATGTTACCTTCATAGTTGAATATATTTTTGTTAACTTCACCCTGTTTATTGGGGACACAATAGGAAGTTTAGTAACTTCTAGTTTATTAATCTTAAAAAACAGGACAGGTGGACCCTTATGGTTTCAGTTTCTAGTTAAGATTTAAAAATTCTTTGAAGCTGACGTAGATATCCTGGACAATTATAGATGACCACTCTGTGTTTATGAATAACTCATGATGAATTGTAACCCCCTTTCTTTTCTTTTCTTTTAATCAATGGCCATAAATCACTATAAATAAAGCACTGGTCTGAACTTAGACAGACACAGCTTGCACCAAACCTGGTCTCTGTGTCTCATTGGTGCTACCTTCGCCGACACCACTCATCCCACCTCAGGACCTGACACCCTGTGGAGGCTGGACCCCCTCGCACAGAGGACTGACTGAGCAGGAGGGCTTTTTGAGAACACTTGGAGACTTGAAAAACTGGTCGAGATAATAAAACTGGTAAAGTGGAGAGATACAAGAGTTCAACTGCTAACGAGAATGTGAGCACTCCTAAGCCTGGGTGACACTGCAGAGAAGTCTTGTGACCTTTGTGTAGCATCAGTAATGAGTCCACTGGCCACCACAAATGTGTGTTCCTGGAAGGCAAGGAAGGAAGAGCCTGCAGCATGGGCAGGTGGCAGTGAGATCAGCTCTTTGAGAGCAAGGAGATAGAATGGGGAAGCCCTGGAGGGAAGGGCTCGGATTCTTTCGCAAGGAAAGGAGGAAGGAGCACACAGAACATGTGCGCATGCCCAAGTGTAGCCCAAGAAAAGAAGTAAGCTGTCAGGAGCTGGGGGAGCATGTGTGCTGCAGACAGATGCCTTTGGAGAAGTCTCAATAGCATTGTAGAGTCTATAAATGTATCAGTGAGGAATGTTTTGGGTGGAATTGTTAGAAAACCCAAATATGATATCTTAATTGTAAAAAGGTTTATTTTTCATACCGGATGAAAAATCTATAGGTGGGTTGTTGCTGGCACTGATTCAGGGACTCAGTAATGTTAAAACTTTGGTGGCCATAGGACGTCTCCTACAGCCCAGCTCTCATTGCGGCAGGAAGAAGGAAGTCTTGTCCAGCTGAACTGGTCATATGGCCATTCCAAACCAGAAGAGAAACCAGGGAAGAAGCTGGAAGCAGTATCTGCCACATCATGCTTTTTTGGTAGCTAATCTTTGTAATATAATCTCTTGAGAAGACTTCCCTTTCCCTGTATCAAAGTACTGGAAAAAAGAAGGATATACGTGTGTGAAAATACCTGTGATATTCCTTGAGATTATTTTCCATGAATTAATGAAATTAATGAATTATGTAGCCTTGTAATAATGACAATGATGATATTAATAGTAGCTAGTATATACAATTTTCTATGTGTTCAGTTCCGATCGAAAATGCTGTGTGTATGTATATTATAATATATATGTAATATACATTATATAATCATATATTTTATGTAATATATAATACATAATATACAATACATATGTATTTAGTCTGTTTTCTGTTGCTATAATGAAATACTTGAGGCTGAGTATTTATAAATAAAAGAGAGTCATTTAGCTCACAGTTCTGGAAATACAAGAGCAAGGACATGATGTTGGCAGTAGCCCAGTTCTGGTAAGGACTTCATGGAAGATGATATCACAGTGGTAGAGCATACGTGAGAAGAAAAGATCACATAGTGAGATAGGAAGTCAGAAGGGATGGGCCAGTATGACCTCTCAATAGGCCTCACCTCTTAAAATTCTCACCACCTGCTAACATCACCAAACAGGGATCAAGTTTCTAATGCATAAAACTTTGGGGGACAAAGCACATCCAAGTGTAAACCATAACATTTTAGTTTAGTTAGCTAAACTCATAAGAAAAATGTGGAGGAGAAATAGTTTATTTTCCCTCATCAGGAACAAAATATAAACCCCAAAGGCACACCTCCAGTGTCCCTCTTCCTGGAGTCACATCTACCTGCCTACCGTTACAGTCCAGTTAATTCATTAGTGGATTAATCCACTAATCAGGTTAGCTCTCTTGTAATCTAATCATTTCACTTCTGAAAATTCTTGTATTGTTTCACATATGAGATTTTGGGGGACACCTTATATCTAAACCAGAACACATTTTGATGACTTTAAAAATTTTCATCAATTTTATCATGAGATAGCACTTATTATCATTCCTATTTATTTATTTCCATTTTACACATTGGGTAACTGAGTCCTTTGAATGGTTAAATTAACTATCCAAAGTTACCTCCTTAGCAAGTAGGGAAACCTGTTGTCACACTCTGAAGTTTGGCCCCAACTTCTTCACAACTGCTCTGCTCCAGTGCTTCTTTTCCTTTAAAAAGTATCACACTTACTTCTTCTTCATTACTCTAAGTTTTATTATCGTTGTGTTCCTGAAGATTAATTAAGTATATGTTCCTGCAAAGACTAAACACAATGTGAATATGGGCATTTGCCCCATTTTCAACAAATCACTACAAGAAAATGATACCTGCACAGGTGAGATGGAAGGAGAAGACACTGCCTCAGGATATGAGGCTGGTAGGCGAGGGCCACATTAATCAGTTCTTTCTATTTTGAAAAGCCCAGCACAGATTAAGGAGCCATTAGAGAAAGCTGTGTGCCTGGTTCACGTTGGAGACATATGGCTATTTAAAAGGCAGGTAGTTAAATTATTTCAGCTTATATATCACTTTAGGTATAATTTATTTTGTCACCTTCCTGCTGGTGTTTTTATTTTGTATTAATGGTTTTGAACATCCAGACTAAACAATTTATTTTTTTCACTGAGGCAAAATTTCACAAACACCCGTACTCAAATCAACCAGCTTTTCACCTTGAAGTTTAAAAAAAACCAGTGTGTGTGTGTGTGTGTGTGTGTGTGTGTGTGTGTGTGTATGCAAGCATAAGCTCAAAGGCTGAACTGGTTGGTTGCAAACAGAACAAAAAAAGAAGAAAAGAAAGAAAACCATTGAATATTTTAAATTAAAATACAAAGAATAAAGAAATAATAAACACATGAATTTGCCTAACATGATGAGCTATAATTGGAGAAAAGTAAAGTTTTTGGGAACAATAAACTAGCTAGGAGTAAGAAGAAGCAGTATGTTGCCCTCACTTGGCCTTTAATTCTATGGCACCATAATGCTTTGTTATTTTACTGTTGTATCTTGATAACACTGTAATATTTGTCCTGTGGTCTGGTTTAGTGCCTTCAGAAAGATTTCCATGTCTTAGAGCCATAGTTTAGTGGGGCATTTTGAATCAGAAAATAGAATCTGGCCTGGAAAGGATTTATCTCAGGGATCATTTCCTTCAACACCCATCAGTGGAGCTGACCCATGAAGGGCTGGGATGTAGCGCAGCAGTAGAAGACTTGCCTAGCATACACAAGGCCCTGGGATCGATACTCTATGCTGCCAAACGAACAAAAAAGAAATGACCCCTGAAATATTCGAATCAGTGTCTAAGTAGCCCTGTTGGCTAGGATCCTACTGCATTCAATATAGTTGTGGTTCATGTAGAATTAAAAGTGTTCTTACTTTGCACATTAGATCTTGGAAGCTGGGTTAATTCTTTCAGGCCTAGATATGCTCCACTTGCATCCAAGGTCTTTTGCACCTGAAATTACTCAATTATCAAGGAGACTTACTTCGGTGGAGGGGAACCCATCATTTCCTGCCTCCTATAATGCAGAACTATCTGAGGCTCCTTCCACACACCATGAAACCAGTTACTTCTTCCCTTTCCTTATGAGCTTCTCTCTAACTGAAGCATCAGTGCCTTATCTTTCACTTGGCTCACTTCTTTTCCTACTCTAAAGCTCAGCTCAGGCATCATCACCTCCAGAGTCCTCCTTGACTGCTGCAGATCGAGTTAGGTAGCACTTCCTTGTGATCCATTAATGCCATGTAAGTTATATGGTACTTTAGTACTGGATTAGAGTTCTGCACTCTTAATACTCCAGTAGTGTATTTTCTATACTGTGTTAAAATGACATTTTAGGTCCCTTCCCACTGAGACTGTGAGCAACTTGATGGCAGGGACAGTGTGTTGGTCATATTCAGATTTCTAGGTCCTGCTTCAGGACACATAGTTAATTCTCAATAAATATTTATGAACTCTATGAAAGCAGTAATAAAGGAGTTAAAAAAAAACTCCTAAATATTCCTGATGCAGGAGTGGAATGGAATGAGTTCTGGAACTGTCTGTACCCTGATAGAGTCAATTGTACTCAGGAAGCCTCTTTTTTTTTTCTTTTTTTTTTTTTTTTAAATCTTTCTTTCTTTTCTTTTTACATCGTAGTTCTGAGACTGGCTACAAATGCATTTTGGTCAGTGGCATCTGTTGGTAACTAAGGGATTTTAATTTGATTAACTATCCTTAGCAGCCATGATATGTTTCAAGTTACATTGTTAGTTGATACCTGGTATTATGCTATGCTGCTTTCATTTTTGATATTTATTTTCTGTAGTTATTACAAACCAGTATCTATATAGTATGTCATTTTGCAACTCATGTGTTCAGCATATTGGAAGTTTTACTACCCAGCAATGCTTAGAGGCTGTAAATTTTTTACTAGGGTATCATTCAGACTTATGGGCTTTATGTGTTACATAGTTTGCTAGCAGAGATCTACGTCAAAGCCAAACATCCACTGTTTATTCAATCTATTACATGCAAAATCGCATGGCTGGTGCAAAGGCAGGTAAATGATGGACTAGTGGGAAAGACAAAGCAGAAGTACTAGAAAACTTACAGGCAAAATAAGGTTAAATAATACAAGAGGAACCGCCTGGACTTGGATAAACGTGTACACAAGTGCTATAAAATTAGAGGCAGGCAAGACCAGTTGGAAAGGAGAAGCTTTATTGAGATTCTGAGAAATGGGATGATGTCTTCAGGCAAAGAGGAGGGGAGAGGACTTTGCAGATGGTGTGCGTGGGGTGGAGGAGAACACAGGCCTGGGAGCTGGAGTAGGACCTGTGGGTTTCCAGGGAGGAAAATCTGATGGAGGATGGAGCTAAGGCCACACAGGGAGAGGCTTGAAAGACATTATTCCAATGCTCAGATTGGTAGAAGCAGTTTCCTGGGTAGTACTTCTTAAACTTGAATGTAGCTGGAAGTTACATTCCTGGGGGCTCTAGTTAAAATGCAGATTCGGGTTTATTTGGTTTGGGTGGGGCTACAGATTCTATATTTCTATGTGCTTCTTGTGCCTGAATCTCCTAGAGAATAGTAAGAGATGGAGGACTAGGTGAAAAACCCTGAAGATTTGATTAGAAAATGGTTAATGACATTCTTATTATATAACTGACTATTCTGAGGTTTTACGTAGCACTTTGGAGGCGTGAAAGAATTATAGTTTCAAAGGTGAATAATATTCAGCCAGGGAGTGGCACAGACAAAGTCTACCTTCAGAGGGTAATGACGCAGTGCCACGGAGCTGTCCTATGAGACAGAATATTGGGTTGGTTTTTTTGGGAGGGTACTGGGGATTGAACTCAGGGGTACTCGAGCACTGAGCCACATCCCCAGTCCTATTTTGTGTTTTATTTAGAGACAGGGTCTCACTGAGTTGCTTAGCACCTCCCCGTTACTGAGGCTGGCTTTGAACTCACCATCCTCCTGTCTCAGCCTCCTGAGCCTCTGGGTGGCTCTGTGCCACTGCATCCAGCTGGGTTGGTTTTCATAAAATTTCATTATAAAATACATTTTATTGAATATTAGAAGATTTAAAAATCTACAGGGATTACTTGTTTAAAGGAATCGGGGATAACTGCATTAGTGTTTGTGTCTGTTCAGGCATTTTTGAGTAAGAAATTATTTTGTGCATGAGGAAGGAGGCTTAAGACTACGCATTTCTTGGGTTATATCAGTGACTTTTAACCCCTGGTTGGTTTTTTGGAAGTGTTAGAGTTTTAAAAAAATACACACATACCTTCCCCAGACCAATTAAGTCAGAATATGTCTGTGCCTGGTACCTGGGGGTTAATAATTTTTAAAGGCTTCCAGGAGTTTCAAATGTGTATCCTGGATTGAGAGCCACTGGGTTGATGGATCAGACTGTCTTAACACTAAATTAAAGTTCTGGAACAGGGGATTTTGACTAACAGATCCTGTAAGCTTGGCAGGAGAGAAACCAGTTTGTGCTGAGAGTCTGTCTGTGATCCAAGATGTGGAAACACTGGGATTCACTTTCCAGAGATTCTAGGAGTTCACTGGGGGAAGCTGAAAATCAATGGGGGTGGCGTCAGAGGTGTGCTAGATTGAAACTACTGGTAACTAGGGAAGCAGGCAAGGTAACCAGAGACAAGGATGTGGGAGCAGTTGCTAGGGAGAGGCAACAGCATCCTGCCAGATGGTGCCTGACATCTCCACCGCACGAAACTGTTTTTAACAGACTGAGCTCGTTCGGCAGAACGGGGTCTTAAAAACTGCCATTCTGGGTAGGTAGTTCAGAGCCAGAGGCTTTTGATATGGGTGGGATTTGGTAGCGGAGGAAGCAAGGGCATCACACAGCCGGAAGTTAGCATGAAGATGGGGTCTGTGAATGGAGAACAAAGAGAAGTTTTAAGGCATTCTATAAAGCATAAAAGGTGCTAAAACAAGAGGGGACACCAAGTACAAGCTGCATGTACCTACAGTCCTCCTAAGTGAATCTGTCATTGTGTGCCCGAGGCTATACCAGTATGAATATGGCCATTGGTAGAATACAGGTGCCGGTATTCAGATCCTTGCCATATGCTCTACGGAATGTGAGCTGACGGTTTAGGGTCTTTGCCAAAGATGTTTCTTAGGTTTTAATGAGCTTCCTGTTGGAATGTTCTAAGCTGAGTGACTTTGATATGGAAACCAACCTTTTTGAAACAAAGTGAACTAAATTTAAACTAGATTTTTATTAAAAATTTTTTTCCTTATAAGAAAAAATTTGTTCTTATTTTTCAAGGATTTATGGTGGAAAATGTGAAAATATTCACATCTCCTGGCACCAACACCTTTGAAATGAACTTGAGAACACAGCCTGAATTCTAGCCTGGACCTGTATGGGCTGTAATGATGATTACTTGGTCTCTATTAAAATAAGAGGGATACAGTTGCTCTGGAGCAGATTTAATGTGTTGGTTCCCCTCTGGGGTCCCAAAGTATAACAAACAAACAAGCAGAAAGATAAAGAAAAGCACTTTCCAGGCTGTGGAAGAGTCAGGCAAACATAAATTATTATCTGCTTTCAGTTTGAGACTGAAATAAGCACACAGGAGACCATTCTTATTCTTGGCAAAAGGCTCTGGCTTGTATTGTGTTTTTCTCAGAGATTCATCCTCCTAAGGTGGGGCCTGAGAACAGACATCTTTTAGGGCAAGAGAAAAATATCTGAGTGGGATGATGGTGGCCAGGAGCTGGGCTGCAGCTGCCTGCCCCATTCCTTGCCTTCTTCCTGGGATTCAGGAGGGCTGGGCAAGAGCAGCACAGGCTCCCAGGGCTGGGAGTAAAACGGCTTCCGTGAGAGGCCAGTTTTGATAAACAACTTTAAGTTTAGGAAGAAAAATAGGTAAGGACTTGTCAAACCATTAGCCTTTAATTTTGCTATTAAATTAAAGGCCCACTATGAATTTAATATTTTCTTGGTTTTGAGGCCTTGACTCTTTTTTTTTTTTTTTTTTTAAAGAAAGCCTCCCACAATTGGAAAGAACATAGCTACTTAAGACAATTATTTAGCAAAATGTTTCAAAGGTTAGAGTCAATTGCTTTTTAAAGGAACTAGTCCTTCTACCATGTGGGCCCAGACAAAGCCAGACTGAGAGGACATCTGCTGTCACAACTCTCTTCTCTACTTTTATTAAAACACTCCTGATGCTCCTTATTAAAATGTGTTCCCGCGGATGAGGTGTGGATGACTGATGGGAAGAAGTTTGAAGGGTTCTCTCTCCAGGGAGGATTTTTTAACAGAAATCAAACCTTAAGCCATAGGTTAATTCCAAATCTGGCTTTGGAGGGGCTCCAGCTAAAAGTTGGCTCCCCATCCCTATGAGTTCAAAAACTGGCAAAAGTGCAGGGACAGGGGATCAATTCATGCTATTTGTTTAAGCTCCAGGGTCTTTGTGGGCAATCATGCCACCTCCTTTCCCTTCCTGTGCCAAGAGTGACCAGCTGTATTCCTTTGAGAGACTGGGACTTTTCTTGTTAACAAGTCCAGCAATTCTTTTGTTGCTGAAGTGAGATATGATATCCTGAGATTCCTTTAGGAAGAAGTCTCTTTGGGGCTTTTGGCAATGTGTAAATTACTGAAATTACATACAAGCGTTTTTGCTTATTTTTCCAGGAAGAGGATTGATAGCTTCCATTAGATTCTCAAAGGCTCTGCAACTCCCTCTGCACCTTCTCTTTACCTCCCACCAAGATTCCAGATGCTTCATGATGGCATTTCAGGCAGCAGGTAGCAGGTGGAAGAAATTATCTGAGGTCTCTGGAGCCTTCCTGGTGCATAGCTCACGTGGGTCAACGGTCAAGTCTTGCCAGTACTCACCAAAGCAGTCATCCGTTAATGTCCTCCCACAGTTGTTTTCTGTTGAACGTAGACTCAGCATTAACGCTGTGAGATCTTTAATTGAGCCTCACAGCAGCTCTGGGAATCCCAAGATTGATAACTGAATTATTCAGCACTCTTGCAGTTGCAAATTAGTTTGAACAGAAGAGAATACTTGTTGGTGCACGTAAATGGGATATTTTGGAGAAACATGGATATTGGGGGTGATTCAGCCAATGTTCTCAAGAATCACTTTCTCTCAAAAACAAAGATGGCTGCTAGGACTACGGGCTTCTAGTGTGCTACTTTAGTAGCCACAGTACAAAGACTTTTCTTTTTCCCTCCCCTCCCCTCTCCCTTTCCTCCCCCTCCTCCCTCCCTCCCTCCTTCCTTCCTTTCTTCCTTCCTTCCTTCCCTCCCTCCCTCTCTCCCTCTCTCCCTCTCTCCTTCCTTTCCAGTAGTTCCACCATATGTCCAGAAGGCTATAATCAGCATTGTGTCCTTCCATGGGCCCTTCAATATAGCCAGGCTAATGAGTCACTCTGCTTGGTCAGGCTTAGGTGATACAGTTGATCAGCTTTTCCTGAAAACATATGGACTAAAAGTGGGAAAGAGATGGATTTACAAAGGGAAATTATGGTGTTGTTGTAACCAAAACAAAAAGGCAGGGATGCTGGGGAGGCAGAAGCAATGGATATCCACCACCATATCCTTCTGATTCAGGGACTTCCACCACTATAGAGGAACACCTTTTAGTTAAAGGACTTACGATTCCCTGAAATCCTATGAGTAAATGTCTGGCAGATGCACAGCATATGCCTAGATAGAGGCAGAGAATCCATAGCTTTCATCAGCTTCTCAGAGTGCTTTTGGCTTCCAGTCAGCTAAGAACCACTGATTGAATCTCTTCATTTTTTCAGATGAGTAAATTGAGAACTCGGAGAGCCTAGCTGGCTTGCTCTAGGGGACACCATCCAGCAGTTGTCGACAACCCCAAGGTTTTCAAGAAGGACACTAGTCTCGATACTGTGCTAAAATCAGACTTCTCTTATCAAATCTATTTGGGAAACGGGGCACACAGTATGCACCCCTGGAGAGTCATAGTGCACTTATATATTATAAATTCTAACAAAATCATCCTAGAGAAATCTGTTTAACTCAGTTTAACCCAGAAACCCATTTGAATACTTGTTTCACAAACCTCTTGTACCATGCTTCAAGAAACTCTGTGTCACAGCACCTTGCCTCTCTCTGAGGTTGTGTGGTGTCCCGTGGGTCCAAGCGGGGAATCCAGGGCACCTATTTTACAGTGCCTTATGCTCCCTGTTTGTCTGGTTCAGTTTTTGAGATTCTGGGACAGTCACTTTCTAATTTATAGAGGCTTCTTCCTGCTGCACTCTCTGACATTTAATCATGCCTCATTGCCCACAGCAAAGCAGTTTGAAGAAGGCTTGTGGCTCAGTGCTGGAGAGAAATGAGTGCCAGAGTTCAGTGCTGGGCCCTCAGCGGGCCTTGGAAAGGGCCATGTGCCTGGGACATTTGTGAAGTAGGAGAAGTTGGTTTTGCTCAGCTTTCCCTTTTGACCTGCCATCTGCTTCCTCCCAAGCTCCTCTCCTTCCTCAGCCCTCCACTAAGCACATCCACTTTCTATTCTCTAGACCCCTCTCCTCTCCCATTACTTGTGCATTTATTCAGTTATTACTATTAATAATGATGATGATAATGATAATAATTGACAACCTATATTTTAGATGTAGTAGCTTGTTTCCTCGTAGCTACATGACAGTCTAGGTACTAGTCTGTTCCCATTTTATAGAGATAGAGTCATATCCATTTTATGTCCGAGGATTTGCACAGCTCTGAGGCTGTAGCAGAAAACAAAACAAACTTAAGACTATGGTTGGACTTACTCCCTTGGGACAGTCATTTAAGGTGACACCAGTGAATATAATATCTCAATGTTCATGAAAATATTAACAGGCCCTCAGGATGCAGTGTCCTCTTCCCCAGGAAGCATTTTCTCATCTGTTATCTTGGGAAAATGAATGTCTTTACATAAGAATAACCTCACCATGAGAATTTTAGGCCCTGAGGAGGCTGATGGAAGATGACTTTGGGCTGGGGGATATTTTATCGTCTTTAGCACATCATGCATGTGACTGTCTAATGTGGGGACTGCCTCTCATATTTTTCTTTTTATCTACTGGGATTTCTAAAGTGGGTGTAGCAAGCATGCTTATAGTGGAGAGGGAGAGGGAGAGGGAGGGAGGGAGAGAGAGAGAGAGAAAAAGAGAAAGAGATTGGTTCCAGATCTATTTTTGCCAAGACCTTTAGTCTATAACAAAACAACTTTGGAACTTCTTTCAATTTCCTAGTTTTTCACCAACATGTCTCTGCACACACATGTGCTGACTATCAGTGCTTTGTCTCTTTGGTTTTTGTTTCACAGAGAAGCCCAACACTCTAATATACTCTCACTTCTGCAATTCATGCAAAACAGTCAATGGTGGGATGTATTTCTTTTCCCCAAGGTTCTTATATTTCAAATAAGGACTTGGGCTTCAGCATAGAAATTTGAGGGGTCTTCCTTTAGACGAACTAGAATGTCCTTTTCTCTGCTTTTACCATTTATGTACATTTCTCCTATTTGGCAGAGATATTTTAATAGAGCTGCTGTGTGGTTATGAGTCTTTAGGTTCAGGAGTCAGATTGAGAAGGGAGGCCAAGAGAAGAGAATGGTGACTACAGGACTGGCAATGAGAGGTGGAGACTTGGGGAAGATAGAGGCCAAGAGGAGCTGGAGAGAGAGAAGGTAAAGCTGGCCACCCAGCGTCAGTGCCAGAATGGGGTTGTAAGGAGGCTGAGGTTTCTCAGTTATGCACTTACCTAGGCATTACCTGGGTAGGCATATTATCACCCATATTCTGGAAACTGGTAAGGTAGAAATTGTATTCTAGCTGATAGATAGCTCATCATGAAAGAAAGGTGCTACTTTGGATAAAAAACTAAGGAGGAATGCTATGAGTTGAAATGTGCTCCCCTCCTCACCCCACCAGGGGAGGAAAAAATAAAAAAGATGTGTTGAAGTCTTAATCTGGGTACCTCCAAATGTGCCCTTATATGGAATTAGGATCTTTAGGGAGTTAATCAGATTAAAATGAGGTTATTAGGGTGGACTCTAATCCATATGGCTGGTGTCCTTATAAAAGAGAATGCTTGGACACAGAGATAGACACATGCAGAGGGAAGATGATGGGGAGAGACGAAGAAGGTGGCGGCAGAGACTGAGGTGCTGTGGCCACAGGCTGAGGAATGCCTGGGGCTTCCAGAAGCTGGGAGTGAGGCAGGGAAAGAACCTTTCTCTGAAGGTCTTAGAGAGAACATGGCCAATTCAGACTTGGATTTTCGACTTCTGGCCTCCAGACTGTGAGACAATAGATTTTGATTGTTCTAAGTCACTAGAGTGTGGTACTTTGTCCCAGCAGCCTTGGCAATCTAATATAAGGAAAGAAGGTGACTCCATTTGCCGGTGCTATGTGCCAGGTGCTGTGACAAGGGGGCTCCTATTCAGTGCTTCCCTTTGTCCTTATGACAACCCTGGGAGGTAGCACTGCTGGACACTGAGGCTTAGAAGTGTTGCTCTGGGCAAATAATTAGTGCACATTGAAACTGGGGTTTCAAAGCAGAGCCTAAGCTCCTCTCCCCACATCTGCCAAACTGCAGCTCTCAATCCCTGGGCAGTGGTAATAGAACTGATGATTAACCCGGGAAGGTTTCAATTTGGGGCCACCCTGGGAATCTGGTGTGACACCTTGCTGCTTAATCATCACAGTTCCTACCAGCAGCTTCTATGATAACTGGAAATTGTCATCCTCTGCTTGGTGGCTTCACTTTGAAAATCTCCCTTCTGACTCATTATAGTTTTCCACATCTATATCCATCCATCTGGGTTTGGTATCTCCTGAATCCATTCCTCACCTGGGGCAGACCACATGAATTTCAGGCATCGCTTAGGAAAATGAAATTCTTATTTGGGTGTTTCTAATAGCTTTGTCTTTCTTTATGCTAACATTGAAACTTCTAAGGGTCCTGTTTTAGTTGTAATCTAACCTGGGATGAAAGAGTTTATCCTCATCAAGCTCATTATCTTCATCAAAAATAATTGTTTTACTGCTGGTTCTTTTCTGGGAATTGTGCACATAACCTTCATTTGCATGCACTTTCAATTATTTGATAACCTTTAAATTCCACAAATAATTCAAAAGTGGCTAAAGAAAGTAAGTATGCAACAAAGCAGTGAAATCTACATTTTAAAAAGAGCAGAACCAAAAGGCAAAACATATTTACATAGACATCAGGGCAGGAAAGCAATATAAAATGCAGATATGCTAAGTGGCTCAGAGGACCAAGAGCCAGACCTTATTGAAGAGGGTACAGCTGTGGCTCACTGGATGGCAGAAAAGTCCCTGTGATGCTGTATTGGCAGAATTATCTAGAAATTAGTCTTGAGGAAATTGCTGGAAATCTGCCATCTAGGGCGTTGGAGAAATCTGTTCACAGCAAGGTGTCTCACTGGAGGAATTCTGCTACAAATCTGCTCCAGGGGATGTTGGGGGAAACTGCTGGCTGCTGGGTGATATTGACCACTGTGCATTGCAGGAGTTCGACATGGGGGAAGCCACCTGTGCTGGAGGAGGGCCCTGGAGAAGCTGTGAGCCCTGCAGGAGCTGGGAGGGCAAGCACCAGAACCAGGAAGCAATCCTTCCCTCCTGTGCTTCATCCCCAGAGCTCTCTACTGACAGGTTCACAGGGTGCCAGCTGACAAAGGAAAAGCAGTTAAAGGGCCCATATCCATTTTCATAGAGCAGAGAGTGAATTTAGAGCTGAGAGGTAATATATTGACAACCAGCATTCTAAGCCATAAAGTTCTAAATAGTTTCAATTATAGTTGTGTGTAATATAGATCCAAGTGGAGTTGGCTTGAATTTCCTGTTGGACAAAGCAAACTAAAAAACATGGCCAGTATTTCACTGTCCTCAGGAAGGGCAAGAGATTTTCTAGAACAAAAATTTAGTAATTTCTCTTGTGATACCAGCTTCCAGATGGTGCTGGACAATGGAAGGCACACAATTTCCATAACATTCGCATTAAAACTATAGAAAACTCATCTTTTGAAATTTTGTAGGTTCTCTCAGTGAAAGCTGAAAATATATTTTTTGAAATCTTGTTATTTATCAGGCACTGTGATGATTAATTTTATGTGTCCATTTGACCTGTAAAACAGATAGCTGGGATGCTCAGATTATTTCTGGGTGTGTCTGTGTGGGTGTTTCTGGAAGAGATTAGCATTTGAATCAGCAGACTGAGTAAAAAAGATCTTGATCTCAACAATGTGGCAGGGCTTCATTGATCCATTAAGGCTGGGATGGAACAAAGAGGCAGAGGAAGGGTGAATTTGCTCTCTTTGTCCTGCTGAAACATCCATCTTGTCCAGGACCTTCATCAGTGCCTCCCTCCCCACCGCACAAGCTTTCTGCCTTAGTGGCTCCCTGGCTCTCAAGTCTTCAGAGTCAGACAGCATTACACCACTAGCTTTCCTGCTGGTCCTTCTCCAGCTTGCAGACGCCAGATCCTGGGGGGGATATTTTGGCCTCCATAATTGTATGAGCCATTCCTATAATAAATCCCTTCTCATATGTCTATGTCCCATTGTTCTGTTTTTCTGGAGAACTTTGACTGGTCCAGACAGCAGTATTCAGAAGCTCATCATCTTATGCAGGAACCATGGAGGTAGGTAAAAATAAAGTCAACCACATTTCTGGTAAGAAAAGAAAAGAAACATTTGGTCATAGATGAATGAAAATATCCTCCTTGGACAAAGAAAGCATAATAGAATAAAAAAGATGAAAGCAAAAGGGGCTTCTGACTAGATTCACTGGAAACATTTCACCTTCCCATAGAACTTCTTGCTATAAACATTTGAATAAGATCACCACAGACCCTCTATATCCACAGGTTCTGCATCTGCAGATTCAACCAACCTTGGATCAAATATATTTGAATAACAATGTGCTTGTCCTAAACATGTACAAATTTTTCTTCTTGTCATTATCCCCTAAACAATATAGTACAACTATTTACATAGCATTTATATTGTATTAGTTATTATTATAAATAATCTAGAGGTAGTTAGAAGTGTACAGGAAGGTGTGTTTAGTTATATGTAAATACTATATCATTTTATATAAGGGACCTGAGTGTCTGTGGATTTAGGTATCCATTGGGGGTCCTGAAAATGACACCTCAAGGAAACTGAGGAGTGGCTGTATTTGATTTGTAGGATGTGGGTCCGATTTATCCCACTTTCTTAGTATTTTCTTGAAAATTGAGGCTTTTGAAGTTTATTCTTAGACATGCCTTCAGATACTATGGATAGCATAACGTTAATTTAAAGAGAGGAGGGGAATTTCAGTTTCTTCACAGGAGCTTTTAAATTCATGAGATATTTTTATGTGAATTTCTTTGGCACAAAGAGGCAGATGTTTCTCTGACCTACTGTATGTGAATTGTCTCCTGTAAGGAGGCCAGGAGGAGGAAGAGCATTGTTAACCTAAATCCCCTCAAGTAAAAGTAGAGACAGGAAGATTGGTATGTTTCCTTCTGTTGAATCATTTTCCATGTTAAAATGTTTTGTGAAGATTTGCTTTAACATCCTTAGAATATACCCTTTCTAAAGCATGATTAAGTGTATAATATGAAACAGATATCTCAGTCCTGGCTGGTGATTGATCTCTGGGGCCAGTCCATCTTGGTCAAATCCTGAAACTGTGCCTTGCTCCTGTGTGGCCTCAGTTGAGTTACACTGGATATTCCATCTGTAAGATGGGGATAATGGTTTTTTATTTATTTAGTACCGAGGATTGAACTCAGGGGCACTCGACCATTGAACCACATCCCCAGCCCTATTTTGTATTTTATTTAGAGACAGAAGTCTCATTGAGTTCCTTAGTGCCTCACCATTGCTGAGGCTGTCTTTGAACTTGAGATCCTCCTGTCTCAGCCTCTCCAACCACTGGGTTTATAGGTGTGCCCCACCATGCCTAGAAGAATAATGGCATTTACTTGATGGAGTGTCATAAGGATTTGTAGCTCTCAGGATGTATCTAACACATAATCAGCACTGTTCAGATAAATGTGGTACAAATGCTCCTAGATTAATGAGCCGTGCTGAGATATCGTCTCTGTTTCTGCCAGTGTGCTTGCTGGGGGGAGAATTAACTGCTGACTTCTTTGCTGGCTCCCCTAAAATGATGTCCTACTTAAGAAAATGCACCAGTGTCAGCATGTGGAGCAGGGCCATGCTAATGAGCAAGGGCATCGATATTCAGAGCTGTGTTTAAGGATATAGGATTATGATAGCCAGAGAGGGTGGGCCATGACCCTGAGGGATGTGAATGGCCAAGGCCAAAGCAGAGCTGGGTATCAGGATGGCGCGCAAGGACTAGCCGGCACGGCTGTGGTAGGGTGGAGAACTTTCAAAGGTAATGGGAGAAATGCAAGGAAGGCAGATGGAGCTGCATTGTGTTGAACTTCCAAAGGTGGTCTAGGGAGTTTCCTGTTTACTCTGAAGGGTGCTTGGGATTCTACTAAGAATTTTTTTTTTTTTAAATTTTTTTTAGTTGTCAATGGATCTTCATTTATTTATTTATTTATATGTGGTGCTGAGAATTAAACCCAGTGCCTCACACATGTTAGGCAAGTGCTCTACCAGTGAGCCATAATCCCAGCCCTCTACTAAGAATTTTTAGCCTATATAATTGACTTTGAAATTTTCTTAGCAAAGACAGAACCTAGTTTCTAGATAGCTTTATCTGAAACATTGTTGTAGGGCAGCAGAAGTAGCAAAGTCTTCTGGTGGGCAGCATTGTCCCTGAGATACATGTTCTGTTCTTTTTGGCTGTCCAGTATCTGTGCTTATCGAGCCCACAATTAGAAAACTTTCCAATACAGGACCAACCTGTACCCGGCAGCCCTTGCAGGACACAACTCTGTGACCTTGGCTCCATACAACAGACTCTGAACTGGAAACCAGTTATGCAAAGAAGCAGGGATGGTGTGGAATTCATTGGCTAGTGTGGTGGTGATAGCATCCTGTTTCTAGAGATCACCGTGGCAGAGGGTCTAGAGAAATCCTGTGTGGCCTTATTGGCAGTATTGGGTGTGTGGATCCTGCAATCTGTAACCATTGAGCTAACTGAATGGCATTTGAGGCATCTTTCTGGCTACTTAGCCTCCAACCCTGCCGTGCACATCCTTCTCAAAATCCTATGAACAGAGTGTTCTTTAATAATATGTATTTATTTTCTGCTTACACTATTTTGAATGGGTTTTTGTTGTTTGAAACTAAGAACATTTTCTCCTACAGGGATTACCTAAAAGTAAACTAACCTGGTAAGCTGCTCAGGAATCGGAAAGGAGCAGGCCTTTTGAGTATCTTATCCCCACTTTGAGAACAGCCATATTTTTTGCATACTTTGGGAGGAGGACATGAGAGGAAACAACCTGCCAGTCAAGCAGCTGGACCAGGAGAAGTTGGTAGGCCTGACCTTACTACCTAGAGACAGAGGCAGTGATAGGTCATAAGAATGTGTGGTAACGTGGTAGATCCCTGTTTTTGATCCTATCATATATGTCCTTGAGTTAAAATATATTTTTATTCTAGTAAAATATGCATAGGATAAAATTTATAGTTTTAACCCTTTTTAGAAGTTCAGTTCAGTGGGATTAATTATATTCACATTGTTCTGCTACCATCACTACCATCTAGAACCTTTTCTTTTCCCAAAACTGAACTGTTTACTCATCAAATCCTAACTCCCCATTATCACCCTCCTCCCAGGCCCTGGAATCCACTGTTCTATTCTCTGTTTCTACAAATTTGAATACTCTGGGCACCTCATATAAGTATTTGTCCTTTTGTGACTGGCTTATTTCACTCAGTATATGTCCTCAAAGTTCATCCATGTTGTAGCATGGGAGAGAATTTCCTTCCTTTTTAAGGCTGAATAACATTCCATTATGTACATATACCACGTTTTGTTTATTCATTTATCCAACAGTGGATGTTCTGGTTGTTTCTTTTTGGCTATTGAGAATAACACTGACACATATTTGGGTGCACACCAGTCTTTTGGGTCCTTATTTTCCAGTCTGTTGTGTAAATGCTGAATTCTATGGTAATTCTATGTTTAATTTTTGAAGAACCATCATAGTGGTTCTAAATAATATTTTTAATAAAGATTTTTATTTTGGAAATTTAACAATACAATAAAATAGAAAGAATAACATAAGAAATTCTCATGTACATGACATTGGCTTACAATAGTTGTTTGGAAGCATCAGTTTATCAATTCAGCAAACATTTACTGAGAAGTTGAGTATCAAATGATGAATCAGACAAGATTTCTGTTGGCTATAGTGACCCTGGGTAGAGGTGATATAAATATGCAGCTCTGAACTCTTGCTCTGGGAGCATGGCTGGCTGATGGTCCCAGTCACTGCTGTTCTGGACTTACCACCACGTTTATATTGAGTGCACAGTTGCAGTGGGCTGTTACCAGCCAATAACAGCACAGGAGGGGAACTATTGCTTACCCATTCCTGGGAGATGCGGGCCTCCTCCAATAGTGACTCTGGCTCAAGGACTTTGCTTCTGCATGACAGGATTGTTCTTAGAACTGCTCTGTCATCTGAGGCTCTTTCCATCTAACTTTCTTTCCCTTTTTCCTTTCATAGAAGTCAAACCTGCTTCATCCTCTAAAGCTTTTTCTAGGCTTCTGCAGTTTAATCCTTAATTCCCTAAACCCTCTTGGATGTTTTACCCACTAAATCTCTTGCACATTGAATCCTGTTTGTTTCTTGGAAGATTCAAGCTAACACACCTGGGTTTTGGGCTTAAATAATAAAACCCTGAGCCTTTACTAGCACATATACTTGGAGGCTCAGAATCATCACCAAGGTTTCTGGAGGGTGTATATTTCACTGTGTTCCAAGTTGAAAGTCATTTGAACTCATTCTGTTCTGTGTCATTTTGCAAGGATCTTGTCTTCTCTCCTTTCTTCCCCTCTTCCCTCTTCTCTTCTTCCTTCTTCATCTCTGCACGGGACCCAGCCCTTTTTCCTTGATTTCTTTCCAAACTACATACTACAAGTCCTGTATGCACTTATGAGGTTTTGCCTAAGTTTTGGTTCTTTTTTTTTTCATTTTTAGAAATGCAATCAACTTTAACTTAAATTTGACTCATTTCTGTCTAAGTGTTTTTTAGCCCCAACCACCAGGATTCTGGTGGCCAATCTTTTTCTGGAAGCTAAAAGTTCTTTATGTTGATTGACTGCCTTTCCCCATTTACCCAACTTAACTTTCATGGCTTAACTGCAACCCCCAAGTGCCTGTGTACTTCTCATACAGAGGAGTTGTCTCTCTGTTTCTTTTTGTTTTTTGGTCAAAATATTTGGCACTCATCATTCCCGCCAAAATTTTCTACCAAGGTATTTCCTAACCAAAGGCCGTTGCCTACTTAAGTGAACTTCTGATATTAGCTATTCAAATAGGTATTTTTCAGCCTCACTACACACATATAAATAAAGTCACAATTATAATAGGTGTTATGGTAGAAATGTCTATTGAATAGTGTGAAGCACAGTGAAGGTGTCGTTCAGTTGGAACTGGAGGATATGCTAGAAGTGGGAAGTTCAGCTAGCATCCTATTTATAGTAATTGAATGGAGGAGGCAGTAGGGCTTGGGGAGGAGTGGACATGGAAATACTAAAGTAGGCACCAATGTGGGGACAAGGTCATTGTCATTAAAAGAGCAAATTTTTATGTGGCATTTACTATATGCCACACTTTGTACCAAATGCTTTCCACGTAAATTGTTGAAACTTGGACACATTACTGTCCCACTTTACAGATGAGCAGAATGAGGCACAGAGTTGGTGGTTAAGCAATTGATCAAGCTTATACAGCTAGTAAATTGTAAATTTGGGATGTGGACACAGGCTGACTCCAGATCCAATGCTCTTCCCCACTTCTCTCCCCTAAGCTCTAGGGCCATGGAGAAGGCCTGGTAATTGTTTGGATATGGGTATCAGAGAGAAGGAGTGGTTAGAGATTATTCTAGAAGCTGGTACACACATCTTTTCACTTAACCTCTAATGCAGAAGTAATAGTATCATTAACAACAAGTACTTTAATATAAAAGACAACTTTCTGTATTTGTAGTAAGATTATGCCATTTATTTAGTCACATGCAGAGAATGACATGAATGTTATTTATTTGTTGCAATACTATATACAGAGTGATTATTTTTTTCTGTCATGCATTTTCAGTTTTGTTTTGTTTTGTTTTTTTTTGTACTGGGGATTGAACTCAGGGGTACTCGACCACTGAGCCACACCCCCAGCCCTATTTTGTGTTTTATGTAGAGACAAGGTCTTGCTGAGTTGCTTAGCCCCTCGTTGTTGCTGAGGTTGGCTTTGAACTCGCGATTCTCCTGTCTCAGCCTCCCTAAGTGCTGGGATTACAGGCTTGAGCCACCGCGCCCGGCTTGTCGTGCATTTTCAATGTTCCCACCCTATACAGCTTAAAACTCTCAACCTTTTTCTTTCTGAGTTGTAATAAAATGTCTTCACTCTAATGTGTCATCTTTGCCTGCAATTAAAACAGAATAATAATATGAGTCAAAAAGCACATTTTTATATTTTTCTAGTTTCCATCTCTATGAGCTGTGGAATAAAATAGCAAAAATCACAAGAGATGGTTGAGATATGAGTCTGTGGATTGATTTCTGTGTCCTCTTTTTAAAGTAAGCTAGAAAGTGCTCATATTAAGGTAGCTTTCCTTTCCAAAAATGGACAGCTTCTTAAAAAATTGGAAGCCACTGGCATCCAATTGATTATAAGTGTGAAATTATTTTAAAAGTAAAAAAGGATTTGCAATTTGTAAATTTCCTATGCTATCTCTTCAAAGCCTTATTTATTCTCCCTGGAAACACTCAGCAAACCAATGATTGCAATAAAAAATGAATGTCCTAAGTGCAAGATGGAACGAGGGCAGTGGCTATTAGTCTGAACGTGTGATTTATTGACTCAATGCATAGCGTAAGCTATTTGCAGTCTTTACTCACAATCACTTAAGTCTAATTGCTGCAGAAACCAAAGGTAATTTTTGATTTGTGGAGAAAATCTGGGGGAAAAGTGAGCATTTTAAAAGATATTCATAAGTCTGAGTGCCTTCTGGGCGAAGTCTTGTGCTGGTGTGTGTGTATCTCCATAGTTCTTGTTATTTTCCAGACTTATTTTATTGTTAGGCCAGCTAAGGCTGTTACGGCTTACAGAGAGAGGCTCTGGACTATCACACTGACCCTGCTCCCTGGGTTTGACCTTGGGAAGTGGAGCACACACCACAGGCAGGGAAGGCGGGCTCACCTAGTGAGCAGGCTCTTTGCTAGCTTCCCCGCAGTTGGCACCATGTGCAGGATGTCAGCAGGGAAACCAGTAGTCCATGCACCTGCTGTGAAGGTTTTGTTGACTTCTTTCTCCAGCCTGTCAATTTGGCTCTGAGTTTGGTGAATTATGACTCAGAGATGGTTGGTCCCTGGAAGTAGGTGATGCTCCCTCCTGTTTGCTGACTGACTCTCCTCCACAAAGCGGTGTCTCCCACAGTCTCTGAGCCTCTTCTGTCACCTCATTCAGTGCTCTGGGAGTGAGGAGACCACAGTCTTACCTGTTACTACCAAAAAAAACCAGTTCACCGAGACCCTACTACTCCTGTCTCCTGGGTCCATTCCTGTAGCTTGTTGGTGAATTTATGTGACAATTTCAGTAAAGCACTCTGGGTGCTTTTAAGGGATAGTGCCTACCTGGCCGTGCCTCTGCCGCCCCTGCCTCCTGCTCCTCCTTCATCATTATCATCATCAACATCACCATCATTTCATTGTAGAGATCAAACATTCGTGAAGCACCTAATTTTGGGTAATTGTCTGTCTGATACTGAATCAAACATTAAAGACTAAAAAATTACATAAAAATGAATAAAAATTAAAGTGCCTAGGTTATAATCCTAAGCAGACAGAATCTAGAAGCTACACTGATATGGTGTGTTTATAGGTATTTACAAACTTATAGGTATTACAAATACAACGAACCAACTGGATTTAAAGTGGACCCATGTCTGGGATATCAGAAGAACTTTTAGAAAACGTGAGGGAAATGAGGTAATTTACCTTTCTTTGGTTAATATTTCAGGAGGACTGTGACAGTAGAATCTACTTTTTCTGGATCTTTGTGGTCAAGGAGAGTGTGGGGTGAGAAGTGATACTGGGATTTCTCTGTGCCCAGTTTTAACAGAAGGAGGAAGGACTTGAACTTTGACCAGCTGTATCTGAGATGGTAGAAGGACAGCATGGTGGGAAGAATCCAGGCTCGAGAGTCAGAACTGGGATTGAATCAGAGTCTTGTTACCAGCTGTCAAAATCTGGATGAAATCATGCAGTTGGAAATTCTTAACTTTCTTTTATTCATCTGTAAAATGGGGAGAATAACATCTTTGCCTGGTGTACTAGAGATTCCTTGTGAATTAGTCAGTTGTCCATTGCTGTAATGAACTACCCAAGATATCAACCCAAAGGAGGAAGGTTTAGTTTGATTCACAGTTTTGGAGCCTCCAGTTCATTACTGGTTGAGTCTGATGCTCTGGGCTTGTGGCAAGGCAGCACATCATGGCAGGATCACACAGCAGAGCAAAGCTGCTCATCTCATGGCCAGGAAGAAAAAAAGGGGGAGGTGAAAGAATGAGGAATGAGGGAGAGACTAGGGTCCCACTACCCCTACCAGGGGCACACCCCAATGACCTAAACACTTTCCACTACCAAACACTTTTCCTCACCTTTTAAGATTCTACCACCTCCCACTAGCACAACCTGGGGACTCCCCCATTTCTTTGGGGGTCATTTAAGATCCAAACTATAGCACCTAGCATGTGTCACAAAAAAGTAATTATTGTTGTCTTCCTAAGCTAGAAGGGACAAGACAAGTAACAACATCTGGAGAATTCCCATGAAAAATTTTGGGGGCTTGGAATAGTCCATGAATATGCATTCCTAAAGATGGTGTGACACCAGATTAAAATCTAGATTTTGTGCTACAAGTGGATCCATGGTCTAAAGAAGATAAAGATGTATATTTTTGTTTTTAAACTCTCAAAACCCTGTATTAAATGAATTAACATGGATTAATCCTGCTACCACAGAGAAATCCACTTTACTTCACGCTAATTGTGACTGCGGGGGCGGCAGGATGGGGATCTTTGCAGATGTAGGCAATCTTAAAGCGCTGCCCACTGTATCTCTGCACATTGTGTGCTAACGCTGGACCACAGCTTCCCTTTCACAAGTTTCCACATGGTTCCACTGTAGCTGACAGGCAACCCTGGCTGCAAGAGAGACACTCTGGTATCTAGAAAGCTTTCTTAGCACCTGAAGAGTGGGTCAAGTCTCGTTACTGCCCACCAGCATTCAGCTGGCACAATGCAACAGGGACATGTCATTGGAGCAGCTGATCATATGCCCTGTGAGGAATATTGGCAGAACAGATTAAAGCTGCACAAAAACTGCTTCAGGGATCATGTAGGCTGAAGGTTCTCATGCTTCTCTGCCGGAGGTCCTCTGTACCTCCTCTCTCTCCTTACCTCTTGCATGAGGAGACAGGAAGAAGCAGAAGGCTGAGAGTCATCAGGAGACCTGAATTCTAGCTCTGGTTCTGCCTGGTGTCACACTGGGTCCCTACTACTCTTTCAGTAAATGAAGAAGTTTGGCCAGACGTCTTGTAGGTTTACATGCCTAGACTTTACACTCTAATGGCACATAGAACTTCACCCATTGGCCCCACATGGTCCCACACACAAAGGCTGTGTCACTCCATGATGGCTCATGTGCCCAGGTCCCTGCTCCTACACTCCTCGGATGGCCCCAGAGGCTTCCTGTTTGCCACCCAGCTTCTATTTGGAGCAGAGGGTGCCGAGAGCTCTCTTGCTCAGGAAGGAAGTGAGAGGAGTCAGAGTCTGTGGCAGGAACAGGAAGCTCTGAGTTGTTTTGGGAGAGTGGGGAGGAAGGGGTAGCAAAATGTTTGCATTCATTTCTATTTTACTGATAGACACAGAGACTAGGTTGCTGGGAGCCAAAGACCATTCAGGAAGCATCACTCACAGGACAGGAGTTGGAGGCTCCACTTCCTGAAAATTTCCCTACTCTGCTCTAGGACTTTTGCATGGAACCTTTCAACACAGAGTGCTCAGCTCGGAGTTTGGCGCAGAGCCTCAGTCACTGGACTTCCTGTTGGGTCAGCCATGCTGCCAAAAGTGGCTCATTGTGTTTTGAGACAGTGGGGTTTAGGGAAACCTATGATCTCATGCTTACTTTCCTCTTCACAGTCCACCCTTGGACAACAAATCTCATGTTTGAGGTGGGGCTGCAGAGGCTGAAAGGAACATGCAGGAAGCAAAGAAATGAATTAAGAGAGTTGCTCATACTCCATCAGTGTGGCACTTTCATTAGCTGGATATTCTGAATAAATGGCTTGATTTCTTGAATATAGATACCTCTAAGACAATGAGATTTTGTGACCCATAGTATATTGTGACCAGTGCAGAGGGGCTCAACGGAGGAAAAAATGAAAAGTATGCTTGGTAATTTTTTTTTATGGTTTCTTAGAAATGACAGCCATTCTTAGCACTTAGTGTGTGAGGCGGCAGATGGAGTTGCACATATTCCCTTGGGAGTAAGGACATGGCAGAGATTTCTTTCCTACTCCACTGGTTTCTCACTGACACAGAGGAAGGCTCATGGAATGTGATGCTTTTGCTCATCACTGCCGAAGACGAAGTTCAGTCCAAATCTCTCCTGTTAGAGAAGTGAACTTAGATTATTCCTTTAATGAGGCAGGAAGGGGAAATTCCAATTTTATGCCTGAGCTCAAGGCAGCCTGCCCCGAGGGCTACAGAGTCCGGATGCTCAGCCGGCCACTGACTTGGATTCAGCAGGAGCAGTGTCAGCAGATCTGGAAGCTCAGCCCAGCTTGGAAACAGATGCCCTTAAAGCAGAACGAATCCACTCTAAACAGGCCCTTGGCTGCTGCCGGAGCTCCCATGGCCACCATCTGCTATAGTAATAACCCCCCATGACACACTCCCTGCTTCTTCTGGTAACCTTCCCATGTAAATAGTGTCGCCTGATTTGGGAGGCTGTAAGCTATAAATAATAGCTTTAGCATCCTAGCTCAAGCCAAGAGCGGGATCCTTCCTCTCTAGGATTGGTCCCAGCAATTTCCCGCATCTGCTCCCTCTCCCTCTCCTTCTTCCCTCTTGTCAGTTCTTTCCCCCTCATTCCCTTTCCCTCCCCAGGTACTCTCTTCCCTCACAAGCTGTATCTGAGGAGCAGCTCAAAGCTATGTGCTTCCACCTCCCAACTCAGTGGAAACTGAAGTTGGAAAGAAAGCCACACAAAGAGAGCAGTTCTTATTCCAGAAGAATGGGGTTTTGAAAGGATGGCTTCGCAGGTGCCCTGTATGGCTAGCTCCTGGGTCAATGAGAAACTTAAACAATGTGGATTCCAGAATGCCTGGCCTTCAGATCAGACCATCTAGGTCATTTGTTTCACATTTGTGGAGAGACTGGGCACTGACACAAATTAATTTCTAATCCTGTCCTCAGAGTAGCAGCACCCCGGACTGCTGGTATTTAATAGGCTCTGCTGGGGACAAATTTTTCAGACATTTTGGTATAGCTTCATTTGTCCCTATTTTTAGCATTTGGGGCTTAAATTTCTATTTGGGGCTTAAACCTGGTTCCAACTATAGGGCATCAGGGTGTCTAAGTTTGATCTGCTATCACGGAATATGGTAGTTTAGGTGGCTTAAACCATACGCTTTTATTTCTCACAGTTCTAGGATATGGAAGTCCAAGATCAATTTCCTGGATAGGACTCTCCTTCTGGCTTGCAGATGGCTACTAACATGCTGTCCTGCTGTGTCCTCAAAAGTGGCAGTGGGGCAGGGTGGGAAGAAGAGTGAGAGAGAGAGAGAGGGAGAGAGAGAGGAGCGGAGGCACCTTTGTTTTCCTCATAAGGACACTAGTCATGAAGACTCTACCCTTATGATCTCTAATTACCTCCTAAAGGCTTTACCTCTACACACTTTCACATTGGGGATTGATTACAAATTTTGGAGAGATGTAAGCATTTCATCTATAACATTAGGCAAATCACTCAACTTCCCTAGACCTTGTTTCTTCATTTGATGTGCAGATGAGGCAAGACCTGCTCATGGGGTTGCCTTACGGATTGGAGGAGGTGGTACATATGTGCCAAGTGCCTGGAACTGGGTTAAGACTCTTGTCTCTTCTTCCACTTTCTTCTTAGTGAGGGTTTATTTTCCAGTATGGCAGTACATCTGCTCGTCAGCTCTCAGTGTCTTAGAATCATAAATATTCAGAGCTAAAAAGAATCCTAGAAATGATCCCATGTACTGCTCTTTCTTTTTAGATAATGAACTGAGGCTAGACGTGTGCAAAAAACGTTTCCCAGCACAGCCTTGGCTGAAAAGTGTCAAGAACCCCAAGTGTTCTGAAGCCCAGTCTTTCCTTCTTTCAGCTAGCTCATTGTGCTTCAAATTCTCCTTGTTATTTTAGTTACAAAATCTGCCATTTCAGACCTTCCTGTGGCAAGGAATTTGTGCTTATGAGGTCAGTTTAATAATAAGGAAGTTCAAGAACCTTGTTAGACCTTATCAACATTATGAAGAATAAGAAGGAATGGAACATTCAGGCATGGGTGGGGCAGTGTAGGACAGGGGAGTGTGGGATGCAGTAAAACAGAACACAGAGGTCAAAGCTGGCCTTGTCCCTTCAAGCTCTCTCCTGGGAAGGTGGAGGGCACATCTTCCATGACCTGATGCATTGACTCCTGGTGGTAGGGATATTCCTGTTGTGGAGATTAGTGGGCTGAAAGTCACATAACTAATCCTATCAGTAGCAATGCCAGGCTTGCAAAATGACCTGTGTTCAGCCTGTATTTGCATGTTGTGTTAATAATCAGCAATTGAGCTGATCATAGGAGACATGCGTGGGGATCCCTGGATAGTTACATGGCTCAGTGGTGGCTTTCTTGCTGATTTCTCAGTCTCCTATGAGCTTAAATATTCAAGAGATGAAATCACTTGTGATTGTTGACAACATCAAATATCGGAACCTACAAAGGGGAATATGTGATTTTTCATGAGGGTGAAAGCCCGAAAGTAAGCTTTAGGAGGTGATTTGACCATAAGCCTGACAGCCCCCCTGGTAACATTTCTAATTTGACACTGCACCTTCTTTGAAAGTTCTTTAGGTTGAATCAGGGCAATTATTTATATACAGAGTAAATGAGCTACATTTCCTCCAGCTATGGCAAAGCTTAATTTCAACCTATTTTTCTGATCTAGGCTCTTGTGCTGCCTGCCCCTCCCGATTCCTGCTTTTCATTTCAAAGGCTGCTTGTGAATCTACTCATTGCTGAAACAATCTTGGGAAAGTAAAATGTGACTTATCACCCATTAGTCTTACTCAATGTGTGATACCATCTTGTCTTGAATGAAATGAAATGCTTTATAACAGTATTTTCTGAGAGATGAATCATTTGGGGATCTGGTTCCAAAAAGCAGTAAATCTAACAATAAGTACATTGTGTCTGTGTAACATATTGGCCTTTACGTAACATACACTGTTTTTCTTAATCTTTTACTTTTTGTAGTACTGGGGATTGAGCTCAGGGTCTCACTCTGAACTACATCCCAGCCCCTAAAGGAACTTTTTTTTTTAAAGTACTGAGAC
Source organism: Xerus rutilus (assembly GCA_028644305.1). Classification (NCBI taxonomy): domain Eukaryota; kingdom Metazoa; phylum Chordata; class Mammalia; order Rodentia; family Sciuridae; genus Xerus; species Xerus rutilus. Next base: position 83,040,319 of record CM053404.1, read on the forward strand.
TGAGGATGGAACTCAAGGGTGCTCTATTATAGAGAGACATCTTCAGCCCTTTTTCTTTTTTATTTTGAGTCAGAGTCTAGCTAAGTTCCTGAGGTTGGCTTTGAACTTTGGATCCTCCTGCCTCACCTCCTAGTGGTTGGGATTATAGGTGTGCACCACCATGCCTGGCTTGAAGGTAGTTTTTAATGGGAGGTTCCTAGTGATGATTGAGAGACACAGGATCCTTCCATCTTGTGGCTCTGACATCTTTGCCACGTGGCTTCTGGAATGTCCTGTCTGCTGCATCAGAGTGGTGCATAGGGAAGTGCAAAGATTACTGTGCATGAAAGTTTCATGGACTAGATATGGTTAGATTTCACTGTCATGACCATACCCAACAACGAGGGAGCTGGGAAGTGAGGTCTAGCTGTGTCCAGGGAGGGAGAGGCACGTGGCTTCAGGTCTCTGCGACATGGAAGTCTTGCTCTACCTAGATACTGAGGAGTGTGATTAAGTTGGCAGCACCAGGGCAGGGCATCTTGCAAAAGAGAACATGTAATCCCAGCAGCTCAGGAGGCTGAGGTAGGAGGATTGTGAGTTCAAAGCCAGTCTTAGCAACTTAGCGAGGCCCTAAGCAATTCAGTGAGACCGTGTCTCTGGATAAAATATAAAAAAGGGCTGGGGATGGGGCTCAGTGATTAAGTTTTTCTGGGTTCAATCCTTAGTACCAATAACAACAACAACCCCAAAGTCACAAAAACAAAAACATGTTACTCTGGTGATAGGATAAGTAGATTGGCCAGAAGTTTTGACTAGCATGTTTTTTGGAGAGAAGTAGGGAGGAAGTTTCTAAAGAAGAAAGAAATGTAAAAGTTAGAAAAGGAGAGACAGATTCAGCACAATTCACATTTCTAGAGTTCTTTTCTGTATAGATTAACAAGGCTCTCAACTGGCTTTTGGCTGGTGATATCTCTGCATCTGATCTAGCCTCCCAGCGAGGAATGGGGAAATTATCATTTTAAGTAGCTTGGCTATGGACCTTGGAGAATGGTGGAAGGCCACTGTGACCTGGGTTCTCATTTGTTCCCCTAACATTCACTTGGTCTGCAAGATCAGAGGCAGAGGACTTGGCAACTAGCAGGTTATAGAAGAGGGTGGAAAAGGGATGAGGTTGACCTCTGGAACATGAATAGAACATATTGTTTTTCTTTTCTCCCAGATCTTTTTCTTTCCCTCATTTCCCTTCACTACACATGTCATTTTTTCTCTCAGAGAATTATTTGTGCAGATTTCTTATTGCTTGACCTCCTCTTTATCATTCACCTTATGCAAAATGTCACCTATGGACATGAGATAAGGAGTTTTCATGGAGAGAAGAGTCACAGGGCCTGCACCCAGGCACAATTACAAAAGAGATGACATTATTTGGGTGCCATTGTCTTGCTTTCCATTACGTGTCTTTACAGACTGGTGCCTTTTTTGGGTTTATTTCCAGCTCTTTTGGTTGGAAAAATACCTGATAAGGGAAGCTTTATGCAATGTTAGCTATTGTGCTGGAGTGCCACTGGGAATTAGATTGTATCAGACAGCTCTTCACACATCTTCAGATCAAATCCCCATCGATAGGTTTTCTGGTGCCATAGCAAATACCTGAGGGTGACACCCTGGGCAGGGATAACTGGGTGACCTCCAGAAGCTAGGGACAGCTTCATGTTCTTAAGATCAATCTTCTCAAGTGAGGTTGGGTGATAATTGTGTCAGCCCTCAGTGAAGTAAAACTTCCCTATCACATGGAACAAATCACTGGGTAATTTAAAAAATGTCTCTGCTATTCTAAGTAATATCCTGTACAGATCCATGGGTCCAATCTTCTCTTTACAAAGCATTGAATTTAGCAACTGATAAATGTTGAAGATATTATTTAGTGGGCATGGTGCTGGGTTGGAGTATTTGAGCCACACTTAAAAATGAAAACAGAGATTTTGAACACTTTCAGGTTCAGATATTAGTGGATTTGATGGCACATTGAAAGAGACGGAGAGTGTCAAAATAGCATAAACAAGTAGCCAACAATCACAATGCAATTCCTACCATGCTGCAGTGAGGCTTGAGCCTCACTAGAGTTTCACAGAAACTTTCTTCATCATCTCACAACTTGCTAGCTTGTTCCAGTGTTGTCCATTTTGAATAGACCCGTTGATGGCCATGACCTTGTCAGAAGGTAAAGTTCTTTTGTGTTTTAGTGAATAGACAGTGTTTATTTGGATCCAAATGTGTTATATTTCTTGCCTCTTACTCATGGCAAATTGTCCTCTGCTTTATAAATCCAAAATAAAATACGGACCACACATATACAAGGCATATACAGTATATTGTGAGTAGTTGCCACCATGGCCACCTTTCTATACCTGTTGATTTATCTGAATAACTTTCTAAAGGAGTAAGGACTTAAGGAAGTGTTTATGAAAATAGAGAATGAAGGACTTCTAGGAAGGATTGAACACACAGAGATGAACAATAGCAGCTAGGTAGTAGATAGGTAGCACAGTATACTTTGTATTATGGAGGGTATTGTGGGTTGAATTTTATCTCCCAAACAGAAGTTGTAAAACCCAGTATCTGTGCTTGTGACTGTATTTGGAAATAGGGCTTTTGCATCAAGTCAAGATGAAGTCATCCTGGATTACAGTAGGCCCTAATTCAGTGAGTGTTATCTCACTGAATAACAATAATAATGAATAATAATAATGAGGGAAAGCACATTTGGACACAGGAACATAGAGAGTCTCAGGGAGAATGCCATTTAATGTTGGAAGCAGAGAATGGAGCGAGGCAGCAGCTAGTCAAGGATGTAAGGATTATCACAACCAGTAGGAGCTTGGAGACAGTCATGGAACAGATTCCCTCTCAAAGCTTCCAGAAAGAACCAATCTTGCCAGCACCTTGAATTTGGACTTGTAGCTTCTGGATCTAAGAAAGAAAAAATTGCTGTGGTTTGAAGTCAACAATTTGTAGTGCTTTGTTATGATAGTCCTAGGAAACTACCACAGAGAGTAATGTTGAGATCTGTCCTTTCCTCCATTAACTTAGACAATGTTACACTTTTGCCTTGAATAGACATCATGGAGACCTAGGAAATGCCTAGTGGTGGGGAAAATACTTCAGTGTAATATTGATCTCACTTGGAGCCAAGAGAATTGCTCTGTCTTCTTTTTCTTTCTCAATGTCTCTTTCACCTGGGATCTTAAAAGCTCACTTTCTAGTAAAAGCATCACAATAATACCTGCACTTTCTTTAAAAAGATGTGTTGACAGGGGCCTATGCTTTCCTTTTTCCTTTTCAAATACTGTAGTTTTTAGCAAGTCCTTTTTTTGTCAATACTGCAGGGTTTCAATTAATAGCACTTGAAGTCTTTTCAAAGACCTGTATGATTGAAAAAGATTCCAGTCTGTTAGAAAGAGGAATAATATTTTCACATTCCCTCTTCATTCCTCTAAGTATTTTCTCTTGCCTTGCTATGAAAGAGAAGAGGAACTGTGCTCAAAAGGGATGCACTGGGCATAGTGGTACAGGGCAGCATCAAGGGGCACAGGAACTGACATTCTGTGGATTATGCCGATTTACTGATTATCCCAGAACCATCTGTTGAATCCAAGGAACCTGTTAAAACTACCCCAGCAGTCCCACGGCTGCCTTTGATATTTAGAATTGAGGAGGTTGAGGTAAGCTCAGTCCAATTAAGCATGTGGTACTTTAATCAAATAAGGATTAAGGGCAAGCAGAGACAAAAATAGTACCTTTACTGATTTCTGGGAGATAATTAAATCAGACTTACTGCACAGAGAGAGAAAGGATATTACCAGTCTATAAAAGAGGAGACCTTAAATTCTGCAACATTAAGTTAATACTCCTGCATCAACAAAGCAAAGAAATTTCCTCATTGCTGGGTGATAGGGGGAATCAGTATAGTTAGGTGCTATTAAAAAAGATCACAAAGGATGAACAAAAAATATTCTTAGTCATAATAAGCTACATAACTATTGAAAAGTTAGATGAAATAGTCTTTAAACTTGCTTCCTAAAATACAAAATTCCTCAACAGCAAGAGGCTACTCACTTCTATTCTATTGGTATTCTTGCTGAACAGCTCTATTGCCAATTTTGTATAAATATGTAACATATCATATATTTGCTGTCCTTCTCTCCATAAAGAAATCCTGAATTTTTCTCCTTTTTAAAAATAATCTATAATTGCTTCTTTTAAAAAATTAATTAATTAATTAATTCTAATTAGGTGTACATGTGACAGCAGAGTACATTTTGACTCATTGTACACAAATGCAGCACAATTTTTCATTTCTGTGGTTGTACACGATGCAGCAGCACTACACCATCTGTGTAGTCATACATGAACCTAAGGTAATGATGTCCATTTCATTCCACCATCGTTCCTGCTCCCATGCCCCCTCCCCTTCTCTCTGTCCCCTTTGACCAAAGTAGTATCTCTATTTTTGGTATTTGCTAAAACTTGCTTTGTGACATAACATATGATCTATTTTGGAGAAGGATCCATGTGCTGCTGAGAAAAAAATATATATGCTAGGCATTTTCATTATAATGTGCCTTGGAGTAGATCTGTTGTAATTTTGTACATTTGGTGTCCTGTAAGCCTCTGTATTTGATTTTTCAATTCATTCTTCATATTTTGGGAAATTTTCTGAGATTATTTCATTGAAGAGATTATGCATTCCTTTGGTTTGAATCTCTGTGCCTTCCTCTATCCCAATAAATCTTAGGGTTTTTTAATGTTATCTCATAATTCTTGGATGTTCTGTTCATGGTTTCTTACCATCTTCACTGTGTGGTCAACTTTATTTTTTCAAGATTGTACATTTTGTCTTCATTGTCTGAGGTTCTGTCTTCCAAGTGATGTACTCCATTTGTGATGTTTTCTATTGAATTTTTTATTTGGTTTTTTACTGTTTCCTTCATTTCAAGGATTTCTGTTTTTTGTTTTTGTTTTTTTTAAATCTCTATCTCTTTCTTTTGCTACCTGTATTTGCCCTCTTATTTCTTTGTTGGTGTGGTCAATTTTTGCCTGTATTTGCTCACTTAGGTCATTCTTTAATTCACAGATCATTTTAATTATGTACCCCTAGTTGGTGGTGGTCATAGCATCAAGCCTGTAGGTACTTTGATTTTGGGCTTCCAGGCCCCAGTCAGTATCCCAAGGTGGAATCTGCCCAGTTAAAGATAGTGGTGGAGTTGTCCCAAGATGGAGGCAACCACTTTCAGAGATGGAACTGGAAGGATGGACTGTATGATGGCATTGGGTGGCATATTTGGTGATGTTCCAGTGTGGCGTGCGGTGTTGCAATGGGGAGCTGCCTTCTTGCCCTGTCAGATTTCCCACAGTGGAGATTACCATGTGGAACAGGCTATGGCAGTAGCTGCAATGTCACACAATGGAGGCAGTTTGAGTGGAGCCACATGTTGGTAAATATGGAACCATAGTGTGGGGCTCCTCTCCTCTGGCAGGCACAGGGTGTGGGTTGGGCCTCTTTGAGGTGGCCTTGGTGATGGTCTTCCATGTCCTGGCTGTTGTCCCTAGATGGAAGTGGCCATGTCCATGATTAGTGGCTGAGTAGCATCAAACCCATTCCAGCCCCCAGATGATGTCCCAAGATAGAAGCTTCTGCAACTAAAGATGGTGGTGGCAGCAGCGGGGGTAATCTGAGATGGTGTTGGAGGTGTCCCAAGTCAGCAGTGACCACTTTTAGAATTGGGGCTGAAAGGGCAAACCCAGTGATGGCTTTGGGTGGCCTGTTTGGAGATGCAGCACTATGGTGTGTGGGGGTGGTCCTCAGTGTGGTGGGTAGTCCTGTGCCTGGGCCTGGGCTCCTCACAGATTGGTGGGTGGTCCTGGCCCTGGACTCCATGGGGATGCCAGGGCTGTCTTGGGCCTGCCTGGTCTCTGCATGGATAATGGGGTTGTCCTTGACCTGCCTGGGCTCTGCAGAGATTGGCAGAGCTGTCTTCTAAAATTGCTCTTGATCTCAGTGACCTCTGCTGTGGCCTGGGTCTTGGTCAGTTTTCCTGTGGACTTGTGAAACTCTCTTCTTTTTGACCATTTGTTTTACTCCTCTCTAACCTATGATATGTCCCAAACATGTTTTCTCAGCTCTTTCTTTTCTCCAGGCTAGAGCTCATAATGGCCTTCCAACCTGGATCGTCTTTACCGATTGACGAAACACATCTTTCCATATGTGCTAATTGCCTAGAGTGCAAATAGTATATTTAATGTGTGTTCTTACTCGGGGCTTATTTCATATGTAACTAACTGTAATGGTCAGGGTCCTTGGGTTACAGAAACAGAAACTGATTTAGGGTAATTTAGGAAGAAAGGAATCTCCTGGAAATTTACCAGGAGCTCAGCAAATCAACTGGAAAGCTGAGAGCATGTCTTGATAATAGTTTTTCCCTGAGGTTGCCCTGGAAGGTCTGGGATGTTACCAAACCAGGAACAATCATGTTAAGGTACCATAACTGAGAATGTGGGATTCCAACAGTTTTTTTTTTCTTTTTAATCCTGGCAAAAAATCCTGGCAGCAAATTCCCTGAGTTTCTGGCTCTTTGGAGAAAGTATAAGGAAAGCTGATTTATTTGACATTCTTAGTTGGGAAGCAGGCACTTGGATTTATTGCTCATGAAGATAATCCATTGGAAAGACATAATTCTTTGTGTTCTATTGGACAGAAAAGTGGACATTCAGCTGCTAAAATATTAAACGTGTTCATACAACTATCTACTATAATAGTAAGTAACTTGTGTATTTACATTTGACTTGTGTGTATACATAGATCAATACCACTTTTCCATAGTATCTCGCAAAGATGGTGCCTCCTTAATACCTCACAATCAGAATTTTACAGATTTTAAGTAGATTTTAAAGGTTATGCAACACTTCTTTGAATAATTTCTCTTGGAAATAATTTTCCCTAACCTGAGTGATTTGTTCTTTAGAGTCCAGCAGCAAGAAGTGAGGATAATGCACTGGATCAAAAGCATATCTGTTGATTTATGGAGTGCATCAATAGTGAATCAAAGATGGACAGACCATTAATTTGATAATTATTGAAAAAGTGAGTGGAAATGCACTAGAGATGGGCTGGAATTATAGCAGAATCACTAGCTTTTTGACATGTTCAGAGAGGGAATCTCAAAGAGGCAGCTGGTTTATGAGACAATGCAGGGAATTGGAAAGAAAAAGGGGAATTAATCTGTAAGCATCCAGTATAGGTCATTTTTAAGACCTGCAAATGTAAACTAAAAATTATTTGATTGATGAGTACATTTTTGTTGCTTATAGAGAAAAGAGTTGTTATGTAGCTATATTTATGGATAAATACCTTGATCAAATTTGATACTAAATTTTTTTTTTTGATATTGGGGGTTGAACTCAGGAGCACTCAACCACTGAGCCACATCTCCAGCCCTCTTTTGTATTTTATTTAGAGACAGGGTCTCACTCAGTTGCTTAGTGCCTCATTGCTGCTGAGGCTGGCTTTGAACTTGCGATCTTCCTGCTTCAGCCTCCCAAGCTGCTGAGATTATAGGTGTGTGCTACTGCGCCCAGCTCAATAAAGCTAAATTTTTATTTAATTAAAAAGTGGAGATATCACGTTGTTTTAAGTCTATATATAAGTACAATTAAGAGGCCAAACACTTTTCTTAATAAAAAAGTGATTGCCATAAAAGTATGTCCTAAGAACTTGAAAACACTGACATCCAAAAAAGATTCTAAGTTGTTACATTTTGAATCCTGACTTTTTTTTTAGTAGCTTGATCTATAATTACTGGTACACATCCTCTGCAAACTAAGCTTGCTTTCAGTAAAAGAGGATGAGCATTTCAGCTACTAGGAGAATTCATAGTCATTTAATGGGCTGGGTCAAAAGAAAATTGTTTTCCTCTATGTAATTTTCTTTTAAATCCAATAAAATTGTGACTTCATTTTTTCAAAATTCTCTCATGATGGCGTTCAGCTGTGGTTAGTCTCTTGCTTTCCTTAGCTGTCCAATAGCGAGAATTATTTTATTATCCCCGAGGCTGTGTATGTAAGAATTACAGGATGGTCTATTCACAGCTGTTGCTTTACTGATATGGGTCTTTATGATCTTGCCAACTATTTGAAAACAGGAAGTAAATGGTAATGTTGGTCTCTAAGGTAAAAAGTCAACAGACTCCACGTTACTGTGATTTTCTTAAAGATAAAATCGTTAGCCTTGGCCTTAATATATTTCATACAGTCTGGAAAGCAGTAATGCATAACTAGAAATGTGGAATTTTCAAACAAAATCTTAATCAAAGTCTTTTATGTAGGGAAAATAGCTTTTGAGGATCTGGAGGAGGATTGATGAAGAAACTGCTGGACCATAAGGAGAACTGGATCATAGGAGGGAGCCTGTGTTAGAGAAAGATAAGCTGGGATGCTTACCTTGGGAGGAGGTGGCTGGGCTTCTCTATTTCCTTCTATCCTTCCACTCCTTTGCGTTCCCTCCACCTCCTCTGAGAAGCCTTCATCTATGGGGGTGGTTGCTATAACTGGGCTTAAAGGCTTTTCTTCCATTATTCTTGCAAAATCTCCCTGGAGTAGGCTAATATTATCGCCATTTTACAGATGAAGGAACATATGTCAGTAGCCCACAATTAGAAAGAAAATGGCAAAGCAGAGATTAGAAAATTGTTTTGTGCTTAGTTACTTAAAAAAGGTTCACGATACTCATGTGATTAATCCCAGTGTAAAGGTTCAGAAATATCCAGAAAGTCTCGGAAAAAAAATTCTCCCCATAATCCAAAGAATTCTTTTATTCTAAAACATCTCAGTGGGAAACTTACCAGTGCTCTCAGAAAAAGAAAAAGAAAAAGAAAAAGTATTGTTCCCTCTACCCCTGCCAAACTTTTAAAAATAGGTTTTCATACCTCAACCTAGAGAGTGGAAAATTGGGTACAGTCCTGAGATCCAGTGTTTTGGAAGAAACAAGTATCTGGAGTCGGGTGCCTGTAGTAAGGAGCAGAAAGAAGGGTAGCTGCTAAGAACCTTTCTCTGTTTATACAGAATCAACAGCATACATTGGCCTTTCTCTTCATCACATGTCACTAAGGCCAAGCTGAGTGTTGTTTGCTAGAAAATGCCCTGATAACGTGTTCTTCATTCAGGTACATGTTTGCAGTATTTGCAGCTTTCTTAGGATCTCCCCTGACCCCAGTCACTTTCTCTCTCTCTTTTTTTCTCATTAAAAAATCTGAATTTCTCAGGTAAATTCAGAAATTAATTTCATACTTTTAGGTCTCAGAGAAGGGGGACTGTGATATATACTGAGACACGTGTTTAATGAATCAATTATTGATTTATTTCCATTATCACTCCATTTGACATTTATCTCATGTCTCCATCCCTCAGTGACCTGACCTGTAAAATGGAGCCCATCTTCCTAGACTTGGTAAATGTTTTGAAGAATAACTGAGTTAAGATGGGTGAAGGTGCTATATATAGTAGAAGGTGGATCTATATTGGATCTATAAATACTTAGGTCTGACCTGGTATTTTGACCCACGCCTTTCAGATGATGTCAGAATTCCACCTTTTGGAGTTACATGATAGAGTCATCTACCTAAATAACAAAGTAGAAATGTCCTAATGGTGCTGGGAATCCAGATATGTACTTTCACATTTGGTCATTACTTCAATCTCTTCAAGTTTGTGTGACGGCCACAAACCACTCAGAAACAGTATCTTATGTTCTCTGTCTATAAAAGCATCACTTATTCATGTGGGCCTTAATAAATGGAAAGTTTTATTGCTTGAAAACAATCAGGTGTTAAGAGAAATAAAAAATATACTATCATTTTCTGAAGGTTAATAAGCTTTTTCTGTTCCTGTATTTTTCTCCATAGCATCACTGAGCCTGCTTCTCCAGATGAAGCAGAGATGGAAATGTCACACCAGCATGATCAATTAGATGATGCAGAAAAGAGAGGCACTTGTGACCTGACCTTAATCCACAGTGCAGGAATGATGGAATAGAGAACTGAATACAGAGACTCCAAGGTAGAGGAAAGCAGGAGAGCATAGTTTAGATAGACACAGTGCAATGTAAGTGTTAACTCATGACTACAAAAACACCCTTAGCTTGGGTGCTTATTATGGGATATACCAGTTCATATATTTGTTCAATTCTGAGCATCTAACTGATGGAATAAACATCTGTAACAAAAAGAAATATGGTAGAAAAGGGATCAGATGGTTTTTTTTCTGAAAAGTCTAGATTTTGCTTTGCTTAATTGGCTTAACAAAAGTGACAAAGAGAAAGACAGATGCAAAATATATTCAGACTGTAGGATGTCCTGTGGATGATAAGCAAGGAGCATGCTAACTGTCTTCCTGTGTTGGAAGGCTTGTCACTGGAAGAAGCATGAGACATGTTCTAGTAGGAATGACAGAGAGGAGGTTTGGCTTAGTGTAAGGAATGACTTCCCAGCATTTGAAACTTGACAAGGGTTGTTGCTGCAGCGATGCTCAGCTCCTCAGGGATGGACCAATGGATCCATACTGTTATAGATGTGTTTTCTGCATTAAATGAGAGGAACTCCATCATCCTATGAGAGACTTTGTCACTTGGAAAAGCTGGAAATGGTCTTGTAGCCTGTTCAGGCACCAAACTGAATTAACTGTGGAGCTTCTCGGGTTTTGACAGAATTAATGCTTCTCAGCAGCCTTTGTGCACATTGTGGGCCTGGGAATGATTGTTGGTATATTTAGATTATGGGCAGCTGGTGTTAGCTAAGGGATTTATTGGATTAGTCATCCCTAGTAACAAAGATATGAAGTGTTTCTCCCTGATTGTTCGTTGACATCTATTATGTTGACTCTTTCAGTTTTATATTTATTTTTCCTTTCCATTCAAACGTAACTTAATGTGAAAGTGTTATGGCTGGGAAAATGGGTCCCCAAATAAAACACGGTTTTTGTAGAGTTCATGGGTTGTTTCTATTTGTGCACTTCAATTTTGAGACATCAATTTATCATAGCTGTGGAAAACTGGCAGAAGGCTCAAAGAAAAGTCATGGGAATAATGAGAGGACTAGGAAAAGGAAATAAGAACACGTACCCTGGAGAGGTAAGTTTAGGGGTGATGGTTATACTTGTTCTCCCTGCGACTTTTCTTAGTGTAACTATTCAAATATATATGCTGCTCTGCATATATGCTGATCAACTGATGTATAGCCAACTGTGGTCTGCTAGTTGATGAAAAGAATGTTCTATGGAGACACTTGGCATGAGCTTCAAGATGGTCACATAATAGATACTCTACATTTAACAAATATTCCTTTCAATGAAATGGAATTCAATGTTGGTTTCCATATAAGCATCAAGCATCAAGCATCAAGCTGATTGTGAAGATCATTAAACTTTAAAATGTGTTTCCAAGGAACACAGTGGCGTCTTCATTCAAGATCATCTTTTAAATTGGATAGCTAATTATCTGTTTAGAATAAAGCAGAGGAGTAATTCTGAATACTTTATAAGGATGCATACAGTTCTTGATTTCACTTGTGGGCTTTGCTTGTGGATAAGCAAAACACCAAATCTATAACTCAGAGGGAACACATGTATTTATAAAAGATGACTAGGTAGATATTTGTCATTTGAAATTTCAGTTTTCCTCTAATCACAAAGTATATGGTAGTCTTAATTCTGTACTATAAAATTTCCAAATTAAAAAAATTATCATATCCATTCCTGAGAGTGCCCAACATGTGCTGCAAACCTGTTACAGTTCCTGTGAGAAATGGATTCTGGGGAAAGGGGATAGAATAAAAATTTGGCTTTTCTTAAAAAAGCAACTACATGGAAGATATACTGTTCCAGAACAAATAGTGCCAATAGGAATTAATAGTTTCAAGTTGGAACATGACTGCAATTACATTTTTAGAGAACTTTTCTGTTCCCATTTTTCTGGTTGATGAGTTCTGTAGTAGACTACCTCAGCATCTGTTACCTCCTTCTCCTAACGCGTTGGGGGATTCACTTCTCTGTCATTCTCAGCTAAAATGTTTAGGTTGTGTTGACCCCATTTGTGCCTTCAGGCCTGGGTCTATTCTCATCAGGAGATCCCAGCCTCCTCTTTTCCTCTAGATGGTGTGATAAGAAGACATGAAAGCTGATACTGTTGCAGTTATTTTGCGACTATGAGGGAGAACTTGGATACAGTGACCAGGAAGCTAACAAACTCTGCCCTTTAGTTTCTGCTCCTTTAAATGAGAATGATATAATACTTTCTTCCATGTGTGTTGTGAAGTTAAATTGGTCAATATATGTAAGATAATTAGCATAGTAATCTCTCATAAATGATAAAAGTTCCCCCCACCCTTTGTATATCCAATGTAATAATTCTTTGGACCTGAGATGCCTGGTTAATAATCATGTTTAATTCCTGGAATTAAAAAATTCCCTATTGGCTATATACACAAGTGATCTCTGCAAAATCTTCATTGACTTTTAGACTTTCCACAGAACTAGTTTTTCCAATAATTCATAGTCATGTTGGCACTTGAAAAAATTAACCTTCAGGAGTCTGATTTCTGAAGAGCCATTTCTGGACTTTATGACCTTCAAAACACCTGGATTTTTCCTCTCAGACCCTCAGTTCTGTCTGGCAATAGTTTTGCGGGACCTTGAGGATGAGAAGGGTGAGTCAAGATACTGACTGGCTCCCAAGGTGGAGTTCACAGAGTACATGCATTTTCAAATGTGATTAACCTGGGGGCCTCTGTTGAGCTTCCCCAAGAGTCCCAGTTAACAGAGGTCTGCAGAAACATGGGGGTAGGAGGGTGGGGAGAACAAATGCCACATGTACAGAGGCTTTTCTATTGCTCTTGCTGTTCTAGTGATATTTCATCCTTTAGTGCTTATTTGCTTATTATGTTAAAGATAATAAGATTAATAGATAGTAATGGTTAGAATCAATCCTAGAACATACAAATAATGGATTTTCCTTTGAAAAGCAACCATTCAGTTTTAGTAAGAAATTCTGTCAAGTTTTTAAATCAAATTTGACAGAACAAAGACATCTGATATTTATAGATATTCTTGTAGTGTCTTGTTAGAGATAGGATCGAAGTGAAGACACCTACATTTAGAACAAAAAGGATATAAGACACTAGGTACCTGTGGGTAGAGAAGTGGGTGAGAGAGGTTGAGATGTGAGTGGGAACTTCTATTTTTTCTCTATGTATATCTTTATGGTTTGAATTTTATTTTGCAGTGAATCTATGTATCAGTTGAATTATTTTTTTATTAGGTACAGGGGAGTGAAGGGAGGCGAGGGGGTGTGGGGATAGGTAGGATAGTACAATGAATCAGACATTATTACCCTATGAACATATATAACTATATGACCAGTGGGATTGTACATCGTGTATAACCAGAAGAATGAGAAATTATACTCCATTATATATGATGTATCAAAGTGCCTTCTATTGTCATGTACAACTAGTTAAAAGAAATCAAAATTTTTTTAAAAAATTTATTTTATTTTTTAGTTATGCATGACAGTAGAATTCATTTTGATATAATTATACAAGCATGGGATATATCTTATTCTACTTAATACTCCATTCTTATGGATGTACTCAATGATGGGATTCACTGTAGTGTATTCATGTATGTGTACAGGAAAATTATTTTGGATTCATTCCACTGTCACAAAGAAATTAACTCTAAAATGTCAGTAATTTCAGCCAAGTAAGGGTTATACTGTCTAAGACTAAGGTCAGATTATTGTAATTATTCCAGGCATGAGGTACTCGTTCAGGTGAATTCAGACTCCATTAAACTTAAATGTTGGACATACAGCTAACTCCCTACATATGATTGGGGCTTTATATAATTTAGTATTTCTAAAAGGCCATCTTGCCTCCCTTTTTTTTGAGCCCCACTTTCATATTCAGACCAGAGATATCTGGGTTGTATTTACATCTGGAATGAATATTTTGAATGAGAGATTTGTTCTAATATAAAACAGCATGTTAACTCTCCTGGATATTTATGACTCTTGGCTTTCTTTCCTTCCTGTTGAATGAAAATCATTTGCCTTGTAAATGCAACTTTGCAGGAACTTCACACTCTTGGCAATTAGAAACTTTCTGCAGCAGTTGGATCTTGGAGCTCATGAAAGTAGAAGTTTCAAGCTGGAAGGGCCTTTGAGGTCATAGAGCTCCACCTTTCAGTTCATATATGGGAGAAGGAGGCCCAGGGTGCTCAGGAATCTCCTAGGTTCCTGCATTACTATTCCGGGTAGGATGGGACCAGGAGCCAGTTCTGGCTCCTTCTGCTTCCTGCCGCAAGATGTGTAACAGTCCTCCAGAAGTCAGCCTGCCTGCTAAATTTGCATTCTGGAAGCCAGAAACAAATTTGAACAATGTGAGACTTGAGGAATGTGGAAGACAGGAAGTGAAGTTAGTGGAGTAGAATGTGGTGCAAAGAGACAAGAAAATGCAGGTTTGAACTGAGGAATATCCAACATATGTATAGTAATTTGAAAAGATGATTTCAAAATACATGCTCAATTTAGAAAATTCCTGAAAGCATTAAAAAAATGACTTTTGATTCCAATGTCAAGAAATGATACAGATGGATATTTTGGAAAGGTGTTAATCCTCTGCAAGGTTTAGAGGCAGGTGACAGAAAGTCAACTCAAAGCCACAGGCTTAAGACAACCTAATAGTTTCTTATTTTGTTTTCTCACATTAGTGGACACTTGCAATGCGAAATGGGGTATAGGTCACAGAATGGTCACTGTGGGCTGCTATTTGATAAAGCCACTGGCTCTGTAGTGGAAATTACTCAGTTGCATAATGTACCTTTCAGAATTCAGGCATTGGTTCAGCCCACCTTGACCTCCTTCTACATGTGAACTTTAAACCAAGTTGCTGCATATTATACTTCCACCAGAGGCAGTGAAATTAAAAAAGGAAGAGGTAAAATGTGACCCAGTCCAACCCAGTCAATCAGGGTTGTTGAAGAATAGTCAAGTATTTGAAGTTCATGCATGACATGTTGCCCCCAGTACTCAGGAACTTGCAGAGTAGTAAGCACCAACACTACCTCACAGATGAAAGTCATAGTCCAATGTCAACGCCTGTTTATCCTCTGGGGTTGAGGCAGCTGGATGATTAGAGAGGGGTCCACTTCTGAAAAATGCCGAGAATGTGAGGCTGAGACAGAAATGAAACCGAGTACCCGATAGTGCTCAGCTGTTTCCCTTCCCCATTTCCACACGTTTCTAGTGTACTGATAGTTAAAAGACGTGCAACATACCTCTGTTCTAAGGAATTAAACAGAATTCAGGGAGTGCGGTGCTTCAGGTGAAGAGTGCTTACGTAATGATTCCAGGATCCTCTGTCCCTAAATCTGATAAATACTCATTAGGTACTGATGGCAGTAAAAATGCAGTAGTCTTTTGCTTTTCCTTTGTTTTCACTGTGGGTTGGGTTGGTGAGTCCGCTGCCAGCAGGGTCTGGTTTCCTCCTGCGCAGAAATGCCAAATTTGCAGCTTGTGGTGGGGGATGAGCTTGGAATGTGATTTCTTCCCTTCTCCAGTAATTTCCTGCCTGCTGCATGAAATGCTAACGAACATCTCACACATGACAGAACAATGAAATGTAACCTTATTTTGCTATTTTGGGCAGATTCTTAAGTTACAAAGTCTAGGTCTTAATGTGACAGTGACAAGATGCTGCCAGGGGACCCTTCTTTCCCCTCCTCTGAATTTGTACTTTGTAAGCTCTTCTCCCTTTGCTGAGCTGATGTGTCACTAATTTGAGATAAGCGCTATGTTACTGTGACATCCTCTGCATCCCATCTTCTTCCACCATGCAGTTCTGTCCAGGACTAGGGGAAAAGCCTCCTTCTGAGCAATAAATGTCCTGAACTTCAATCTCAGACCAATTCAGACATTTATTGTCAGTTGTAAATGAGTAGTAGGAAAGCTGGATATGACTTAGTTTTATCATTTTATTATTATTATTTTGTGGTACTGTAAATGGAAATAAGGACCTCCTGCATGGAGAAGGTGCTCTACCACTGAGCTACACTCCCAGTCCTTGTTATTTTAACTAGTTAGAGGAGCAATAGGGCATGTGTAGGGAGTTGAACATGTTTATAGGCTGCAGGTTAAATGCTTAAATGATTTTATAATTACACCATCAAATGAATTGACTTGTAGGAGGTCCAGAGTGAAAACAGAGCTTCTGGTATTCAAATTTTAATTGAGGAACTTGGCTGATTGATAGTGCCAGTAGGAGAATTTAATTTGGGACATGGTGTCCTTTGTTTGTGGAATTGATTAGTGGTACTCTCATTCTCTGGCCACATCTGCAGGAGGGCTACCTGCAGATTCTGTGAGTGACAGAAAAGTGCATGAGGCAGGAGATCAGAACCTTGCTAACCACAGGGACAGCCAGAGATACTACTTTGGGGGAAGTCTTCTGTCAGCAGGGACGGATGAAGAGCCCACATATGTGGAGTTGGGGCTCACCCCACTTCCTGCTTGCAATCCAAGGTTGCCTATGGCAGTTGAACAGCTTATTTCAAGAGAAGAAGAGTGAGAGAGACAAGAGAGGAAAGGGATGGATTTTTAAGTGCAATTAAACAGAAAGATCCCAGGCAAAAAGATGGGCCTGGGGAAGCAATCTTCAGCATGAATCCAGCTTGTTCAGAGCTCCTTGCTTCTGAGGTTTAATTCAGGCCCTGTGTTTCCTTATTTATATTTCATCTTCACCTTCTGCTCTCCCTTTTCATCTTTTCAGTGACTTCAGAAACTCTAGTGCTTGATATAAGTTACTATCTGAAAGTCCATTTTGTAAAATATGTTGGCTAAAATGTCCTTTGATCACTAATATACCCAGGAAAAGATGTAGTTCTTTTTTTAAGTTTCTGTCATATAGGAAGAAATCAAAAGTTGTCAAAATTGGGTAAATAACTTGGGAACATACTTGGTCTGCTATAAATTTGATCACAGAAGATCCAAGAGTGATGAGCTCAAAATAAGGAAGATGAGTGAGCTATGGAAAACAGTATGGGGGCTCCTCAAAGGCTAAGATAGAACTACCGCTTGATCCAGATATCTCCCTGCTGGGCATATTCCCAGAGGAAAGACCAGCATATTGAAAAGGTATCTGTACTCACATGTTTACTGCAGTACTATTCACAATAGTCAAGATACAGAATCAACAAAACTGTCCATCAGTAGATAAATGGATAAAGAAAAAGTTCTATACCTGTGTGTGCACAGAGAGAAATATTATTCAGCCATAAAGAAGAATGAAATCCTGTCACTAGTAAGCAAAAAGGATGTCTGGAGGATGTTATGTTAAGTGAAATAAGTTAAGCACAGAAAGACAAAGTGTACATATTCTCGCTTATATGTGGAAGCTAAAAAGGTTGATGTCAAAGAGGCAGAGAGTAGAAAAGGGGTTCTCAGAGGCAGAAACAAGTGGTGTGTAGGTAAGGCTGGAGACAGAATGTTAATGGGTAACAGGTGTGCAGCTGCATAGAAGGTGTAGCTCCCAATGATACACATCATAGAAACTTAATTAGGGCAGACAAGACATAACTGTATACTTCAAAGTAGCTGATAGAAGTTTGAGTGTTCCCAGCATGAAGAAATGATAAGTGATTGGGGGGATGAATATACCAATTCCTCTGATCTGATCATTATGCATCATATATATGTATTGAAACTTTACATTGCATTCCACAAATATGTACAATTATTATGTGTCCTATAAAAAATGAGAACAAAAGAAAGACAAGTTGGAAAATCACTTCATTTTTCTGAAAGAGCTTTAATATTTGAAGAAAAGAAACAAAAGCATTTGTGACTGAAATTGCAAAGATTTAGAAAATTTTTATTGAAGATTATGAAAGTAAAGAATATTGAGCCAAAAATAAAAAAAAGAATATTGAGGGCTGGGATTGTGGCTCAGTGGTAGAGTGCTTGCCTCACAAGCGTGAGGCACTGGGTTCGATCCTCAGCACCACATAAAAATAAATAAATAAAGTAAAAATATTGTGTCCATCTACAATTAAAAAAATATTTAAAAAAAAAAAAAAAAGAATATTGAGCCGGGCATGGTAGTGCATGCCTGTAATCCCAGCAGCTAGGGAGGCTGAGGTAGAAGGATTACAAGTTCAAGGCCAGCCTTAGCAACCAAGTGAGACTCTGTCTCAAAATAAAAAAATAAAAAAAGGCTAGAGATGTAGCTCAGTGTTTAATCACCTCTGGATTCAATCCCTGGTACCAAAAAAACAACAAAAACCCCCAAAACAAACAAAACAACAACAGCAAAATAACAATAACCAAAAAAGAATGTCAATTGGGTTGACATGCATTGGCTCAATGCAGGAACATTAGAATAAGGGTAGAACTTAAAACTGGTCAATCTGTAGAATGTACTTTTCATTGAAGAGGAAGAATATGGAATACCAACACACCAAAACCAAGTGTGAATAAATAAAAATAATAGATTAAAAATGAAGTTTATTAGTGCCTGAAGAGTGTATTTTCATTTCTGTTTCTAATATTTTAATTTTTCTTAATCACTTAAAATATATTCTTTTGTCAATCATCTGGAAAACATAAAAGGAAAAAGAAAATAGAAGTTAATCATAATCTCATTTTACAGACTTCACACTTTGATGTATTCACTTGTATTTTTCCTATACTATTTGTAAATTATCTGACATGTTTGTGACTGCCTGCAACTTTGTATTCTGCTTTTATACTTTTATTTAAGCCCAAACATTTCTCCAAGTCTGCATAAACTAATTGAAATATAATTTTATGATGTCACCAACATTAGAACATTGATTATTTTATATACTGCTAGGAAAGAAAAAAATATTTCCAATTAAACTGTGACACAAAGCCTTAATGATGACCTTGTGTGATACATTTGTTGGTCACACTGGCCTTTTGATTTTGATATTTCTTTCATCTAGTACAGGAGTTTGACAGATCTGTCGGCTTTGGTTGCATTGTTTGGCATGTGGATTTTTTTTGCATATTCCTCAGAAAACAAAATGTAACAGAGCATCATCTATTGAGGCTCATAAAATGTGTGATTTGTTGCTTTGGAAGAAAAGATGGCACAGCTCTCATTCCTCTTGTGATGAACATTTTCTTCACTAATGGAAAGTGTACCTACTGCTTCTGTTTACCTCCATTTTTGTGTACACAATAACTTTTCATTTCCATGTTGAACCACCCTGTTACTCTTAAAGGCATTTTATTTTGTTTCAAAATTTTAATCTAAGATTGAACATCTTCCAAGGGTATGATTTGCTAATTTGACATACATGTACATTGTGCAATGATTGCCACAATCAAATGAACACATCTCTCACCACCCTGCTTTATGTTAGATCTCCAGAATCTGTTCACCTTATAAGTGAATGTTTGTTACCCTTGACCAGCATCTCCCCATTTTCCCCCAAACCACCATTCTGTTGTTTCTTTGAATTGAGTTTCTTTAGATTCTCCATGTAAGTGAGATAGTATAGTTTTTTTTTTAAACCTTACTAATGACTTCCAGGTTCATTTACACTGTTGCAAATAAAAGGATTTCCTTCTTTTTAAAGGCTAAATCATATTCCCGTGTGTGTGAATCATGCACTGTTTATCTAGTCATCCACTGATGGATACTTAGGTTGATTCCAAATCATGACCATTGTGATAATACTGCAATGAATACAGAGGAGCAGGTGATTTCCTTGGGATGCTGATTTCATTTTCTTGGCTATATGTGGGATGGTGCGATCATATAATAGTCCTATTTTTAATTTTTTAAGCAACTTCCATTATGTTTTCCATAATGGCTGTACTCATTTACATTCCCACCAATGGTATACAAGAGTTTTCTTTTCTCTACACTCTTTGGCAACACTGGTTATCTCTTGTTTTGCTTTGTTTTTCCATAATAGCCACCCTATTAGGGATGAGGTGACATCTGATTGTGGTTTTGATTTGATTTGTGATACTGAGTGTGCCTCTTGGTCATTTGTGATCTTCTTTGGAAACATTCTATTGATGTCCTTCTCCTATTTTTAATCAGATTTCTATTGTCTTATGTGAATTCCTTATGTGTTTTGGATATTAACCTCTTAAATGTATGCTTTGCAAGTATTTTCTCCCTTTCTGTAAGTTGTCTTTTCTTTTTGTTGATTGTTTCCTTTGTTGTGCAAAAAGCTTTTTAGTTTGATAGAATCCTATTCACTTAGTTCTGCTTTTATTGTCTTTATTTTGGGGGCCATGTTCAAAAAAGCATTCCTAAGACCAATGTCAAGGAGTTTTTTCCCTATTTTTTTTTTAGAAGTTTTATAATGTGAGATTTTATATTTCAGTTTTTGAATCAATTTTTTTTCAATGGCTTAAGACAAAGATCCAGTTTTAGTCTTTTGCATGTGGACACTTACTTTGCCCAATATCATTTATTAAAGAGACTTTCTTTTCCCATTGTGTATCCTTGGCATCTTTGTCAAAAATAAATTGGCCAGAAATGTGTGAACTTATTTCTGGGCTTTCTATTTTGTTCCATGTGTCTATTTTCATGCTAATACTATGCCGTTTTGATTACTATAGCTTTAGAGTAGATTTTGAAATCAGGAATTTTCTTGTTATAACTTTGTTTTTTTGGCTGAAGATTGCTTTGTGTACTCAGGGTCTTGTATAGTTGCCCATGGATTTTAGAATGATTTTTTTTCTATTTCGTGAAAAATGCCATTGGAATTTTGACAGGGATTGCATTGAATCTGTAGATAACTTTAGGCAGTATGGACATTTTATAATATTAATATTTCCAATCCATGAACTAAATGTTCTTGTCTCTGAAAGGGAATAAAACTAGCCTTAATTTCTTCATAAGCACATTTTATTTATTTTATTATTATTATTTTTAGTACTAAGAGTTGGACCCAGGGGTACTTTATCACTGAACTGCATCCTTAAACCTTTTATTTTTTTTTTAAATTTTGAGATAGGGTCATGCTAAATTACTGAGGATCTTGCTAAATTGTTGAGTCTTGCTAAATTATTAAGGGTCTTGGTAAATCTAGAATTTGCAATCCTTTTGCTTCAGTCTCCTGATTCACTGAAGGCCATCACACCTGGCCTTCATAGACATATTTAAAAGAAAATCGTATAAACTGGGCATGGTGATGCATGCCTATAATGGCAGTGACTCAGGAAGTTGAGGCAGGAGGATCAAAACCAGCCTCAGCAACTTAGCAAGTCTCTAAGTAACTTAGAGGCTGATAATATTGCTCAGTGGTTAAGTGCCCCTAGGTTCAAACCCAGTACCAAAACAAACAAACATACAAAGATAAAGAGAATCTTATAAAATGACATAGAACGTATCCCAGGTGTATTAGTTAGCTTTTCATCACTGAGGCAAAATACCTGAGAAAAACAACTTAAATGAAGAAAAACTGATTAAGCTCCTCACCTCATGGCAGAGAGAGAGAGAGGAGAGAGAGAGAGAGAGAGAGAGAGAGAGAGAGAGAGAGAGAGGGAGGGAGAGAGAGAGAGAGAGAGAGGGAGAGAGAGAAAGAAAGGGGCCAGGAAACCGATAAATCCCAAAGGACATGCCCACAAGGAAGCATTCCCTCCAGTTAGGTTACCTGTGTTGGTAGTCTATCCAGCTGTGAATCCCATCAGCTGGTTTAATCCACTGTTAAGGTCAGAGCCCTCATGAGCCAATCCCTTCTCAGAAGCTCCACGTCTGGACATTGCTGCACTGAACATATGAGCCTTTGAGGGATCTTCCAGATCTAAATTACATCACCAGGTAAATATACATATTATTTATTTATATTTAATATATTTTTACTTAATTTGAATAGGTAATATGGTTCATGGAGATCAAAACTTAAGAGACGTACAATGACATTGTGTGTCTATCCTAGTCATTGCATTCTCTATTCCCTATGGCCAGATCATGTGGCTAGCCTTCATTTTCCGCCTTTCTCCTAAGCCCACATCTACTCATTCATTCATTCTGCAGAAATTATTGAGCACCTAGTACATGCCAGGCACTGCAATAAGCATTGGAAAGTGATAAATTAGGCAGATATGAGCTCTATCCACACATGGCCTATAAGACATTATAAAAATTCAAACAACAGCAGGGCTTTTTTTAAGATGTGGAAAATGCGTGCCTGTTGAATGTTGGTAGAGACACATGCTGAAGCTATAGAAGAGAAATTCCTGAGGAATCAGGATGGATTGGGGTGCAGGACACAGAGAGGGTTACCCTTAGGTGAAGAGGTCACAGGCGATGTAGTGGTAAAAGCACAGGCCCTGGAGACTGGTACTCCAATCAAGTCTCAGTTTTGCTTCTTTTCAGATGTAAGACCTTGAGCAAACTACTGAAGTCCATCATGTCTCAGCTTTCTCATATGCAAATTGTGAAAAATAAGAATTCCTGTCTTGTGTTGTTTTACTCAAAAACTAAGACATTGTGTGTAATTCCTGATTGTATATAAACCATGATGAAAGACCACAGAGTAACATGGTTAAGAACACATATTTTTGAGAAAGTGGTTTGTATTATGACCTTCAGTAATTTACTTAACCCTTTTGTGCCTCAGTTTACTCATCTATAAAATAGGGGTGATGATAATATGAATCTCATAAGGGTGTTTATGAGAACAAAATGAGCTATTATATGTAAAATGCATATTATGGTGTCATAAGCCACGTGACTATAGTCACATGGAATATAGTGTCATGTAGATATTTGTTCAACAGGTGTTTATCATGACACCTGAAATACAGAAGCTATTAAAATATATTAACTATTACAATAGGAGGGGGAAAAGTAAATGAGTGGTTTTGTGGAAGGAATATCCCCACTGATGGCTTCTATAGTCAGGCTACTTTTGAAAGTAAAGGAGATCAGAGCTTTAAGGACAAAGGAGAAGATTTGAAATAATACTGTTGAGTTGGAAAAAAAGAGGAGGCTCAGCAGAGTCACCCAGTTGAGATTAAATGATATGATGATTGACATAGGCACAAATCCAGGCAGTTGTCTTTTTTATATACCATCCTTGGTGGACTGAATCTAGGGATGGCGAAAGCAGATTATTGCAGGGTTGGATCTTTCCAGACAGGTGTGACAGAAGATCATCAAGGCAAAGAATTAGTAAGAGGTGATTAGAGCAAGTTGTGTGTTGTGGCGCACACCTATAATCACAGCAACTCAGGAGGCTGAGGGAGGAGGATGGCAAATTGAAGACCAGCCTCAGCAACTTACTGAGACTCTGTCTCAAAATTAAAAAAAAATAATAAACTAAAAAGACTGGGGAGGTAGCTCAGTGATAAAGTGCCCGTAGGTTTAATCACCAGCATTACTACTACCACAATTAATAATTAAATAAATAAAATTTAAAAACCAAAGGAGTGGTTAGAGCAATGGACCACAAAGTCTATGTTGAGACATGGAGTAAGGAAGGAAATAAAGACTAGGAAATAAAGTGAAGAGATGGAGTTTCTGATGAGGTGGAGAAGCAATTACAAAGGTAGCAGTTTAATAAGATAGTTGGAGAGAAAGAAAATCCCACAGAAATGCACACTAGATAAAGTGAAGCATTTCTCTGCAAGGAAAAATAAGTTTAACCCATTTACTCCAGGCTTCTGTGGACCGGAGGCAGCTTTAAAGCAGAGTGGACTTGGAGTAGCCTCAGGGTCATCTCATTACCTGCACCATCAGGGGCAGCAGAGAGGACAGACCTCCAGAGAAATTGCTTGCTTAGGCTCAGACCTCTAGCCATTTGACTTTTCCAGTGAAAGTCCTCCTCTGGCAGTGTAAACCGTTGAGAAGACTGACTTTAAGGGTGTGTGTGTGTGTGTGTTGTAAGAGTTCTGAGATGGGAGAGTAGCTCTTGCAGATCATCAGTGTGTTTGAGGCAAATGAACAAGAACTCTAGAGGAAATGATGTGACCATAGTGTTGATTCAAGGAAACTTCTTTCAGTGATAATCACCATGAGACTCTTTCTACATTCCACAATGAAGGCGTCAAGTCTGCATTATATGTGGGTCAGTATTGTATAGTATTGCATCCATCTCTCAGTCTGCATTATCTTCTATATTCAACAGAGTCATTTAGAATAATCCATATATTTTAAATGTGGAATGTTTCCTCTTTTCATGAGTTGATACGTCTGACCTGTGCAGCTTTGGGTTTTTGCCTTGTGGATACTTTATGTGGGAAAGATTCAAATGTGTTTCATACTGAATATTGTTGAGCATTTGGGAGAAAATAGGCAAGAGTCAAATATCTCTGAGTTATGGATAAAGGTCACAGTAGCATTTTGATTTAATTCAATTCAAGAAATACTTACTAGGTGTTAATTCAGTGGGTCCAGTGGTATAAATAGAGTGGTCACTAAAATGAATGGGCTTCCTGCCCTTGTGGAGCTGACAACTAAAGGGCAGGATAACTCATTTCTACTTTCCTGCCAAGTACCTTTATTTTCTGTCACAAAATGATAGGGTCATGAATTTTGAATTTCTTAGAATTCATTAATTGCTTCATTGGTTCACTCAACACTCTGAGTTCTACTGTGTGTCAGGCACTGTTGGTTGAAAATTCTTTATTACCTCCCATGTTGTCCAGTTGAACAACCTGTCACCAATGCAATTTCCTAAGATTCTGAGCGTCAAACAGAATCTATCTTCTTTAATTTACCCTAGGCTCAATGGTCTATGTATCTTCCTAGGAATAGAAGCACCATTTGTGTTGCTACCAAATTTCCTTCTACCTGCATGCCATGTGCTAGTCAGCTTTTGGCCTATGAACCAAAATACCTGATGAGAACAACGTAGAGGAGGAAAAGCTTACTTGGGCTCCCGGTTTCAGGGGTTCAGCCATGGTCAGCAGACTTTATTGCTCTAGGCCTGAGGTGAGGCAGAAAATCATCATGGTGGAAGAGTGGTAAAGGAAAGTTTCTCAGCTCATGGCAACTGGGAAGGAGAGAGGGCGAGGGCATGCTAGGAACAAGATAGAGTCTAAGGGTATGCCTGTAGTGACCTGCTTCCTCCAGCCTTAACCCATTTGCCTAGAGTTACCACCCAATAGTCCATTCAAATTTTATTAAGCCAACAAATGAATTACTACACTGATTAGATCACAGCCCTTATAATCTAATCATTTTATATCTGAATATTGCTGCATTGCTAACAGATGAGCTTTTTGGTTGACATTAAAGATTCATACTATAACACCATTCTAGTTGCCCTCAAAGGTCATGTTTTGCCAGGTATGATGGCACAAGTCTATAATCCCAGACACTTGGAGGCTGAGGCAGGAGGATTGCAAGTTCAAGGTCAGCCTCAGCAAATTAGTGAGACTCTGTCACAAAATAAAAAGGACTAAGGGTGTAGCTCAGTGGTTAAGTGCCCCTGGGTTTAATTCCTAGTATCAATCAATCAGTCACTCGTGTTTCAAAATTGTGGGAAGTTATAGGAATGAGAATTAGGAATAAGAGAACTAGGTTTGAATTTGGTTCTTCCATGACTTAGCTGTCTGAGATCTTAGAAAAATAACTTCATTTTTCTTGGTTATCATCTTTCTCATCTTTTTAACAACAACCTATAATATAGGTATTATTATATTTAATTTTACTCTTGAGAAAACTGAGGTTTAGCAATGTTAGGTAACATTCCCAAGAACCCAGTTCCACATACATGGTGTCTGACTTTAGAGTTCATGTTTAAGTGTTTCACTGTGTTAACTCTCAAGAGCTGAACACAGTATCTTGTACACAGAAAATCCTCAGTAACATATATTACATATAAAATACATATTATCATGGCTACCATAACTTAGAACCAAGATATTTGAAATATTTCCAAAAGGTGCAAACAAAACTTCAATGTTGGACCTGTGCAGGAGTTATTTTGGTAGAGGGATATTGTTCTCATTCAACCTCTGACCCCAACCACATGTAAAACTAACCTTGATTGGGATGGTAAATGTCATTTGTAATTGAAGGATATAATTTTTATAATTCTATTTCTGCTGTAATGAAGAATTACACTTTTGACATTTCCAGTTAATGCTCCAGATAGCCTCTGGGTTGACATATATGGTTTAGGGCCCTTAAACCAAGAGCTAAAATAGGAAGATGAGTTCTTAATCAGTGAGGTACAGGTCTTGTTTAAAGGGTAAAGTTAAATAAAATATCTGCAATTAGTGGTGGTTTGAGGTCTTTAAAAATGTTTGTGTTCTACACACATTAAAAAAAGAGCAAAATGTACACAGATTTTCATAAAGGCAACGCATAAAATTCTTGGTTTATGATGCACAGTTATCTCTTTGGTTCAGTTTGAAGAACTGGTCTGATTTTCTTATCATGTCCTCCCTTATCTTATTAGCATTTCAGAGGTTAATCTTTTGTTAACATATCTTCTCAGGATGCTCTTGTTTTTCACTCAGAAGTCTTATTTTTTCTTTATCCCCCACAAAGAGGTATCATCCTCCTTTGCTGCATTTAGGTTGGCAATGGGTGTTGTGCAAATGTCATGTTTATGAATGTCCTTCCCTTTCTTCCCCATTCTATTCTTTTCAAGTTTTCTGTTGCATCCGAAATAATCTGTAAGTTCTTGGAGAAGATAAGAAAGTTCATTTTATGGAAGAGTTTAGAATTAAAAAAAAAACTAGTGCAATTATTTTTTGTTTTTTAAAATACAGAATCAAGTCTCATATTTTCTACAGAATTTTGAAATTCTGTAGAAAATCATCTTGTGTGTGTAGACCAACAGAGCAGTGACTAAGCTATGAACATACCCATCCTCTCAATACTCTGGGCTTATGATAGGACCTGAAAAATGTGTGTTCTATTTGATTTTCACTCAACCATAAAAATTCCAGTCAGACAATGTTCAATACACCTACTCGAAAACATTTTTCTTAACCTACATTAAGTAAAAATAAATTTATTCAGGGGCTGCTAGCAACACTGAACTATAGCTTTGCAGATTTGCATCATGTCTTGATAAGATTTGGAAGCAAAAAAAAAAAAAAGTGAAAAAGGCAAATCTAAACTGAACTGTTTCTGGTTTTGAAGGAAGAGAAGAAAACTTGCTGCTTCACCTGTACATTCACACTTTTGTAAGACTAACAGTTTGTGCTTTGAGAATTATGTGTCAATTCTTCGAGGTGAGAAAATTCAGACTTCAGGCCTGGAACTCAATTGGCCTTATTGATTGTTCATGATTCAGTGTTTTTATTATTTTTTTCAGAGTTCATTATTTTTCAAGGCTAAATAAAAAATTTCTTAAAGTAGAGCTTTTCTTTTAAATTTACCCCACTGCAAAGGAGACTGTATTATGGATTTTGTCAAAAAATTTCAGATAGTATTTGATAATTTGTTTAAGATACCCCTGCTCACCTGCACTGTCACCAGTATATCCATTCTTTAAAGGTAAAAATAAATAAATAAATAGATAGATAGGTAAATAAACAGTTTTGGTCAGATTAACAAATCTGAAGTAGTTTGAGAATTTGCTACGAAACTCCAAAGTTGTATTTATTGAAAACCAAAAGAGCCAAGAAAGAGAGTTTACTTTAGAAACATAAGAATATATGATTGAGTCACCCTTCTTTATTCCATTATAGTGACTGAAGACTACTGGAATCCATTTCTATCTCCAGTGTGATGCTGTTCATGATAGAGACAATTCATGTGATTTAGAAATTTCCCAGTCTCTTTTTTTAAAAAAAAGGTTACAAAGGCTTTTGTTTCTGCTCCTGAATCACTATCTCTTTCAAATTTCTCTCTCCAGTGCATTTATCCTTACAAGAGGGCTCTATCAGAAACCCCAATTATCTGAGTGGGTAGATAGCCATAAAAATACTATGGAGTTATTAATGATGGTGGAATGGAAGATTAACTTCTTTCTTACAAACTGAAAGTCATCTCAGAACATGTCCTTTGATTTTACTCAGGTATGAGGGTCTGGAAAATCTTTTATCTGGACAAGATTTTTATGGGGCCTTTTAAATCTTTGTCTTTTACTGTAGTTTCCTCCATATGTTTATTGTCAACTAACAGCTTAGAACTGATGAGCTGGGTAGAAATGTTTTGTGAGGTTGCAGTTCTTCCTTTCTGACTGCTGCTGCTTTTATTTAACTCAAGCTTCTAAAAGCAAGCCAATTATATTTTTGTACTCAAAACATGGCTGGTATGGGTGCCTTTTATATAATAGGAAAAAGGAATTGGTTTCTTTGACAAGTGTGATGAAAATGAGTGTGACATGAACTTGCTTGTGTTTTGGGAAAATCACTGGCTTCCAGTGGGGGAGAGATTGGAGCCAGGGAGCCTAAATTGAGTGTTAACAACAGTCCTTGGAAGAAAGAGTAGTGGCCCCGATTGAGGCAGTTGGAGGGAGATGATGAAGAGGAAAGAGAGTTCAAGAATGTCCTAGGAAGTAGATTTTTTGGAAGAGTGTGTCAAGGAAGAAAAGAGAATTTATTATGATATTATGACTTCAGAGTATCTTCCTGGGATGATGGTAAATTTCATTATGTGAGGTAAGGAGTGCCGGGGAAAATGCCTCTGATATGTGCACAGCGTTGGTGCAGTTAGGTGTTGAGGTCAAAAGAGGAATCTGGGCTGGGATTGTAGCTCAGCAGTAGAGCGCTTGCCTCGCATGCCTGAGGCCCTGGGTTCGATCCTCAGCACCACATACAAAGCAATAAAATAAAAAGACATTGTGTCCATCTACAACTAAAAAAATTTTTAAAAAAAGATTTAAAAGAAAACAAAAGAGGAATCTGCATTGGACATTAGAAACTGGCAGTCCTCTACCTGTTTGACAGATGAAGAGTGTGTAGTTAGAAGAGGAAAGAGGCAAAGAAGGAAAATGAGCAAACACAAAGAGAAGGGTAGGTTGAGCAAGAAGTAGTTGTGCCGAAGAGTTAGGAGGGAGGGAGGGAGGCTTGATTCACCACTCCCCATCACATGGGAAATGATTGAGTGGATGAGGGATGCTTCGTTTTGTTTTAGGGAAGCAAAGCCTTTTAGAAGTGGTACAGTGCACATTCCAGTCTTTTCTAAGAGGCACAAGATTTAGTTGGTTTTGCTCCTGAGGGTGCTGAGCAACTTTGTGAAAGCTGATTCTACTTTTGTTGATAGAGCCACTTTCTAAGAGTAGAAACACACACATAAGATGCAACTATCCCGATGTGTCTTCTTCAATTGCCTCCTTATTAAAGAGAGCTTATCGCCCATCACTTAAGAAGTACTTCCTGATTGGAAAGAGCTGGTGGGGTGCTTGCTGACTTCCAAGATTCTTTGAAGCCTAAAAGTCTACAATTTTGTGAAAGTGCATGGACAAAATTAAGCTCAACTTCAAGGGGACAGTAAGAACCAAGCTATAGTGACAGCACACATGCACAGTGAGGCGATTGAGTTTTCCTTCCACGTTCTCTCCAAATTGTGACACCTTAGTCCCCCTCTCCCTGCATTGTGATATTCAGGCTTAGAAACGTGAATTAAACATTCTATGGAATGACTGGACAACTTTGCTTATACTATTATCCCATCTGTATTTGAAAATGGGTAAACAAGTTTATAGCTGTTTGCAGTCAGATAGTCAAATTATAAATATTTTTCCAGTAAAGAAATGACTTATTATGATGCAGATTGGTTAATATGCTAATTTATAATTAGAACCTGAACATAGAGTAGATAGGTTCACTCTTATTGTGGCACCATGATGCTGTATCTGATGTACCAAAGAAGACTTGGACAGAAACATCCATTACTCATGGGGAATCCTTGAGAATTCATTAAATGGGAATAACCGAATGTGCTGGTCACATTTGATTCTTTCATAGCCAGGGAGGTATGTTAGGGCCAGGAAGGCTATTGCTTATTTGATAAAAATACATTTCTGATGTGGAACATGTGGATTTAAGTCAGTATGTCAGGATTAGAACTAGGAGTATACTTGACTGAAAGTTGGGTTGTTCACATAATTTATTCTTCTCCTTAATGTGGACTTTATTCTACTAAATCAAAATTTGCATCATTCAAATGCAAATGAAT
>CM053404.1:83076655-83116854 GCA_028644305.1 Xerus rutilus
GAATCAGCTATAATCTACGCCTGCCTATTATTAAAGAGAATGATCATGGAAGTGGGTATTAATTATGAGTAATGTGCAGATTGGTGAATTCACCTTGATGGCAAGAGCCAACATGTAAACATTCAGGCTAATTTTCTCATATGACATACAATACCCATCTATAATACCATTACATAACACAGTATTTTATATATTATATTGATATGTAACATTGCTACGGGATGCATTGTGTCCCCTCAACATTCAAATACTTCAATCCTAACCCCCAGTACCTCAGAAGGTCACTGAATTTGGAGACAGGTCTTTAAAGAGGTTATTAATATAAAATGGAATTATTGATTTGGGGCCTTATCCAATATGGCTATCCTGTAAGAAGAGAAAATTTCCACTCAGAAAAAGAGGGAAGATTATGAGAAGACATAGTGAGAAACCAGTCATATACAAGCAATGAGATGGGTCTCAGGGGAAACTCACCTTGCTGTCGCCTTGATGGCTCCCAGCATCCAGAGCTGTGGGAAAACGAATGTATGTTGTTTAAGCCACCTCATTTGTGATAATTTGTTGTGGCAGCCCTAGCAAACAATATACGTATAATTGTTTTTATGACTAGAACAGACATGGCAATTAAAGCAGTTTCTGTGACTAAACTTCTGGGTTCCAATTCTGTCCTTACCATTTGTGTGTTTATAAGACCTTAGATCCGGTTCCACCAAGAGAGTAGCCTCATTGCTCCTAGGTCCTTCTCCTCTCCACTAAAAATTCGCTGGCATAGTATAGCAAATAAGCATAGGAAGTCAGAAAGGTAAAAGAAGAATGGGCTGCCTAGGACTTGGGACTTGAGGAATGGCAGGTGGTGAATTCCTGGGTGACTTCATTGCTGTCTATGTATATTACAAAGATGCTACAGAAGTCTTCTAACCAGAGTAGGTACAGACACGAAAAGCTCTGAGAAAGACTGTTTTCCCTAGGTAAAGGACCCAGAAGTATTTTGGCAATACTTAACATAATACCAAACATAAATGGAGAAACACATCTTCTCCTCTCTCCCCCACTTGCTGGGTGGAAGCATCCAAAATGCTCCCATTTCCCCCCAGGGTTGTATCAGCAGGGTCATGTGGGAAGCTCATCCCTATCCTGAGCATGGCAGTAGCAGGCAGTGCTTCATTTCTCTCACTAGATGATGTTCAGAACCAAGTGGGCAGCTGATCATCCATGTTTTTCCCAGGCTGGGTATCAGTGGGATTGTGTTGACATGAGTCTATATCCTTATGCAGCAGCAATGAAACTTAATGGGAGGTACAGGCTGAGGTGAGTCAGTACTGCATGTCTCCCTGTGACAGCAGGACTCAGCAGGTACTAAGCCTCTACTCCTATCCAAGAGCAGCAAGACAGAATTAGGTGATGGAGGCAGGGCCACTTGGCACTCTACTTCCCTCTCTCCTGCTCCTTGCTGGCAGCAGAGCCCAGTGGGAAGGGAGCTGCTGTCCCACTTTCACTAGTAAGATGTCAATAGAACATAAGGGGAAATGGAATAAGGAGTCCCCTGTCTGCAGTGAGGCAGGGTGAGCTGGTGCCTTACTTTTGCCAAGGTGGTGTCTCCAGGGCCCAGTGAAACTTTGAAGGTACATTAACCCCCATCCCCCCAGCAATTGCACTGCACTTCACTGAAGGGACTGCCTGCTAAAAGATTAGATAGGATCCAGAGTCTCATAAAACAATGCCTCCAATTCCCAGGATATGGAAGAAAGTCACTTATACAAAGGCCAAGAAAATCACAGCATGAATGAGAAAGGACAATCAACAGATGCCAGCCCCAAGATGAATCAGATTTTGAAATGATCTGACAAGAATATTAAAATAGTCATTATGAAAATGCTCCAGGAACCACTACACATATTTTTGAAGCAAATGAAAAATTAAGAAATCTCAGCAGAGAAATAGAAGTTCTATTTTTCTATCTATCTATCTATCTATCTATCTATCTATCTATCTATCTATCTATGTATCTTATAGAATTCACATTGAAATTATACAACCAATATAATAATAATTTATTATATAATAAACCAATATAATCATAATTTCATCTCAATTATGAAAGTAAAACCTTGCTTAGTAAGAAAGGTAGGTTGGTGTTATGGTTTAGATACAAGATATCCCCCCAAAACTCAAATGTAAGAAAATGCAAGAAAGTTTAGAAGTGAAATGATTGAGTTATGACAGCCTTAACCTAATTAATTAACATTAATTCACTGATAGGGATTAACTGTGTGGTAACTGTAGGCAGGTAGGGGTGGCTGGAGGAGTGGGTCATTGGGTTGTGCCTTGGGGTATGCATTTTGTTCTTGGTGAGCCGAGTGCTCTCTCTCTCTGTCTTTCTCTGTTTCCTGGTGTGATGTCCTGACCCACTTTTCTCCACCACCATCTTCTGCCATGATGTTCTGCCTTACTTCAGGCCCTGAGGAATGGAGTTGGCCATGGATAGACTGAAACTTCCGAAACTGCGAGCCCCCAAACAAACCTGTCCTCCTCTAAAATCATTCTTTTCAGATCTTTGGGTCACAGCAAAATGAATGGGTTCAATAGGAAAGTGGAGATGGTATAGAATAGAATCAGTGAATTTGAAGATAGACCAATAAAATTTACTTAACATGAACAGCAAAGAATAAACAGACTGCATTAAAAAGAGACCTTGGAGAACTTACTAAAACCATTTCTATTTCACCTTCCTCATCTTTAAAATGAGGATCATGATTGTAGCTATAACCAAGGAATGTTGTGACAATGAATTAAAATGTATAAAGGGGATTATTTGGCACAGTGCCAGACACATAGTTAATTGCTCAATACAAGTTAATTATTGTAATCACCTTGGGTAGATAGCCATGCGATTATACCTCTTCTACAGTTAATTCAATTTAATATGATTCAATTCAATATGCACTTATTAATCACCATGTGTATACCAACGAGAAACAGTATTTAGTATAGTCTGGTGGAAAGGGCACACACTTGGAACTCAAAAGGACTAGATTCATCTCCAGAATCTGCCACTTTCCAATGGAGGGGCCTTAGACATGATTTTGAGACTTCTAATTCTCATCTGTAAAATGGAGAACAAACCATCCCTACAGAAGGATTAAGTAGGCATCTGGTACATAACAGAGGGAGAAAAATACTAGTTCCCATGTTTTAACTTTTATTAAAGACTCTTAACAGTCTTGTAATTGCTATACTAAGAACTGCACATATTCAGCTGGGTGCGGTGGTGCACACCTGTAATCCTAGCAGTTTGGGAGGCTGAGACAGGAGAATCACGAGTTCAAAGCCAGCCTCAGCAACAGCAAGATGCTAAGCAACTCAGTGGGACGCTGCCTCTACATAAAACACAAAAATAGGGCTGGGGATGTGGCTCGGTGGTCAAGTATCCCTGAGTTCAATCCCCGGTACGAAAAAATAAAAAAATGAAATAAAGAACTGTACATACTCAATGTATACAGTTTGATGAGTTTGGAATATGCCAAAGGCTGTTACATCATCACCACAATCAAGGTTATAAAAATACCCAACACCTCCAAAAGTGTCTTTATGAAACGCTCTTTGCCTCAAGTTTTTATTAAAAAATTTTAAGCATACAGAAAATTGCCAAGAACAGGTACAAGAAATACTCATAAAACTGCCCCTTAAGCAAAGACTTTTTTAAGCAACTATCTGAGCATGGCATTATAGTGGGTTATGAGATGTTTTAAAGAAAGGGAAGACAGGCCTCCTCTCTTTAACAAATTTTTACTCTAAATGAGAAGGTGACAACACTGAATCATGGAATTGTAGAACTGGAAGGGACTTTGTAGCTACACAGATAGTAGACAGCCAGAATGTGTGAGGCCAAAGGATAAGTGCTGATCTGAAGAGTTGAGAGAGCGATCACTGTGCGGGATGGCTGGGTAGGGGTGGTTCCTTGACAAAAGTGTTTTTAATCAGGGTTTGGAAGAAGTCAGGGGTCTGGATGGACAGGCAGAGGTTGGCACCATCTCTTGTAGAGGTGCAGTGGGTCTAGAACTGAGAAAGACAAGTTCTAGGAGCTGGTAAGGGACCTTACTAGGTTCATTTCTTTTTCTTTGCCCAACAGGATAAAAAGAAAAGTGGAAGGACAGACAGGAAAGCCAGGCCCAGGCTGTATGTGACCATTCAGGAAATGACATTGGCATTGAAAGTAGCTCTGGTCTAAGTGAATTCCTAATAAACAAGTAGTTATGCTAATTGCCCCATAGATAGCTCTACTCTTTGTCCCCTTCTAAGCCATACAAATGCTCTACCCCTTAGGTTTATTTGAAGTGTTCTACTGTCAGCAACAGCTCCTGCTTATGCTTACTTGTGCCCCACATGCACACTCAAAATCACATATGCACATATATTTTTGTGCATTTTTACACATTTTCACATCCACACATACTCACATATGTACTCTCATGTGCATATATGCTCTCATGCACACCACAAAAATACACTACATTCTTATATACAATCATAATTACATGCCTACCTCATGCATGCATACCATACCCCCCACACGCAAGCAGTTACACATACTCATATCCCTCAATCACACAGATCTGCAGAAACACAGGCATAAACATCTTCTGAAATGTCCTAACATTTATTTTCATGATGATATGATATACTATCAATGTGTAGACAATTCTACACAGTAGAAATAGTCATGTATTCTACTTTTTAGTTAAGGATCTCTACCAACAACAATAGAGATCATTGAATGAATGACCATTTTCCTCCAATACATTTTAGAAATTTTATTAAAAACAATAAAACACAGAAACATCAGATTCTTATTTTAAAGTAAAACTGACAGCATCTTCTGGAATTTTCCTGATGCAGCAACATTCTTGCCATTGTTAAGAAACAAAACCAAGTTCTAGATCAAAAATAACAAACTATATATATATACATATAAAGCTTGAAATCACAGTTATATGTATGTGTGATTTCAAGCTTTATTTTTGTGAGAAAGAGCTTCAAGATTTTACAGTTTCTTTTAATTGACAACAATAGTGGGGTTTCTTTTTATTTGCTTTCGGTTACCATCAGATATTTTAATAATGACATTAATGACATGGCTACAAACCTTAAAATAAATGAGTGCAGTTTTATTGAGTATATTATTTCAATCTTCTCAGCATGTTCAATTTTATTCTATTTTCTGGAAGAGCCATTTATTTTTTAATTGGTCTTGTAGATTGTTTTTCGTAGAATCATCTTTTCATGGTGGCTAAATTAATCTCCCAAGTCTTTGGATTTTTATTCTTGATGTTTGAATCTCTTATGTGTTCTCCTTACAATCAGTTACTCTCATTTTATTTTCTTTTGTTTCTCCCTGTTTTGTAGGAGACTGTCTTTATTTTAATATTGCCTTTGACACTGTTGCACACTGTCGTTTTTGCTGTGGCTGTGAATGGCTTGTATGGGTGGATAGAGAACTAAAACACACGATAAAGAGTCCGACATCATCTGTATAAGGTTCCGAATATATATTTGTTATGCTGAGCACCTAATGGTTGTATCTAACACTAAAGCAATAAAGGAAGCCCATTAAGCAGATGCATTGGTGCTCACTATGGTTGCTTCAAAGAGAATAAATAAATATTCCTCAAATACATAAACACCACCTGAGTCTTCATCTTACCAAAGACAATTGGGAGTCATAACAATAACTAGGAATTGCTTCTTTATTGCTTTCTTGGTTTTTAGTTAGGTAAAGAAGGCTCTGTAATTTAGATCGAGTTCATTGGCTTCCATAATGAGAAAACAAGGATTAATAATGTCAGTTAAACAAGTAATATACCTCATCTCTGACCCAGGATGATGATATTCATAATGAGAATGTTCTTATATAACTAGATATATTTAGCCTTTTAAAAAAATTGGGTCTGTTAACCCAGTTAGACAATTTTAGACCAGCCCAGTAGGAAATTTGGGTAAAGATGTAGTGATTCATAAGTCAACTTGGACTTTTCAGCAGATTAGTTGAGGGCCAGGGTCTGTACTGATTTGCTGTTTCCACTCACGTCTCTCTTCTCCCAGGGGCCATGGTGCAGGGCGCTATCAGGCCCTAGGTGTCCAAAGAGACCAGCTGTACTATTTTTTTGTTTTTTTGGTACTGGAGACTGAACTCAGGGACACTCGACCACTGAGCCACATCCCCAGCCCTATTTTGTATTTTATGTAGAGACAGGGTCTCACTGAGTTGCTTAGTGTCTTGCCCTTGCTGAGGCTGGCTTTGAACTCATGATTCTCCTGTCTCAGCCTCCGGAAGTGCTGGGATTACAGGCTTGTGCCACCATGCCCGGCTCCAGCTGTACTATTGTATTGAAAGAAACTAGCCTGTCCCTGTCATCCTTCTAACTCAATTTTTATTCTTCTCTTTGGTGATGGTGCTGTTGATAGTTGTGGTAGAAATAATGGTAATTGCTTTCTCTACACAATTCAGTGGATAAAGTTCTCACATGAATCCTCTGACCATGGTGAGAGACATTGAATGACCCTCTCCATTGCATCAAGGAGAAAATGGTCTCAGAAAATTTAGACAGCTTGTTCAAAAACCTGCTCTTCCTCCTTATGGCAAAGATACTAAGCCGGGCTCAGTGGCACACACCTGTAATCCCAGCACTTTGGGAGACTGAGACAGGAGAATCGGGAGTTCAAAGCCAGCCTCAGCAACAGCAAGGCACTAAGCAACTCGGTGAGACTCTGTCTCTAAATAAAACACAAAAAAATGGGGCAGGGTATGTGGCTCAGTGGTTGAGTGCCTCTGAGTTCAGTCCCTGGTACCAAAAAAAAAAAAAAAAAAAGAAAGAAAGAAAAAAAGAAAAAATACTTACTAAACATCCATATTCTGTCCCACATTTACCCAAGCCCTTGTGGATAGATGGAACATTAAAAGCCAGGGTGTGAATGTCCATTTGCTTGCTCTTGCTCTCTTGGTTCTATTGCCACAGTGACCTGGAAGCTGTTTGAGATGCTGGAGTCACAAGATGCAAGTGGATCTAAGAGAGCTGCCCTGGAGAGTTGTCAGATGTGCAGATGATTTTGCCCAAGTGGGAAATAAATCTTTGATATATAGGTCACGTAGATTTTACTTATTATTCATTTCTGCAGCATGATGAGTAAATCCACTATAGTAAAATGATCCTTACTTTTATTTTGGTATGTATAGCTTCAAAATATGTTTGCATGTATTTCAAATTTTATTTTCATAAGAACTCTCAAAGTGAAATGTTAAATTTATTTCTACTTCATCAGCACAATGACAATACTGTCATTTTCAGATTATTCTAGACTCTTTCACAACTATATACTTTTCATTAACAACATTTATCACAACTGAGATTTACATAATTCTTTGATTAATGTCTGTCTAATGTTCAAGCTCTTTGAGGATAGTATGTTTCTGAGACTGAATTAGGTGGTTAGTGCCTATTTGTTAAACTCAGTTAATAAATGAGAGCTAGCATCAACAGATGAGTGCATTTTATCCCTATAGACAAACCACAAAGATTCTACTTGGAACAAGGAGAATTAGGTATGTGATTTGAGTAATCCATGGCATTTGGCAAAGGGAAATTGATTAATTCATCGTGGTTATAAGGCTATATCTACTGCTGAGACCAGATAGGGCATGTCCCTGGGCTAGGGCATCCATTCTTCTAAATGTTTTAATATGGGAAATACTGACTTTAGGCTCTTTATATTTTCACATTAAAAATGATCTATAATGATGAACAACATTAACGCCCAATTTATTTGTATACTATGTTCTGGTAGCATGCCAACTTTGTCATGATTACTCTGGGGGTAGAGCAAATTTAATTGTATTTTATGTTTCAAGACCAAAGGGGAAAAAATCTACAAAAGCTTTGATTGCTGTGATTTTTCTTGGATTTTGCTTGTATAAACATTAGACTTTGAACTTTTCATGCTGTATGTATTAATTATAGATATTAAGTATTAAATAGATGCTGGTTTGGAGTTTATGTAAACACTGGATGAATAGTACTCTTACTGGAACTCCTCTACATTCAGTGTATTGTTTCCACAAGAAAATGACCCATCTTCTAATGGTGAGTGCCTGTGAATTATTTTATCTCCTGGGAGAGTGGATTCATTCTCATCTAACCACATTTTTTTCTTTCTTCTTCTTTTTTAATATTCTCAAATGTATTTTATTTTAATTGGTTGTTACAGCACCAAAACTTCTATTTATGTGATTTATTGGAGCAGTAATATGTGAATTGTCTATTGTAATGTAATGATTTTTTTTCTCTTTTATGGCAATTAAGTCAGTAAAACTAACAATGCTGGTACAATATGAGTCTCTCATCTGGAGCAGTATCTTTCAGGATAAAAACATTTAAAATGTACTATAAAATATGTGCAAATTTTTCTTATTAAATATTATTGTACAAGTGAAGATAATTAAAGAGATATTTCCATGACATAATGATTTTATTTATTTATTTATTTTTTGGAGTAGCTGTTCTTGGTACCTGTTGTCCTAAGAAAATTGACCAGGACTAGTCCAGTCTGTGATCATGGAACTGTGTGACATAACTGACAAATGAACAGATTAAAACCATGACTTTGACATTATTCAAATAATGTGCTTATCATATAAACTCAAAAGAACTGATTTCAAGGAGAAAGCTTAGAAGCAAGGAGAGCTGGAGAAATAACATGCAAAACTTATATGTGTTTTCTTTGGATTCAATGAGGACCAAAAATCCTGCTCAGTTGTATCCATTTGGCCACCAGAGGCTTAAGGACATCCATAATTAGATAACTTAATCAAGTCTGTGATGAAGAAAATGCTTTGTGCTTATTTGGACACAGCTCTCCTTATCTGCGCCTGTGAACAGAATGTGTGATAACAAGATGTCAAAACAGTTGCTGCACTGTGAGCTGAGGGAGGGCAGTCTGCTCAAGGGAGACGGAAGGAACAATCAAGGCATGTGTGAGAGCCACTGACGTCAGGGGGCTGTGGCTCCAGTTGGATCTGCTGACTTTTCATCTGAAATAAGGCCATCAATTAAGCATGTCTTACTTGTGGGGAAGAATCACGGGGCTGTCAACAATAAGTAGCCCAATATATTTTCTATCAAATACGGACCAGACAGTGGAAAGGAAAAGCAAGTCGAAACAAGAATCCATCTGTTAATCAAACTGCTAAGTGGAGGAGAGTCCCTGTTGGCTGGATATAGATCTCCTGACCCACAGGACAAGAACACTTGTCCTCAGGCTCATAGGAAGCATGTGAATCATGACATCCAATTTAAGAAAAGCCCTGTACCTCTGGCTATGCAGATCCTTTGCCGTTTATCTGATATCTTGCATAAATCTCGGAGTGACTATCCTTTCATTCAAAACCAAGGCATGTGCTGAAGTGTTGTGAAGCACTTCTGGGAATTATTATGGATCATGTATTTAGGTATTTCTGAAGTTGTAGAAAGCAGCAAATGGTTCCTGCCTCCACATTTCAGAAATTAACTTACTGCATGAAGTGAGGGAAGAGCTAAATGTGAACAATTGGAAAATTCACATAGCTTGGGAAATAGATTCTGAATGAGGAAGATTAAAAGTCCCCTAAAAAAGTAGGAGGAAGCAAAGAAGTTTCCATCAAGTGACTTGAAAATTGTCAGTGGTTTGTGCAATGAGATAGGGTCACAGTGCTTAGCTATTTCCCCTAAATCTCCATGGCAGGGGTTACATCAGCAAAAGGATGCTGTTTTTTTGGTACCGGGGATTGAACTCAGGGGTACTCGACCACTGAGCCACATCCCCAGCCCTATTTTTGTGTGTTTTATTTAGAGACAGGGTCTCACTGAGTTGCTTAGCGCCTCACCATTGCGGAGGCTGGCTTTGAACTCGTGATCCTCCTGTCTCAGCCTCCCCAAGTGCTGAAATTACAGGCATGCTCCACTGCGCCTGGCAAAAGGATACTTTTTTTGTTTAATTTATTTTTTTATTGCATAGTTCTCTTTTCTTTTCCTTCTCTTAAATATCTCTTAAGAGAAACCTAAGAAGCAGCATGCAAAGCTTTCAGAAAATGCAAATTTACCCTTGCATGCTGATAATGTAAAACAGATTTAACTGGTTTTTTTTTTTTTTTTTTTTTTTTGCATTTGCGTGGAGTACATTTTCCCATACTGTGGAAGTTCTTGTTTTGTGGTAGTTTGTGTAACATTTCCCAGGGTAGCCAGACTTAAACCAGCATGGCCATTTCTGAAAATGAGGCCCACGACAATACTTTCAAAAATTTCCCTTTAAAGAGTCTTCCTGTGTTTAGTCTCATGGAAAGAAATATTGGTTGCACAGAGAGCTTTTAAGGAAGAAAAGCGGTATATAAATAGCAAGTATTATTAAGTCAACCCAATTCTCCACTCTATGAGGCAGAAAACAAGCTTTTTTGAAAAGTGGTGGTGGAAAATGTTGCTAGATTGAAAGGAGGTTGGAAATGGAGGAGGGGGAACCTGTCTCCTCTTTTCATGCCAGGACAGGGACCAGGGGATGTAATAATTATGATAATAAGAGCAAACATTTACATTGACCTTACCTTGTGCCAGGAACTTTCTAAGCACCACTGTTGTGGATAACTCTGTGACTCCTTCCTTATCCCACCAGGTATGTAGATTTTTATCCTTTTTTGCACATGAAAACTGAAGTACAAAGAGATTATAGCGCTGGTTGGAGTCACACATGTAGTATGTGGCTTTGCTTATAAAAAAAGACAAGAGCACAGGGGGTGTAATTTGTAGTTTTTCAGGAGATCCCTTAATAAAATATATTTTTCCATAATGCCCTCTGAGCTCTTATCTTAGGATCTGCAGCCTGACCATAAAAACTTCATTTGACTTAAGCGGCGTACTATATTCAAAGGAAAGCTCCAATAATAGTTGATTATTGTGTTATGGAGCCTTTGGGTTGGGAAGGAAAACAGTGAGGGTAGGCAGCTCAGGCACAGCATCATACCCTCCCATCAAGGGCATGACAGAGTAAAGAGGGAGCAGAAAGAGGCCTAGGAAACGGGCTTTCCAATCAGGCAGTCCTAGGTTTGAAACCTCCTCTACTACTTCCCAGGCTCATTTCTTCACTTCTCTAAGGAAATAGATTTCTCTAAGGAAATCTTCCCTCCTCTGTCACTTTGTGGAGTAGTTTTAAACATTTTATGCAACTATGGGGGCAAAGTATTTTAGCATAAATATTAACACATAATGGAGAAGCAAAGTAAAAAGCAGACTCTAAACCACCTGGTGCAAGTCCTGGGGACTTGCTCATTAACTGTGTGTCTTAGGACATATATTTCTAAAATTCTCTGTAAATTCTGTAAAATTCTTTGTATAATTCCCATTATGGTACCTAACGAAGAGTGTGGTCTGCAGGGGATTGGCTGAGCTAATATGCTCTCCTAGTTCATTTTGCACTGGTATAGCAGAATACCTGAGACTGGTTAATTTATAATTTATAATAACAAAGATTTGTTTCTTAGGGCTCTAGAGGTTGGGAAATCCAAAGTGGAGGGGCTGTATGTGGCAAGGGTCTTCTTACTGCATAATCTTATGGTAGAAGATGGACAGGCAAGAGAACATGTGTGAGAGAAACAAGGGAAGGGGACTCAACTCCTTTTATCAGGAACCCATTGCCATGATACCTAAGCCTCTTACACAGTAGTGGCATTAATCAACTCTAGCCTCATGACACTATCACCTCTTACAGGTCTTACTTGCTAACACTGCTGCATTGGGGATTAAGTTTCTAACACAAAAACTTTGGGGGACACAGTCAGATAATAGCATATGCATAAAGTACTTAGAATAGACTCTAGTATACAAGATGTGCTGTGTAATTGCTACTTGTTTTCATACTAAACACTGAAAAAATAGCAACTTATATTCGTGAGTGAAATAAATATTAACCTACTTAAACTTTTTTCTTAGCACATTCAGGTCATACACTGGTAACTCTCAGCTTTTAAATAATATTTTGTCGTTGATTTTGAGTTTTCTTATATCCATGGTAAACTGTACAGCTATTGTTTTTGGTTAAATTCTCTTGCCAAGCATGAAGTTGTTTCAAAAGTATAATGTAGTTAAGTAATGAGGTAAGATTTTATTCTTTTAGACATTGAGGAGCTGTTATTGTAGGTGTGAAGAATTCCATCTTTCTGTTTAGAGTGACACTGTAGGGGGGAATGTAAATTGTATGAGGCCTTGTTCCTCAGGTTATCCGGAAATAGGCCTGTGGTTTCCTGTTTAGCTTCCTAAACTGTGTGTTCTGACATAAAGCTTTGGAACTGGGTCTGCTCCAGAGCTTTGTTCTGGTGATGAAAAAGACCAGGACTCTAGCCCCATGGCTTAGTGCACTGCTGACATGCCCATTTTCCAACACATATTTTTTATTATTTTCTGGGAACCTATTTAAACAAAGCTGTTAGTGCTTTGTCTGGCCTCTGTCTCAACGTATTCTGAACATTATTTCAACCCAAGGACATCGTGAACAAATATGAAATGCTGGCAATCATATTTATCCAGGTAGTTACATTTATTTATTGATTCACCTATTAGCCACCTAAAATATTCAATGAATATTATGTGCCAGGAATTATTCAGTCACTGGGGATTCAGCAGTGAATAAGCCAGACACTAATCTCTGCCTTCAGGGTGTTTGCAGTCTAGTGAAGGATGGGAGACAATGATCCAGATAAGTAAAGTATGTAACATTTTGCATATATACAGGAAGGAGAAAAACAGAGCAGGGAGATGGCTGGGAGAGCCTCACCCGGAGGGAACAAAGCCCTGGAGGAGTGTGGAAATGAGCTATGTGGCAAGAGCATCCAGGCAGAGGAAACAGCAATTGCCAAGGCTCAGAGGAAAGGAATGCCTACTGTGTGTAGGGCAGAACCAGGAGGCCATGGTAACAGCTGGAGAGGAGTGAGTGTTGAAGAGAATAATGGGAAATAGTGTTACAGAACACGGAAGAGTGAACTTATAGAGGTCCTTGTTGGCCAAGGTAGAAGCTCTGCTTTATTCCAGGCAGAAGGGGAACTATTGTGCAGTCTCAGAGAGAGAAGTAATATAACCTGACTTCCATTTTGCCAGGATCAGTTGGTCTACTGAGTAGAAACTAGGCTGAAGGAATGGGGAGAGAACAAGGGATGAAGAAAAGACCCTTGTTCCCATGCTATCACAGTGATCCCAGGGAGGAGAACCATGACTGGAAGCAGGGTGCTGTCCCAGTAGTGACAAGTAATAGAATTCTGGAAACATTCTGGAAGGTAAAACAGTATAGCCGCTCAGGAAAGCAGTAAGGCACTTTCTAAACACATGCAAACAGATGAAACTGAGCTAAACTTATACTCACCACATAATTTTTCAACTTCATTCGCAGGCACTTACCTCGGAGGAATGAAAACTTAGCTTCACACAAAAACTTGTATGGAATTATTCATTGCAGTTTTATTTGTAATGGTACTAAACTGAAACAAAAGAAATTCCCTTCCAAAAATTTTTATGGGTCTCAAAGGTATTATGTTGAGTGAAAAAAAAAAGAAAGCCAATCTCAAAGTCATGTACTGTCTGTTCTCCTTTATATGACACCATTGAAATGGCAAAATTATAGAGATGGAAACGTGTTGGCAGGGTTAGGGAGGTGGGGGAGGAAGATTCGACTCCAAGGGAGCGCATGGTGCAAGGAAGTGGTGGGGGAAGTTCTGCGTCTGGACCGCAGAGGAGGTTACATGAATCCACATGTAAGTGACATGGAACTAACTGTCGTTGGCACACCAGTGTCAGTTTCCTGGTTTTGACATTGTGTTATCATTGGTTGAAGGATGTGGACCCCTCTATGCTATCTCTTCAACTTCCTGTGAATTTGTAATTCTTTCAAAATGAAAAGTATTACTAGCTGGGGTGGAGGAGGCCCCGGAGCAGGAGGATACAGAAGATGGGGAGAGTTCTGAGGGGCAGGCAGAGTCCTGGCTATTCTTGGGGTCTTTTG
Organism: Xerus rutilus; assembly: GCA_028644305.1. NCBI lineage: Eukaryota > Metazoa > Chordata > Mammalia > Rodentia > Sciuridae > Xerus > Xerus rutilus. Next base: position 83,090,720 of record CM053404.1, read on the forward strand.
TGTTCTTTGGCATTTTTGATTGCATTTGTGTGTCCTTTTGAATTTCTGTAGCTGTGTGAGTCTTAGAGTTCGTTAATAATAACAGAAGATGCTGATGAGTGCGAAAACTACATGGAGCTAACTGAATTTGCTGACGGTGCTGATGTGGGGTATAAGCAAGAAAGATCTAAAGATGACTCCAAGAGTATCAGCCTGAGCTACTGAAAGAATGGAGTTTCAGTTAACCACCGAAGGCATGGTTGGGGAAATCAATCAGAGTTCAGTCTTAGATATAATAAATTCTAGAGTCCTATTTGACATCTTTGGAAGCCATCGGCATAAAAATGGTATTTCGAGCTTTACGCCTGGATGAGATTATCCAGGGAGTGAATAGAGATAGGGAAGAGAATCCGTGACTCAGCTTGGGATACTCTAACTTTTAGAAATTTGGGAGATGAAGAGAAAACCAGAAAAGAAAACAAGATGAAATGTCCACACAGATAGAAGGAAAATCAGGTGAGGGTAGCGTGACTGGAAGATAGATATGATCCGCCTGAAATGCTGAAATGTCAACAAGATGAAGATGGAGATGTGACTATGACTTTGGCAGTGTAGAGGGCATTGGAGACCTAGGTAGAGTTTTTTTCTTTTTTTCTTTTTTTTTTTTGGTACTGGAGATTGAACTCAGGGGCACTCGACCACTGAGCCACATCCCCAGCCCTATTTTGGGTTTTATTTAGAGACAGGGTCTCATTGAGTTGCTTAGCTCCTTGCCGCCTCGCTGTTGCTGAGGCTGGCTTTTAACTTGAGATTCTCTTGTCATAGCCTCTCAAAGTGCTGGGATTACAAGCATGCACCACCGTGCCAGGCTGTAGGGAGAGTTTTGAAGGTGAAAAGTAACTGGAGTGGAATCCAGAGACAATAGCAAGAATTAAACAGAAAACACTGCTCATGGCGTCTCTTGGCATCACTTTATTATAAAGGGAAGGAGAACATGTGAAGAAACATGGAGATGTTTGCTTTTGCTTTTCTAAGACGAGAGTGAGAGATCACATTTTATTCTGCTGGAAAGGCTGCCATATAGAAGGAAGATATGATGCTGCAGGAAAGAGGAGAGAATAAATGCAGTGGTGTCCTTAAGGAGGCAAGAAGGGCTGGGACAGAGGATATGGGTGAAGCATGGGTCTCCTTCAGAAGACAGTAGAGTGTAAGGGTGTGATGTGGATGCATGGGGCTGGGTGTGGAGGTGCACAATTGTGGAACTCTATACGAGTAGATTCTATCTTTCCAGTACTATCTGGTGGCATTCTGTCTTTCCAGTGAAGTAGTAAGCAAGGTCTCAGTGGTTGAGGGTGACAATGGGTAGGTGGGGCTGGGAGCTAGCTCCAGGAGGAAGGAGGAAGCATAGAAACACAGAAGAAAGAATGCAGGAGCGGAGCTTGGTATGGTTTGGGGGCAGCAGAAAGTGCCCACTGGAGTGGGTGATGGGGAGGGCGAGTGTGTGGTTTTCCAGTGCATCCTCCTTCTGCTGCAGTGTGTTGATGCAATGAGACCTCTCTACCCTCACGTTACCAGAGCTATCATCGCAAGAATTGTGCTTTCCTGTTGAGCCAATAGCTAGGCGATTCAGGCAACTACTATGACCTCGAGTCTCTTTTAACCTCCTCAATGGAGAGGTTATTGAGAAATTGTGGGTGAGGGGAGGAAACAAAGGTGAGGGAAGGGACATCTAATGAGAAGAGGTGTGGAAATCAGAAGCAGAGCAGAAACAGAACAGTTGTTTGTCATTTAAAGAACTTCAAAAGGGTTTCAAGTCATCAGCATGCAAACAGCAATAGTTTCAGCTAAATGGAATAGTTTGGATATTTGTGTTCATCCAAACAAATATTTAGTGAGAGTCTAGTACTGGGCCAGGCAACATATGTCAAGGATGAGGTCTAGAAGGTGTGGGGGGAGAAATGCAAAAAGTGTGGTAAGTTCCACTCGGAAGGTAGGCAGTGGGGTGTGCATGGTTCAGAAAGATGCTCAGCTAAGAAGACTGGACTTAAGATTTACAGAAGTGAGGGAGACCAGGTGATGTGCGGTTTGCAGGGAGAAAGACGGCGAGGGCAAAGGTGACGGGCAGAAGGGAAGAGAAGCTGGGTGAAGGAGGCTGAAGGTTGGGAGCACATCATTCTTGCAGTGTTACTGTAAGCTCCCAAATACCTAATGCTGCTGACATTTTCCTTCCTGTCAGTTAACTCCAAAAAAATTTGAAGGGTTAAGATGCATTGCAAGATGAAAAATTTTGAATATAGGGTAACAGAATGACATTGCAAGAATCTTTATTTGGTTGGTATGGAAGGAAGTTGAAACCTGCATCTCTTCCCTCACCTTCCTCCCAGCTCTGGAGGGCATCTCTTTCATACTTTATTCTCCCCTAGGCAGGTGGGTAACTCACCATGAGATGACATGTTATTTGGAAGCAACTATAAATTGCCATTCATGCCATAGAAAGCCAATGTAATAAACTGCATCTGTGTCATACCTGGCAGTATGCAAAGTGCTCTCGGATTGTAATGACATTACCTTAACTTTTATTCACCACCTACTATGTGCCAAGTACTATGCTGTTTTATTGACCACCTACTGTGTACCAAGTACTAAGTTTTACATGTTATTTCATTGCATACTTAACAACCACCTTTTGAGACTGCCTTCACTGTCGTCTCTGTATCCACTCTTACAGGGTTATGTAAGCATTGGAGGGTTCTTATCTCACACACACAAAGAATGAAGTACACAGACAACAGAGGGTGAAAATTCAGTAGCAGATTTATTAGAAGCAAGCAAGAAAAACTCCCACAGTGTGGGACGGTTCCCAGAGAGGGTATCTACCATTGGAGGCTCTCTGTCTAGGGGCTTTTATATGAGGAAGTAAACTTTCTCATATAAAAGAAAGTTTACTTCATGAGGAAGTAAACTTTCATTGGAAAATCTGTCTTGATTGTTCTTTTTTAGACTCAATTGAAAGCATGCAGTTTTAATTTTTTATTCCCATGATGGGGTAGTTTAATGTCTTTGCTAACCTGAGTTTGTCTTATATTTGTTCCTTAAAACAAAAGAATTACTTGTGATCAAAATAAACTCTCTGGGGTTGACTAACGTTAGAGTAGACAAGGAAACATCATTGCCACTGTGGCCTTGCCTTCCTGGGGCAATAACAGAGTGTATAGGTTCCCAAGCACGAGTGGGGCCTTCTAGTCAGGCAGCCAAAAACAAAAACAAACACAAACAAACAAAACAAATGGTTTAAATCTGGGGTGGTAAGATCCCATTCTCCAAGGTCCTCATTTCTATTTGCCCATAGATTTCTATCTTTTGCCTTATCTCCATTTCACAAATGAAAAGACTGAGACACAAAAATTACTTGAATTGTTTAGGGTTATGTGGTGGCCTACCAAGACTTTGTGACTCTGGCTCAAATGACCCACTACAAAGCAGAAATCAGATGTCCTGTTTGTGGTGAGGAAATTTCCTTTGTATTTTTTCTCTACCATGTTATGAACTATTTCTGTAAATAACCATCCTCTCTTTGCAAAAGTCCTGCCAAAGAGGTCAATGGGTGAAAGAAATGACACATTTCCAAAGAACTGCTTTCCTCTTTCAAGTTCTTTTTGGCCACTTCTTTTTCCTGTTGTGCAACCAACCAACTCTCGGTCTGAAGAGACATGTCTAAACCCTCTTGCTATGGGCTGGTCTTTGTTGATGTTCTGGAGATGAAATTAGGCTGAGAGCTCACTGGGAGCTTTGGGTTCTGCTTGGCATTTAGTGTACCCCGGATGCTGGGTAAATGCTAATTACCAGTGATGGTAAGTAACAAGGCATATAAAACTAGCTGTTCAGGGTTCATATGGTTCAGCTCCCCTCTTAAGGGAGGGGCCAGACCAGCATGAAGCAGACAGGGTGGCCACTTCCCTGTTTAATGCAGGGCTCCTTGGGCGCTGTTTGTAGCTGTCCATTACAATTTGCATAATCTATTGAACTAAGAATAGAGGAACTAATTGAATTTCTACAGGGCTACTAGGATCTGCAGTAACTCACTTTAGGATGATACAGTTACCTGCAATTGTCTTGCTAGAGAATAAAGAACAATTCCGCGACTGTGATCTCCTGCCCTGAATCTGTTCTTCCTATTTTGTTTTTAACTCTGCTGAGTGAAATTCCTCTCCCTGGGCCTCCAGAGCTCTGGGTGAGGACTCCAGATAAAAGTGGTGCAATCTCTAGGGAAGTGAGTATCTTCTCTGCCCTTCCTCTTGTTTTGTTTCAGGTGTTCTCTGACTTCTGAGTTAACTTGGGGTTGTGGGGACCCATTTCACATGCTTTCAGAGCCTGGGGTAAGTCTTTTGATATCTGGATTTTCTCACTGCTATAATTTCTGTTATCAAAAGCAGCAGGGAAGGCTTTACTTCTGAAACTAAGGGTAAGCTTAGAGTTGAAGGGAACACATTTCCTGGTGAGTGTAAATACACAATATTTAAAATGCTCAATTTTAAAATAAAATGATACAAATCTAGGACTGTCTGGCTGATCTCTAAATATTTCAGAGTATGCTCTTTGAATGTTCAAGAGACACAGCCTAAAAATGGGTGAAAAGGTAGAGTTTGTGATCACATGGATCATTAAGTTCAACTCTCTTCCGCAGGGGAGGGCTGAGGTGAAAGGCTTCTGTTATAATCCATGCAAGGGTGTAGGTAACAAGCACCCTACTTCCCATGTTCCCATGCGGAATTATGCTGTAGAGAGAGAGGCCTGTCCCTGGGATTGGGGGTAGCTGAGCAGTCTTTTGGGCATTGGGATCCTCCATAGATGTTTGAGTTGAGGCCATGGGAGGTGACATGTGGAGGATGGATCAACTCCCAAGCATGGTGACCTAGAGAATGGCAGATAACACGTGGAGAATTCTAGGTGAGTGGGTGGAGGTGAGAATCCAGGATTCTTGTAACCTGTGATGGGTAATTTTATGTGTTAATTTGGGTAGACTATAGGGCTCAGTAGTTTGGTCAAACCTGAATTTAAATGTTACTGTGAAGGTATTTTTTTAAAGATGAGATTGACATTTGTGTTAGTTTTCTGTGACTGTTTCAGATACCTGAGATAAATCAACTTAAAAAGAGGGAAGTTTTATTTTGGCTCACAGTTCTAGATATTTCAGTCTGTGATCCACTGGGCCTGTTGCTTTTGGGGCCTGTGGCGAGGCAGCACATTATGGCAGGAGCACGTAGTGAGCAAAGCACTCACCATGGGACATGAAAGGGCTATAAGGAGGGGCTGGATTCCCATGATCCCCTTTGAGGGCAATGACCTAAGGCCTTCCACTAGGTTCCACCACCCCCTGATAGTTACTAGATAGGGACCAAGCCTTTAATACACGGGCTTTTGGGGACATTCTAAATCTAAATTATAGCCATGTTTACATGAACAAACGTGGCGTAAAGCAGATTATCCTCCATAACATGGGTGGGTCTCATCCAGTTTGTTGAAGGCTATCAGAGAAAAGACTCAGGTCCCCCAAAGAGAAAGATATTCTGCCTTCATACTTTTTCTTCAGACTTTTTCTTTAGATTCTCTAAAAAATAATAGTATTTATTTGGGACTAGCAGAGTATTCCAATGGAATAGCAGAGCATTGCAATGGGGATATACATGCCATAGTAAACTGTGGGAATATTTAAGGAGGTTGAAGGAAGAGGAAATATGAAAGACAAAAATGAGGAGGTTTACATCCACTATTTTGCAACAATTATCTTGGATCAAAATAATTAATAACAGAAGTGGCATCAGTCTGAGGTTGAACAGACAAATGTCCTGTAGAAGGATTTTCTGTAAAAGGTCATGGTGGCCTCTGTGCAAACTTGAGCTTTTGGCAGTCTTTTGTGATAGCTACTGTCACCATAGTCCATAGCCTCAGGCAATCATGCATAAGAATCTTTCCTTTATAACCTCCTGGTTTAATTTATTTTTTGCAAGTGTCGACACAATGACTTCATTTTGATTCTGACAATTTTCACATTTCTTTCACAGACTCAAGATTACAACATTGACTACTGCTAGAATTTGCAACCTACCAGACTATAAAATTTGGCACTGGGAGCTTCCATAATCACATGTTAATTACTTAAAAATAAATTTCTCTCTATCTATATACATCCTATTGCTTCTGTCTCTTTGGAGAGGCCTAACTGAAACAAGACTCTTCTAGACTCTGTTGGGACTTTAGCATGTGTTCATGGGGTCGCTGGAGGAAACTTCACCTGGAACCATGGGCAGCCATGTGGATTCTAAGTGTGGCTGCTTCTTTCAGGATGGCCTCAAATCCCTAGTTTGCTCAGGTTGACTTGTGGTTTGGACATACATGTCAGTGGGTGGTGGTAGCTTGTTCATCTTTGGATTCTAGTTCTCACAGGTGACAGGTTGGTTGCTTATATTTGCATTCAGATACTAGACAGTTTAATAGTCCTTTGGTAAAACCATATAGCCTTGGATTTTATTTTACCTACTCTGAACATGTCACAATGTCCTGGCATCTCTGCTTCCTGTCTCAAGGATAAGTGGCTTTCCCAACACAGGTGGAACATTAAGATCTAAAGCATAGTGTACTTTTGAGGGATGGAATGCTATTGGAAATTGTAAGTAAAAAGTTACCAGTTAAAAGAGAAGGTGTGAAAAGAGGGATGAAGGGTGCCAGTGTCAAGGACTAAGCCAGAAAGGAGGCAGAGATGAGCTTCCAGTAACCAGGTCAGAGCAGGCACCATAGTCCATAGCCTCAGGCATCCGTCACATACGCACAGGCAAGTCTGAGCACAACAGGGGTCTGGAATTTACATACCTGAGACCAGTGGTTTTCATTTTCCTCTCAGGGACTGTCTGCCTCTTCACTTTCTACACCTTTTCGTTGGGTTAACTTGTTTGCTTGTCTTCATGTTTTGACAGAAGTTTCGCTAGGCAACAGTCTACCTAAATGTGAATTTAGCCAGATCATTTTGAGATTCTGGAGCAGGTGTGCATTCCGTGCTTTCAAAACTTCACAACCCAGAGCCAAAATTCAAACTCCCCAGAGTCATGACAGATTTACATCCGGACATCCTGGGATATTTACGTCTGGCTTCAACTCAATTGAACATCATTGCTACCTTACTCCATACAGTCATTACTGTATCATGTTAATGATTAGTTAGAATGATTCTTGTTTGTCCCTGCATCCAGGTCTATAATATGTAAATAAGAAGCACCAGGTCATTTTTATATTTATACTTTAGACTTATGTAAATGAAGTTACATGGATTATTCCAAAATGATCATTAGTGGCATAGAAAGGAACAGATGATGAGGGATCTGGGAAGTTATGAGGATTTAGAGAAGACACTAGAATAGATAAGTCCATCTTCTCAGACCCATTTGAAGAGATGATGCTAGGGAACAACAAAGGCTGACTGGTATGGGATCTTTGCTGCTTAGGAGGTGCAGGGTGGGTGAGGAATAAGTAACTGGTGATGGAAAGGGCTATGGCTGCTGTCTTCTCCACTGCTCCAGGAAGGAAACAGAAACAGACAGGTGGTGCCCAGATGGCAAGCCCGTTTCTATCAGGCAATATGCCATGCAATTTTTTTGACTTTTTTTGTCTGAGTTGCACAATGTATATGACATTATACAGAGTCCGAATTATAAATGTGACACACTATACATCCTTGTGCCAGCTAACAAGTTAGTGTGATTTGCTACTAGTTTTGACACCTGAATCACAGGGCAGCTTGTCTAGTGGAAATGGAGACCTACTATCATTCCAAAGGGGTAGCCATGTAGAAGAGCACCACTGTGGAACATAAATCCAGTTTCAGGCTTGATCTAGAGATGAGATTAGTTCTCAAGGCTAAAGATTGACTGTAGTACTTAGACACATCTTTAGAGTTGCTTTATCCTAGTTACTTGAAGGGAGTTGGGAATTTCATGTTCTTTAAGCCATTTCTCTAAAAGTCCCCAGCCCCACCATGATTTCACGGTGATATTTATAGTAAATTTTAAAATAATGGCTATCTTCTTACTGTCTCTTAAGCTAAAAATTATGTACATATCAGGGTGGCTAAGCTGCTTTAACAAAGAGGTCCTAACATTCAGGGTCATAAAGCTTACTCCTCTATCAAGTGATGACCCACGGGTAGGCAGATCTCCCATCAGGGTCATCAATACAGCAGATTCCATCTATCTTCTTGTGCTACCATCTCCTAAAGCTCTGCCCCTATCTTCAGGGGAAGGCTGTCTCAGCACTACAGGAAGCGGAAAGATTGCAAGTGACAAGTCTTAGGGGTTGCACATATCCTTTCTGTTTATACCCCCTCTTCACTCATAGTCATGTGGACCCAATGAGCTACAAGGATCATTTTTGGATGGGCTGAACTTTTGGAGTTTCTATTATTAAAAAGAAGAAAGTGTAGCCAACAATTTGCTGTCTCTGTCACAATTCAGCTCTGATAGAAAACCCCAAGTTATATGGTTGAAACAGGATACGATTGTTTTTCTTCTTCATGTTAAAGAAGTTACTAGGAAGGCTCTTCAGGATGGTGGTGGGTTTCTCATTGCTGTTAAGGACCTGGGGTCTTTCTACCATATTTAACATATTATTTTCATGTCATTATCCAAAATGGCTACTTACGCCTTACCTTTCCTGTTATTTTCCCTCCATTAGTAGAAATAAGTAAAGCTGAACATGAAGGATGTATTGTTGTCTTTAGAAACACCTCCAGAAGTTGTATATAAGATGTCTACTTTCATCTTATTGGCTGGATGTGGTCACACAGTCAAACCCATTTCCAAATGGAGCAGCTAACTCAAAATTAGTGATTGTACTGCAAAGAAAGAGTGGAGAATGAACGCCAGAAACACTAGTGATATCCACCATACTCTACTCTTTTGGTCACTGAACTATTTTTTCCTTTTACACTAACCTTATCCCCCAAACGAGAGGGGAAAAAGACCCTCAGATTCCATCTTCATTGGTTTTCTAGGACTGCTCTAAGCAATATTCACAGCTGAATGGTTTAAACATAGAAATGTGTCTCACAGTTCTAGAGGCTGAACTCTGAGATTAAGATGCTAGTAGGGTTGTTTACTTCTAAGGGCTATAAGTGCCTCTCCCCTTGCTTCTGGTGGCTTTTGGCAATCTCTGGCAAGTAGAAGCATCACCCTCACCTCTGCCTGCATCTTTGCATGGCATTCATGCTATGTGCTTTATGTCCGAATTTTCACTTTTATAAGGGCACCAGTCATATGGGGGCCTCCCCAGCTTTCAGTATGACCAAATCCTAACTAATCACACCTGAAATCACCCTATTTCCTCATATTCTGAGGTACTGGGGATTAAGATTTCAACATTCAAATTTTGAGTGGACACAACACAATCCATGACCCCATCTGATAGCTTCATTTCCACATCTAGAAAATCTTTCTGTCAGGTATAGATGCAGCTTTTTATAGCTCTATAGTAACATAGAAACTAAACTAATAGGCCCTTTTCCCCAGACTCATCCAATATACCATGGCAGAGTAGAAAATTGTGATTTAAAAAAAAAAAGCCTTGTTTAGAACAAGAAGAGGAAGCAATGCTATAGTTGTTCCAGAGCAGCTGGCTTATCCCACTGGGCAGAACACGGTTTTCCCTGTGGAAGCCCTTTGTGAGAGATGTCTCTTGCTCATTCCTCCTTGTAACCACCAGCTTGGCCATTGGGCTCTTGTTTTCACTGTGCATGCGTCTCCATGTTGCCACTGAGGTGGGATTGAAGAGAATGGCTCACTGTGGATTGGGTAGCCCTTCTGGCTGGTGTAGGCCTGGCTAGCACTGGCAGAGGACTGCTGCATATATTTGAGGGTTGATATGTTCCTCGTTTTTGTAGGTTAGGCTTGGGATGGCTTCAGCAATCAACATAAACGCTCCAAGTCATTTTACCTCTGGTCACTTCAAGTGTGAGAAATTCCTTCTATAGAGATGGCGGGGCCTGGACCGGGCTGAGGCAAGAGTGCAAACTAAGGAGACACACGCCCTGAGATGTCCACTCTGCCCTTGCCTGAGCCTCAGATAGAGGCCACTGTGGTTTGGATATATTTTGATTCCAGGAGTTCGTCCCCTGGAAGCTTGGTCCCCCAGTGTGGTGATATGAGAAGTGGTGGAAACTTTGGATGGTGAAGCCTTTGGATGGTGAAAGGTAATTTGGCTACGTGGGAGTGCTGCCCTAGGAAGGGATTAATATTGATACTACAGAGTGAGTGAGTTCCTACAAGAGTGGGTTGCTGTAGAACAGCAAGACTGATCCTTCCTGACTCTCCGGTTTCATGTCTCACCATGTACTCTCTTCTTCTCACATGAGCTCCCACTATGATGCCATTTACCATTTTGTGATGTAGTTGGGAGGTCCTTATTGGAGCCAAGTGAATACTATTACTTCCAGAACTGGGAGCTACAGAATATCCTTTTATGTATACATTATCTAGTCTCAGGTGTTTTGTTATAGCAGTGGAAAATGACTAATACGGAGGACTTCTTAAGTTTTGTACCCACTTTCTCTTGTGTCCCACCTTTGCCCTGAGGCTAAAAGGTAATATTTCAGCCTGAAGTCTCTGATCTCTAACTTTTTAATCTCTTTGCTCTGCCCATCTGATTCCCCTTCTACCTAACTAAACAATGGCTTTAACAGTGGATTTATTTAGGAAAACAACACCTTTACTTTTATTTTTGGCTAGCAGGCTCATAAAGTTTGCTGAACTGGATATTGTCCTCATCTCCGGCTGAAGCTACTGCTTTGCTGCCACTGTTAAATCCCTCTTCAGTTTTGGGTATACATGTTTGCTTTTTCAACCCTGCCAAGTTTCAGATTGTGATTTTGGTCAACTTGTGAAGCCACAAGCAGAGAGTGCTACCTTTAGTCAAGTGATGTTTCCTTCCATCTCTGCTTGTAGACCCATTAATGCTAACCTTGAATAATTGTGCTAAAGGTGGCAAGAAGGAGCTATCAAACACTACATTTTTCCTACACCACAGCCTCAGTCAGCAGGTCATCTGCCTTTTAAGATCAGAGTGTTTCACTTTGAACCCAATGTTTTGCTACTGCAAAATAAAAGCCATTAGTTTTTCAGTCTTCAGTACTCATGTCCTCTGTGCTCACTGTTTGATCACATCTGTGAAGCCATTGCAATATTTTTAAATTGTCATGTAGCTCTCCAATTTTAGATACTAAATTCTGTCTCAGATAGTATTACATCTGGCTGCCTGTGACAGAGAACCTAAATTTGTTGAAACACACAGAATGTTTTCTGTCATCAAAAACGAGTTCTTAAAAAGGAGTTCTTAACCAGTTTGTGGGTAGTAGAGAGAATCCCCAAGTCCTCAGGGGCATGGGCCCCTTCATGGTCTCATCTCCAAAACTCCTAAAATGCCTTTATTCACATTATCCAAACAAACTATGACTGCTTCAGCCATCACTACTATGTTCTAGGCAAGAAGATGGAAGAAGAGTGAAGAAACATGCTTTGGCCCTCTAAGGACCTTCACAGAAGTGGCACATAACACCTCTGCTCTCTCCTAATTGGCCAGAAACTTAAGTAGCTGAGCATGCTGAGTTGCAAGGGAGGCGGGAAATTATGGCCCTGATGCCCATGGCCTTGGGCTTAGCCGAACACCAGTGCTCAGTGACTGAAGAAGTAGGGGAGAATGGATATTTTATACATCCAGTGATTTTTTCCATCATGTGCTACTTGGTAGCATTAAATATTAAATATATACACACACAAGCACACGCACAATACACATACATACACACATATGTGTATACATAAATGTAAGGAATGTAAGAAATACAGACTATCTGCTGCGTGCCAGGAGGGACTCAGGTCCTATAGGAGAATTATGTATGACCCAGCAGAAGACTATATAAGGTCATGGAAATGAAGATGCCACAGCTGATGGGATCTAGAGTTATTTTATTAAGGAAGAAAACCACTGCCAGTTTTAATTATAATAAACCTTTTGTTTTAGATATGCTAACAATTTTGAAGATGTTTAAATGTGAAAAAAATATGCTACTCTGAATTAATATAATTAAATATTGTGGAGTGCAGATTTTGGGGGCATCTTTAATTTCTCTAAGCCTCAGTATTCCCAGGATTGTGACAGGATTAAATAAGCTAATTCACATGAAGCTCATAGCCCAGTGTCAGATGTGCAGTAAGTGCTTATTAAATGCTAGCTTCTTCCGGTTTTAAGTACAGGTTCTTGCCCTCAAAATAGTTTCCCCTCCTACAGGAGACACTGTCAACACAAGAGAGACAACAAAATGGGGAGAGGAGTGGAAGAGCTGGCCAGGCTGTTCCAGGTGGAAACTGGTGCTTGGGTGTGGGCTGCTTCAGCAGCTACTCCTGGAGGCATAACTTGTTGAAAAGAGGACATTTGGAAAAGACCCTTTTAACACAGTTCTAGGAGAGCTAACATGTGTGATAAATGTTAATTTAACTGGTCTGAAGCAAATCCCTCTGAGTATCAAAGGAGAATTATTAACAATTCAAACAATTCCAATGCATTAAGTCCATCCCAGTTCCCCTGCGTGCCTAGGGTGGACCCAGCCAGGAAGGTTGCCTCCTCCATGAACTCCCGTATCATTGCAAAGACCTCAGTGTGGCTGAAGGGAGCTAGGAGTTCCTCCTGGTAGACTTCCAGAATGTGTCCTTCTACAAAGTTCTCACATTTTCACCAAGAACTGGATAGATTCCCACATAGGATTGCCTCTACGCAGCAAAACTCCACTGAGGGAGGGAAACTCCTACTTATTTTTTGTGGGGGCGGTACCAGGGATTGAACTCTGGGGCACTGAACCATGGAGCCACATCCCCAGCCCTTTATTGTATTTTAATTAAAGACAGGGTCTCACTGTGTTGCTTAGCGCCTTGTAGTTGCTAAGGCTGGCTTTGAACTTGCAATCCTCCTGCCTCAGCCTCCTGAGCTGCTGGGATTATAGTGTGCACCACCGCGCTCAGCCAAACTCCTACTTGTTTTTGAGGAAATGTTGACTATTGCAAAAGAATACAATCATTCTCTCCACCCCCAGAGAAAGCGAATTGTAAGTGGCTTTTTGACCCTTTGGAAAAGCATTGCTTTCCCAGCACATTTTCTCCCTTTGCTGGGTTTGATTTAGAGCAGGTAGTGTCTATCTCAAGTGTGTTTATTCCTTTTGGTTAAGTGGTGCCTCTGACATTTATGGCCCAGGACAGTAAAACATATCTATTAAGTCTTGAAGAAACCAACCACCTGAAGTTCACCAAGTTCTCTCTCGAGACATTTTTGGCTTTTAAAACGAGCTCATATGTTAAATAGTTTAAATTTGAGGCAAAAAAAAGTTGAGACTCCAGAATTTTAGTCATCTTAAAATTGTTTTGTTCTATTCAGGGAAATTTTTTAAGTGATTTATTTTCAGTCAATTTTTTAATTTTAATTATTGTATTATCGAGGACTATACTTGGAATGTTGCTGCTTGTTAATAGTAGTCAAATAAGATTTTTTTGTTTTTTGTTTTTTGCAGGGCTAGGGATTAAATTTGGCCTCACACAGGCTAGGCAAGCACTCTACCACTGAGCTACATCTCCAGCCCTTCATTTTTTTTTTTTTTTTTAAAAGAGCTGACAACTTTATTTTCACATTTCACAATACAAATGAAAACTGTACTTTTTCTTTCCAACTTCTCCCCTCTGAAACTATTCCCTCTGATAGAAATGGGGAGGAAGTCTTTGTTGTCATACTGTTAGAAAACACCCAGAGTCACAGCACCATGATCTCCTGGTAGAACAAGTAATATAAAACTGAAAGAGGCTCCCCCTATCCTTATCTGTCTGGTCGTGTCATTCCTGGCTGAGTGGGCACCATCATGGGACGAGCAGGAGGTCTCATCATTGGAGGCCCAGGCATCATTGGCATGTGACCTCCCATGGGTGGCCTCATTCCAGGAGCAGGTCCCACTGGCATCATCCCAGGAGGAGGAGGGCCCATCATTGGCATCATGGGAGGGCCTCCCATATGGGGTGCTGGCATCATACCTGGGCGAGGAGGACCCGGTAGACTAGGAGGAGGTGGGATCATAGCACCTGCTGGAGGAGGTGCAGGGAATGGAGTAGGAGGTATCTTTCCTTGTTGAAATGCAGCCGTTGTTTTGTCAATCAGGCTCTGAGCCTGCTCTTCCATCCATTTCTGATAGTAGTCTTTCACATTCTCTTTGTGTTTCCTACCACTGCAATGTGTCTTTCTCACAGATGGAGAGACATGGGTGAGGTATGTATTGCAGTAGTCACAATAAAATTTAGGCATGTTGCTCTACAGGCTGTTGACCACTCCCCCTTCATATTTTTTTGAGACAAGCTCTCACTAAGTTGCCCAGGCTGGCCATGAACTTGCAACCCTTCTGCCTCAGCCTCCTGAGTAGCTGGGATTACTGGAGTGAGCCACTGTGTCCAGCCTCAAGGTGAGGGGCAGGCCTGATTTGACATGATGGATGCATTACTCAGAAAATCCTCCAGAAGACAGAAGAGGTGAGGGACCTACATATACAGTGGTAGTCATTGCCTGAGGAGTCACTGTCCCTATGCTCTGGCTGAGACTGGTGTCCTCATGGATGGTGGTTGCCTGAGTCTTTCTGGTGCTGCAGAGTGGCCAGTGCTGCTCTGCTTGGCATGTCCAACTTATTCTTGACCTTTATGACTTGAGGTGGCCATCCCCTGAGTTACTATTGCCTGGAATTCTGCCTTCTGATTTATGGTACTTGTGCCATTGATAAGTAGGAAAATGCCGTCTCCTTCAAGGGCCCAGTTCTCTTTTGGAGGGGATGTGACAGGGTGGGAGGTGTCTTATAAGACAGATTCCCAAGATATATGGCTGTTTCAGTTATATTACCAGCTCTCCAGTGGCAGAGTGGCAAAATTCACATGGCAGAGTGACTTGAAGTCTTAGATTTATTGCTTTGCACATTTAAAGATGTTTCTGTGAATACCTCTCCATTTATTAAAGTTAATAGATAATCCTGCCCCTCAAATTTTTGGAGCCCAGGGAAAAGTTTTAAATACTTGAGTGCATAAATCAAGCGATCATACAATGTTATAGAGAACATATTTTATACTTCTTTGATAAACATCCATTCCTTACAACAGAATTTCTACTTTTTAATTTTTAGGCTTTTTACTTTTCAGCATTTTATATTTCCTATCATAATTTTAGTTTGTTCTCAACATCCACTTAAAGAATGAAAAACAAAAAGATGTAATTCTATTTGGAGTGTACAAAAGTTGAATGAATCCTTAAACAATATAAATTAAAACAAATGTAAACATTGAAAAATAAAATCTTTGCATGATTTCAAAATATAAAGTCTTTTTATAATTCCAGTAGAAATTTCAATCTTCTGAAGTTCAGAGAAAGTTCAAATTTTAATGAGAGAGTAGTAAAAATTTCAATCACTTATTTAAATAGAGCTGAAATTTTAATTTTCTGAATATAAATGAAATTATTTATATAAAAATGCTAAAACAAATCAATGTCCACAAAACTCCCAAGACAAAAAAAATTCAAGTCCAGTCCCTCTTTGGCTCATAATTTGTCCTTCAGGCAGTCCTAGTTCTTCCTGACCACCCACATAAATGTTATTAGGCTGAACAATAAGGGTGGGCTGTGTGATTTTTGCAGTAGAGAGGTCATGACTGGTTATTAAGAACACTACTTAGGTCATGCATGTAATTTACTACCAAATTTTTTTTTTTGCATTAAGAAAATTAAAATAGATAGATGGAATATAAAGGATTTTTAGGGAAATGGGAGTACTCAATTTGATACTATGCTGGTGGACACGTCATTATACATTTGTCTAAACCTGTAAGAGGTACAACACCGAGAGCGAACTAGGGGATGACGTGTGTTTCCATTGGTCAATGCAGTTTCATTAGTAGTGACCTATGTATGACTCTGGCAAAGGAAATTCATTGCAGGAAGGTTGCACGTGTGTGGGGGCAGGGCATATATGGGAAATTTCTGTACTTTCAATTTTGCTGCTCTTTAAAAATGAAGTATATATATAAAAAAAGGAAAGTAGAGCCCAAGATAAATGAGAAATAAAAAGTCTATTCAAAGCATTTGATGTCCTAAAGAGAAGAATGAACTCTTCATAGAATCTGAATAATTGAGACTCTGAGACTCTTCTCACATGTTAATTGGTTTTCTCTGTTTGCTTCCTTTTAGGTCTACTTGGTGTTCCTGAAATTTTCCAAAGGTTCCCTTTTTCACACTATGAATGGTGCTGTTCCCAAGCTGGAGTCCTCTCTCTCCACCTCTCCAGGGTCCCTAATTGTTCATGAGCTTGCTTGACTATTTGATACTCCTGAGACTTTCCTTCCTCCTGCCGGTACCTTCAATGCTCTCTAAATTGTAAATTGTTTCAGTTAAATTTTAAACTTGTGTAAGAGCAAAAACCATGTCTTATACTTTAAAAATGCCATGCCCCTTGCAGAGTTTGGTTATAGTTCTGGGCATATTTGGCACACAGTAGGTATACATTGAATACATTCTGTTTGAAAATCTTCCTTTGATTTGACCAGAAAACAAGAAAAATTTGGCAAATCTTTTTTTTTTTAATGCTTTCAAAACATATCTGGCATCTAGGTTTCTTATGTTTTAAAATGCCTCTGCTCTGTTTATTCTTGTGTTAATGAAGAGCAGTCTCAGAGTGCACATCAGGTCTAATTTCATATACAACAGGGACCTTCGAGTCCAACTGAAATCCATCTGGAAGCGGAAAGGTGGTAGAAACACCAACCTTAAAAATAAACTCTCCTAGAGATTTTGTTGATAGCCGGAAGAACCATCCCTAATGCACCAGATAACAGTCTCCAACTCTCAGGATGCCAAGCAAGGAGAACTCTGCCAAGTAATCCCTTTTGATTTGCCTGTTTTTCTTGACTCAACAAAGAAAACAATATATAAATGGAATAAAAAGTAGTGGCCAAAGGAAAACCCCAAACCCAGAATGCCCTGAGTGTGAAATGACCTTTTAGTTGGCTTCTCCTTTTTCTCTGCTTCTGTTTGCAATTCAGGAAATACAGCTCTTTCTGTTCTCTCTGCTCAACCTGCACTCTCAACACATGCTATCTTCTGGAAAACAAAACAAAACAGAACAGCACAAGCCCACAGATAACTCTCCCAGCCTAGAACAGAAGAGGCATGCTCTGAAATCAGGGAGAACAGTTCTTTTCTCTTTGTATTTCTGCATGTCCAGTGATAGATTTGAGTGTCTGTTTATGTCTCTTAAGTTTTCTTGTTTTTAGAGTTACATAGATTATGTTCCTTTTGTTTTGCAAATCTTCATCATATAATCTGGAGGTTTCTGCTAAATACTGTGTAAATCATGACATTGGCTACACAATAAAAGATACTGCGGTGTGGATTATTGAAAATAAAAGTCTATCATTATTTGCTATTCTCTTGGCAGAAGTAGTAGTTAGGCAGATAGGCTTGGTTTGTTCTGTTACTGATTTCAGCCTTCCTCTTTTTATTTCTTCTCTCCTTTCTTCTATTTCTCCTTCCCTTTTCTCAGTCTGCTATGCATTCTAAAGTATAATGACCCTCCCGTGTCTAGTATTTGGCCATTCAATACAGGAAGCAGTGTCTGGCTTAGGCATACTGCTTTCCTTGATATCTACTGATACAGCTGCATTTTCCCTATGGACACATCATCACACATTTTAAAACGGTTTGCTTCCCATTCTAGTTACACTCAGTGATTCTCTTTAATGTCTGGCTTATTGTGTCACTTAGATTTTCCATGTATTTTAATATGTATTTTTCTCCAGTCCTTCTTGAATTAATTTTCATTGCTCTTCAGTCGTCGCAGAAGAGCATTTTAAAAAATGGCATGAGATGAAACAAAAACAAATCTGGAAAATAGTTTGGCATCTTTAAAGTCTGTTTTGATTCTGAAAGAAAATAGATGTATTCTCCCTCCTTCATTCCCTTGTCCAACTATTTGAGGAAAATCAGGAAGAGGAAGCTAGATAGTGGCTAATATACACTAGAGTATGTAAGGAGGAATAGTAAATAATCCCTCTAAAAGCCACTGGCATTTGCCTGCCATGAGAGAGACCGTGACAAAGAATAATATGTCCACGGCATTGAATCAATAATGGTAGCTAGAATATTCAACATCATTAGTTTTGAAACCAGCTTTGAAACTCAAGTGTGATAAGAGTAGAACCACTAAGAGAATAAAGCCCAGCCAAGGTGTGTTGAAAGGAGCCGGGCTGGTTGAACTTGCAGAAGAGGGAATAAAATGAGACCTTAAAGAGGGGGCCAACCCTGTCTACAGTGTTTCTTAAGGCCTTCTAGAAAGAGTCCAGCAGAAACTGGATGACTGAACTTTAGGAATGTTGCCAGCAGAATGCTTCAGTTGGGTGAGGGTGTGGAGCAGATGGTAACCATGTTCTGTCCACTAAACAGGAAGAGGATTTTGCCTTGTATATCTAACCAACATGCAGGACATCATTGGGCTGATGATGGAAATCTGGAATTGAGCTTTTCTTGTGGTTTTGATCTCATTTTACCTGGCAGCACCCCTGCTTCCTGTTTGTGGGGTGTTGGGAGGTTGTGGTCCCCATGGTTGTTAGGGAAGTCTATAAGCCTGCAAAGAAGGAGTGGGGCCTCAGGGAGCTGGGAGGAGCTCCCAGGCTGGGCTTAGCAACCAGAGCCTGAGTATTTCATTATTTATTGCTACCAGGCCTACATTGTTCTTCCACTAGGATCACAAGAGTTACCTTATTAATTTCAGAAAAGTTTGGAGTGTAAAAGGTAAAGTGTTACAAAATGTACTATAAAAGCCACAGACTCCTGGGGAGGTCCTGAGCACAGCCTGAGCTGAAAACAAAACATCATTTGGGGCCTTGCTTCTCATCCAGGGGCACAGCTGTGATTGGCAGTTTTAACTGCATTTTTTAATACAGATAGAGATGGTCTATACCTATACTGGCTCTGGTGTATCAAGCTAACAAGAAGACAAAAAAAGGCAAGAGTTGGCCTGGGACAGACAGAGAAGGTATGAGAAATACATGAATGTGTTAAGAGAAGAGAAATCATTGTAGGATGGGAATTCAAAGCATGGAAATAAGACAAGATACTCTTTGTGTGCTAGCAGAGCAAAGAACTCAGACTAGAAAAGGAGATGGACTCAAAAATAGGAGTCTCTATTGACTAAATAAGAGGAGAAGCAATGGAAATAATTCTGTCTCTTCAAAATAGAGCCTGTACCTCTCTTGGCTGTGCTGCACCTTACCTGGTCCACCTCCAACCTCCAAGTTCTAGATGGAGGCACTTCTGAAATCTCTTGTTTTGATCAAGGAGCAAGATGGTTTAATCACTATGCCAAAAGAAGACTGATTTTAAAAATCCGTTAAAGATAGTTTTGTACCTAAAATTTCATGTTGGTAGAAATTGGAAAGCTTAAGAAGCCCATGAAAAAGGATAGGTTTTTTTTTTTTCCATTTGTTTATTTGTTTCATTTGTGCAAAATTTGATTTGAAACACCAGAACCTAGGAGTAGTTAGTAAAAACCTGCTGTGACACTGTGAATGATATATTCAGATTGAGCTAAAGACCAGCATAAGTCTGTTTCCTGGGGAGGGGAAAGGTGCTGTTTTATGGAAGGGGAACCAGAAGTCACACTTGTCTAGTGCTGACCTGTGTCAGACACTGGACTGATTGCTTTGCTTTTACAACCTTATTAATTTATCACAACCCTGAAATTAAGTATTATAATTATGGTCAGGCTACATGGGAAGCTGTAGTCCTATTACTTAGGAAAACAGAATATGGAGCATATTTTCAAAATTTAAATTTATTTTTAACTGACACATTAAAAACATAAAAATTGTACCTATTAATGGGATAATGTGTAATATTTTGATACATATATATAGTGTGTGATATTAGGTTAAACATATCTGTCTTTTCAAACATTTGTCCTTTCCTCTCATGAAAACTTTCACAATCCTTTCTTTTAGGTTTTGAAAAACATAGTACATTATTGCTATCACCCTACTGTGCAAAGGCACCCCAGAACTTCTTGCTCCAATCCAATTGTAACTTATGGACCATAACTTTAAAAACTATATTCTCCATTCATTGGGTATCTGGGGCTTGTATTCAAACATAAGGTTCTCTAGCTTGCCTTGCAAGTTTATGAGGTTTGTTTTTAGAAATTACCACTTTTCATACCACAATCCCGCCTCTGATCTAGACATGGCTCCTCTTGCTAAGATGGGAAGAAAGGCTGGAGACTTCTAAGCCATAGTTCCTGCCATCCTGAACTTCAGATGCAGCTCTTGATGGTGGCACTGTTGAAACCTTCTTAAGTCCTGTGGTCAGACAGTAGGGCAACTCCCTCGACCTGTTGCCTAAAGCAACCCTGATGCATGTCATGGGCAGTGCTTGGGGGAGGAGGGTGGAATTAATGTCTCCTTCCTACAAGGTCTTGTTTTAGTGCACTTCCCAGAAAAGCTGAATCTGAGTCAAGGGTTTAAGTGCAAGTGATTTCTTTGAGATGCAATCTCAAGAAGCACCATAAGACAATGGGGAGGGGAGACAAGGGAGATGTGTGGAAAACCAATGTGTATAGTAACGAGTGGACTGCTGTGGTGAGGACTTGGAGTTCCGTCCTGGGAGGGACCTTCTGAAAGACTGTGCCACACATCTCAGAATCCTCCTACAGCAGTGTGTTTATTCACAGACTCTACCCCTCATTAACTGAGGGTTCTGACTAGGGCCATTATCCCACTGCCAGAGGCTGCCTACACAGGCAGAGAGAGGCAGAAAGAGATTTAAACATAAATGGTTGATGGTTACCTCCTGGATGGGTAGAAAGGATGTGGTGTGGCATCAACCCAGGGTCTGCCCAGCCCCCAACCCCGGGGCTCTGAATCTGCCCACATCTCTTACCCAGCCCACACTCCTAAGCTGGCTCACAGACTGAGGAACAGAAATGTGCTCCTACTTCTGCCTTCCAACACTTGTTCCCTCTTGCTGAAGACTAGGGAAGAGGACATCTTGCTTCTTTCTATTCTTCACTAAGGCTGCCCCAAAAGAAGGAAAGTAAGAGTAAGATTGGTGCTCAGCCTGGTATCTCTACAGGAGGTTGGCCCATGTGGTCAGGCCTTGTGTTTTATTGCAAGGCCCTTTCCCTCCCTGTCTCAATCACTGGTAAGAGGGCCAGGCTTTTCTTACTTCTCTTTTGCAGTAAGGTCAGCACAGACCTGGAGCTGAAGTTGCAGTGGACTTGTAGAAGTAAACAGCCATTTTTCTCTTCCTTTTGCCACTCCACCAGCATCTCATTGTGTGAAGCTGGCCCATGATTGTCCACACAGAAGCTGGTCGAGGTCCTCAGTCTCTAGAGTGGACCTTGAAGGCTTGTTTCAGAGAGTGAAAGGAGGCCCCAGGAGTCTTTAGACTTAAATTGAGTTCTCCCACATTTTTCTCAGAGATTTCACACTGGCTCCCCTTCTAATAAAGGCAATAATAAAGGCAAGATCAATAATAAAGGCAAGATCAATCTCGATTTAGCTGTTTACTCTTTGGACACTTTTTAAGAAGTAGCCCCATTCTTACTCTCTAAAAGAGAAACAGGATATGGGCCTCAAACACCACTCTGAATCCCTAAGAACATAAGTGAACTGAATTCAAATTACAGTGCTGACATTTGTTAGTGTGCAAACTTTGTCAAATTAAATAACCTTGTGAAACCTCAATTTTCTCTTTAAAATAGAAAAAAAACAATGCCTATCTCACTGGATTTCAGTGAAGATTAACTGAAGTAGTACAACTGAAATGGATAGCATACTGCATTGCACATAGCAGCAATGCAGTAAAAGGTAGTCAGTTGCTGATAGTTAAATGTCTGGAAGTAACCTCAATTATTAATCTCAATTGCTGTCGTCCCTAAACTTGAAAATTCTAGAAATTACTTATTATGTGCAATGTGGCATTTCATACTTGGAGAAACATTTCTTTTACAATTGTAACACATAATTGAGTAGATTTGTGACACAACCGAGGATATCATTTTTCTCCCTAACATCTCTTTAGAGAATCCCCCTCCAAAAGTCTTAGTCTGTGAGGTTTGGATGGGGTTGATTCCAACCCTCCAGAGGTTGGTCCAAGACCATCAGTTGGTTTGATGGACTTTGGCAAAAGGCACGTGACATATACCCGGTGTTATGAGCAGAACTGTGTCCCTTCCAATTCATATGGTGACAACTTAACTACTAGCACTGTACAATATAATTGGAGATGAGATACTTAGAGAGGTAATTAAGTTTATTGAGGTCATTAGGGTGGGTTCTAATCCAATATGATGTCTTTTTAGAAGGGGAAAGTTTGAAAGAGGTGATGTTTAAAGAAAGGGAAAGTTTGAGAGAAGAGGAGGACAATGTACGCAGGGAAAAGATGACCATCCCTAAACTAAGGAGAGAGCTCTGGAGCCAATACTTCCTTCAGAAGGAACCCACTCTGGTACTTTGGGTATGGCAATCCTGGTAAACTAATACACTGGACAATTAAAATCATTCGCAACAGTCAGGAGTGAGGCCTAGTCCTTTCACTGGGAACACTAGCTAAAATGTGTGCAATAAGTGTACCTTCTCTTTGATCCTTATCTGCTCATGGGTTTTATCTCATTCTCATTATACTGAGTAGCAGATGTCTCAGTATAATGGTTTTGACACTGTAAACAATTTGTCATTCATTCTTTACTTCATTACCTTAAAAGGAGTTCTATTTCTAAATGGAGAAACCACAATATACTGTGTGTGATAAATGCCCAGCTCCACCTCTCTGTCATACCTATTTTTGATCCTTATCTGATCATGGAATGCATCCCATTCCTGAAGCTTCTCCTCTCCTGACCTGCTTAGCATTCTGTACCCCCACCCTAGAGGTGGAGAAACTTTTAGAGATAACCTTTTTATATTTTTTCTTCTGTTCCATTTGTTCTGTTCCTTCTTCAAGAACCATTGTGCATATGCTAAATTTGGCCTGTCTGTCTTCAATATCTATTACCTTTTCTTTTCTTTTTTTTTTTTACATATTGTTCTTTTTCATTTTATTTCGGTTTTCTCAGACTTATTTGTATTTTCTGCTTTTTCATTTCATTTCAATTTTCTCAGACTTATTTGCATTTTCCATTGTGCTTACTCTTTTCATGTCTTCTAATGTAGCTTTTATCTCCGAAATGTTTTTGTTTTTCTCTTCTATTTCTTTTTTGAGCTTTGCCCAATTTCATATCATATTCTTTTGTAGTCCAATAAGCTATTTTCTGAACTTTTTTTTGGGGGGAGGGCTGGATTTTGGGAGGAGAGGAAGTTTTTTTGCCCTCAAATAATGTTGCCTGTCTTTTCTATGAGGCCAAATAAAGCTCTTGCCCTCTTATCTCTTCATCTGCTTTCTTTCCCATAGTAATTCCTCATTTTGGAAGGGGACCAAACACTTTATTGGCAAATAATTGAATATGTGTGTGTGTGTGTGTGTGTGTGTGTGTTTAGAAGAGGTGCTAGTAGGGGTGGATATCCCTTGTACCCTGATGGTTTCTTCTCTTGAGAACTCTTTCTTCCCCAAAATTTCTACTTCTTTTGCTGGAGGTACGTGAACAAGCCGTGTGGACAACAGGTTTGCTGATCTCGGCCTATCAGTTTCTCCTTCTCTAACTCCTCTACTCTTTCCTTAGATGAGAGGCTGGGTCATCTCACAGGAAAGAGAGAGTGTCATGCTGTCTCCTGTAACTCTCCTTGCTCTGTCCAGTTTTGTTCAGGATATTTCATGCCTCTCCCGTGGTCTGTCCCATTCTAAGAACTCAAGATTTCAGTTTGAAGATTCTGGCCACACTTCTAACTTTTTGCAGGATATGTCTTCATCCTGCCTGGGTCTGAGGGGCTGTGCTCCAAGGCACATTACCTGACTCAGTCCAGATTGCACAGCACCTGCCAGGCTGGCCTCAAGGTGTGGGGTTTGTGGTTGTGGGAATTTCCGCATTTCCCTGAAGTGGGAGATTTTCTGCTGAAGTTTTAGACTTAAAAAAAAAGTGTGGGTTTTTAGGGTGGAAAGCTGAGCAAGAATGCTTTTATTCTAGATTTAATGATAGCACCTTATCAGGAACATTGCAGATGCACAGTAATTATATATTAATTATAGATATGAAGGTCTGGGGTGGAACTTTAAAGGAGGAAGAGAGGGAAAGGAAATGTGAGGGATTCAGAAGCCGACACTGAGGTTGTCAAGGCTGTGACTTCCACAAGGTACCAACTCTTGCATTTTCTAAGCCTTCGAGCTGAAATCTTTAGAGCCATCCATTAAAAAGAGAGGGAAATGTCTCTTAGCGTTTGATCTCTCACAGAGAACCTGGGCTATGGAGGGCCTTTACCAATCTAGGCCTCGAGATTCAACTACAGATAATCACAGGAGTTACTCTTACATTATTCTTGCATTGCTATTTCTGGACATAGATTGGCTATGGTGATTCACTAAGCAAATAAGTCACTTTCTAGTTTGCTTACAGCTTAAAACAGACTGGTGCTTGTTTGGGTCTCTCACAGTCTCTGCCTCAGAACAGCTGACCTCTTTTCTTAGTAGTAATAATTTTTTGTTTAGCCAAATAGGCTACAAAGAATTTTGTTTACATATTTTTTAATCAGAAGAAGGATGCAACAAATTAATGTCATTTCAAATGACGTGAATATTCAGGAAAAATGTCTTTTCTGAAAGTTGATAATTTCGCTTTAATTGGTCCCATGTTGGAATTTAAAATGGTTGTGAAGACTTGACTCAAAGGCATTTTCAAAGCTGATTGTAGTAATTCCTTTCCTGAGCCTTGTAAAAAATGTTAAATGGGAATAAGTTTTGCATGGTTTGGAGTCAGTATTATACAAAAGAATGTGGAGTTTTAGATAATTGCTTAATGTCAGCCCATCCAAGTTTTCTAATGTAAAACTACTATTTATAAAAAAAAATTGGGAAGGAAGAACTATTGTAAATAATTTCTTCTAATATATTTAGTGATCCTAGGTCTAATCGTTCTTTAACAACTCATTTGACATGCTGAATATGAAAATTCTTATAGTTATAGAACATATGATAATGATGTTCAGATGGTCTCAGAGAATTCTGTTACATCAATAAATAATTTTTCCTTTAGGTTTGGGTATTCTGGAGAAAGCTGTTCTTAAGTCTTCATCTAGACCTACAAGAGTTTAAGGGACAGCACTTTATCATGTTGCTTTGCTATATTTTTCATTGTGTGTCTTTGTAAAAACTCATTTACTTTCATTACGTACTATACCTTTCTAACTTACCGTTAGAAATACCCATAGTAACACCATATTTGAGGTTTACTACTAATTTCTCCTTTCTGATACTACTTTAGTTGTTTTCTCTGCTTTTATCAACTTGAATAAAAAATCTAAACATGTTTCTTGTTCCAAGGGGAACCATTTCTTGTGTTTGCAAATGGTTCTTTCTCCCTTTTCCTAGCTTGTTTTCTCTCAATTCCCATCTTTTACCTGTCTACCTTCTTATTCTAAATCAATGCTACTTCTTTCTGGAGAAGTCATATATAATGGATTGCTTTGCAACCAATTGAATAAACCCTATTGTTGTCTAATTTGAAATTACAACAGGCCAACATTTTTTTTTTTGCTACTGTCATTTTATTTTATTTTTTTATTCTTTTTTTTTCTCAAAAGTTGCATTTTAATACATGTTATCAAACATAACAGAAAAAAACAAATTTTCAGAAGCTGTACACACTATTCACTGAAAACATTTGTTGAGGCAAATAGAAAAAAAATTGTTACAATCATAATTTTTTGCACAAAATTATAAGCAGATTACATTCTTCATATTAAACATCTTTATATGCACTTTCAATGAACAGTATACATATATATATATATTTATATATATTTTTTATCAATCATCTTTACTATACCCATTCCCCTTTCCTGCCCCCCGCCTACCCCGTGTCGCGTCCAGTGTTTCTCTATTTCTCTTATGTTTCCCATTCCCACCTCCCTTAT
>CM053404.1:83117354-83140884 GCA_028644305.1 Xerus rutilus
GCAGGGTCTCTGGTCTAATTCCTAGGTCTTTGATCCACTTTGAGTTGAGTTTCGTGCATGGTGAGAGATAGGGGTTTAGTTTCATTTTACTGCATGTGGATTTCCAGTTTTCCCAGCACCATTTGTTGAAAAGGCTATCTTTTCTCTAATGTATGTTTTTGGCACCTTTGTCTAGTATGAGATAGCTGTATTTATGTGCATTACTCTCTGTGTCTTCTATTCTGTACCATTGGTCTACATGTCTGTTTTGGTGCCAGTACCATGACAACAGGCCAACATTTTTATATAATCCAGACATACCCTGAAACTGAGCATAGAAGTAAAAAACGTTGGCAAAAATTAAATTTATGCCAGGAACTTTTTTTCCTGTTCTAATCATGTTGTTTTTATTCTCTGTTGTTACAGTGTTTTTCAACTTTCTGTGGCTGTGATGAAATACCTGAAAAGATTTACTTAAAGGAGGAAAGATTTAGTTTGGCTTATGGTTTCAGAGGTTTCAGTCCATGGTTGGCCAGATGCATTGCTTTGGGCCTGAAGTGAGGCACAAAATCATGGTGGAATGGTATGGCAGAAGAGAGATTCTCAGCTCTTGTCAGCTGGGAAGTAGGGGTTGGGAAGAGGGTGAGAGGTGTCAGGGACAAGATATGCCCTTCAAGAGCACATTCCCAGTGATCTGTTTCCACTTACTAGGCCGCACTTGCTGTAGTTTCCACTACCCTCCAATTGTACATTGGATTATGAACCCATAATATAGGATTAATTCACTGAGGAGGTCAGAGCCTCATAATCCACTTTCCCAAAGCCCCATCTCTGAACATTGCTGCACTGGAAACCAAGCTTGCAACACATGAAACTTTGGAGAACATTCCAGATTTCAACCATAACAGTCACTTTGTCTTTTTCTCTTTCTTTTCTCTACATGTTGTTTTGATCATGCTTTTTTTCTTCTTTTTAATGGTTTCTCTCTCTTTTAATTTCTTCTCAAGTAGCATGAATGATTAGCTTAGTCTAGGAGTTCCTCTCCTGTGAGCTTTTCTCATCAAACTCGATCTTTATTCCTCCTGAGATGGATTATAAAAGGAGCAATTTATAATTCATTGTCTTGTCACGAATTAACATGACAAAGAAAGATGTTAATGTAAAGTTATGTTTAAAACATTTGTTTTTTTAAAAAAACCCATCATTTTTGCTCCTATGGGATTTTCTCTATTAGAGTCACTTTAGCAAAAAGTGATATTCATTAAAAAAAAAAAAAAATCTATCCAAGTACTTTAACAAAAACAAAGAGCCAACACAGCATTTTTTCCTGGGAAGAACACTAGCTCAGAAGTTAGCAGAAAGGACCGCTGCTTAGGGTTGGATGTGTTCCTTTGGTTTTCAGCGCTGCGCATCCTGTTCCGTTCACGCCTATGGGCACACAGGGCACAAAGCGTGCACGCCGATTAGAAGCTGGTTTATTTTAACTTTCTGATTGTTCCTGTTAATCTAGGTGCTCATTTAAAATAAGTGAGGCTAATGTCACGTCCCTTTTATTTTCCTCTTCCCCAATCTTTTTTTTCCCAGTGTAATAGGAACTTCTTGTTCTTCCCAAATAGTTCGGTTGCAACTGGGAGTTGCAATTCAAGTTAGTAAGTTCTCCTTGTGGCTCTGGGTAAAAGACAACTGTCTGCTACACTGGCTTGTACAACCACAAGAAAATTGTTGTTTATGGCCCTTATAAAAAAAAATAAACTCTGCTGTTCTTTCTCTAGCTTATTTTGAACCTTCTCTTAAAAACTTTGCTGAAGGACAGAATAGCAGACCACTTACAGGCTGGGATTCAGGAGTGAGATCTGGCTTAAATCCTGACTCTACTGCAGAGGCATCAAGTATCTTTATCTTTCTAAGTCTGTCTTTTCATGTATCAACCATCACTTGTGAAGACAAAATGAAATAATACATGAAAAAAAAAACCTTTGGTAAAGTGTAATTCTCTCTCATTATCTTGATAATAGTAATTTGTATTTGTAAGTCAATTTATTATTTTTGAAGGATTTAATATTTTAAACCTATTTCTTTTTGGGGGGTGGGGATCAAGGGGTTGAACTCAGGGGCACTCGATCACTTAGCCACATCCCCAGCCTTATTTTGTATTTTATTTAGAGACAGGGTCTCACTGAGTTGCATAGTGCCTTGCTTTTGCCAAGGCTGGCTTTGAACTCGCAAGCTGCTCCTCTGCTCCCCGAGCTGCTGAGATTACAGGTGCCTGGCTTAATTTCTCCATTAGATTTCTACCTCTGGAGGTAGAAATTGCTATTATTTACATTTAGCAATCACAAATTTTTTTTAGTGTTACAAGTGGAGCAACATATGGTTGGGCTCTTCAGGTGTTAGCAAAAACTCTTGGAAGCACCCATCTATTCCCTTAATGTGCTAAATGTCTGCCCAAGCTAAATATGAAGAATGTGGAATTCAGTAAGGGAGGAAGACTTTTTTGGGAGAGGGGCACATTTTTAAAATTCCAAGACACATGCTAGATTCCTCCTCAACACATGAAATGGATCAGGAATCCTATCTCTAACACTAATTAGGTATCCTACCAGTTAACCTTTTGGAATATAGATCTCCTTATTGAAGGGTAATTTTTCAAAAGAACTGCTTTAATAGTGCTGTTTTATTGCTTAAAAGCCTCTCCTTTGCTCACTGAATTAATGTCCAAACTAAATGCATGGTATTCACAGTGCTCCAAAGAGGTAGAACAAATAGGATCTATATCTGTATCTATTATATCTATGTTTGTATATTTATAGGGAGATATATGAGAGGGATTGATTAGGGAAATTGGTTCACACCATTATGGAGGCTAAGAAGTCCCCAAATAGGTCATCTGAAAGGTTTGTGTAGTGTGGCTCAGTCCAAGTCCAGGTGATGGTGTACCTTTCAATCTAAGAAGTGGAGGAGCTACTGGTGCAAGTCCTGGAGTACAAGAGCTGGAGAACTTGGACTTCTGGTGTCTAAGGGTAGGGAAAGAATGATGTCTGGGTCCCAGAAGAACCAGAGCAAGAATTTGCCCCTTGTCCACCCTTTTGTTCCACCTGGGCTCCCAGATGAACGGTGCTGCTCACATGGAGACACACCCACAAATAATGCTTGACTGCTCTAGGCATTCAAGTTGACACAGGAAATTAACCATCCCGATTGCTCAGCCTGCACTCCCAGCCTCATCTGCCATGCTGCTTGCTGCTGCATGTACCCCATACTCTGTCAGAGTGGCGTCCTTGTTCCCCAAGTGCCTCTCATGCTCTTCTGTCTCTGCCTGGCCCAAACGCCCTTCTCTGTCTCTGCCATGCTGTCTGTAGTGAACAGCACTGCTTCCCAGCCAACTGCCACAGACAGACGTCTTGTTTCCCTTTCACGTTCCCTCAGAGTCCCTCGTCATTTGTCACCCAGTTCTACTCATTTTCGCTGGTCAAAAATCTTTTAAAACACTGTGTTCCCTCCATATTTCCCTCTTTAGATGTGGCTCTTTTAGATCTTGCCTAGATTACTGCACTTGTCATGGTTAAATGTGCGTCAGCTTGGCTGGGCCAACGGATGCTCAGATACTGGTTAAACATTATTTCTGGGTGTGTCTGTCCTCATGTTTCCAAAAGAAATTAACATTTGAATTGGTAGACTAAGTAAGGCAGATGGCCCTCTCCAATATAGGTGGGCATCATCTAACCCACTGAGGTCTGAATAGAACAGAAAAGCAGAAGGGTAAATTCTCTTTCTCTATCTGAATACCTAAGCTAAGACATTGAAATTTTCCTATCCTTGGACTTCAATTTCTCTAGTTTGAGGATAGCAGATCATGAGGCTTATCAGTCTCCATAACCACATGAACCAATACCTTGTAACAAATCTCATGTCTATCTGTTTGTCTATCTTATTTTATCTCTATCTATCTATCTATCTATCTATCTATCTATCTATCTATCTATCTATCTATCTTCTACTGGTCCTTGGTTCTGTTTCTTGGAGAACACTGACTAATATAACTCCTAATGCTTTTTGCTTCATTTTCTCCCTTTCAATCTGTCCTCCATCCTGCCATTATGGTGATCTTTCTGAAATGTAGTTACAATCTTGTCATTTTCATGCATACAATCCTTCAGTGCTTTTCCATTATTTTGTGGCTAACAACCCAAATCCTTTCACAGCCCTCTTTGTATTGTAGTTATATGTGCTCTTATTTTGTCTTTTCTCTTTGAATAAAGGCAACTAAAGATCAGGGAGTATGTGTTTCTTAGTTTTGTATTTCTCAAAGCATGTGGTAGAGTGGCTTGCATACAAAAATGTTCACTAAATGCCCATTACGAGATTCTATCAAATGGAACCAATATCATGTACTTTGTCTGTCTCAAGGTGACTACGATGACCAAGTAATACATAGAAAAGCATTGACAAGGTTAGACTGGTCCATTCTTAGCAATGCTATTTTATTTTAAAGCCTAGGTGATTTACAGGTTCATAAATCCATCTGAAAATATCATTTTCTCAACAAAAAACTCAATAAAAACTCATCTTTATCACATGGCTAATGTTGGTGAGATGATAAACTATTGCAAACCTCAAAAACTGTGATATGATTTCATAGCCCAAGAAAGACGGAGGTAGGATGTAGACTATAGAACTTTCAGCAACAAATAGGACAGCATGACTTGATGAGTCTGAAGACTCTCTACAGAGAGCCAACGAGCATTTAATGAGCATCCCAGAGGGGCGTAATGTTCCATACTGTTACTCAAGAACCTTTTTTTTCTTGGCCAAAATTACTTGGTAAATCTACAAAGCCAAGTGGCCTGTTGCCAGAGTTCAAATAGTCGTTCTCTCTTGTCAATTCCTCTCTCCCTCTTATTGTTGCAAGGCATGGAAAAGAGGAAATGAGACAGGACTGCGTGCTCATCCTGGCCTGATTCAAGTACTATTTCACTATAAAAATGGAACTCTCCACTGCTCTTCTTAAAGAGATGAAAACTTTCTGCTTAGAATTCAGTGACTCATTCCACTTGGACACAACCACATTCTTTCTAGGGCGGAAACCCTGAATTCAAGTGCAGCTGGCCAAGTTGGGGAAAGAACTTCAAGCCAGTTCTGGGAAAGAACTTTAAGGCTTCCCACTGATTATGAGAACAAGTTTTGCTCTTTTGCAGAGAGTTAGAAGCATAAGTGTGCTAGTGAATAATAACCTTGGACTTGGCCAAAGAAAATTGTACTTTGCCATTAATTTTTTTGTCTTTTGTTTTTTAAAGTTTAAGCTTTTAAGTACCCACATTCTTTATATTAAAATTCTGCCCAAGGATCAAAGGAAGTAAAGGTACAGAGCAGAGTGAAAATGGAGGTGGATTATCAGATACTTATACAAAGAAAAAGTACCTTTTTTGCAAACTCTATTGTAGCTAAAACTAGCATTTTCAATGCTATATGTAATTGGGGATAGCTGTCATACTTGAGTGCTTATTATATGTCAGGAACTAAGCTAAGTACTTAACCTGCAAAATATCATTCTTTTCTTTCATAGATTTCATATGATGGATGGACTATCACTGCCGTACTGAATCTAAGGGGCACTTATTTACCACTATTTAGAGACTAATATGAAGCTGTGACAAAGGAGGGCAGGTACAGCTCTTAGGGGAATCCTGTATGTACTAGAAGCCCAGGAGAAAGGCATATTGAAAGAATAAGACTGATGCTCAACTCCCTGGGCATCTCTTTCTACCTTTTATAAATACAAAATATGTTTTGAATTAAGTTTTTCTGGTCTGTGTGCTTCTATGTTCTTTAGAGTCCTTTAGAATCACTTAGCACTCACCCAGGTTAAAGGGAACTCAGGAAGAAAGTCATTAGCCTAATTTTCTACCCTTGCGAAGTAGGCTTAGAGGGTCCTAAGAGCTTGCCATGGTTTAAGGCCCTGGGAGGCTGCAATTTAGTAGCCAACCAAGGCATTCTTTTGTGTCTACCTTGCCCAAATCCCTTAAGAACATCTATATACATCTTGGTGATTTTCAGGACAAATCCATTTCAAGTGAAAAATAAACAAAAGATTTAAAAATCTGTCCTTCTGTTTCAGACAGAATTCCAGCTGTCTGCTTCTTGCTTCTCTCCAACCGAAAGAAGACAAGGTTTTGCATCCATTTACAGTCTTCAGAGTTTAATCTTTGTGGTATCTGACAGGATGTGTTCCTTTTGCTGTATTTCCTGTTTTGCAAGCTCGTCCATCTTTTGCATCATCTCTGTGTCCTCAGTGCTTCTTCATACTCGCTGCAACTCTGTTAGTGCGAGCCTTTGTGAGTTTTCCTATTATTGTTGCTTAATAATTTGGGGTTTCGTTTTCCATCCTACCCATTTCCTGCTGATCCACCTTGCTGCCACCGTTGCCCTTGGAACACATCACGAGTGTCATCTGCCTTAAACTTGCTTGAAACTGAACTGGTCACCAGCCCCTACCACGTCTTAAGGCCTAGAGGATAACATACCAACTCCTTGGTGTTGGGTTTTAAGGTAGATCTTAATTATTCACGCTTCTTCCTTTCCTGATTCTGAATCAAATGTAAATTAGACATACAGGTCAGATGGGAATGAAAATACAGTATGTTATTCAGTGCCGACAAAGCTGAATTTGGAGCTTGGGGCAGAGGCAGGCTGACTGTGCTATTGCAATCCTTCCCTGAATACCCAACTTCAGAAAGAGTTGTGGGGGAACTGTACCCTATTTCCTTTCGGTGCAGGTTTGGAGGTCTGGGGATTGCTTTAGAGTGGAATAATCGATCACAACACTGTTAGCTGGGTTTGAGTTGTCTCTGGAAATAAGTCATCTTTAAATCTCAAAGCAGACTATTCAAGTCTGGAAATCCAGTGGGCTAGTCACTCGGGCCAGTGATCACTCCATAATTTGGTCCTGGGGTCCTACTTGGATTTGGATTTCCTTTCTCTTGCCAGTGATTTTACTTGCTTACCTCTTGGCTTCTGCATTAAAACAGTGGGCTGGGATGATAAAGTGAGTTGTAACCTTAGAGATGCCTCTTTAAAACAGGGAACTTACTGACGTTTAAGATGGGAGGAGATAGCCACAACTTTTTGCTAAGGACCTAGGGTCCTAAAAAATTAAAGTTTTCCTCAATGGTGCTACTTTTTCTTCATCCTAATATAAAATCTTTTTAAAACAGTAAAGTTTAAGCTTTGAATTATCCTAAGGATTGCTGGACAAAGAATTAATCTCTGTGGGAGGCTATGTGGGCTTTTTCTGTTGTCAGAAGGACAGCTTGGTCTAAAGCTAGGATGATAAGGAAGACTGATGGGGGAATGTTGTCAACTCATTTGAACTTTGTCACAAGGGTTCCCCAGACACACAGAAGTGAACTTGTTTTGAATCCAAGGACACAATAAGGAATAATCTGCTCAGCTCTCACCATTTAGACAAGCACCATGACCTCCCCCACAAGGAAAGGCAGTGTTGGCTGACCATCACCCTATCTATTCTCAGTCAAATCCACAATTTAATGTCTGTTAATGCGAATACCTCACTTATAGGTACCGATCTGCATTAGCAGGGTTATTTTGTTTGAAAGCAAGAGAAATTCAGCTCAACCTAGATTATGGTTAGATACTTGGAAATCTAAGTGATGCCTGGGAATCTAAAAGGTGCCCCTATAGGCTTGCCTGCACTCAGGCGTGTAAATTGCCTGATGAGGACTTTCTCCATATTGTGACTCTTTCCTCTGGTGGTCTTCAGCTTCAGATAGTCTATATTTTTGTGACTGCTCCTGGAACTAGAGAAAGAAGAATCTTTCTTTCCCCAGAGATCTTATGTAAAGTATGGTGGAAAATGTCTGATTGACTTATCTTAGGGAGCGATAAATATCCCTTGACAAATTGCTGTGACCAGAGGGATGGATTGCTCTGAGTAGCCAGGTCTGGATCATAGGTTGAGTGTCCAGCCTAGGAGCACATATGGGTGGAAGAGGAGAAAAATCCTTTATGAGCTACATTGGAAGAAGGCTGGAGCTTCCCAAAGGAAGAGGGCAGAACAGACGAGAAACCCTTGTCCACTACATAGACCTTATTGTGATGTGCTGTGATTGTATGTTAACGTGTCAGATTTGGCCTCCACATCAGACTCAGAGCTGCAGCATGATGACAATCATAGTTTTTCACTCTCACAAAGTCAGAAGGAGATGGTGAAGTCTGGATTTCACTTCCTTAAAAACAGAAGAAAAGAGGTGCTGCAGCCTCGTGGCCATGTGGCATTTGCTCTGAGCACCATGGCCAGCTGGGTCAACACCCTTTCCATCACGCTGAGCAAAGATGCTGGCACGGCCTTTGCCCTGCTCATCCTGGCACCTCCCCTGCTAAAGGCTGAGGCTCAGCGTGCTGTTGCCTTGGAGGTCTGCAGAGATGTGTCTCTGGCCAAGCCACCTGCTCAGCCTTTCAGTGGCCCACAGACTGCCAAGTTTTCCCAGCCCAAGAGAGTGTCTCAGTCTAGGAGGGAGGATTCTCCATGATTTATTGAAGTACCCAGTCAAGGGTGCTGCCACCAACATAGCCTATATCTCAAGTTCTTTATTTTTTTCTTTTATTCTTTTTGGCATGCCTTTAAAAAATAAGCTTCTTATTTTGAATTAATTTTAAATTCAGAAAAAAGTCACAAAAACAGTAGAGACTTCCCACATATCCCCCCTCAATGTCTCCTTATATTGATATTGTACATAAAACTAAGATGAATATGTCAAAACTTGGCAATTGATATTACTATTTACTGAACTGCAGACTTTATTCAAATGTCAGCAGTTTCTTGCTATTATTATTATTTTTTTCCTTTTGGGATATAACATTGCCTTTAACCAAGTTTTTTTTTTCTCATAAAACTAATTCTCTGGTAGCTGTGGTAGATTAATTGTCCTAATAGTTTGGATTTATCAGCCTTGTAAATATGCCCCATACAACGTGAAATTTCAGCATTTCCTGTGATGAGGTGGAATCTGGGCTGGTCTGCGATTTGCTTTGGCTCATAAAATGTAGCAGATAGGAAGATATGCCCATTCTGAGCCTGGGTCCCAAGAAGCCCAGTTCATTCTCTCAGATCCTGGCCTCCTTGACAAGTCTGACTCAAGTGCTATATGCATTAGGCAGGAAATACCCTAACTGAACACTGAGGCTAAACTAGAGCCAGCTCCTTGCTGAACTTCTAGTTGACTGTAGATTTACAATTTTACTCAATCAAGATAAGCTAAGTTTGGCCCAGAGCAGCAGGGCTACCAGGTGGACTGTCAACTCATGAGCAAAACACATATTTATTAAACAATGTACTGAGGTTTAGTGGGTGTGTTTATGTGGCAGTAGTGTGGGAATGGATACTGATAAGCCTGGGCCAGGACAGATTCTGGTCCTGGCCATCTGGTGGCTCAGGATGCACCATCTCTAACAAGTTCACTTAAATTTGCTGAAGATTGTGGTCATTTAGGAACTGGTCTTAGACTATTGTAACCAAAGTTGAGTGAATAATTCCTTTAGGAGCCATATCTCTTTATCTGAGTGGATTTGAATGGAAAACCCATGCCATGGAAAATTATTTTTCCCATCAGGCAGTCCTGAGTGTTTTTCTAACCCTTAGTGTGACTGGTCTGTGTAAGTTGATGGCAGCAGTGGGTTGCCACAATATGCCTCCAGGTGTCTTTCTAATTCTAAGGACAAGAAATTTACATTTATTTGCCCTTAGACTTTGCTGGTGTGAGTAGTTTCCAAATAAGCTGTCTGTACTGGCAGGGTTTTCTGCTGACTATGGTTGGTACAAGTTTGGAATTTAAATTCGATGTCTTCAACCATCTTAGGGCCAGGGTAGCCAATGTTGTTGTAGAAGTGTTCTCAAAACTGTGGGATGCTGCTTTAGGGGTGAAATCAGTTGTAAGGGAACAATTATACAACTATATGACTTATTATTTATTTATTTTTTATTTAGTGATGAGGTCTTGCCAAAGTGCTGAGGCTGGCCTCAAACTTGTGATCCTCCTGCCTCAGTTTCCTGAATTGCTGGGATTACAGGCATAAATCACTGCACTCAGCTTACATTTTCATTTTAGATGAAGAATTTTATGGAATCAGTATTTACTAAGAGCAAAATCTAAGGAAGTATATTGCTGAGACCTCAAATGTCAGTTCATTGGATAACTTCATCAAAGATTTAAAGACTTGTGATTTGATCCTAACATGTGACTGGGAGGAAAAACCATAGACCATGCTCCTGTATTTTGTCCAGTACAGGACCAATACTTTCTGTAGATTCTGTCTGCTATCTATGCACTCAATTGGTATAATCCCAGTCCTTTTTTAAAACAATATTTTTTAGTTGTCAATGGACCTTTATTTTATTGATTTATATGTGGTGCTGAGAATCGAACCCAGTGCCTTACACATGCTAGGCAAGCACTCTACCACTGAGCAGCTACCCCCACCCCCTAATCCCAGTCCTTTTAATTCTTAAAATCAGAGATGGCTTGAGTTAGGATTCCTGAGAAGTTTAAACACAGGGGACATCATTAAATTTGGAAAATGTCTGTCTTACCTATTACCACATCAGCCCTGAGACCTATTTGTCCCAAAAGGACAAATGTTATGACATCCCACAGGACAAGGGATGGGACACATCTAAAGTCCTTTCATCATCCTCAGTCTTTTCCAGATGCTCTTTAACTAGGTGAACATTGAGATGGTTCTCCTTTCAGCCACAGCTCTTTGCATCTGTTCACTGTCTCCACCAAATGCAGATTAATGCATTAATTAAATTAAGCATTTATTTTTATTTTTAAAAATTCCTTGGATGAAATCCTTAGCACCTTACCTCTTTTTTAAAAAGTTTTTAGTTGTCAATGAACATTTATTTTATTTATTTATATGTGGTACTGAAAACTGCACCCAGTGCCTCACACATGCTAGGCAAGTGCTGCCACTGAGCCACAACCCTAGCCCAGCACCTTGCCTCTTTACTTGGAAAAAGAATCTGGCTCTTGCTTCTGGAATCTTCAGGTCTTTGATGTGGCTCTTCTTATATTAGATCTTCACTAATGCTGTCACTGTGCCTTTTAGCATCTGAAAGAAATGAAGGAGCTATGGTTGTCCCTAAACCCTGTCATTCTATGTGTTTAAGCAGATTGGACTATTCTTCCTGGATTTATTATTCCATTTCTTTTCTTTTCCTTTTCCCCCTGTACTTGCATCTTGTTTTAAAAAATTCAAATGACATTTAATTACTACAAAAACTCAAACATATTAGAAACATATAAAATATATACCAGAAATATTTTACTTTCTAAGAGGAAATGTTCTGTATAGTTGCATGTCTATTCTCCAAACATTCTTTCTTTAGTTTTACATATTACAGGTATAAAAATATGTGTATACAGATTCAAAGATCAAAAGATTCAGCAAGACTTTTGACAATAAGAGAGCCTTCCCTTGCTCCATTCTCTCCACTCCTAAGTTCCAATTCTCAGAGGTAATTTCTTTATCTGGGTGTGTGCTTTGGTTTCTGATATTCAAGTTGGAGTCTTCAGCTGTCCATCTTATTGTGGCTATGTTTAATTAAAAGTGAGGTACTCTAAAGATGATTGGCAGGCTTGTGTTAATGGATGGGGGAAAGATTTATAGACCATAGAGAGAAATTCAGTGGGCTTACATGCTGCATTTTGTCCCTCCAAAAGTCTTTGTGTATGGGTCTTTTCTCTGGAGTTCTTTAGTTTGTTCAAGGAAGAATCCTTCAAATTCCTACCAGATCATTGAGTAGAAGGGAAGATAATATATGTGCTGACAATACTCTAGGGGCAAAGCTGCACAAAGGGACAGGGAGCTCCTGTTTAGTAAGAGCCTTTCAGTGTTATTCCTCTCCCTTTCTCTGCATTACCCTCAGCCCTCTGCCTTTTCCTCACATCCCTTCTTCTTCTACCCAGTTTTCTTCTGTGCCTGAGTCAGTGTCTTGAGCAGCTCTTTTCAAACAGAGTTTTATAAGAGTATTAAACTCTGCAGAAAATGATTTGAGTACCTAATTTCTCAGTTCTCCCCCAAACGGCACACAACTGGTACTCTTTTAGAAGTCTGTGGGAGAAGTTGAATCACATTTCAACCAATGCCTTAGAGCATCAGGGCTTGATTTTTCCTGACCATTTGTTAAGAAGGGCTGCTGCACTGGAGTCCTTCCGACCGAGTTTCTTAATAGAATGAATATCTAGTCTCCAGCTGGGGCAGATAAAGGGTAGTTGCCTGGAAGTGCCTGTTGTGGAAGAGGCTGTAGAGGTCTCTCTCCCTACCACAGGTTTTCAGGCACGCCTGTTTGCAGTCCCTGTCCAGCTTGCTGAGGTAGCTGGTGCCTGAATCATTCTAGATGTTATGGGAGGAAGTGACTTGCTTCACGTTTGCTTCCTTGTCCCCACACTTGCTGTGCAGCTCGCTCAGTTCCTTACCACTCTCTCTTTTTTTTGGTACTGGAGATTGAACTCAGGGGCACTTGACCACTGAGCCACAACCCCAGCCCTATTTTGTGTTTTATGTAGAAACAGGGTCTCACTGAGTTGCTTAGCACCTCGCCATTGCTGAGGCTGGCTTTGAACTCGCGATTCTCCTGTCTCAGCCTCTCTAAGTGCTGGGATTACAGGCTTGAGCCACCGCGCCCGGCTTCCTTACCACTCTTGTATCAGTGTGTTGACATCTCTTCTTCCCTGTCTTGTCCTCTAACATTCCTTGGTCCTTGTAGGTTTATGTCTGAATTTTATTTCTTTTTCTTTTTTATTATTTTTTTAGTTTAGTGGGTTTTGTAAAACAGGAGCAGTCATGTTTTGTCTGCTATATAGTCTGAGCACATATATTTACATGTGATGTGAATATCACATCCAACCCTTGATATTATATCACATCCAGGATCGAAAAACAACATATAAACAATTTATATAGTCTTGTTTCAAGAAATTACCTCATTAGTTTAATAGAAAGAGAGGTGGAGCTAGAGAGTTTAGATTTTTAAAGAAAAATTATTTTTTCCCCCATAGGGCTCTCAATATCTCTTATAGGTTTAAGAATAGTAATAAAACCTAAACATTGCAGGGGGAATCTAACATTTGGTTATATATGGTATTTTCTAAAAGAATGGATTTTATTTTCTTATCACTGTCAACACGTTCCTTATCACAGAGCTCATCTTCATACCATTGTGATCACCCCCTTTCCTCATTGGTATGATAAGCGAAACAGGAAGTCATACAAATGGAGTGGGTGTGGCCTACCTTTCACTTCTGTGAACTTGATCCTGGATGTGATATAATACCAAGGGTAGGATGTGATATTCACATCACATGTAAGCTCCCATGTGCAAATATTATTTTTTTTAAAATATAAAATATTTTACAGCTTGCTCTTTTTTTCTTTTTGTATTATGAGCCCTTTCCATGTCAGTACATAAAGAGCTGACTCACTCCTTTTCCCTAAAACATTCCTTTTCTTTTCCAGATTTTTTTTTCATTTTTCTTTTTTTTTACTATTCAAAGCAGTGTTGTAGTAGAAGTGTCTTGATGTATTCTTTTGCTCACTTGGGTACATATTTCTGTAAGATTTTTCTTCCTAGAAGTAGAATTCTCGGTCGAAGAGTCTGCTTTCTTCAGGTTTTGATAGATACAGTCAAATTGCTTTTCAAAAGGCTTCTATCAATTCATGCTTTCCCACCAGTTCAGTGTCAGAATGCTGGTGTTTTCCTTCCCTCTCCAACACTGGATTTATTCTCTCCTTTTAATCTTCACATAGCTGATAGGAGAAAATTGTCATGGTTTGCATTCTGCTGAGTGCCACTGAGGCAGCATTGGTCTTCCCCCTGCTTCCTGTTGTCCTGCACAGACACTGACACTTTCCTCCCAGTTCTGATACATGATGGAGGAGTGACTTGTTCAGCGCTGGAGTTTTCAGCTAGCCTGGGTCGTGCATGTTCGTTAGAGGGCGGATGTCCTTGATAACATCAATAACCTGAATAGTTAGTTTATCTATCTTTTCTATCTCCTCGTTGTGTCGCTCTTTGTGGCATTCCAGAAATATGCCTTAGAGCAGTCATTAGAGATGAAAACTGGCTAAAGTCGTCTGTGACTGCAGATGAGAGTGGGGAAGTGAATTGGACACCTATTATGAATTTCTTCAAATTCTTTGGGCCTCACCTCCTGCTCCAGCCACTTCTATAGCAACTGGTTCCTCCCAGGCTTCAGTAAATTTTGGGAGATGAAAATTGATAATAGCTTGAAGACTTTTTTTTTTTTTTTTTTTTTTGCTATAGCGTATTTGTTCCGGGGCTTTACTGAAACTGTAGTTATGGGATGCCATAGGATTCCACATGGCACAAATGCAAATGATTCCTGGTCTTATGAGGACAACTCTGATCAATAGGGACTGGTACTCTCGGATACTTTCTCTCCCTTTCTTCCTCTAGTGGGTGTTCTGAGAGGGGATTTGGAAAGCTATTGTCAGGTTCTGCAGGTATGAATTGCCCATAGTAGGAGCCCATGCATCTATGGTAGGCTGAATGATGACACCACAAAAGTGGCCGTGTCCCAGTCCCTGGAATCTATAAATATGTTGTCTAATGGCAAGAGGGACTTTCCAAATGTGAGTAATCTAAGGATTTTGAGATGGGAGAAAGATTATCCTGTATTGTCCTGTGAGGCCAAAATATTTCTAAGAGTCACATGAAGGGGACAGTAGTTGGAGATGGCAAAGCCTGTGATGATTTAAACAAGAAGTGGAGTGATGTGAGACAGGGATCGGGAGCTAAGGACTACTGATTTCTAGAATCTGGAAAGAGCTAGGGCAAGGCTCCAGTAGAAACTAGCTCTGTCAACACCTTGATTTTAGCCCTTAAGACCAAATTGGACTTCTGACCTTCAGAAGTATATGATAATAGATTTGTGTTGTTTTAAGCTTGCCATTGGTAATATGCTATAGCAGTAATAGGAAACTAACATAGCACCCACCTTTAGTTCCCTTGCCCCTTACTCCTGTGCCTTGGAATCACATTCCCAAACTGGGTGCTCATGCAGAAGCCTTTGCCACAGAATCAGCTTTTGGGGGTACTAAGGCTAAGATATAAAGTAATGGGGCTTTTTACTACCAGTTTCTAGTTTGCCTTTATCCTGTGCACCAGATCTCAGACATGCGACTTTGGTTCATCCTAGATTCCATCTTAGATGGACATTTGTAGGGAAAGGAAGCCTCAACTCAAAGATACTCAAGTGTCCCCGTGACCAGGGATGTAGGGAGAAGCTGTAAAATGTAAGTTGTAAGCCAGAGTATTCTCCCAAGCCAAGGAATTGAAGGTGAGCTTCCTATCAGTAATGGGAAAGGTAACGTGTGTATGGGAGGTACATCAGTAAAGGTTTAATGAAGAAAGCAGCAATATCTTCAAATATTGTAATGGAAGAAGTTTGCTGCAGGGAATTGTTTATACAGGTGACAGGAGGATGAGAACCAACAAGA
This sequence comes from Xerus rutilus, assembly GCA_028644305.1. NCBI lineage: Eukaryota > Metazoa > Chordata > Mammalia > Rodentia > Sciuridae > Xerus > Xerus rutilus. The sequence goes on from CM053404.1 coordinate 83,132,871, forward strand.
TGTGGAGGGGCAACCCACATTGGCAAGGGCATGAAGCTACTATATCCTTAGGCTAGAGGGGCAAAGTGAGAGGGTATGCTACTGGAGCTTGTGGGATGAGGTCACCAGAAAGACACTGTGATCAGAGTGGACTTTTCAGTAGCAACTGAGCTTCTGAGGGAGCACCGTTGTTACTGGAGATGGCACCTGAGCCAAAATGAGATGGGACAAGTACCTTGGCTTTCTCTTCCTTCTCACTTTCCATTTCATCCAGGTTTATCAATTTCCAAACCTAGAAGAAGCCATATCTGCTGCAATACAGAGTGGTAAAGAGTAAGGGATGTATCTGAGAACAAACCAGATATAGGGCTGGCAGAGAGCATGCTGCCAGAGCCTGTGAAGAAACATCCATGAGAGAGAATATTCGTTTAATCACCTGCCAATCTATGGAAGCCATTTCTAGATTGCCAGCAGTTGAGCGAAGCCTTTTTTCCTTTTCCATGTTCCAAGGTCAGAAGGGTCAGAAGCTGCAGCTAGTGAGCAGAGCATTTTCCTAGAGATACTGACAGAATAAAGAAAGACTAATCTTTTTCCGTGCTTTTCTACTGCTGGTTTCCTACCCATGTGGGCTTGAGCTAGGGCAGGCAAAAGTTTTAATTGAGTGAAATAAGCATTTTTGGTTATTACATTGGAGCATGCATGAATTACCCAAAACAGCCTGTTTAGGCATTAACAGAACTGGAGGACATCCTATTATCTGAGAAAAGTCAGATAAACTGTGAAGACTGCCCTAGAAGTTATCTAAAGTAGTGGGAATAAATAAATCTCTCTCTACTCTGAACGGTTATGCAAATACAATTTGGGGAGAGGAACACAATTAGTTGAGCTGTTTTAATCCCATCTGTGCACAGAAGCTTTGTGACTCTTTTTGTTGAAGTTTTTCTCAATTGACTAGAGGTGACAAGAAAAATTTCACATCCCGCCCTTTATATTTGCTAGTGAGTTAGGGACCAAAGGTCATAGGATTTTTTTTTTTAAAAACAACTTCCATTGTAGGAACTGAAATGTGGAATGGTTGGCATTTGGCATTTATTATTTTGAAGTTTCAGTCACAACTCAGATGAAAGCAATCTATTTTAGCATTCTTTAATACTGGCACATGGAATGATAATGTTTTTATCATGAATAGAAAAAAAGAATATAAGAGATATGTTGAGTTATGAAGCTGTAAACAAAGCTCCACCTTTGCACACCCATCATTTATGATCGCTAATAATTCTACCTCTTATACATGCATGCTTGTCTGGAATTTTGAAGAATACTTATTTAAGGCAAAGATAAGAACTGGAATGAGTTACTTTGAAATCAGAGTTGGGACCCTCTGAGAAAAATTGTGTGCAGCAAGGAAGGTGATTTTCAGACCAAGACTGTTACAAGCCTGTGGCTGAAAGTGTATCATAGAGAGGGATGAGCATGGCAAGATCCCAGCTTCAAAATATAATCAATCAACAAATACATGAAAAAATGTTCAGCATCTCTAGCAATTAGAGAAATGCAAATCAAAATTGCTCTAAGATTACATCTCACTCCAGTCAGAATGGCAATTATCAAAAATACAAGCAACAATAAATGTTGGCGAGAATGTGAAGAAAAAGGTACACTCATACATTGTGAGTGGGACTGCAAATTGGTGCAACCACTCTGGAAATCAGTATGGAGATTCTTAGAAAACTTGAAACCACCATTTGACCCAGCTATCCCACTCCTTTGTCTATACCCAAGGGACTACAGCATATTATAGTGATGCAGCCACGTCAATGTTTAAAGCAGCTCAATTCACTATAGCTAAACTATGGAACCAACCTAGATGCCCTTCAATGGATGAATGGATACATGGTACATGTATTCATCCATTGAAGGGCATATACCATATAAAATGTGGTACATATACACAATGGAATATACTCAGCCTTAAAGAAGAATGAAATTATGGCATTTGCATGTAAATGGATGGAGCTGGAAAATATCATGCTAAGTGAAATAAGCCAATTTCCCAAAACAAAAAGCCAAATGTTTTCTCTGATATGTGGATGCTGATCCATAATCAGGGGAGGGCTATGGAAAGATGGAGGAACTTTGGACAGGGCATAGGGGAGGAGAGAAGGGAAGGAGGTGTGGGGATGGGGAGAATGGTGGAATGAGCTGGACATTATTACCCTATGTACATGTATGATTGCATGACTGGTGTGATTCTGCATCGTATACAGTTAGAGGAATGAGAAGTTGTGCTCCATTTGTGTATAATATGTAAAAATACATTCTGATATGTAAAAATTCATTCTGATATAAATTAGCATGTATAACTTATTAGAACAACAACAACAACAAAGATCCCAGCTTCAGAGATGAAGATTTTAAGCGCAATGAATCTCTTCCTGAAGAGGAAGGAGGCCTGGGGCCTAGGAGGGGAGTCTTTGCTTTGAAGGCAAGGAGTAGACCCCATAACTAGGCAAGAAAAATATCCTTTTAAAGCTAAGAATTGGTACATTAAAGCAGGTTTGGGAGATCAGTATAGAGCAGAGGGGGGCCAGAAAGTCAAGACATACTCCGCCCTACAAACTTGGAGGCTACATTGCAGAACCTTAGTGACTCAGAAGGGGAAGGAATGGCAGGAGACTGCACTGGTATTTCACCCAATAATTCCCTCTGTCTCACCCTGTTGAGCAGGGACCACCTGAGGCATTTCAACTCTCCAAGGAAATCATGCTGACATTTGAGGCTGAGCAATCTGGGTTGGGTGGTCATGGGTGAGGTTAGTGATGCTGGGGAAAGGGAGAGTGTTCTGAGGAAACAAGTAGTGACTCTCTACTGAAAAGCTGTGAGCACTTCACTGGGGTTTAGGACCAACCTCCACACTCTTGGGTAGCCTACTATTCTGAAGAAACAAATTCCAGATGTTAACTTTGCTCCCACCTTCTGGGAAGAGCAGTTGTACGGGGCACACTAAGACTTCAGCCAATTTTATTTATAGGGATGCAAAGCTTTACTGGGGATGATATGAAGCAGGGCCACATTAGTATGTCCCCTGCCCAACTATGGGAAGAAAACAGAAGAAGAGCCTTGGAAGACAAGATTAGGATGGTGAGCATTGTGGAGTGGTGTTGCCGGGGTACACATGGATTGTGATATGTGAGAAGTCGGTGGGCCACATAATGAGGGGATCAGGCTTGGAGGGACCATATGGAGAAGAGCAGCAGGGTCTTGAGCATCTGCCTGGCTTCGGTCATATTGACATTATCTGGTGGAATGGAGACCTAGTCAATGCCTGCCCACCTCCACCACATGGCCTGTGCTGGCAGCTTGTACAGAGGAGCCTTGGCAGTTGGATGCCTGTCTTAATTCTTAGTACGTCTTCCTCCCTTTCAAGGACCCAGACACTTATAGCTCCAATATCACTCCCAGTCTCACCTATGGAATGCAGACAAAAGCAGAAATTTAGACGCTTGATAGTCAGGTGGATATGGGGCTTGGGAGAGCCAGTCATTATCCAAAAAAGGAAGCAACTTGAGATTTTTTTCCTAAGAGTTCAGACATGTGGAAACTCAAATATGTGTACTGTCTTTGTTATATGAGCCAAAAGTGACATTTTGAAGTCATCACCCTATTCTATAACTCCCATTGCCACTTTCATGAAGCCCAATTAGTATTCTACTTCAACTTTGATTTCTAAACAGGACCCAGAATATTGAGGTCACCAAGACTTTTGTTATTTGCATCTCTCTTTGACATCATAGTCCATATTACCTCTATAATCTCAGTATTAGTGAATGTTATCTAGTGGTTTACAGGTGTTACTGGCACTATTCATAACAGCTAAGAAAGGGAAACAACCTAAGAGTCCATTAATTGATAATGGGATGAAGAAAATGTGGTACCTATACATAATGGAATACTATTTACTCATTTAAGAGGATGAAATTCTGTCATTTATAACTACATGGATGGAATTGATGATCATTATGTTAAGGGAAATAAGTCAGGCACAGAAAAGACAGCACTGCATGATTTTGCTCGTGTGGAATCTAAAAGAAAATTGATCTCATAAAAGTTGAGAGTAGATGATGATAATAAGAGGCCAAGGACAGTAAGGGGGGAGACAGGGAGAAAGTACATTTATGAATACTGCTACAGTTACATAAGAGAGTGGAGTTCTCTTGCACATTATAGTGATTATAGGTAACAATTATGTACTGCACATTTTTAAAAACTAGAAGAAAAAGAAAAGATTTTAAAAGTTTCACCACAAAGGAATGATATACGCTTGAGGAGATAAATATGTTTAACCTGATTTAAACATTACTCAATGTACACAAGTATACATTACTTGGTACTCCATTAATATGTATGATTTTTATGTTTTGTGTGTCAGTTGAAACTCAAAAAAACATAGAAATAAATTAATAAATATAGGTGTGACTAAAAGCATGTACTTTCCCTCCCACCCGCAGCTTGAAGTATGGTTGCTAAGTAGTTTGAAAGATCAGATAGGCTACTTCTTGACAGAGCTTGTCCTAATTTGAATGATTCAAGAAGAACAAGCAAAAACAGTCAAAGGTTATTCTGTTATTACTAGTAATTTATGAATATTTAACATTATACCACCTTGGACATAGATTTACTTTGCTGTTTTAAAAGTACTCTTATCTATGAGTGTAGAAATTTGGCCCAGCTCTAGAGAGTTTATACTGAGGACAGAGCACATAGCTCTGTAGTTGCTAGAATACAATTTCAACAGTGGGTGGGAAAGGGAGAAGACCCAGGCCTTCTGGCATGATCCAGTACAGAAAGGCAAGTAGGGCTTTTCCCAAGTGAGACAAGGAAGGACTATTTCCCTGTGCATAGTTGAACGTCCTATGGTAACCTCTTAGGCTGATAGTAAAAACACTAGGGGAATGCTGAGCTTGGAAAATGCTGGAAATTCTCTGTGTCTACTTGTTTTTGTTGTTTAAGTAGATAAAGCAATTACACTGCTGTTGGGGTAACTGGCTTGTCAGTTTCTATTTTTCAAAATTAATCTCTTTTGAGTATATGGACACAGAAAAACACAAATCTGCCCAAACTATTTTTAACTAATTTAAAAGTTAACTAATTTTTAACTGCAAGTCTGCCAAAAATGAATGTAAAGTTTCAAATTAGGTCTTAGAGAAAATTCTCAGTGAAGTGTCAAAACACAAGAGAGGTTTCTTAACCCTTGAATTCATCTGACTTTATAGGCATTTGAAAAAAATAATTTCCTTTTGGGAATTTCCATTTGGGACACTATTGTCCTCATATTGTATCTTGCTTGATTTTTAGACATGATATGGCAAATTTGGTGGAGTTTAAAAGGAACTTAATGTTTCAAAATTTTGCATCTAAGGTGTTTTAGGGGGCTGGAGAAAGGGAGAGGATTTTTATTTCTAAGATTATATTCTGATTTTCTTCAAAATGAGAACTGAACGTGACTGGAAAATCAGAAGTGAGACTTTGTTAAGTTGGTATTGGACTTCCCTCTTTTTCCATGTTAGGGCTTATTGGTTGCTACCAACAGAGACCAGTTCTTTCAGGTTTAAGCATATGGACTTAACTGAATTGTTTGAGGACTTGGAGGAAGTGAGTCTGGATAGGTAACAGATTCTAAGGAATTGCTGAACTACCATGCTTCTGGAAGGACCGTATCTTCCCTGGGCAGTGCCTTTGAAAACACTCAGCTCTAATAGCTTTCATACATCTTTTATCTTGCTAGAGATAGGCGCCATCTCCCAGGAAGGAAAACCCAATTGGTCTGGTGTGGGTCACATGTGCTTCCTTCAGAGCTCATGAGACCCATGTAACCAGAGGAACAGAAAGGGGTATGGTCCTCCAAAGGAAGAGCTGAGGCTGTTACCAGGATACAGGAAGGGATTCTGAGCCAGCATCCACCATACTGTGGCAAAGCAGAACTATCAGAGTTACCTTCCTGTTGCACCTTGAGCCATCAGCAAACACAAAATCATCATGAATGCAGTTAGAAAAGCAATATTCAGATTAAGAATCTGGTTCATTGACATTTTTTTAAGTTGTATGGATTTTCATTGGAATGTTCTGGAAGGAAAGGCACTGAGCTGGCAAAGAGTTGTAGATTAAGGAAAGTTTGATCTATGGACGTTTGATCTATGGACAAAGCATACTGGCAGCTGTAGTCCTTCTTTCTCATACACATTTCCCTCATTGTCAGAAGAATTAAACAACCAAACAAACCTATTTCACTTTGGCTATTTTCTCCCATAATTATAGTAATGTGTTCTATAATTCATGCAGATTTTGGCAAATTTTAATAAGAGTAACTGGAAACAAGTGCAATCAGTGTTCTATATATATTTACCTCAACACTGGGAATTACCATGTATTTAAATGTAACGACATAAATTGCTCCTATCTGATTATAGTAACATAATGAGATGGTTTCTATATCAGACCTGCATTTAATTAAAAGAGTTTGTCAATGATGGGCACCTAGGAAATGATTTGGATAATAAATGATAAACTTTGACTTTATAAACAATTTTATTTTTATATACTCCCATCACCTCTCCACTTCATCAGAGTTCTGAGGTTCTTATCTTATGCAATGAATAGTCTTGCACAATATTTATATCTCTTTTAGGAAAAGTCCCCACAATCTGACTGACTGATAGACAGAGGTAGATTTATTTTGAAATGAATCGCACTTTAAGTACCCCTCACTCTTCTCAATTTCTGTAGCTAACTTCATACTTTTTGTGGAATTTTTCTTAAAGATAACTCATCAAGTTGCATCCTCTTTAGGACCTAGATCCAAAACCTGGATCTGCCTTACTTACATATTTGTATATGTAACTAACCCAATGTCAGCTGTTCCCCCATCGATACCCTGACAGTTCAGTCTACATCAACCCAGACTGGGAACATTTTACATTCAATGGTTTTGTCAAGAAATCTGAAGAGCAGTAAGGATGTCTGTGTGCATGCGTGTGCGTGTGTGTAGTGTGTATATACATGTTTTGTTAGTATTTCAGGAAGAGATGGTGGAGCATGGGAAGGGAATTGTGTAGGAGTGGAGTCATACATTAAAAGAAATATAGTATGTATTATGTTCACTGGACTTCTTTCTTGACCTTGACTCTACCAAGATGATTCCCTCCCTGCTCCTCTTTTTTCCCCCATCCTCCCCCTTTCTCTTCCTCATCCTCCCCCTCTCCCTTTCATCTTCTTCTCCCCATTTTCTTTCTCTTCCATGCCCCTCCTTCCCTGGATCTTTTTCTTCCTCTGAATTTCCCCAGAGGTCTTCTGTCTCCTTTGCCCTCTGCAGTGTAATACAGCTCTGTCACAACTCCTGCCCCAGCTTGCTTGCTCAGCTCACATAGGACCCACAAAGACACAGTCACATTTAACTGGTCTCTGATCTTCAGAAAACATAATGAAAATCTTTTCCTTGAGCTTGTTTCAAATCTGTGAAAACAAGATTCTTGTTTCCCAAATCTGTGAAAACAAGAGTCATGCTATCATGACTCTTCAAAATATTTTGTCTTCCAAAACTGGGCAATACCTACCCCAAAAGGAGTTTTGGAAAGGAACTATTCTCTAACTCTCTCTTTTTACATGTGTATTTACACGCCTGAACTGTACTTGGTTACAAACATATGGGGACCGCATGGTTTTCTGCCATGTCACCATGGTGTTACTTCACCTCCTAGCCTTGTGGTAGTTGGCACGTGGAAGAGGCTCAGTAAATGAACTTTGAATGTTTATGGAAAGAAATTACTATTTCTAAAAGAGGTATGTATCGTAACCACATTTTAAATATGACTTGATGTGAGAAGCTGTAGGAAGCAGCTGCATTGACTGGGCTTTGCCCAGAGGGTTTACAGAGACTATAGATTAGAAGAATAAAGAAAGAAAAAAACCAAACTAATGTTATCTATTTCCAGTTTTCTTTTCTTCCTTTTTTTGGTCCTGGGGATTGAACCCAGGAATG
>CM053404.1:83141384-83157882 GCA_028644305.1 Xerus rutilus
GTATGTATCGTAACCACATTTTAAATATGACTTGATGTGAGAAGCTGTAGGAAGCAGCTGCATTGACTGGGCTTTGCCCAGAGGGTTTACAGAGACTATAGATTAGAAGAATAAAGAAAGAAAAAAACCAAACTAATGTTATCTATTTCCAGTTTTCTTTTCTTCCTTTTTTTGGTCCTGGGGATTGAACCCAGGAATGCTTTACCACTCAGCTACATCCCTAGTCCCTTTTATTTTTAATTTTAAAGCTAGGGTCTCACTAAATTGCCCAAGCTGGCCTCAAACTTGAGATCCTTCTGCCTCCAGTGTCGCTAGTTGCAGGAATTACATGTGTGCCACCATGCCCAGCTTCTATTTATAAATAAAGTGATTTACGATGAGGATCGTATAAACTAACTAATTCTTACTATTGATATCTATGTGCCTTTGTAAAAGCGTTTCAAATTTTCACCAGAAGATTCTATGGAAAAATAATCTCAGGTCTCTTTTCAGAGACCTTTTAAAAAATTGCACACAGGAAAATACAGAGATGGAATATGTAAAATGACAAAGAATAGATTTTATGATAAGAGAAAGAGCTAACAAGCCTTTCTGTTTCTGTCAGATATTCTGAATCCAACTGAATATTATCCTATAGGGAATAGCAATTTTCAAAATAGCAACTGAAGAAGCAAAGTATTTTTAGGCTCCTGAAATGGCCTCTACTTTCTAGAGCTCCTTGGATGTACCAAATTGTTAGTTGTATTTTTTCTTTAATTAGCACCAATTCTCTTCTGAGACACAAATTTTCCAATTGAACCAAAGCGATCCCAGGGAATCCTCTGCCATGGTTGTATCATCCTTAGTTCACTGGGACCACTCTCTGACTCAGGTAAGAATGCACCAGCCTAGGCAAAGCTTCCAGCTGATGTGTTCTGGGATTCATTTAGGCACTTCTTAGATTAGAATTTGTCATACAGCTCCTTCATTGGGATAAAGGGAATGCAAGCCATGAACGAGATATTGTCACACTGTGGATGGCAGGGAGTGTCTCATTGTTCTGTGGAAGGCTGGGTCATGGGTCCATTTTGGTGGAGCTATCAATTGTTCCCTTAAATAAGCTTATAAGACAAATTAAATCTACTCTTAGGGTCCAATATCTTTATTTCTAAGAGGTAACTTTAACATTAGAATTTTACATAGTTAAGTCATGACTTGGGAACTATTTTGGCTCAGCATATTTTAGAAGTCACGAGATTTAATAGAATAAAGTAGAGATTAAAAGAAAAAAACACCATTTTTTTCTTTTATAGGTTCCCATGACACTATTTATTGTAACTTCATCTCCCATTCCGCCTTGAGAAATTTAGTCATCGTACTTTTTCTTAGCACTAGACAAGAGCTGAAAATCTGAAACTAAAATATTTTTAGGGACAGATTGACAGGAACTGGATTTAGTATTAGGAGACATTGTTAGTTTGGGACAAGATGTTCTTTTAAAAAGTACACTTAAGCCAGGATTTCTGTAAGAATTCATTTTGCAAATTTGAAAGTAAATAAAGGAAACATAAGAAAATTTTCTATCTAGCTTTTTCCCTCCTTGTTATTAGAGTATTAAAAAAAAACTGACAACTGCCTCCACTTACTGCTTAACCTATTGATGTACTCATAGCAGTATCATTGATTTCCATCCTTAGACAACTTTTCCTTACTGTTGGAAGCCCAAATCTATTCATTTATTATTGTGTGTACTCAGGGGAGAGAGGTGAACCCATTGATCCAGCGGTGCACCAGCTGGTAAATATTTAATATTTATTCTCATCACTGAAATTATTTCACATTTGGATATTGACAGTCATCCACATATAGAGATTGGTATAGACTGAAGTTTACAACATACTCCTTAGCAGGCTACAGTTCATTTCATCTTTGCAGATTAGCTTACTTGTGTGTAGAAGATTTGCAGTGTTATTTTCCAGTGATTATCCTCCAATCTAGATTCAATTCCAGTTGATCTTGATGCCTTTTGGTGGAAGGAGGAAGATGCTTGATTTCTACTCTTGCCCAACAATTGAATATTAGTGAAGCTAAAATCCTTGAATGTACTTAAGAATTATCATCCTTTATAATTACCATAATGTGTGTTTTCTCATGTTATTTGTTACTCAATATCTTTTGTGGCACCAATACTCTACTTTCAGATTTTCACCACGGCAATGAATGCTTTACAACATGCCACGATAGTTCACATTTAAGTGTAAGATGACTGGCAGTCTGCCTGTCTATCTTTGAAGCCACTGTCATTTTTCCAGCTATCAAATAGGTGCTGGCCCCTACACAGGATTGTAAATACCTAGAAGAATTTGAGATGGCTCTTTTGGGAGCCCATATCCAGCTGGGCTGGTTCTGATCAGCTAGGATTTTGATTTCAATATCATTTGGTTTTTTGCTTCTTGTGTCGATTCCTGCCTGTACCCTTGCATTTGACATACAGCTTCTGTCCTTGGAGCCTTTGAATTTCATTTTCCTCCAGTGGTTTTTGGTTTGTCTGGCTTCTTTGAGTATTTACAACCACTGCTGTTCCCATTCAAGCCTGGGCAATCCAGTCCTGATCCCATCAAGTACTTTGCGCAGCACTCCAGATGTGTGAGGCCAGCACCTCTTTCAAAGGGAAAAATTCATATATGGCTTTATCTTTTCTATGTCCTTTACAACAACATTGGTAAAAGACTCTTGTTTTCTGGCTAGGGTCTGCAGACAGTAGGTGCTATTATAGCAGTGTTCGTGCTTCCAATTTAAGGTTTTGAATTAATATTAACTACAGCTAATTCATTAAAAATTATATGTTTGTGCTGGATTCTTTGCAAAATTAGTCCTATTACTTTATATTTTGGGGAAGCTCAAAAAATCCTGAGAGAAGTAGGGTTTCTAAACAAATTTTAGGTTAGTCATAGTCATAAAAAGACAGAAGATTGAAAAGCAGTATAATATTTTATGTATATGTTTAATTCAGCAAGTGCATTATAAAGAAAGGTATCTTTTTGTATAGTTCTAAGGGATTCTTTAAATATTATTTAAATATGCTGGAAGATTATGTTTTGCTAAAGAAAATTATAGGCCCTGGAGGAGGAGATGAGCAGGCCCTTATCAGAATGTGTGCATGCTAGTACCCTCATAGCAGACTCCCAGTTACAAGAACCGCGAGAAAGAAATTTCTGTAGTTGATAAGCCACCAAATCCATGGTACTTAGTTACTGCAGCCCTGACTGACTAAGACACAATTCCATATTCAGCTTTTTCTTAAGCAAGGACACTTTCATCTTCTTCCTTTCCTTGGGTCTAAGTCACAGCCCATGATTGAACTAGTCAGCAATATGGGAAGAGAGATTCCCCTTTGGATTCACCAGCTGCACCTCTGGATCTGGAAGTGGGCATGGCCCTTTCCAAGAGGAGAGGTAGATTTTCTAAGATCATACAAGTGACTTCAAAGGTGCAAGAACTTCTTCAGGATCTGGTGGTAAGAGTAATAAAGAGTTGTCTGAAAGATACATCGTATTGACATTCCTGAGGAGAAAATATCAATAAACAACTCTTCCTTGCTAACCTATTAGGATAATTTTTAAAATCCTAATTTCTTTAGAATAAAGAAGTTCTATTTGGAATCTTTGGCACTTGTCACATTTGTTTTATTATTTTATTTATTTTTAAACTGATACACAAAATATTTTTCACATTTAAAATAGGAGAGCTAATGAAATATTGATTTAATATCATCAATCTTTAAATTAAAAATTAAAAATACTTACTTTGAGAACTTTACATTCTTTTAACTTGATCAAATACCAATGCCTGAACTTCACAGATGTAACTGTGGATAGAAAGTCAAAGCAATTTTACTCAGTGTCCTCTGACCCTAACTCCAGGCCTTCTCATGATATTATGCGCTATGTGTCTATTGTTTTCCTTAGTGTTCTGTCAACTAAAAGTTATGCTCTATAAGGTGAGGGATGTATCTTCTATGTATCCTAGGCTTTAGTATTTTGGGATTCAGAAAATGTTTGCTGATTATAAGAGATCTGCTGAACTTTCAGGAGATGAAAAATCTTGAGTTTAAATCTTTCCTTGGCAGTGATAGACTTCTGGACAAAGCAATTAATCTCCTGCCTGGATCAGCCTGAGAGGGCATTTATTTATATGCAAGCAAACACCCTCTCCTGCTTCCTAATTTCTTCTCTCTGCCTTTTTCTGGCTATTTCGTAGAATTTCTCAAAAGTTAGATAATCTTTTAAAGACACAAAGCCATTAATATACCAGAAAAGCTGAAGATTGTAAAATTAGTTAAAGGTCCATGTAAACAAAGCCAAAATGGAACCCAACAAAGAAAAAAAAAAACAACCAAAAAAGAGAAACTGAAACTATTTTCACAGATGCAAACTTACATACCAGCTTCCCAAAACTTATAGGGCTTGAGAAGAGAAGAGTACAGTTGATTGGAAATGGATCACCCTAATACATGCAATTCAGAATTAAATAAGCATCAACAAAATCCACCATAATTAAGTAGTTTAAGACATGGGAGAAGTGACTCTTACTAGTATAAGCACATTCTATTAAATTATATTATTTTAATTTAAAACCACTTTCTTAATAAATGAAATCTAACAGTGCTGAGTGTTCTTATGGCCTATGCTAAGGGATGATTGTCTCCCAAAGTTCCTTATGTAAAGGCTTAGTCCCTAAGGTGGTAATATTGGTAGGTGCTATAGACCTTTAAGACCTGGGGCCTAGTGGAGGTCCTTCAGTGATTGGAGGTTTTCCCTTAGAGGTTGTGGGATTGGGGCCCCATCCTTTATCTCTGTTTCTGTCTCAATTTATGACCATTTTCTTTTTTTTTTTTTTTTTGAGGTAATTGAAGGAAATTTTTTGCTTTTTTCTTCTTTTGTTTCTCCATGGAAACCTGAAAGGAGAGATCTCATTGTTCACTGCCAAAATGGTCTTTGATGTTCATATGGGAAAGGATAGAATAGCTAATAATATGTTTTGAGTGTAGACAGCAAGTTTTGAGGCTAGCTCAGAAATTTCCTAAATGACAGAATAAGTGTCCTAAATTTAAAAAATTTCAACAATATGCCTCTTTTATCAGGTAAGTAAGTGATAGAGAATAATGCACCTGGGATGACGTTGTTACTAAGGTCGCTCATACTTCTTGTGGGATACAAGGGTCTGTCTGCATCATACCATCTTGACTGTTGCAGTTGCTGCTTGATATAAATGAGTGTCTGTCTTGGACAAGGCACGCTGGTGACCATTCAGCTCATGGTCATGGAATTTATGACCATTTTCACTGTTGTTACTAGATGCTCAGAGCCATGGGGCTGCCCAATCTTGAACTTGAATTTACAAAACTGTGAACTGAATAAACTTTCTTTTATTCATAAATGACCTTTCTCAAGTATTTTGCTCTAGTAATGCAAAACTGACTATTTTAGCTTCCAGTTTGTTTGTTTGTTTGTTTGTTACTGGATTTTATTGGAAATAGCTACATGGATGATTTTTCCATTCTTGGGCTTAGGTTGGAGAGCTCCTCCATGAATAACTCAGGAAAATGAACCAAAGGCTAGAATTTAAACCCAGATAGACAAAGAGGTGGAATTGTACCAATGTTTATCAGAGTTATTTGAAAAGTAAGATAGTTTTTTTCTATTTTTCACCTTGATGAACTCTTTATTTGCAAACTTGCTGTTTTTTTGTTTTTTTTTTTTTAAATTGGTGCTTTAATGACAGGGTCATCTGAATGAGCAGTTGCTGGAAAGTCTTTTGTAAGCAATAAAAATATTTTGTGTTATATAGTCTACACAAATCCATAGGAAGAAAAATACTGACATAAAAATGTATATAAGCATTTAATCAGAATAGGACAGATTTCAGTAATGTGTGAATAAGCAAATAAAAGAATAAAAATGTTTCTTTCAACCACTAGCTGAAATAGGTCATTATTTACAATAGCACAACACATATTTTTATGAATGCTATTTATACACAAAAAGCAAACAAATTCTTTCATATTTGATGAATGAAAGAGAAAAGTTTGGGGGCTAAGCAAGGTGTGCTGTTTCTGATGTAGTGCTGCTCACTCTGAGATTTGAGAAATAAGCTATTTCTTTTATGGTAAATATTATATTATTCAGTAGGAATGCATTGAGATCATAGATTATCTGGTTTCTTGATTTTCTGTTCTTTTAAAAACATGCCTACATTTTAAATCACTTTATCTGAGAAAATATATATTAGAGATTAAAAAAGAATGAACTAGCTGTGATGGCAAAATGAAATAATATTGTTTGAGATACATTTTAGGCACTCATGCTGTTTTTTTCCTCCTCATTATTTAAGGTACCTTCCAACCCTAAGAGTCACTGAGCTCTAATGATGTGTTGAATCACTTGTTAGCTTTGTAGCTGTTTTGGTTTAGTAAAGCATGGAAGACCTTTTTTAATTGACAGTGACTCTACCCCAATTAACTGCAAATGACTCTTGACAACTTATTTTTCAGCCAGAACACTGCCATAAAATATTTCTTCACTCTAGGAGAAAACATCTTTGAAATCATAAAGGGAAAAGGCATTTAAAAGCCTTGGTATAATTTCTAATTCCTTGTTGGAAACATTAGCCAATTTATTAGAATATTTCTTAGGAAAATGAATTGATTTATTAAATCTGGCAAACTCTATTGATTTCAGATGGCAGGTATAGCTTAAATACTAGGGCATTGGTCAGTTACATAGATCCTCAGCAAATGTTGCCCCAAACCGACAGCTGGGGGATATTGCTATTAGAGGAAGTGGGCTCTTTTTATATGAGACAGGTGTGAAAATTTTTGTTTTCTTGTGATAATTTGAATAGGTCCAGGTCACAGTTTGGGAAATGGGCTAAATGACTTCACTGATTTCTGTAAGACCAAAGACTCAATAACTTTTGTTGGTAGGTAACTCTAATTTACCTCATTCAATATTAGCAATTTCAATCTCCTTATTCAGACCCATATATGCTCTTTCATACGTAACTTAGATATGTTATGAAATCTTTCATGCTCCTAATATCTAATAATTGTTTTCTAAGACCCTTACCAGGTCCATGGTTTTCAGAGTCCAAAGTTTGACCCATGATTTAGGTTAATTTTAAGAAGTTTTTACTCACAAAGTCCTCTATTTTTTGGACCCCCTCGTTTATCCCATATTAATGAGAGAATTCAAAATTATTTTCCTGCTATTTCCAAAGTAGGTCTGAAATGCTCTCCCTTTTCCCAGTTTGCATACCTAAACTTACAAAATTACTCAGAAAAACAAAGGAGGCTTCATCTCCTTAAATAGCAGTGATGCAAAACAAAAATACATAGATGTAGGGAAGTTAGGGGAGGATGGATCATCGTTGGGCTACAAATGTTTCTGTATATTTTTTAAATCAAAAAAATTATTTAGGTGATGACAGCTGGTCAAATATTTTTCTATTCTAATTCAGAGAAGATGAACTTCTAGAATGATTGATCACCTTGGACTCACAGCAATCTGTTAAACATGTCATATTTGACTGTGTTTGCTCTTTTCCCAAACATAGCTGCAAAGTAACCTCTTCCTGTTTTCTTCTATAGACTTTCTCTCATCAAAATACATACAGTTCTACATACAATTCTACCAACAATGTACAAGTGTACCTTTTTCCCCACAGCCTCTCCGGCATTTATTATTGTTTGTATTCTTGATCATTGCCATTCTGACTAGAGTAAAATGAAATCTTTATTGTAGTTTCAATTTGCATTTCCCTGACTGCTAGAGATGTTGAACATTTTTTCATATATTTGTTGGCCATTTGTGTTTCTTCTTTTGAGAAGTTTTTGTTTAGTTCTTTTGTCCATTTATTGATTTTGTTATTCAATTTTGTTACTACATTTCTTGAGTTTTTGTATATTCTGGCTATAAATCCACTATCAGTATGGAGAATCCTCAAAAGACTAGGGATGGAACCACCATATGACCCAGCTATCCCACTCCATGGTATTTCCTCCAAAGATCTAAAATCAGAATAGTACAGTGATAACAGCCACCTCAATGTTTATTTCAGCGCAATTCATAATAGCTAAATTATGGTTTCCCAGGTGCTCATCAAAAGATGAAAGGATTAAGAAATTAATTTATATATATAAAAATATATATAAATTATATATATATACATATATATATGTGTGTGTGTATATATATATATATATATATATATATATATATATATATAAATTCTACTTGGCCATAAAAAATAATGCAATTTTGGCATTTTTGGTAAATGGATGGAAATGGAGAAATTAATGTTAAGTGAAATAAGCCAAACTCAGAAACTGAAGTCAAATGTTTTCTCTCATATGCAGAAACTAGAGTAAAATAAAGGAAAGGGGCAGGGAAGGACTGTGTAACATAAAGATAAAGGGAAGATCAGTAATGTAGAAGAAGGAGATCTGGAGGCAAAGTGGAGGGAAGGGTAAGAGGAGGCAATGCAGAATAAATTCTTTAAAAAGTCATGGTATAGGCATATATAAATATACTGCAGGAAACTTCACCTTTATGCATAGGTAGAAAGAGCCAATAAAATATAAATAAATAGATGAGTGAAAGGAAGGTAGTTGAGTAGATGTAGAATGGGAGAGGGAAGGGAGGAAGGAAAGGAAAAGAAGGAGGGATAAGGGGAGAGATCATGAACTGAAATCAGTTACCATGCATGTATGGAATTATTTGGGTGAACCCAACTGCTATGCTTAACTACAAAACTTTAATAAAAATAATCTTAACCTGTAATCCCAGCACTTTGGGAGGCTGAGACAGGAGAATCGTGAGTTCAAATCCAGCCTCAGCAATGGCGAGGTGCTAAGCGACTCTGTGAGACCCTGTCTCTACATAAAACATAAAATAGGGCTGGGGATGTGGCTCAGTGGTCGAGCGCCCCTGAGTTCAATACTCAGTACCAAAAAAAAAAAAAAAAAAAAAAAATCTTAAAAACTCCACTCCATGGCACAAGCCATCTGGAAGCCTGTTTATCAGCAATCATCTTTGGGTGTAATCTCTCTAACTTCTCCACTTACATTAGGATATAGTCTGGGAAAGTGAGACAAAGGTTAAATTCCAACACAGTGCCATCCGGTTGATGTTACTTCAGCCTGGTTGAAGGGATAAAGATGCTGCTTTAGCTAAAACGTAGTGTTTTGAGACAGGGTAGAAAGACAGGTATCCAGAATGAAGATGCTCATTTCTCTCTTGTAATTATTAAGCCTATGGGACCACCTGGTACTGTTCCTCTGAGTGATAAATTCAGGACAGATAATGCATCCAGCTGGAAATACTTAAGAAAATTCAAATGAATGTGCTTTTTTTGAAGTTTTTAATAAAAACAGGTTTTAATACTCAAATGAAGAACTGCACACAATTTCAATTTAATTGGGTGCACTGGCCTAAATTAGAATGAACCATTATTAAATGTTTTCTTAAAACTTGAGAAATGCTACTGAATATCTTTTGATTGTTTTCCTAGGCACAGCTGAATGTAGCAATTTTTTTCTGAGCGTATTTGAGAGTTTGCAAAACTTTGTTTACAATTGAGACTTAAGCAATTACATGTTTGAATTTAGTTAGTAGGACTCTTAAGTAATTATATATTTAAATTTACAGAATGAGGCTCTGGTATTTGTTTAATCGCATGCTTTAGCAATGTGACAAATCTATAATTTTATCTCTCTTTGTATTAAGCTTGCATTTACTTGTATAAAATGTTCTTTTTTCCTTGAAAGGTATCTGTTTTCATTGTACCCAGAGATGGGTTGCGTCTTCTTTCAATATTTTTCATTTAATCCAAGGATTAACTTTATTATCTCTCCTCTCCTTTTTCTTCTCTAAGAGCTGCAGCATTTCCATGATGTTCTAAATCTTTCAGCACTGAATAGAATATAAATGGAATTCCAAACAAGCAAATGAATAATCCATCACCTCTTTCTGGGGCGGCCAGATATCAAAGGAAGTTTATTCTTTGCTTTCAGGGTTTTTACATACACATATTATTTCCACTGAGCTATTTAAAATACTTTATCAAGTTTTAGAGTTTTCTGAAGATCTTCTATTTTTATATAAACTGATATGTTGAGTAAGCAGAATATTTCTTCTTATAGATCTGCTATTGGGCTATTCCAAAGAAATATGTTATTTGCTCAGGCAAAGCCATATAAGTGTGTTTGATTTGGTGCTCCAGGACAAGCAGTGTATTATTCTACACAAGAATTTCAAAAATAGGACTAATTCCTTCCTCTAGCAGAGGAGGTAACACTCATGGAGGAAAAGTGACACCTAAGTTAAAAATAGAGCTTAGTGTTCTTTCAGGTGTAGTGTTGGCTCTCATCTAGGAATCTCTCTGCTGCCTTCTAAGACTATGTAGGGAATGATATATTTCTCCTTAATCTTTATGATTTTGCTGATTTTAGAGTACAGTAAAAAGCACATTAATAGTAATTGATTAAACAAACTTTAAGAAATATTGGACCTAGGAAAACCAATCAAATGATCATGCTAATTCACCTAAACAAGGGAGAGTAATATAAAAAGTAATAACATTTGTTATACCAGAAGTAATGATTCCAGATAGTTTGATACATTTTTCATACGTATTTCCAAAAAGAATATAAAAATCAAAGATCATAAGCTTTTATGTCAGAAATGCCAACGTTCAAATCTCACCTCTATTATCTTCTGGTTGTTACTCTTGGCCAAGTTACTTGGAACTTGGGGGAATCAACACAGAGATAGAAATATGTAATATTTAACATGTGCTGTGATTTGGACACATGCAGGCTGCAATGTGAGTATGGAGAAGGCTGGGAGACATTGGAGAAGTCATCCCTTTTCAATTGGTTGTTAATATTCAGACCTGTGGTATAATCTGAGGGGTGCAGAAAAGGTCCCTTGTTGCAAAAATATGTTGCACTCAGTAAATACTCCTAGGGTGACTAAACTTGCTACTGTAATAATAAGTTCTTCAGGAAAGACTTCTCTAGAAGGCCTCAGTAAAATATAAATATGTCCAGAGGGTAAGGTAACATATTCAGAACATATAAGATTGTTCTGACTTCTCTCTCTTGTTGTGTGATTGACAGAACAGGGATTTGGTGAAATGAACAGGAGAAAAGAGTTACACATTTAATAGAATATTATCCAGCCTTAACAAAGAAGGAAGTCCTGCTATATTTGACAACATGGATAAGCTGTGAAGACATTAGGCTAAGCAAAATACTGCATGATTCCTCTTACATGAAGTATCTAAAACAATCAAATATATAGAAAGAGTGGAGTGAAAGTTGTCAAGGGTTGAGGTGAAGGAAAAGAGAAACTGCTGTTCAATGGGCTCCAGCTGAACTTTTGTGCATCTCTACACTGGGCAGGAATAAAGGCTGCTTAAGACAGCACTATATTCCCAGAATTAATAAGGGTAAATGTTGTATGAAGAGGACATGCTTGCCACTCAGTGGCCTTGAACAATTCTGAAGCCTGAAACCATGAGTGGATGTTATGTCCAGCTTAAGTATGTGAACTAAAGTAATTTATAGCCTAATCAGGACCAGCCACACAGAGGCAAAGACTCAAAACACTTTGGGGCAGGTGGTCTTCATTTACATTGATGTTAAGAAGGAATTACCTATCTTCACTTCCATGATTTCATTTGCCTTATTCATTACATAAATATTTTCTACTTTTCCCTATTACAATGGCTAGACTTGGGTGATTAACATTTATCCACATACCTGTGCAGAAAGAAAGGAAGAGCTGAAAGAGAGTCCTCTCTTAGGAGGATGAGTGATCCATGACAATTTCTTTGAGATTGAAAGAGATGAGGTTTCCCACCCTGTTTACCAGCTTTCATTCATTTCTTCCATTTGGTGAAGAAGAAAATGATCCCAAATCTCAATTTTTAAGAAATCAGATGTTTCAAAATCTAAGTATGTTGCAACTTCATATTATTAAGCATCATCAAATAGCAAATATACTGGAGATCTTGCTTCTACGATCTTATCAAATCAGTAGTATAAACTACTAAGATATATCCTAAATTTGAGATTTCCTGAGGTTATGAAAAGCTTAAATTTGAGCCAATATGATAGATAACACAGGAAAAAGGACAGAGTGGTAGTGATTGGAATTTTCTGTAATACTATTGGTAGAGGAAATGAAGAGATGAAACCAATTATTGATGGGTTTTTTAGGTTAAGACTGACACAATAAGACCAGCTACACATCTATAGTCTTTCTATCAGATGTCTTACCTGCATGCATATTATGGCATTTAGCACCACTTGGTTCCTTATAAAATAGGCCAAGAGCATTTGTGTGAGATATAACATCATTTGGATCTAACTAACTCAAGAGGCCACTGCCATGACTTTTGTGAAACCTTGGTTGAAAATGTTGGAGACCAACATTTAGAGCAATGGCTGGGAAGCTTAGCATGGCAGGTCTTATCTTAAGGTCACAGTTTAGAGAGCTAAGCCTGAGCCTAAATATAACATCCAGGACAAGACTGTCCAGTGGCATTTTCATTCAAAGTCACTATTCAAAAGAGGAAAATGCAGGCATGAAGTCACAGAACAATGATAAGGTAAAAAGAGTTTGATTCATTCAATAAACATTTATTGCAAGCTTCTGTGTTAGATACACCAGGCACCAGTGTTTTATTCAGCTTTTTGCTACTGTGACTAAAAGGACTTGACAAGAACAATTAAAGAAGGAAAAGTTTATTTGGGGGCACACGGTTTGAGAGATTTCAGTCCAAAGAGAGCCAGCTCTATTCCCGGGGCTAGAGGTAAGGCAGAAGGGTGTAGTGGAGAGAGGTGGCTCAGGACATGGCCAAGATGCAGACAGCCTAAACTCAACTCATCAAATATACACCCCAAAGGCATGTCCCCAATGACCCACCTCCTCCAGCCACACACCACCAGCCTTCATTACCAGTTAATCGCCACCAGGGGATTAATTCACTGATTAGGTTAAGGCTCTCATAAGCCAATCATTTCACCTCTAAATTCTCAAGCATTGTCTCACACATGAGCTTTTGGGGGACACCTCATATCTGAACCATAAAACCCGAGATGTGTAAGTGGACAAAAATCTGGCAAAACCTACTCCTGGAGAGTATAGCTGAGTGGAAGGGAGTCTCTGAGCTGGAAGGTGAAGTAATTAAAGATTAACAAATAAATGTTATTGTGAATTAAAACTGTAAGGATAAAAATAAAATAAAAAATTAAAAAGCTCTACTACAACATAATTTAAAAGCAAAATGGGAAAGTATAAATAAAACAAATTAAAAATATTGAAATGGGAAATACAATTTTTTTTTTTAGGTGTATGCAGTATATTAGTGTGACAAGATGAAGTCATACTAATACACATGTTATGAAAGACAATTTGATGACTTTATGCAATTTTTTCATTTTTTTTTGTCATTCTAACATGTTATGACATTTTTTAGGTAGCAAGCAAATTACTTAAATTTTTTTAATGACCTCTTCTTTCTGGCTAAGAAAAATAAGAGAGTAACAAAAACAAAACAACCATGGAGAGTATGAGAATGGAGAAAAAAAATTATTATTATTATTACTATTATTATTATCATTATTTAAAAAATATTTTTAGTTTTTTTTAATTCATTATTTAATTAATTAATTAATTTATTTTAAAAAATTTAGTTATTTTATTTAAATGCGTTTCAAATCATAGTGCATAAACAGAGCTCAGTTTTTCCGTTTCTCTGGTTGCAAACCAGATAAAGTCACACCATTTGTGTCTTCATATATGCACCAGGGGTAGTAGTGACCCTCTCACTCAACCGTCATTACTATGCCCAAGAAATACAATTCTTGATTCAGCATTTTCTGTCTCTATTACTCCTTTCCTTTCTACTTCTCACAAAGAACCAGTTTCGAAGAAACCTCATCTTCATTAAAAAGTGTTAAACATGTGAAAAGATTTCAATTTCACTTACAGTTAAAGAGATTCAAATTTAAAGTTCCCATTGTATATAAGTACACATATGCATACACATATATACCTTTCATTTTGAAGTCCATACTTTATTCATTCTTTCTCAGTTTTTATATAATACCCCTTTTCTGTTCTAAGATCCCTTCCAGGTTGACACATTACATTTAGTAGCCGTGTAGCCTTAGGCTTACTCTAGGCTACGATCATTTATCTGGCCTTCTTTATTTTGATGACTTTGAAAGTGTTGAGGAGTAATTTTCAGGTACTTTGTAGAATATTCCTCTACTGGGATTTGTCTGATGTTTTTATCATGATTAGACTGATGTTATGTGTTTCAGAGAGGAATACCACTGAGGCAAACAGCCATTTTCATTATATTGTAACAAAGATATAAACTATCAACATGGTTTATCTCTGTTGATATTAATCTTGATCAAGGCTAATATGACTCAGTGTTGGAGGTCACAGTGTTTGCGAGGCTTCTCCACTGTAAAGTTCCTCTTTCCCATTTTACTCTGTAATTTTTGTAAGGAAGTCACTATGTGCAGGAAACACTTACAGGGGATTATACCCTACATCCTCAAGGGCTCTGTGTCTGCATAAAGTTGGAATTCTTCTGTACAGAAATTTGTCTTTCCCTTACCTTAAAAAGTGACAATAAATAGGACTTTCTTAGAAAAACCAAAAGGAAATCATCATTGGCAGAATTGCCCTGCAAAGAGTGTTTTAATAAGTGCTTCAGGTAAAACAGAAGGGACAGAGGTGAAAAATAGATCTATATTAAGAAAGGGGGAGCAGGCTGGGCGTGTTGGTGCATGCCTGTAATCTCAGCAATCTAGGAAGATGAGGCACACCTTCGCGGCCAGCCTGGGCAACTCAGTGAGACCCTGTCTCAAAACAAAATAAAATAAAAAGTGCTGGGGATGTAGCTCAGAGGTAGACCATGCCTGGGCTCAATCCCTAGTACCAACCTTCTAAGAAAACACTATTATTTCCACAACACAGTAGCATATGCTGGGTGATGACAGTGAAAGGAATAACAACAATACTCCAAGGGAGAGGAGAAGAACTGGGAATACTTTGTCTTAAGCCACCTGCGGTATTTGTGATGGTCTGTCTGCTTATTCCACCCTTTTGAAGGATAATTTCACTATATTAGGAATTCTAGGTTGGTGAGGGTTTTGCACTGCTTTCTGTATTTCATTCTGTTCTCTTCTTATTTTCATGGTTTCTGGCAAGAAGCCCAGTGAAATTCTTATTATAGCTAAGGTGCCCCCTTCCCCACCCCTCATCCAGTGTTCTTTTAAGAATCTGCCCTTGATTTTCTTCAGGTCGAATGTGATCAGCCTAGGTGCAGGTTTTTCTGTTTTGTTTCTTCTTTTGCCACGAATCTTGTTCGGTATTCCCTGAACTTTCTGAATCTGCGGTTTGATGTCTGGCACTAATTTTGGAGAGTTCTTGGCCATTACGACTTCAACTATCTTTTCTGCTTTATCCTTTCTCTTTTTGTTCTTCTGGCCTCCAGTTACATGTACTTACAGCTTTTCGTATTGTCTCAGCACTTGTATGTTCTGCACTCTATTTTTAAAATTCTTTTTAAAAAAATAACTCAGTTTGCAAAGTTTCTACTGATGTGTCTTCGAGCTCACAGATTCTTTCCTGTGTCCAGTCTACTAAAGCCTGTCAAAGGCTTTCTTCATTTCTGTTAGTGTTTTTGACTTGCAGCCTTTCCTTCTGATTCTTTCTTTGTGTGTGTGTGTGGGGGGGTGGGGATCCTCCTGCCTCGAATTCCTCCTGTCTCAGCCTCCCCAGCCACTGGGATTACAGGTGTGCAACTCTTTTTGATTCTTTCTTAAAGTTTTCTTTTCTCTGCTTACTTTATCCACCTGTTCTTAGCTGTTACCCATTTTTTTTTTATATTAGAGCCCTTGATGAATTAGTCCTAGTTATCTTAAGTTTCCTTATATTTTCAACATCTGTATCATATTTGTGTTTGCTTCTGATTATTGCTTTGTCTGGCACAAAGTAGGTGGTACTCAGTTCTTAGTAGAAATAAGACATGAATGGAAACTACAACGAATAAGGATGATAGAGAGCTTTATCACTGAGGTTCAAAGGTATAGCCATTTTGAAAAAAATACACATATTTGTGCTTAGTAAAACAAGTTTAAAAATGGAAAACATGGAAACACACTGTGATAGGTTGAATAATAGCTCCTAAGATATCCAGTTCTGGAACCCTACAACTTGAAGAATGTTACACTATATGGTAAAAGAGACTCTTTAGACATAACTCAATTAAGAATTATTTTTTTGGGGGGGTATTATCCTGAATTATCTGGGAGGCCCTTAAATGCAATTATAGGTATCCTTATAAAAAGGAAACAAAAGGAGTTTTGATACAGACAAAAGACTTGTGAACACTGAAGCAGTCTATGTTGCTAGCTTTGAGGATTGAAAAT
>CM053404.1:83158382-83185238 GCA_028644305.1 Xerus rutilus
GTTCCATTCCAAGTTTTTTAAGGAATCTCCATACTGCTTTCCAGATTGGTTGCACCAATTTGCAATCCCACCAGCAGTGTTTGAGTGTACCTTTTTCACCACATCCTCGCCAGCACTTATTGTTGCTGGTGTTTTGGATAGCTGCCATTCTGACTGGAGTGAGATGATATCTGAGTGTAGTTTTGATTTGCATTTCTCTCATAGCATATGATTTTTAAATGAGTTTATTTTTATTCTTATCTGTGGATGCTTTTATTTTAAAAAATGCTTTTTATCCTTGGTCAGAAGTACAGAATCAATAAATAGGAAGATACTTTTGATATTTTATGAGAGTAAACTTGAACTTCAAAGAAGAAGACCCTAAGGCCCCAGTTGGAAAAGTGTTTCAGTTGCTTAAATTGCTGAAAAAAAAGCCGACTTTCATTAGGTCTACCCAAGACACAACAATACTGTATATAATACAATTAATTATAAATGAGGATTTTTAGAGGGTAAAATGAAAGTTGGAATGTTGTTGAAGTACAATGGATGCAGAAATATTGTAGCTTAATATAAAAGAAGAGGAAGCACGTGTGTCAAGTTCACTATGCTATGTCTGTATGTTGAGCCAAGTGTATACTCTCAGGTTCTTCATAACTGAGTGGAAAGAGGTTAAGAGGTCTGACTAGTTATCATTTGACTAAGACTTTCAGTTCTGGTAATGGCAATAAGATAATTCAGTGCAACTCTACAATTGAGAGCAATTAGAAAAGTCAGGAAAACATTAAAATATCTGCTTGATGGCATTAGTGAACTAACAGGGTAGTAAAGAATTATGGGATTCTGGAAGAGGACTAGAGGGATAAGCTCAGCACCTGGATCAGTTTTCCTTCTAAAGCTTATCTGCTGATTATGAAAGAAGTAGCAGAGAGGCTGAGAAGCACAACAGCACTTTTCACAGCCCCATGGGACCAAGGGACAAAGCTAGAATCAAAGATAAGTGTGAATGAAAAGTAGACTGAACCTGCATTTGTAGAATATATAAAGAATAAAATATAAAGAACTCCTACAATCAATAAGTTAAAGGCAGACAATGAAATAGAAGGCAAAATACTTGAATAGTTACTTTGCAAAATAAGATATCCAAAATGAGTAACATCACAGAGCTACCAGAAACTTTATAATCAAGAGGACTGAGAATACCAGATGTTGATGAGGATATGGAGGGAATGAAACTCTCACAGGGTGGTGGGACTGTAAATGGTTACGATAAACTCTGAAATACGATTTGGCATTATCTTTCAAAGTCAAAGTTCCACAACTCCAACGGATATGCATGTGCCTGTGAACCAAGAGACAAGCATGAGAATGTTTATGATTGCATTATTTGTCACTTCGACTATTTCATCTGTTTGTTCCTTTTCTATTTTTCTAGAATTCCAGTTATGTCTATGTCATACCTTTTCAAATTGCCTCATAGCTCCTGGATAGTCTGTCCTTGTGGTGGTTTTTAAATTCTGACAGATCTTGAAGTTCGCTGACTCTTTTATTGCCATTTCCAGTGATTCATGAGTCCATTGAAGTCATCCTTCACTTCTGTTACAGTGTTTTGGATTTTATTTCCTTTTGATTCTTTGAGTTTCTGTACCTCTGCTTATAATACTCATTTGTTCTTGCTTATATGATGTTTAATTTTTCTGTTAGAGACCTTAACCTGTAGTTATTTTAAGTTTCCTCTCTGATATTTTCAACATCTGTGCCTTATCTAAGTCTAGTTTTGATGATTATTTTGTTTCTTCAGATGGTGTTTTTTCTTGATTTTAGCTTATGGTGAGAGCCCAGCTGAGTGCCCCAGACTTTGACTATGGTATAATAAATGGTGTTGTATTGAATGACTAAGGTTGTGGCAATTTTTAAATACAGCAAAAGGAAACTAATAGAGAAAAGTATTGAGTGCTGTAAGGTCCTCTCTAGAGTCGATGCTAAGAATTCAGAGGTATTCTTAAATGCATTTGGATTCTCTACTCTACAAGAATTCTGACACAATCAGAGTTTGGGGCCAGACTATGACTGACAGTGGAAAGAGATTCTGGCAGCTGCTGAGAGGTAAGGGACAATTCAAGAATTTGCTGTGCTGTTAATGGGCACCCGAAGCCACCCTTGAGCCTTGCTCAGGGCTCCTTCCTGATAGTACCAGAATAAATATATTGACAGCAGCTGTCACTGGAAGCAATGGATATAGGTTGAAGAGATCTTTTTAATTGGAAACTTCTATGCTTTCATATCACTACTCCTAGAAATAGAGGACTGCCCCTGATTAGGTAAGTGTGGCTCATGACAGGCAAGCTGGAGTTTAGGGCAAAATTCAGAATTCAGAATAGGCATGCAAGTGCCAGCTAGGGAAAGAGAAGCAGTCCCATCACAAGAACTAGGTACACAGTAGAGTTACAATAAGCCTATAGCTTGAGGCCAAAGAGATACTCAAGGGTCCACTTGGATAAATTGGATAACATCCATGGTGCATCCAGACTAAGGGTAGGTTTAAAGGTCCTACACATGGAAGGGCTTGCTTATCACCTGCAGGACTGGCTAGGCAAAAGGAAGCAGCTTGGAAAATTTCCAGAATTTTCCTTGGGTAGAGTGTGCATGTGTGGAAGCTAGTGTGTTTTGTTTAGAGACCCAGAAATCCTGGATGAAATCTCGTATTAGTGCAGAACCTTGAACTGAATCTGATATTCAATTCATATTCTCAGCTTTTCAGGGGAGTATTTGGGCCTGGAAAAGATATTCTATTTCCTTAAATCCTTCATCCAATATCTAAATTAGTATTTTTCCTGAATATTATGTGTTTTTGTCAGTTACCTGGTAAGAAGAATCCAGTGTAACTGCTTAAATAGAAAGTGAAGACTTTACATTTTATTGTGAAATTGAAGTTTTCTTTTTATTTATACTCAGTTTAAAATTATGTAGCATTAACTTGTTCATGATATGCTGGAAATAAACCTTTAAGAGCAGATGTAGTTCAGCTTCTATAATTCTCCTTTCCTTTGGCTGGGGTCAGTGGTTCCCTCAGCATAAGTCTGGGCAGAGATTGGACCATGGTCAGGTTAGGTTTAAGGGCTGCTCCTGACCATCATTGCTTCTGAGCTGGGCTATCCTTAGCTCTCAGAATCTGCTGCTCTCCCACCCTGCAAGTAGGTTGAAGGCCCAAGTCTGACCCATCCAGCTGCCATCATTCAGGCTGTATGCCCTTCCAGAAGTCTTCTCCGGCCAGGCCCTGGTGACTGATCCTTCCTTAGTACTTAATATCTGTAGATATTCAACATCTAGCATGAGTTATCTGATTTAGATACTTATGTTTTTATCTAAAGCCACTGACATTTTAGAGCTCTAAACACTCTAAGCAGGTACCTAATCCAATCTTTTCATTTTTAGAATATGAACCTGGCCTGAAGAGATGAAATATTGTACTAAAATCATATTGAGGAAAAACCAAGATTAGAGTTATAGCAAACCCAACTCCTGGTCTTCTGTTATTTCTGTTGTTCAGTGTTGCCATATTTATTTTGTTCCCTGAAGGTCAAGGACTTATCTTCGTTTCCTCTAAGGGTACATGTCCCAACAGTAAATAACATGTATTAGTATAATTGATGAAAAAGCTCTTTCATGGGCATCTTAATTATGAAAGATCATAATAATTATGGCCACCACCCTTTATACATGAATATTGACATCAATTATACAAGTTATCATTACATTTACTGCCTTGTAAATATTGTTGGTTTCAGATACTTTATAAATAGCATAGGAACCAATCCTATAGTAAAATTCTATATATACAATGAGTTTGACAGAAGAACATTCCAAAACACATTTCTTTACAAATGATAGGGACACCTAAAATATTATATACCAATTTTATTCTCTTCATTTTTTTTGAGAACAGATCATGCTTGAACTATAAAGGCTACTTAATATAAGCCCTGGAGATATGATAATGGGATAGAATTTTTATATATTGACTAGAAGGCATTTTGACTCTACTCTTACTTAGGAATAAAGTACCCAACATGTTTATTAACATGTCAATAATGTAAAACATATTATTCTTTTCTATAATCTGATAATGAGACCTATCAGTAAGTTTAATCAGAAATCTAGATTTGTCATACTTTAGATTGTTGGTATTCATTGATTAGAAAGATTATTTCCTGGTTATCATTGTTCAAGATAAAAAAGTAATAAGGTTAACATGCACACTAATTTAAAGGAATTTGAGTTACCTGGGCAGGAGTTGAATTATTTTCTGGTAAGTCATTAGCATCTGTTCTGCATCAAAGAACAGAATTTCAATCAACAGCCCCCTTTTTCCTCTGACCTTTATACAATGACCACTGTTGTACCATAGCTCCCTGTTGGAAACACATTAACTAGTTGTTCAATGTACTCAACAGAATTTGACAACATACATGCAAGTGTTAAAGTATTTGTGAGATTTCTACTGACTCATCAGTTGAGTCCTAAAAGGAAAAGCTGAAAAGGAAATTGTAATAATCAGTAACCAAAAAGTAACAGCATGGACCTACCCTGGTATTTGATGGAGAGTAGGATATAATTTATGAAGTGTCCTTCCGGGCCCTTGCTGTGTCTAGCTGAACATGACTAGGTTACAGTTAAGTCAAAGATGCAGACAACTGGGAGCGATCATCAGTAGGAAAGATAAGGGCTTCACTCCTTCCTCCTTACCCCAACCATAAACGTCATCACTTGGCAAGTTTGGCAGTGATGCTGGGCAGGAAATTTCTATGCACTTCTGTTGAATTCAGTCTAAAGCAATACTATTTAAAAAATTCCTGGAGTTGGCTGCTATGTCATTTTTTAAAAAATGGTGGGCTTTTATATAACAGAGGAAGAAAGTAAGGCAGTGGTTTCCATTGTGCTTACATTTGATTTGAAAACTTTTAGAGGATTCATAAGAAATGAAGAATATCTACTGGGGAAAAGGTGAGAACAAGACATTCCTCTGTGTAGTTTCTCTATAGTTTGATTTTTGAATCATATGGATATTTACCTATGCCCAAATAAAATAATTTAGAAAATTTTTAAATTTTAATAAGTATATGATTTATTGGAAGAAGAACAATTGTTGAAATACGCCCAATCTCAGCAACTTAGTCCCAATATTCCTCTTTTCTCCTCTTTCATAGCTCTCCAAGTTTGGGCAGAGGATGTGAACAGAGAGACCCTGTGACCAGATACAGCTCCCTCCTGTTAGCCATGTTTTTTTAAAGTCAACTTATCAGTAGAATTAGACATCCTGCAGTGAGTTTCCACAGTCTCTTGGAAGATAGATTCCCTTTCAGGTCTGTGGCCAGTATCCACAGCCAGGGTCAGGTCTGTTGCCTGGACAAGGTTAGCAGGCAGGACCTACAGTGACCCCTGGCCAGGGAAGTTGGGGGAGGGGCAGCATTTCCTTGGGGCTTGGTATTTTGTTCAGCATCAAACCAGAGAAATAAACCTGAAGCATAAACATTTTTGGAAAATAGTCTGTAAACGAACCATAAAAGAACATGAATTTCTTTCTAAGGAGGATAAATGTTTTAAAGTTTCCTTTTTTTAGGCCAGTAATTAGGTTGCCTATATGAGAAATTTCTCATTTAATTTATAAATTTAGCAGAGTTGTAAAAAGACATAAAATGTCAAGTTATAAATTAAATCCTGCTGTTCTAGAAGGAAAGAGAAATCTATGTAGTGAAAGTGGTCTATCTAAAGGATGTCATATGTGTGAGCTAGTTCCTGGGGATCCTCCCAGGCTCCTGGTTGTGCTCTCCCTTGGCAGCAATTGCTGGGATTTTTCTCTCCTGTTGTTTTCCTACCACAGGAAGCCATCCTTCTTATCCTAGATTCCTTTCTGGTAAGGTGACTGTTCACTTCTGCTCCTCACGGTTGACCTCCTTCTTTTTCCACTCTGATTGCATTTATGGACGGTTTCCCACTGCTTAGTACTTTGCTGATATCTAATTATTCCACGTTTATTAGTTTTGCCTCCCAAGTTAAACTCTTGTCCTTGAAAACTGGTGTTTGAATCACACATAGTTTTTATTTCTCTTACAACATATTCATTTGCTACTTAAGTCCTTAAAATCATACACAAATATTTAGAAATCCCCAAATACCCTTTACAAGGGGAGCACATGGAAGCACTGAGACTCTCTGACAGCATGATTGTGGAGTATGGCATAGATTAACTGGTAAACCTCAACTTTACAGCACCTAGCACACTGAGGGGGCATGTGCTGGAATGAGATGGTTGGTAACTTGCTTGTGAAAATACTGATTGTTTCACTTTGCAAATGTAACTCGTGAATTGGCTGGCAAAATTTTAAAAAAAAAGAAAAATCTTTTCATGTTATCTTAGCTCCTCTTGATTTAAAATGAAAAAAAGAAAAGAAAGAAAAAAAAGAAACAAACAAACAAACAAAAGCTCTAGACAAACCTTACTTGAAAGGCTTTATGGAGCCGGCCAAAATATTCTGTGATGCTAAAAAAAATAATGGATAACAGGTGGCTAGCTAAGCTCCACCAGCTGTAATCATAAAGACAAAGAGAACTTTCATGGTCAAGGGTAGAGTCTTGACCATACTTTTGATGTGAATGGAAGCTTTGTAAGGCCTTGGAACAGGAATACAATGGAATACTGTATCAGCAGAATGATATCAAATGCTGGGAAAACTGAAAATCATAGTCATTTTTTTTAGTTAAAAAAGTACCTTATATTTCTTTTTTTTATTTTTTATTTTTATTTTTAGTACTGGAGATTGAACTCAGGGGTACTCGACCACTGAGCCACATCCTCAGCCCTATTTTGTGTTTTATGTAGAAACAAAGTGTCACTGAGTTGCTTAGCACCTCGCCATTGCTGAGGCTGGCTTTGAACTCGCGATTCTCCTGTCTCAGCCTCCCTAAGTGCTGAGATTACAGGCTTGCGCCACTACGCCCGGCTCCTTACATTTCTTATAACCAATCTTTACTTTTTTTTCCACTTTTTATTCATAGTTGAGAGGATTAAAGAAAAAATCATTTTCTTCCCTGGTTATGGAATGACTGATGGCCAATGTTAAGGTGAAATTATTTAGGGAAGATAATTATTAAGGTAATGGCATGTATTGTTTTTTTTTGGTACCAGGAATTGAACTCATGGGCACTCGACCCCTGAGCCACATCCCCAGCCCTATTTTGTGTTTTTTGTAGAGACAGAGTCTCATTGAGTTGCTTAGCAGCTTACCATTGCTGAGACTGGCTTTGAACTTGCAATTCTCCTATCTCAGCCTCCTTAAGTGCTGGGATTACAGGCTTGAGCCACCGCGCCCGGCTCCTGTTGTTTTGATTATTCTGTAATGTTCCTTCAGAAACGGTAAATGACTTTATTTATGAATTTAACACAACATTACTTCTTAAAACCATATTAGACAATGAGGTTAAGGATTAAAGTTGGTAGATACTTGATTACCAAGTTACATCATCACATTGTTGGAAGAAATATAAAAACACACTTTCAGCACCAAAGATGTTGGTTTTTTGTTTTAAAATAGAGTAGGTATATTAGCCTAGAGAGAAGAATGGAATGAATAGAATGTATTACAAGAGGGGATTATTATATTGGTTTTCATGATTGGAAGTCTCAGAGCAAGAGGGACAAACAATGCAGCCCCAGTCTGAGGCTGAAGGACTGGGAGCTCCCTGGAGAGTCACTGGTGTGAGCCCATTTTCAAAGGCTGAAGAATCTGGAGTCTGGTGTCCCAGGGAGATGCAGCAGAACACACACCCACTCAAGAAGGAAGGAACTTGTGAGCACCTGCAGATTTGTCCATTTTCCACTTTTGGTTCCATCCAAGCCCCCAGTCCAGCTGTGCTGCCCAAATTCAGGCTACTCTCTCCCTCTTCAGTTCACAGATCTACAAGCCAGTTGTCTCTGGAAACACCCTCATAGACACACCAGGAAGTCTGCTGCACTGATTTTCTAGGTGTCTCACAATTCTGTCAAGTGGACCATGTTGGTGCATTAGGACTTTGGTGAAGTTGTTCACCAGAGAACTGTGGTTTCTAAGTTTCTAATATTTTACTTGTAACTATCCACAGATTTGAAATATATATATAGACACACACACACACCCCTTGGTGATCCACTTGACAGAACTGAGAGACACCTACATCAATACTAAGGGTAGGAGAAATATATATTTATACATACATATAATTATATGGGTAAAGGAAGAAAGATTAAATGAGGTTGATTGAAGGGTAGGAGAAATATATATTTATATGTATACATAAATATAAATTTCTCTTACCCTTGTATATACATATTTTTATGTGTGTATATATGTGTGTGTGTGTGTGTATAAAATATATATATGTCTCCTACCCTTAGTACTGATGTAGGGGAAAATTAAAAGGAAAAGTGCCTTCACTCATCTTTCTATTAATCATAGTGCCCTTTTACTCCTCCTCAATTTTTGCCACTTTTTCAAAGATTTATGTATTATACCATATATGTGTTGCTCTCTAGTTTTTTGAAATAATATTAGAGCAGCAAACGTTCACCTACAGCTTGTTGTCAGGAAGTGGTCTCAGCACATTGAACATGTTAACTCACGTGATTCTCTAAAGTAGGTATTATCTCCATTTTACAGATATGGCACTGAGAAAAAGTAAATAATCTGCCCACGGTGACCCACTTAGCAAGGATGTGCCAGTATGCAACCCAGGCAGTCCTGCTGCACGGTTAAAGCACCCTGCCTCCCACTCAAGGTTTCTTTGATCTCTTAATTACCACATTTAATGATTTTCCCCCCAGTTCTATTTCTTAACATCTTGATATTCCCCTTCTTTTGTTTCTTCCTTGGTTTCTGTTACTGTGAAGTCTCCTGGGCCTCCTACTCGTACGCTTCCTTTCTTTTATTGTGGATTCTGTTATAATACTTACATTTTCTTGTGCCTTATTCTCAGATATTTACCAAGCCTTTGTTTCCATTATTTTTGTCTGTTGTTTTTTCTCTTACTATGATTCCTTTGGAAATGTCTTTATCTATCACTGTATTATTTAATGGTTCTCATTTATCTATCACTCTTTCTTACCTCTGCCTCACTTATCTGTTCTCTCTCTTTTCTGAGATGCTTCATAGGCACTTTAAAGACAACAGACCCCCAAATTCATTACCTCATTGTGCCATGCGCCAAATCTGACCCTCCTTCTGTGTCTGTATCTCAGTTCACTTTATGGCACCTGAACTGCCCTCAAAAGTTCTTTTCACCTTACTTCTTGGATATGGTTAGTCATAAGCCATTCTAGACAGAAAGAACGGTTGGAGTAAAGGATGGGGATACAAATGTTCTTGGCATGTTAGGGAATGCTGGGTATTCCAGAAGGTAAAAGAAGAAAGATTAAACGAGGTTGATTGGAGAGTAGTTTATTGACCTTTGAAGGCAAGTGTTTTGTGAGGCTCAACTGTGTCATTGACTCCCTGATTCTTCATTCCTAGGCTTCTCCTCTTGCAGGTGGTCTGACCTTGCTAAATGTATTGAAAGGAGTTAAAATATTCCATCTTCACTGATAGAGCCCCTGGACTTCAGCACAGCCAGTACTTCTGGAGACTAAACAAACTCTCAGAGATGGTTTGACACGAATCAAAATATCATTGGCTAGCCTCGGAAACAACAGAGATTAAGGCTGAGGGAGCAGGCCATGTCTGTGCAGGGTTTTACACCTCCTGTTTGGGACATTTCCCTAGCACCAAGCCACTTAGAAAGCCAATCCAAGCCGGGTGTGGTGGCTCACGCCTGTAATCCCAGCACTTAGGGAGGCTGAGACGGGAGAATCGCGAGTTCAAAGCCAGCCTCAGCAACAGCGAGGCGCTAAGCAACTCAGTGAGACCCTGTCTCTACATAAAACACAAAATAGGGCTGGGGATGTGGCTCAGTGGTAGAGTACCCCTGAGTACAATCCCCAGTACCAAAAAAAAAAGAAAGCCAATCCAGTCATCAGAGTACCTTGTGAGCTTGGAGAGAGAGAGAAAGGATGAAAAGCAGCCTGGAAGCGAGAAGCAGCCCACCCACGCCATAGCTGAAGAATTATCCCCTCTCCTTTTGCAGTTTAGGGAACAGTCCTCCCAAAGATGTGCTTTTGTGGCTTCTGCTCCATGTCATCATTCTGGCCATCTCCTCTCATGCACGCATCCCTAGGCAGGTCAGCAGCACTGGTAAACCAGAGGTGAGAAGGCAATTCCTTAGGATATGGAAAAGCTTCATATCTTTTTATTGTAAGATCAAGTCTTTCTTCTATTTGAGGAAGTGAGATTTAGACAGCTAAATGAAAATTTTGTTGAGTCAGAATAAGAAGAACTTTATCCTAAGCAGAGAATCTGTGTTCCTCAATTGAGGGAGTGCCCTGGCCTTGGCAGAGGCCTCCAGCTGAAAGCACAGAGTGGGCTTTTCAGGGATCAAACCTAACAGAGGGCAGGCTGATGAGAGCTGTAAGTATCTGGGCAGCTGGAGGAGGGGAAGGAGCTCAGTCGATGCTCTGCTTTCTGTTTCCTTTTTGTTCATTAAACAAGAGGACAAAAAGTATAAGCTAGCCATGAAGTTAAAGATTTTCTTTTCCCCCTACTTGACTGAGATGAAGGAGAGGGGCATGACCCAGGGGATGCCTCTGTGAAATTCTGCTCAGACACTTAGATGCTGAGGCAGAGCCTCCTGGGGACTTTCTACTTTAAGATGGTATTATTTCATTTTGATAAAACCAGAGTTAGAAAGTGTGTTTTCTAAATATGCTCCATAACCTATCAGTTCCTTTACAATGTTTTTAGGAGGATGACTTGTTTGAAAATTGAACAAGTCTCTCCTCCAGCCTCTCACCAAGCAGATATTAAACAGAACATTGCAGCTCAGTCACCTCTG
Source organism: Xerus rutilus (assembly GCA_028644305.1). Taxonomy (NCBI): domain Eukaryota; kingdom Metazoa; phylum Chordata; class Mammalia; order Rodentia; family Sciuridae; genus Xerus; species Xerus rutilus. The sequence goes on from CM053404.1 coordinate 83,169,318, forward strand.
AGTGGACCTTACTCCCCTTGGGTGTTTTAGGGGATACAGTCATGAAAGGTGGAAGCAGATCATACCTCTGTGCAGAAAACATTTTGATATGTCATTTCTCTTTGCTGTATTTACTCTTTGTTTTGGGTTCCTCACTATGGTTACTTTACACTTAGTCTGTTTTATAAATTAAGTCTTGGCAATTCGTCAGTGAAATAAACCCATAAACTGCTCAAGAAAGGGAGAGGGGAGGAAATAGAATTAATAAAACATTGAAATATGCACATATGGTAAGGATACTTCCTGAGTGAAAAATCAGTACATTAGTCTGACGCATGGATGTCTCTCTGGGGATGATGACACTAAATATTTTATGGTAGTATTTCTGACCACTTGGGTCAGATAAATTCTGGTCCCATACAGTTTGTGGGATAAGGAATCTACTCAGGCACCTCCATTGCCAGTTGCAGAGGGCATCACTGGATCTTTGAGAGGATTAAATTCTTCAGCTCTGTTCTCAGGGTATATTAGCAAAGAGGGGATATTTGTCCTCCCATTTCCTGTGATAACATCAGTGGGCTTTGAAGAGCAAAATCTCAACCAGCGTTCAGAATGTTTGGAAAGACTGGGTTTTCTACTGTAAAAACTTCAGGAAAGCATTTATAAGGTCACCAAAGGCTCAAAACTGCATATCCTATTTCATATTAACCTTACTATGCACTGATTCTGACTGCATCACTGTGCTGTTTCTACTGGAAGGGATTCATGAAAACCTCCCTGCTTGCATACAGGCGAATGGACTGAGCATAGAGGATTTGGGGGGCAGTGGAAGTACTCTATGGTTTCCAGCTCTGTAGGATACTATAATGGTGGAGACACATCTGCATACAATTGTCCAAACCAAGAGTTAATCCTAGTGTGAATCATGGACTCTGGATAATAATGACGTGTCAGTGTAGGTTCAACAGCTGTGACAAATAGACCACTGTGGTGAGGCTGTTGATAGTGGGGGAGGCAACGAATGTGTGGGGGTGAGGAGGAGACGGGAAAGCTTTGTTCCTTTTTGTAGATTTTTCTGTGAATCTAAAAGTTTTCTTTAAAAATTAGTCTTTATGATAAAAAAGAGAAAGAAATGTTTTTGTACAAACAAATTTCTTTTTAACTATAGTTCTCAGATCCTTTCACACTTTTATGTGTCTGTGTACCTTTTGTGTTCTAGTGGTTCAGAACATTTTTGTGACAATAAAAAAGCATTTCCATAAAGAGCACCTTTGTAAAAATGTTTTTTCTCTTTAAATCTGAGTGATAACTTGCCCTGTCCATGTTGGAAAAGATGAGAATGATACCAAATGATTCAAAGTTGTGTTTTAGACTTTTTTTCTCTCTCTCTCTCTGGATTCTGTGTGCTCATATTTTTACTGTTTTTATTTGAAGCCGTTACAAGCTGTTCAACACATAAATACATAGAACATCATGGAGATGTTCTTTGGTATGTCTTCTTTTAAACTGTCATCTGAAGTTCATTCCTCGGGACTATTTTGGTTTGGTGTTTTAAGGGGTCTGTAAGTCATTCTGGAGGGGAAATTTTCCTTGCTCATTTTTCTGACTCTGTGTCCTCCTCACAGTAGGAACATTGGATAAAAATTAAAAGACAATATTGATCCAGTAGAAGGAAAAGGGCCTCTTGCTCTTTCATCCCTGTCTGCCATTCCCCAATCTTCCTCAGCAGGGGACCTGACATCCTACCTGTCAGTTCAAGCCATTAAAAGGCAAAGAGGAACATTAGCAGTAAGACTTTTAAGTTATCCCATGCTAAAGCCAGAAAGTATGAATCTCCATGGTGAGCAATTTATTTTACCTTTAACTCAAGCAAGCTCCTGAAAATTAAAATAATAGGGAGAAAAGGATTTAATTCCCCAACTATAAATGTTCCCCAGATGCCCCTATGTTCAGCCAAGAAATTTTGCATGCTTCCTGCTTCTCTGTCCCACTATCCAAGTCCCCAAATTCCTGCATCATGGAAATTCCTACCCAGATATGCTCTCCCAATTTCTAATCTAATCATGAGTTACACTTGTTGTCAGAAAGTGGATTGGTAGCTTGTAGTATTCCTGATCCATATATTATCAAGTAAATGGATTTAGGAGCCCTGTTTTGTTAAGTAGCAATGTCTGGCCTTGTCTCAGAAGAGCACTCTTTAGTATACTTCAACAGCTGTGCTCAAAAGCAAGCAATTGTTCTTTCCTTATAAAGAGCTTCCAGAACGCTTCACCCGAAGAACGCTTCACATATTGTACTCTCTTCAGACACCCTACATAAAGGTATTAGGACACAGAAGCCCTCAGCCTCATTTTTTTCTTTTCTTTCTTTCTTTCTTTTTTTTTTAATATTCTTTAGTTGTCAATGGACCTTTATTTTGTTTATTGGTATGTGGTGCTGAGAATCGAACCCAGGGCCTCACGCATGCGAGGCAAGCGCTCCACCCCTGAGCCCCAGCCCAGCCCCCTCTGCCTCATTTCTACTTTACTGTCCTTTGTGTTGCCCCCTTTGGAATTCCCCTGTGTGAAAAAGGAGACCTTCTCATAGACCCAGAGGCTGGACCTATACAAAGAACTTTGAGAATCTCAGCTAGATGTCACATTAAGAAGTCCACACCAGTGATTAACTCAGAACCGGATGAACCTGTGCAGGACTAGGGCTAAGAGGAGGCTGTCTGAGTGTGAATCTGGGCATGGCCGCCGTGTTTCCCATGCATCTTGGGGAAATTATTTAATATCTCTTTGTTTCAAATTCCGTAGATATACTTTCCCCCTGACCTTGTATTTGTATTTGTAACAGGGAATAAGTACTTCATTCACAGGAGCATGCTCTAAGATAGACTATATATCTACTGGTGATTAATGCCAGAATATTTCTGACATCCCGCAACTATAAGTAGAAGGTTATGGTTAACCCTACCTGATCAATGGTCTAATAATTAGCTTCCTGCCAGGCACGGTGGAGCACGACTATAATCACAGCGCCTCAGGAGCCTGAGGCAGGAGGATCACATGTTCAAAGCCAGCCTCAGCAACGGCGAGACACTAAGCAACTCATTTCTGTTTTCTAAATAAAACAGAAAATAGGACTGGGGATGTGGCTCAGTGGTTGAGTGCCTCTGAGTTCAATCCTTGGTACCAATAAATAAATAAATAATTATCTTCCTTGTCCACTTAAATAAACATTTTCATCATCATCTGTTGTCTGAGCACCTTTCTTGGCATAGCATGTATTGCGAGTCTCCTTTCACAGGTAAGAGAACCAAAGGTCAGAGAAATTAAGCAACTTACCCAAAGCACATGGGTGGTAAATATTTGAGATTTGAGGCTGGATTGTGACCCAGGCTCATCAGCCTCTGAGGGCAGAGCTGTAATCACTGAACTCAGCACTGTAGAAAAAAGATGGTCAGCTGTCTGTTACTTCTCCTAGTACCAGCCACAGGGCAGCAAAAACAGTGTCTGCCTCTTCCTATGATCACTCTCAGTTCTAGCACTCAGTTTGCATGTAGTAGGATCCCACCACATGTCTGTAGCAGGAACAAATGGATATATGGATGCATAACTCAACACTACCTTTCTCAAGGAATGAATTGTGACCAGTGACTCATGGCTGGATTTGTTGGTTGTCATAATGGCTTCAGAAGTCTCAGGGGAGTAAACCATCCCATCCATAATTCACAGACCATCCTAGGAATGGTTAGCAAAGGGGAAAATAAAGCAGTATCTGAGTCACATTCATTTGCTCTGTATGCAGACAGAACTGCCTACAATTACAAACAATATCTAACAATGAAATGATTAATTTGACCAAAAAGAACAGTAGTTATTCTCCTCACCTCAGGACTTAAATGGTCTCACTTAGGTGGTCTCTATTATTTCCATTATTCTTCAGGGAATTAGTTCAGAGGGCGGTAAAATATAGAATGCCAAATTAACTGATCTCTGTCAGATCCTCAGTTTTCTTTGTGCTTTGTTTGCCCAACTGTGGATGGTGTAGTCAACCTATTTTAGTTTACTGTGTTCTGAGTGCAGTCCTACTGGCATCAGTTCCAGGATGGTGGGTGGAAATGTACTTCTCATTGTGCAGTAAGTCTATTGCAAGCTGCATGGTGAAACCCCATAACTGCTGTGCTGAAAGTGGGTCTCGCGGTGTTCTATGTTTTACTGCCCTGTGAACCAAATTACTGAAGAAAAATGAAAATAAAAATAACCAAAAGTATAGGTCTTATGTAACTAGAAATTCCTGCTCCAAAGGTTAGCTTTCCATTTCTAAACAGAGGGGGTGCATAACTAAGAAATTCTCTTTTGATATTCTGGAATTTCTATTTTTAAGTCAAAAACATACTATAATGTCAACAATGTTATAATATTGTACATAGCTGAGATATTTGAAGGAGAGTGCTGCTTCTCTCTTAACTTCAAAACTACAATGAAACCCCACAGACTAAAACTTGAGGGCAAAGAACAAAGATTTTATATCCTGGCATAATTTGTAAAAAGAAAGCACTTATTTGGAATTCAAATAAATTGCAAAAGCAAGACAGTAAGCTAATGTTTTTTTTTTAATCTATTTAGAATTCAAAAATAGTTTTTGTCGCTGTGTGTTAAAATTGCACAAGGAGAAACTGATAATATGTGCAATTGCTTGGGGACATGCAGAAACACCCAAACAAATTAAAAAACATTAATTACATTGTTAAGAATTTGTATGGTATTTGCCTTCTTAGTCCGTCCCCCCCACCCCAATGGCCCCAGGAACTTGATTGTATTCCCAATGAAGTAGTTTTAAAGCTTTTTTAAGTAAGTTAGCCTGATGCATATACATATAACAAATTAAAATTGCTCAAAAAGGGTGATTAAAGTCAAATAGACCTCCAATCAGTAAAGGATGACACAAACTGTATTTTCTTTTGCTGAGAGATTGGGAGAAAAAAAATTGCCATAACTTATTTTTTACTCCTCATAGTAAAAAAAAAAAAATGCTTACTTTACTAGTCTCTGCTTTTGTGCTCTGCTGATTGTGCTGATACACAGATTACTTTCCATATATTGATTTTCTGTTGGAATGAGAATCTGCAAGGTGCTCCAAAATTGATGGGCAGGGTCTTGATGTCTATAAAGTTGTGACAGCTACTGATTCAGTTTTCAAGCTGCAAGTGCAACATGGAAGGAAGTGGATCTGCACTGCACACTGGGTATTGATGGTGAGGAGGTATTTGTGAGCACCCTGGGCAGTGACTCTGCTAACCTGGGCATCCCTGAGGTAAGGGATCACTCACTATCCAGAGGCTATGCATCCATCATCAATGTGACCATTCAAACCATCTAGATGCTAAGTTTGGTTCATCTGTAATACATAGTTGCAAAGCCTCCACCAATCAAGGAACATGATGTTCTTTAGCAAACTCAAACCTAGGACCTTTTGGGTTAAGTCCTGAAAAACTACCAAAGGCAGGAGCCAGCATCAAGTACCCTAACTTTTTCTCTTTTGTATTAGAATCCTTTCAATTTAATTTCTGTTACTGTTAGGGATGCATTCAATTCCCTAAAACAGTCTGATTTTCTCATAGAAGAGTAGAGATATGCTAGAGCTTTCAAAAAATAATTTTTAAGTACTAAGGGTAAAGACAGGTATCACATACTGAAGTTATAGGCAGAAAGTTATAAGCTGCATGTACAGAGTTAGGGTTTTCCTGCTACACTAACCTGACCTTCACTCCTAAAAGAGTACTTTAGAAAGTTTCCTCATTTCCCAGTTTCCAAATTGCACTTCAATTCTTGTTTGCCAAAAATAAAATTGCTTTATTCAATTGGTGCTTTTGCTGCCAGATCTAGAAAAGTTGTTCTAATTCTCCTCTCCTGAGGTCTTTCGATTCTTTATAGTTTTTAATCTGAAGGACATGATTTTACCCCAGAATATCATAACTGAACACATATTCAGGTGAAATCTGGCTCTCTGTATAGGAAGTAGTATGGTTCCTAGGGCCACAAAATATAATATTCCCTTAGTACAGCATCATGGCCATATGTAGTGATTAGGTTGCTATTAGGTTGCTGATTTAACTGGCTAAAATATTGAGAAATTATATAGGGTCTCATAGAAGAAGCAGATTAGGCTTTAGGATTGGTTGATCCAGCAGCTCAAGTATGTCTTAAAGGATCTCAGTTCTTCAAAGCCAGCCTCAGCAATTGGCGAGGCACTAAGCAACTCAGTGAGACCCTGTCTCTACGTAAAACACAAAATAGGGCTGGGAATGTGGTTCAGTGGTTGAGTACCCTTGGGTTCAATCCCTGGGACCAAAACAAACAAACAAACAAACAAAAAAACAAATAAATAAAAATAAAGGATCTCAGGTCTTTTAAACTCCCTGTTATTCATAGTGTAGACTTCCAGCTAACGCTGGATTCTGTATGAAGCTTTCTGCTTTTGCAACCATTTAGCAGAGGAGAAAGAAAATATTTCTTTCCACAAGTTACTCTTACTGCTGAGAAGACTTTAAAAATTGTCCACTGATATCTCATTGACCTGATTTGGATCACATGCCTATACCTGAATGCATAGATGGCTGTTTCCTGGGAAGTGTCATGAGCCGTTGGCCTATACCTGCCTCCTTCATGCTTATGTGGGTGAAGAGATTTTGGTTAGTATCTATCCTAGAATGGAATCAATCTCCTTTGATGATACACAATGAAGAGTAGTGGAATTAACCAAGTCAATCAAATGTGTATCTTCTCATAAAAAGTTATTCACTAAGGCTGTTCTACCTTTTCAAATACAATATTCTTGACTTCTTTCTCATGGCCTCAATAAATATTATGAATAATTGCAAACATGGTGTGCTAATGTCTTTAGTCTAATGGTTATCTTGGAATTCTGGAATCTTCAAGAATATTTTCAGTGGAATGGGAATTCTGTTTTTTCTCTTTCATTTTACATATATATTTACCATATGGGAGCGCTCAGCCAGTTATAGATATGGGGGTTTTCTGTTGCACCCCCAGCCACTTCACCAGGTATCTAGCTTCCAATGCCTGCACAGCTCTGGAGTTTATAGGTTTTTGGGGACAAAGGGATTTAATTTTATATAGAACTGAGGCTGAGAGACTGAGCAGAAACTTGGGACACAGTGTGTGTCATTTGCACTAGCTGTCAGTTGTCACTGGTCTACATTGGCTACTCTTAAGGGAGGCCCTCACTGAATACTAGTGGCAAGAGCAGCCAGTATTGCTCCTTGGTGTGGGCATCTCTCAAGTGTGTGGAGACTGGGTGGTTTGTGAGCTGTAACTCTGCATACACAGTTCCCCTGATGTTAACAATGGACTGTGGGGGACCATAACTGCATCTTGACTGGGCTTCAGTCTGCAGTCTCTTCACAATAGGACCTCTTGTCCCCAGCGCCACAAATCTCCACATTTATTTTTGCCTCCTGAACACGACCCAGTTGAATTTGTTTTAGACTCCTGCTTACCAAGTGTTCCTCCAAATCATGTTTATTTCTTAAGCTGTTTCTTTTCCTTAAGAGTTTTGTACCTTAAGAACAAAGGTGAGATTACTACTGTTTGTTTATATGTGCATTTTTTTTTTTTTGGTACTGGGGATTGAACTCAGGGGTACTCAACCACTGAGCCACATCCCCAGCCCTCTTTTGCGTTTTATTTAGAGACAGGGTCTCACTGAGTTGCTTAGTGCCTCACCGTTGCTGAGGCTGGCTTTGAATTCACAATTCTTCTGTCTCAGCCTCTCAAAGTGCTAGGATTACAGGCGTGTGCCACTGCACCCAGCTATATGTGCATTTTGACTGAACTAGTTATTTCACCCTCTTTCATAAAATCGAGTCATTTTCCGTGCCTTTAATTTCAAATTAATCTCACTATTCTTTTTGAAAATTACACACCTTCAGAGCCTTGAGGACTGGAATACATTTTTAAAGATGAAATAGTAAATCAATATGGTACCATGGGTCATTTATTTTGCATTAATGATTTTGAGCCAACTAGATGGTAGATTTTATGACTCTCAGAGAATCTTTTTAACTTTCCTGAGAATAAATATTGTGTATAAACTTGCTTTGAATTTTTGATATTCTTCAGAAATGAAAAACATTCTGTGCTTAATTTAAAGAGGTGGCCTGGTATGATTCGTTCATTTCTTATATCATTATTCTCATTTCTAAAACATCATTGATACATTTTGAATTTATAGAACAGTATTTTAAATATATAATAAAAATAATGAACCATGTTTCTGTGCTTTTATTTTTATCTCAATTTCCTTTATTTATATTTTAAATTTAAATTAGATTTTAATGGTAGGTGTAATTATTATGTCTATCTTACAAAAAGTTTAAACAAGAAACTGAAGATCATAAAATGTGGTAGGATTGCTGCTGGGACAAAGGTAATCTAACTCCAAAATTCATACTTTTTCCAGGACTGATATTTACCATTGGGAAAGCCCCTCTACTAAAATCTAAAATTTCCCTTAGCCTTCAAAAATATCTGCCCTTTTTGCCTTGGAAAAATCTATAGACACTAAGAAAACATTTAGATACATTTAAATAAACTGGAAAAATAATTTTGCAATCTCAATGCCAAGGAAGAATGCTAATAGGAATTTTTTTTTGAAAGGACACCTACTGTTACAGAATCTATAGCCTGTCGACCCAGGGAGAGATCCATCTTATTTTTGTTGAAGGGTAACATTACTCTCTTAAAATTATAGGCTAATTAGTTTCTTAGACATTCCATCTGAGAGGTAATTCGATGCCAATTACCTAATTGATATATTGCAAACTTCATTTTCCCAGGTCTATGTTTTATGAGAGGAGAAAGAGAAGTTTAAATTGAGAAAGCAAAAAGCAGCCCCTAACAGGGAGGTGGGAGCTGCCTTGGCACTGTCTGCCAGGCTTTAGTGTCGCTAGGAGCTTATATAAACTTCACAGTCAGACCTTGGTGTCTTCCTGTAGAAGAACTCACAGGGCACCAGCAGCAGGCAAGGCTACTCTGTGACCATGATGACATGAAACACAAAGGACCATTTTGTCATCTTGTTTACACACAAACATAAAATGAAGTCATCCGGTCAACTGAAAAATACCAACATTCCCCTAACTTGGCTAATAGGATGACTGCCACTTTATTAATAATAGGTTTGGTTTTATTCCATACTTCTCTCCTTCAGCCTAAGATTCAATTCTAGCATTACAGAACCACTCCAGCTTCCTGACAGCATCTGGTCCAAACCAGTTTTGCTTCCTGAAATTTCCGTTACATTACCCATTCAAGCCTGCTGACTGCAATCCCTTCTTTCTAACATCCTCCTGCTGAGATGGCCTTTGTTTCCCATGACATGTCCTCCCTATTGCAAGAGCAATAAATCTAGCCTGTCTATCTACAGATTTGTTTCTGGTTGATTTTGGCTTGAAGAGATTGACAGTTTAGTTCTTCAGCTAGAGAAGAAATGATTTCAGTACAGTTTATTCCACTATTAACATGTCTTAATTATACTTCGTTACCTAGAAAAAATCTTTCAGAAATAATAATACAAGGTTATTATATGGATTTTATTGATAGGAATAGTATATGGCTTAACTGTATGATCTCTATAGAGACCACCCCCGCCCAGTTACTGATGCTTATTTAGAACTTGCACTTTAACTTAAGGTCAACAGTAAAGATTCTGAATGACCTTCCATCTGTTTTCAGTGGGTAGACTAGAGCTATGCCTTGGATCTTGTTTTAAAGTCCTGAGTTTAAATCCAAAACCTCCGGTTTCTACTTTGATAGCGTTGGGAAAAATGATTATTTGTGAAATGGGAACAATAACAGTTTTTAATTTATAGGGAAGTTGGGAGGATTGAGTGAGCTGATACATTGTCTTAAGTGCTCAATAAAGTTGATCATAATAGTTTTTATTATTGTCATGACCTATGAATGGCTTTATATTTTACTCATGAAAAGTCTACTTATTACCTCTTTCAGAACTCAAATAATCATTATTGGTGGGCTGTTCCCAATATTGACAGGCTTATGATTAATAATTTATCATTTGAAATTTACATGGCTCAAGCTGATACTTTCTATGGGTTCTTTCTGGAGATTTTCATGACCTTTGCCTCTTTTCCCATAGGGACCTCTTCCAACCTCTCTGCACTGAGGCAGAGTGCGTTTCTATTAGAACTGAAGCACTTATCAGACTTGTGTAAGAAAACAGCAATTCCATCCCCAGCTGGGCTGACTCAGCAAGCAAATGACCCCGGATTTAACTGGAACTATGGAATACTGCTCTCCAGGTACTTATTGGGGGCTGTTATCTCATAGTCTCTGCCAAGTCTTATGTATTAAAGTCTCAGCTTAGAGGACTAATTCTTACATACTGGCAGTCCACTTTCCCTACATTTTCTAAAAATCCTTTCTAGATTCAAGGCAGAACAGACAGTAGCTGAATTCCTGGATTGTATTATTTCTGTTCATGCAGTGTTGCTTTTCTAAGTTGTGTTTTGTAATTGTGCCCTTAGCCTGCGCTGGTGATGTTTCAAACCAAAGTCTTCAAACATTCATTGCTAAACCCTGTGATCAACAGAGTGTCAAGAACAATAGTAAGTGTTCAGTAAGCATTTGCTAAGTGGATGAATGTATGAATGCATAGATAAATGTACAAATGATTCAGTGCGCTCACTGCTGGGATGTTTGTTCATATCCTTTGCTGCTCATTATTGTTCTGTTCATATATTATAATCATTTGGATGATGGGACAAACTTTTCACAGGATTCAGTACTATGCTTATAGCCATTTCACATATTTTTTAAATTTTATTTTTAAAATTGACATATAGTAAATTTTACTTTTTTGGTATACAGTTAGTAGAATGTGCGGTAAGCATACAGTAGAATTTTAACACATGTCTACATTCAGTTAACCACCACCATAATCAGGATACGGAGTAGCCTGTCACTCCCACCCCGCCTCACGCTCTCACTTTGTATGTCACAGCACCCCTACCCCCTGTTCCCCAATCAGAGATCTGTTCTGTCTTTATGGTTTTGTCTTTTTAAGAATGTCATATAAATAGAATCAGACAGCATGTAACCTTTGGAGAGTAGTTTTCTTGATTGAGCATATTGTCTTTGAAATGACTGAAATGGTTGTATCATTATTCTTTTTTCTCAATCATGTTCCATTTTATGGGTGTATTTATCTCCTCACTCATTGAAGGACATCTCAGTTGTTTCCAGTTTTTAGCTATTGTGAATAAAGCTTCTATAAACATTCATGAATTGTTTTTTTGTGTGGACCTAAACTTTTGTTTCTTGAAAGCAAATTGCTAGGAGTCAGAATGTGGTACCATTTGATAAGTATGTCTAACTTTGTAAGAAATTGCCAAACTGCTTTCCAGGGTGACTGTTAAGAGTTTAGATGTGATAGCCCCCAGAAGCTCATGTGTCAGACAATGCAAGAAGGTTTGGCAGAGAAATTATTGGGCTATATCCTTAACCTAAACAGTGGATTGATATCCGCTGGGATTAACTGAGTGGTAACTGGAGGCAGGTGGGGTGTGGCTGGAGGCAGTGATTCATTGAGGGCGTGACTAAGGGGTATATATTTGTATCTGGTGATTGGAATCTCTCTCTGTTTCCTGGTCGCCATGTAAGCGCCTTCCCTCTGCCACTCTCTTCTGCCATGATGTCCTACCTCACCTACAGCCCCAAGGAATAGAGCTGGCCTTCTATGGACTAAGACCTCTGAAACCGTGAGACATCAAATAAACTTTTCCTCCTTTAAAATTATTCTGGTCAGATCCTTTAGTCACAGCAGCAAAAAAGCTGACTAAAACACTGTACTGTTTTACATTCCCAGAGTTTCAGTGCTCTGCATGCTTGCTAATCCTAAGTGTTGCCAGTGATTTTTTTATTTTAGACATTCTAATAGGTGCTTTACTGTATCTCATCATAGCTTTAATTTGTATTTCCCTAATAGCTAATGATGTTGAATAATTTTTTTCAGGTGCTTAATTGCCCTTTTTATGTCCTTCTTTATGAAATATTTTTCTTGTTTTTAAAAAAAATTGTTTTTTTTTTCTTACTATTGAGTTTGGAGAACTCTATTTTGGATAAAAGGTGTTTGTTAGATATGTGATTTGCAAGTATGTTTTCCTACTCTGTAGTTTATCTTTCCTTTTCTTCACAGTATCTTTCACAGAGCAAACATTCTGAATTTTGCTTTAGACCAGTCTATTAATTATTTTTCTATCAAAATCTAATAAACTTTTATCTGTTTGATTTTTGCAACAGAGAATTTTATAGATTGTTTCCTGTCTTTATCTGAAAATTTTACAGTTTTACAATCTATATGTAGGTCTAGGATCAATTTTGAGTTAATTATTGCATGAGGGTTAGAGTTTAGGTCAAAGTTCATTTTTCAGCCAACAAATGGCCAATTGCTTTAGGAGCCTTTGTTAAAAAACTGTCATTGCTCCATTAAATAGCTTGGCAGCTTTGTAAAAAATAAATTGGCATATTTGTTGAGACTGTTTCTGTTCTCTATTCTGTTTAATTGATTTATGTGTCTATCTTTTTTCTAATATTACACAGTCTTCAGATAGTTTTACAGTTAAAGGGGAATGGGCATAGTAATGATGGTTGTTTGAGATGGTCATTACTACCCCTGGTGCATGTATGAAGACACTAATGGTGTGACTTTATCTGGTTTGCAACCAGAGAAATGGAAAAACTGAGCTCTGGTTATGTACTATGACTTGAAATGCATTTAAATAAAATAACTAACTAAAAAAAAAAAAGACAATTGAGTGTGATTACTTCGACTATTTTGTTATATTTCAAAATTGCATGGATTATTCTAGTTTCTTTACCTTTTTGTATAGATTGTGGAATGAGTTTGTGTCTACTAGAAATTCCTCAAGGATTTTGATTAAAATTGCATTAAATCAGTTTAGGGGAGAATTGACATTTTAAAAATATTGTGTCTGCAAATGCACAGACACTGTGATGCCTGTCCATTTATCAAGGACTTCTTGACACATTTCATCAGCATTTTGTAATTTTCAGCACATAAATTCTGTGGTCATACAATAGTTAAACAGAACTAATAATTATTATAAAAATAACTAATTAAATATAACTAATATTAACTAAGTTGTTCATCTTTGGGAGGCTATTATAAATTTTTTTTTAAAGATTCAGCTTTTAATTGCTCACTATAAATATAAATATGATTGGTTTTAGTGTGTGGACTTTGTATACTAAATCCTTGCCAATGCAACTTTTTGTTGTAGGAGATTTATAGGAAATTCCTGAAGATTTGCTATGCAGACAATAGTGCAATCCATGTAAAGAGGTTTATTTCTTCCTTTCCAATTGGTATGCTATTTTTAGTTCTTGCTCTTGCCTTATTGTTCTAGCTGAGAAATCCAGTGCAATTTCACATAGGAGTGGTAAGATGGACATTTTGGATTACTCCTCATGTGTAAGCCAAAGCATGTAGTTTTTCATCATCGAGCATGATAGTAGTTGTGTCTTATCAGGTTGAGGAGGTGCTCTTCAGTCCTAGGTTGCTTAGAATTTTCATCTTAGATGGATATTGCATATTCTCAAGTATATTTTCTTCATCCATTTTTGTGACTATCTGGATTTCTTTTTCAAAATGTTAATATGGTAGATACCCTGACATCTTCAAATCTTAAACCGGCTTCACACTCACTGTGATATGTCATCCTTTCTATGTACTGCTGGTATTTTAGGTATTTGCTGACAGTATGTAAAGGGGGGTTATACCTATAGTTTGATCTGTAGTTGTCTGTCTTGTTCAGTCTTTGGTTTTGACAATGCTGATTTGATAAACTTGATAAAATGATTTAGACATGGCAACTTCTATTATCTGTAAAAGACTATGCAAAATTGATGTGATTTCTTTTTTTTGCTTTTTAAAAAAATTCTACTAGGGATTGAACCCAGTGTACTTTATCACTGAGATATAATCCCAGCTCATTTTGTTATTTTAAGACAGGGTCTCACTAAGTTGCTTAGGGCCTCTAAGTTGCTGAGGAGGCTAGCCTCAAACTTGTGATCCTCCTGCTTCAGCCTCTCAGGTCACTGGGATTATAGGTATGTGCTAAATGTTTGGCAAAATTCACCATTGCAATCAGATCTGTTGGTATCTTGATCTTAGACTTCCCAGTCTCCACCACTATGGGAAATAAATTTATTTTGTTTATAAGTTATCTGGTTTATGTTTTGTGTTGTTGTTATAGCACTACAAAAGAACTAAGACAAGGACTGTTTAAGTTATGTAGTTCATGCTGGGTAAGTTTTGGTAGTTTATTATTTTGTGAAACAGCCTATTTCATCTAAATTGTCCAATTCATGCATTCAGTTTTTAGTATTATTCCCATTATCTTTTTTGGAAGGGGAGAGGTACTGGGCATTCAACTCAGAGGTGCTTTACCATTGAGCTACATCCCCAGTCCTTTTTATTTTATTTTATTTTGAGATACAGTCTCACTAAGTTGCTTAAGGTCTTGCTTAGTTGCTGAGGCTGGCCTTGAATATGTGATCCTCCAGCCTCAGCCACCTGAGTCTCTGGGATTACAGGCATGTGCCAAGGCACCCAGCATCCTATTATCATTTTATTTTTTTTTAATAATGGGAATTGAACCCATGGGTGCTTAACCACTGAGCTATGTCCCAAGCCCTTTTTTTGTATTTTATTTTGAGACAGGGTCTCACTGAGTTGATAAGGCTAGCTTTGAACTAATGATCCTCCTGCCTTAGCCTCCTGAGCCACTGGGATTACAGGTGGGCACCATTGTGCCCAGCCCATTATCTTTTTAATGTCTTTAGAGTCTGTAATGATTTCTTCTTTCATTCCTGATATTGTTAACTTATGTCTTCTTTGCTGTTGTTTTTGTTCCTTTTGATCAGATGCAGTAGGCATTTATCAATTTCATTGATCTTTTGGGTGAGTTCTGGTGTCATTTAATTTATTGTTTCACTGTTTCCATTTCATTCATGTATGCCCTTCTCTTTATTTTCTTCTTCCTGAGTTTAAACATTTTTTTTCTAATTTAAGAATACATTAGCTAATTCATTTGAGAACTTTCTCTCTTCTTAATATAAACATCTCACGTGATAAATTTCCCTCTGGGTGCTGCTTCAGCTGCACTGCACAGATTTTGTTGTGTTTCATTTTCATTTTCATCCAACCTAAAGTGTACTTTAAATTTTTAATACTTCCTTTAGATCCTATCAATCATTTACAAATGTGTGACTTGCTTTTTAAGTATCTGTATATTTTACTATGGTCGTTTTGTTGAAAAAAATTATTATGTCTGATTTCTAGTTTGATTCTATTGTGGTAAAACAATCCGGACATTTATTATTTCAATTTAAAAAGCATTGTTTAGGAACTTCTAATGATGCAACATATGGTTTTTCTTGATATATCTGTGAGCATAAGAAAATTATGTGCATTCTGCTGTTGTTGGCTGGAGTATTCTACCAAAGTTGATTAGATCTCATCTGCTGATGATTTATTGAGTTTTTATCCTTGCTAATTTTCTGTCTAGTTGTTCGATTAATTGTTCAGAGAGTGATTGAAATCTTCAGTTTTGTTGATTTTTCAGTCTCAGATCTGTTAGTTTATCTTCATGTATTTTGAAGCTCTGGTATTAGAGCTGATTCTTTCAGGATTATTATGTCTTGCTGGTGAGTAGGTCCTTTTACCAATGTCCATCTTTAACCCAACCAGGGTTGTGTCCATTTTAATCTGAAGTCTACTTTGTTTGATATTAGCCATAATCACTCTGGGACTATCTTTTCTATTCTTTTTTTTTTTTAATTTATTTTTTGGTACTGGAGATTGAACTCAGGGGCACTCGACCACTGAGCC
>CM053404.1:83185738-83349497 GCA_028644305.1 Xerus rutilus
GCTCGCTCTCCTCAAATTCACTTTCCAGTCCTAACTAAAATCTCCCTTGCAGTTCTCAGTTTGCACAATATGAATTGTTTGCTAGGTCAATAACGCACAAGGTGATGAAAATACCAAACATCACACTTTTCCTAATACACCCTAATATACATACCAACATACTTTATGTGAGAAGCAGTTATGTCGGGTGTATCCTAGACTTGCTATTTAGCTGCAGGCTCAGGGCATACTCTTCTGCATCACTGGATTCTGGTGTCACTCTCTCCGAAGTGTCTGCATATATTAGTTACTAAGTAAAATATTAATATTTTCGACACTTGTGTACAGTATTTTATTGAGATAGCAAAATAAATTACATGCAGTTGCAGCTTTTCTTCCAAATCAATAGAAACAATCTTGTGGGTTTCTAGCTTTAAAGGAGGGTAGCTTTTAATAGTCTCTTAAAATACAGTTTCCTTTGTCAACCTCCAGAAATATTTAAAAATTTCAAAAATAATTTTAGTTCTCTTAATGTGTTTTATTTTGAGCATTTTAAAAATCAAGTTCCAGGTTGGGAAAAATCTATCTTAAAAGCTTTCAGAATGGAAATTTTTGTCCTTGTTTTCTGAAAATAATGTCTTTATTCTTGTTTGTGATTTTCATTTTGAAGTAGCAGGGATAAACTGAATCTCAAAGTAGGTTTGCTACTTTGGACTTTGCCAAGCAATTTCTATCCCTATACCTTTATCTCCCAATATATGACAATAGCTATTTCAGGTATAAGGGCATTCTATTTCATTGAGAAACCTTTTACCAATTGCCAATGATTCTTTTAGGTGAACTTTGATATACATTGCTAGCTCAGTTGTAAAAATTTTGCAATCACATTATCTGTCAGGATCTGATAATGATGTATGAACCTTGTCAAGTAGGAAGATGTATCTTGGGGAAAACTTGTATTTTACCATTGCCTGGCACATTTAAATCAGTAATATTTTAACTCAAAGAAAATGATTCTGTATTTGATAAAGCCAAATTATGTCATAAAAATTCCTTATAAAACATTGTGAAAAGTGATATTTTTGAAATTTTTGTTTAGACATTATTATAAGAAAAACCAGATCTACAGAATCATCAGAAAGCATATGAATAAAATCAGCAGAAAAATCAGGGTACCAGTATAGTCTTATGTTTAGGATATTTGGTTTATTCTTTATAAATATAGATTTTCTTTTTTAAAAAAATTTATTTATTCTACTTAAGTATACATGATAGCAGAATGCATTTTGATTCATTGTACACAAATGCAGTACAACTTTTCATTTCTCTGGTTGTACATGATGTAGAATTATACCATATATGCAGCCATACATGAAGCTAGGGCAATGATGTTCATCTCATTCCACCATCTTTCCTGCCTCCATGCCCCCTCCTCCCGGTCCTCCCCTTTGACCAAAGTTTCTCCATTCTTCCCATGCCCCTTCCTCCATTAGGCATCAGTATCCACTTATCAGAGAGAACATTCGGCCTTTGGATTTTGGCATTGGCTTACTTTGCTTAGCATGATATTCTCCAACTTCATCCATTTACCTGCAAATGCCATAATTTTATTCTCTCATCGCCAAGTAATATTCCATTGTGTATATATACCACAGTTTCTTTATCCATTCATCTACTGAAGGGCATCTAGGTTGGTTCCATAGCTTAGCTATTGTGAGTTGAGCTGCTATAAACATTGAAGTGGCTGCATCACTGTAGTATGCTGTTTTTAAGTCCTTTACTTCTCTTTGATCATATGTTTACTGCAACTTTATCCTTGTGTTAAAGTGAAGAAAACCATGGCACAATGAAACACATATTTTTGCTTTTACTAAATTTCATTTAGGAAAAAGAGATGGAAATACATGAAAACTAGGTTGTGGTAATTACCTCTAAAGAAACGCTCTTTGTTGTTTAATTTTTGTACTGATTTGATGGTATCATATTAAGAGAGAAGGAGTACTTGCTGCACAATTAAATTTTCTCTCTCAGATGTCACTGTCAATTTGTTTTGTCTTACATTTTTAAAAGTTACTAGAAAATATATTCGCTATTGGCTTTTGAGAAACCAAACCTGGTCAACAAATCAAGTACTATGCCAAATTTTTCTTTCCTTGCATAATTCATGAACTCTAAAGTTTTGTTATTGTTGCTTTCCTTTAGAGAGAAAACCAACAAACCAATAAACCAAGGTCTCAAATGAGCAGGAAAACCTAGATTCTGAAAGCCTGGTTTCACATCTCAACTCTGCCACTTTATAGCTTTGTGATCACAAGCAAAGTGCACAATCTCTCTAAGTCTCAGTTTTCTCATGTGCAAAATGGAAAACTATAATAATGATGTAATTTTTCTCATAGGGTTAAAAGAAAGACTGGCAAAAGTTGGTATTATGTTAAGAGCTACCTCTTAGTCTCATTTACGTGATGAATGGACACCAGTTCTTCAGGCAAATATTTGATTATGCACACTTAAGTGAAGGACTCATTTGTCATCTGTTCTCCATGGAACCACCATGTCACGCACCATGGAACACAATGTGAATGAGACCCTTGTGGCTCTGCATAGTGTCTGCAAGAACCATGTCTCCTGGTGTTGTGTCAATTTTGAGGACTTTGTCCGTCTGCTTCCACTTCAGACCTATCAAAGCAGTTCATCAAGGACATGTAGAACTTCTAAGTCACATTAAGTAGAGGAATTTCCTCTCTGTGTTCCAGAAGTGGAGAGAATAAAATTTCCATTGTAGGAGAAAATAAGTGAAACAAATATCATGTCTAAAGAGATGCAGAGAAATTGGACCAAACAATGGGATCAGTTTGATATTCTATAAATCAAGGACTAGCTTGGACTAAGCGATGTAATCAGTCTGATACCTATAGCTCATCTAAAACAGAGAGGTTATTCAAAGTACGCAGCAGAATAGTAATTGTGCTGCTCAGGTGATGTATAACTGCTCTCAGAGAATGGATCTGACTAAATGTTTTGGCTCTATTATCATTGCAATATTTCCATTGGCTATTTCCCAGATGGATGCTGCTTTCAGAAGTGTATCTTTTATAGGGCAAAGCAGGGTAAGATATTTTGTTTCTTGTGCTGTAATTCAGGACTTTGACTCTGCAATCCCGAGTGATGAAGTCAGTCACTGTATTTGCATTTCAGAGCTTACCCATGGACATCAATGCTCAAGAGACACTGATACTCAGTTGGATTAAATTCAAAGAAACACTTTGAACTTGAAGGTATAAGAGTCTGTTTATTTTTTCCCTTTCAAAATGATAACCACCTACTGCCTTGCCAGAGTTTTGTTTCTTCCAGTCAAAATAATGTAGCTCTTAAAAATTCATTTTCTCTACTGAGAAGCATAACATTAGGAGAAAATGTTCTTTTTGATTTCTTTAGTTTTTGTTTGTTCCACAAGTTGATCACCAAACCCTAGGGTGAAGGAATTTAATTCATCATCATAAATATAGCATGAGGCACATTTAGGAATGTCCTAGTTGATAATCCAATCACATCATCCTTTCCTGGCCAAAAAGACTGTTGCCAGCAGCACAGAGAAAAGATATCTGAAGTTTCCTTTTTATAATTTTACATTGATAACAATCACTTGCAAAAATAGTGTATGAAAAATAAAGTGCTTCTCCATATTTCCTCAAAGAACAGTGAAATTGTTGTGTGCAAATGTTTATAAAGGCTTTAATTAGCACTTTAGGATTTCACATAGAGATCTGTAAATAAATGGTAGGTTGAAACTTAAAAAGAATGTTTTTTAAAACTCTTCCTGTGCACAATACTTATAATTAAGACCTAACACCTCATTTTGACTGTATTATTTCTAGGAACTTCTGTAACCCTCTATCCTAGCTTCTGCTCTTCCTTTCTGCCTATAATTTTCTCCCTGCCAGCTTTCCAACAGCCTTCTTCTCTACTAGTTTGTCCTTTTATCATGGACTGCTCTTGATTTTCCCTTCAAGATTTTAATTTTCTCTGCCTATCTTTGACCATATCATCACCCATTTCAGTAACACTTAAATCCATGCTGATCTTGACTTACCACACTGTTTTCCCAATTCATTAATTAATTTTGGTCTACAATCTCAATTTTCTGCATTTTCTGCTCTTAATTGATGGGGAAAATCATGTGGATTAGGGACTCCAAAACCTCCTGGGATAAAACTTCTGATGGACGCTCAGCAAATTCTGCTGGCCGAATGCTGTGTTGATAGTCATAATTCTCATAGCTGTCACTCCAAATGTTCCCCCCCTCCTCGACCTGGAAACCAATGGACAACCCCTTCCTTTCATCTTCTCCAGAATTAGTGACACCATCTGAAGAAAAGTGTACCTCATTTTTCAACTCATCCTCCTATGTATTTGCTACCTTCCATTTTCTCTGTATTTTCACCTAGCATCTTATTCTTTACTCATAAATTCTTAATTCTTATAATGAAGAAAGAAGGTCCATTTTCCTTCTGCAGACTAATGATTTATCCTGTGTTCACAATCCCATTTCTATTGCAGGACTTTCTCCATTAATAATTTCCTTTATCTCACGTCTGCGAGAACTCTATTTCCAATTTCTTTCATTCTTTCTGCCAATTAACACATTTCCATCTTCCTTTAAACTGCTACTTTCTATGTGTTTCTTTTCTTGTTGTGCTCAATGCTCAACAAGCTTTTTAAATTTCCTGCTGATTCTGTGACTGCTTATAATTCAATGTCTAGCATTTTATTGGGAGAAATACTCTGTATGAAGCCATCTTTTAACTATAATGAATTATTTTAAAGACAAATCTTACATGTTTATGGGTTTATTATCTTACCTCAAATAATATAAATTCCTTGAGGACAGAGACTATAATTGTCCGTTTTCTTACTGTGTTTTCCCTGTATCCTGGCTCATACAGAATCAGCACTCCACAAACCCCAAAGATGATTTTGTTCAATATTAATATAATTGAGATCATAATTCCTTGGGGGTTATCTTTATCATTTCATTTCTACCCCAAATCAAGTCAGCCCCCAATTTCTTGTTCTATGAACTCCCACATAGATTTCTTTCCTACTTCTTTTTCATTTCAGCATTCTTCATGAAAATATTCCCACAGCATCTAATAGCCTCTTTAGCCTCCTCCTATGGCTCTTGTCCAGTCCATCCTACATTGACATACCAGTGTAATCTTCATCTGAAACAAATAAGTCCTCTTTCTGTAATCTCCCTACTTAGAAATCTCAATCACCCAGCTCCAGGTGATTACAGATCTTTCTGCGTCAATAATTTCACCTTTTCCAGAATTTATATAAATAAAATCAGCATTTATAATCCTTTGTGCTTGACTGGTTTCACTTTACATAATGTTTCTGATAATTTTTCATAGTGTTTCATATTTTTAATTGATTTTGTAAATATACCCTTTTATTGTTGAGTATGATATAACATTAATTCTCTTAATTAGTTGATTGACATCTTGGTTTTTCCAGTTTCTGCATATTGTAATCAAAGCTGTTATGTACATTCATGTACAAGTTTTATTTTGAACTTGTACTTTTCTTGTGTGCAAATACTTTGGAGTATAATAGCTAAATCACATGATAAATGTATGTTTAGCATTTTAAAAAAATCTTAGGAACATTTTAAGAAGTTGTATAGAAAGTTTAGTAGAGTATGGTGTCATGCCATAGATGTGCTGTTTGAAACATCAGAAGCCATAAAGGAGAAACAGGAGGGTGGGGATAGTCATTCTGGTTAAAAGTCTCTATCTTTGCTCAGTTCCTAGACCAGAGACAATTTTCAAATCTGGAAACCATTGATTGAGAGGTGGCCTCATTCCCAGGAAGCAAGTCATAGCAACTCTCTATCAGTTGTATATTACAATGATTTTCCCAGTCATTTTTAAGAAGATGCTTCCTTGAAAAGAGAGAAGCACCCAGACATTTCAAGAACTATTGGGCAGAGGTAGGAATTGAATTTGACACATGAGAAACCAAAGCATCATCATGGCTGCCCACTAACATGATGGTTTATAAAATTCATAAAGTTCTGACTAAAATCCTGTTTCCAATGGGACTACTAAGTCCAAGAATCTGTTCACTGATTATTTCCTGAAAGTATAAATGGACATGGTTGGTGGTTATGATAATCTTTTTACTGGGTCTTTGGATTTTTGGAGAAAAGGTAACATAGTGAGGAAGATCCAACAAAAATCTTGTAAATGCTACCCATGCCTGTGAGTGCACTTTTTCCTAGGAAAGGGTGTAGTGAGGGTACGGAAGAGATTAATGGGGCAGTTGTCCCTATCATTTCCTCATTTCCTGGTAATTTGCTTAAGTCTGAATCCTTCAGAGATAAAGGGTCCTGAAGAATAACAGAATCACTGCAAGCTCAACCACAGAAGAACTCCAATTACTGCTGTTGTTCTAGATGTTTCATTGTTGCCAGAGAAGATGTATACAGCCTCAACTACATGATACTGGGGCACGGTGAATGCATTTCTTAACAAGGAAAGAGATCCAGAAACAGTTCATCATAACATAGAACGTTTAAATATTCACCAATAGGTTTTCTCTACCTAAGGCTAAGTTAACTCATCCTCCTCTTATCATGGGTAGGAAGTGGTCTGGGTGGTCAAGGTGGCCCAGGGAACTTCCCACTGGTCTGTTATGTCAGTGGCATGCAGATTGGAAACAATGAGCAAGAGGTGGCTAACATGCTAGAAGCCTGCATCTGGACCCACCCCATCCTCCTCCTCTTTTGGTCATGATACAGGTCTTTCCCTGTTCCCCTTAAGTCCATTTCGTTTAGCTGCCTACTTAGAAATCTCAAGTTATTGATTATATTTTCATCCTGGCATATTCAACATCATAATCTCAAACAGGTCTTTCTCAACAATTTTTGAAATACTCCATTAATGGAAGTCAGAAATCCTCTCTCTATCCTAAATCTGTTCCTCACTGTTGCACTTTGCCTCTCTGCCTAGGTCCTGGAAAGGCCTGTCTACACTTGTTACCGTACCATCACCCTGCCCCATTTCATAGTCAGAGTTGTTCAATTTAGTTTAAGTTCCCATCACTTAGTGGAAAAAAAAAAAAAGCTACTTATAGTGTCAACATTAACTTCCATGCTTCTAAATCTGGACCTTTTGAGTCGATCTCAGTTGGCTTCTCAGCAGCATTTGATAATATATTCCATCTATTATGGTTTGGATCTCAAATGTCCTCCAGTGGCCACGTGTTGAGGGATTGGTTACCAGCAGAAGGCACTATTGGGAAGTGATGGGACCTTTAGGAGGTGGGGCCTACTTGGAGGAGTTAGGTCCTGGGGGCATGTTCTTGACAGGTTATCTGGTCACCTCCCCTTCTTTTTGCTTCCCTGCCACCATAAGGTGAGCAGCTTTGTTCCATCACAAGATCCCTAGCAACAGGCTCAAAATCAATGGAGCCAACTGACCATGAACTGAAACCTCTGAATCTGTGAGGCAAAGTAATCCTTTCCTCCTTTTAAGTTGTTTGTCTCAGGTGTTTTTGTCAGTGATGGAAAGATGACTAACATACCAATTTTGCAATTCTCTTGAACTCTAGATTCATAAAATCAACTGCCTACTTAATATTTTTACTTGGATGATTCAAAGTCAACTTATTGAGATCAAAAGTCATGCTCTATTTGCCAAATCTAGTGGTCCCTGTCCCAGTAACTCCAGAAACCCAGGGGTTTAAACTTAACATTTCCTTCTCTCTCATTCTCAGTATCTGATCTACCACCCAGGGCAGTTCTTTCCACCCAAGTTTCTGAAATTTTCCCCCTTCTCTACTCTAGTGTCTGTTAAAACTACCTTTTCTGTCACCTAGGTTATTGTAATAGCTTCTTAAATGAAGCTATTATCTCTCTTATTCCCTCCCGTTTGTACTCTTCTAGTCTTTTCTATACTCTGCAGTTGTTTTTTTTTTAGTCACTCATCCCATAGAACACTTTAATAAAATAAAAACCAAACATTTAATGTGGCCAAACATGCCATACATGTTCTCATTGTTCTTCATGCTCCACTTTTGCCTGTGCTTTTCACACAGGTAGTGCTGACCTTTCAACACCTATGTTACATGGAAGGCTTCTCTGGCCATTCCAGTCACATCTCTCTGTTAAATGCTTTTTTTTTTTTTTTTTTTTTTGTACTGAAGATTGAACTCAGGGGCACTCGACCACTGAGCCACATCCCCAGCCCTATTTTGTGTTTTATGTAGAGACAGGATCTCACTGAGTAGCTTATTGCCTCACCATAGCTGAGGCTGGCTTTGAACTCATGATTTTCCTGTCTCAGCCTCCCAAAGTGCTGGGATTACAGGCGTGTGGCATCACACCCAGTTTGTTAAATGCTTTTAATACATATACATCATTCTGTTTCTTCATGACATATTTGACTCTTCGTTACCATGTGTCAAATACTATTAGCAGCTTTTAAAATAACACAATTAATATTCATAATAATCCTATGAAACAGATACCTCCAAAATTTCCATTTTACATATCAGCAAACTGAGTGCAGAGAAGTTAATTAACTTGCTCAGAATCACAGTTAGTATGCAGCACTTGGGATTAATTCCAGGTATCTAACTCGAGTTAGATCATACTATTAACTCATACTTTTAACCTCCTCACTCATGTTGTCTCACTCCCTTAGTGACATTTACCATAATCACAATTTATATTATTTGTGCAGTTATTTATAAATGTCTATTTTCTTACTGCAGGAAAATCTGTTTTACTCATTACTATGGTACATAATGAAAACAACTAAATATCAAACTGTTTAAGGGCTTGACCTGGTATTTTGGATGTTAACTTCCCTTTATATGTATGCTCTGCTTTGGAATTTTGTATGGTCTAGTTACATTATTTCAGAAAGAAATTTTAAATGAGCATTAGGCAGAGGAATTTGAAATAGGTAATGAATATTTTCATTGCCTCACA
Organism: Xerus rutilus; assembly: GCA_028644305.1. Classification (NCBI taxonomy): domain Eukaryota; kingdom Metazoa; phylum Chordata; class Mammalia; order Rodentia; family Sciuridae; genus Xerus; species Xerus rutilus. Next base: position 83,194,716 of record CM053404.1, read on the forward strand.
ACTTAATAAACTGAGGGTCTGGAGTAGAAAGATCAGCATTTCAGAAATGTTATGGAAAGTATTCATTTTTTATTCATATTGAGAGTTTCATGAACCAGAAGTCTTTATCCCTTTTTCTGATTAATTATGCATCCACATGCCTTGTCAAGCCCAAGCCAAGGAAGAGAAGGTAACATCACCTGGAATCTTAGAAATAGCAAAGTTATTGAGAACAAATTAAGAGTCATTCACGCTAAGTCTACCAGGAAAAAAAAAGCTAGAATTGATATTGATATTTTGGTACACAAAAATCTTTTAGCATCTGCATACATATATATAAATAAATATTTATATGTACGTATAAGCCAAATATAGGGAGATGCATACACACATGTAGTATGTACACTTTCAAAATTAGCATATTACTTTAAGTGGGTACTTGTTTCAGAAGCAAATTTCAATGTTATTAATTTTTTTCAAAAACATATTTAATGACTGAATATACTTATGGATATGCCATTGTTTATTTTACCATTTTTCCTTTGTAAATGCAGTGTTTTATTTTAAATAAAAATTTAGTATTCTTGTTTGTATAAATCACTGGCCATATCTCTGAAATTTTCCCTCACATTAGAGTCCCTGAAACAGACATACACAGTGGGTTGGAAAGAATGAACTTGTTAAGTCTCCTAGTTCAGGTTGCCTGATTGCTTTACAGAAAAGTTATAGGTAATCTAACATTGCTAACAGAATTATGTAAGGACCACAGCCTATTATGCTTTTTATCAGTGCTCAATATTGCTCCTGGAAACAAAATCTTTGTTGGTCTGAAGTTTTGAGAGCCCTGTGTTAATGACTGTTTGGAAAATGCACATTCTTATATTTTTTAACTGTATGTATATAAAAATTACTACAAACTCCATGCAGTGACATTTGAGAAATCTTGCTAAAATTTAAAATCATTTCCCTTTTGATAACAATTTAACTTCTAGGAATGATTCCTCTGGATATATGAATGCTTATTCTCAAAGTTGTGTTTCAGAAATATTCATGACCACATTATTTGTAATAGAAAAAGGTTGTAAGCAACTCAACCATCTTTAGGAGGTTGGTTGTATAAATAGGGTATAGCCATATCAGAGACTACTGGACCAATTAGAACCCTTTATGTTGAAATTAACAAATTTAATTAAAAAATGGTTTACAATATAAGAAAATACATTGATAGCTTGATCATCCGGAGGTAGAATCGACTACAGATGGCTTTAACTACTTGGCTTTCATTGTCCCCAGAGACCTAGTTTCTCTAATCTTTTTTCCATAATATATGTTACCACAGAGATCTAGTTCCATTTGCAACTTCAAGATGTCCTATGCTGCTTCATCTCAGGAGAGAGGGAGAATCTCTGATTCCTCCAAAGACCTGAGCTTCAATTTGATTGAATCGATATGGATCATTGGCACACTTTAAAACAATCATTGTTGATCAGAGACAATATCTACCCCTGGAGACACGGATCTCACTCAAACTTCAGTGCCTTGACATTAAAGAGGTGGGAAAATGGATGGAGATGGGAAGGCAAGAACATGATGAGCTACAATTTATATGTACAATTTATATGTAAAATTAGTCTGTTTTATATGCAGTAATATAAAATAATTCAAGATATAAAGCCAAAACAATAAGAAAGTACTAATTATGAACACACACACTTATATAGATACATATTTGCTTGTATAGATAAAGAATCTTTTTAGAAAAGTACCCAGGAGCTGGTAGCTTGGGTAGCTTCTAAAGAAAATTTAGGAGAGCAGAACAGATGGAAAGAGACTTTCTACCATATAAGTTTTTGATTATTGATATTTTTCATTTTGTGTTAGCTATTTTGAATGAATGTGTGAAAGAATCTGGTGTCTTATTCTATTTTCTGTCTCTTATAATATAGCAAGATTGAATTTTTTTCAAGTAAAAATTGACTATTTGTATTTATTCTTATATGAACTGTCCACTAATGTCTTTGACTATCTTTTTCTATTGGTATATGTGGTTGCCAGTCTTCAACAAGGCCCAAGAATTCACTACCTTCTACATTAAATTGAGATTGACCTGAGTAATATATTGAATATTGTAAGATGTTTTTCTGGAATTTATTGAAATTATCATATTGTAAAATGATCATATATGTATAATCAAATAGATACTACATCAACATTGCAATTCTGGGGAAAACAATTCTTATTTATGTAGGTAAATAATTTAATACAGTCTCAGGTTCTCATGCAACTTTTAAAAAAAGCACACAAACTAATGTCAGCACAAATAAGGTATTAATATATTCATTAAGTATGTGTATAGTGTTCAGATATTACCTATGATACAGAAATTTTGTTCTTTACTTTCACTTCAAAGTTAAAAAAAATCTCTTACAGAGAATATTAAATTCAAAACTCTGTACATGATGGGAACTTGGAAGGAGAATGATGAAGCAAAATATCCAGCAGCATCTGAGGCTTATCAAAATAGGGAGGGCTGATGGGTTCCTTGCTTCCAGAAGTCCAGCATTGTGGTGGAGAGAGCACAAGCCTTGAGGTTGTGGACACCTGGTTGAGACCTCACTTTATAGCCATTATTAACGATTAACCTTTTTGAACTTATTTCTATCTTATTTAATATTTTTCAACAATTTCATTAATAAAAATTTAAAGCTTTAAAGCTTTTTCTTTCATGCTTTCAATTTTTATATCAAATTTTTATTAGTATATTTATCTGTTTCTTGACTATTAGAATTACTACTGTTGCACTTTGGGGTCTTACTTGCATATAAAACTTGGATATTTTGAAGCCCTTCATTATTAGTTTATTCTTTAATTAAACTTTCTTGAGTTAATTTTGGTAAATTTTGTTACATAATTGTAATTTGGTTGTTTATATTAGACCAGTGATATTCAAGGGTAGTTCCATATGGTTTTTAATGGACTAGAAGGTCAAAACAATTTTTGTAATAAAATCAAGGTGTTAGTTTTATTTTTCTTTCTCATCTTCTAAGTACATGAAATTTCTCCCCCCAAAAAAGATGAAATGATTTTAATTTTTTAAAATCTTAAGTTACTTTTAAATCTCCTTTTACCTTTATTTTTCAAAAAATTTGAAAGAATTATGATAGTGGTAAATTTCCCTGATAAATTGAATCATTGTCCCCAGGTCTTCCTCTCTTTGCCATGAAACCTTGAAGTCTCTCTCTGCCACAGTGGGGAGTGTCTTCCAGCCCTTGTCCTTGGTCTTGGCCATCTGACTTGCTCTCCAGATCCCTGTCATGGCTTGTTCCTTGCCCTGATTTGCCACACATACCAGTATTAAGTCACAGGCACGTATAACAGTCTTATAACCTTGAAGGTTAATTCTCCCTCTGTGTTCTCTTCATCCTTCAGCTCATTTTCTTAGGGAAGCCATCCCTGAGAATTGGACAAAAACTTACTGCTTGGCAGCCTTTTATCACTTTTCAGTATCATGAAGGAAACTGCTGAGATAAGATTCCTGAGTTGGACTGTCCTTGGAAAATAATCAGTTTGACAAATATTTTTTGGTGTGCACCTACTAAGTAATATCCCTACGGTGCTCTCAATCCAACAAAAGTGTTTTATCTCCAAAATGAGCCCCTGTTGACTGCAGTGGTAGGACTTGCTCAGGCTAATTGGCAAATGTAGACGGAATCTGCTTTGTTCACGTGTATGTGTACTTACAAATATTTGGAGATTTGGAGCCCATTCCTACAGTTCCTTCTTTGAGTATGGTGCTGTAGCTCATAGCAATGACTTTGAAGTTTAATTTAACCACTTCCTTTGTATACTGCTTTCATTTTAATCTATTTCTTCATCTTCCCCATTCATATACACACACATGAAATATATAACATATAATGTGTAAATAATATGTAGATTAAATATATGCAAGAATGCATGTATGTGTATTTGGTCAAGGTTAATTTACTATTTACATTAGAGTCTGTACATTTAAGACTGCTGAGGCTATGCCTGGGTAGATGTCCTTGACAGGAGACAGGGCTTGTTAGGAACATGGACTCAGACCATCTTAAGGCATCTGACACAAATAAAAAAAGATCCTTCCTCTACAATTTGTATAGAATTTTGCCTTCAGAGAATCCATTTGTTGCTGAAAACCCCTCCAGGAACGCTTTGCAGTATACCAGAACTGACTGATAGGCCCATGAGCCTGTGATCTTTGGAGAAAGCTGAATATATTGTTCGGCACCTCATTTCCCAGGCTGCCAGGCAGAAGGCGATGGCCTGGATGACAGCTGACACCATGAGATGGCCATGAGATCTTAGTCACTTGTAAAATGAGGATACAGAATTGCTTGGTTTAGCTGAGAGAGGCAGTTTGTCTAACTATCCTGTAGAAAAGAAAAGGCCCTTCAAACTGTTACGGATGTTTTCAGACTTCTCAGTTCTGTGACCTTGGGCTCAGCAGTGTGTCAGTTTTTTCAACTGGCACTAAAGATATTGTGTGTCCATCCATAGCCCACCTTTCTTTCCCATTTCACTTGAGAGGATAGTCAAAGTGGTGTTTTTTTCTTATTCATTTGGGCTTATCTTTTCCCCCTCTTCTAAAAGTGTTATGAGACTCAACATGCTTGTATGGCTGTTTGATGGCTTATTTTTCTAGAAATCTTCTTTGTGACATTTAACCAGTAACCTCCTACCTCATGTCTTGGTTCCATTGATGATATGCCATAAAGAGCTTGAGAATTTTTGTTCCTAAAATTAACAGCCTTCTCCTCCAGATGTGCCACAGCTATAGTGTTCTTTATAGAAAGTGATTCAACATAGACAGAATCTCCATGAGGACAGGCACTGTCTATATTGCTCATTGCTCTATCCTTAGCAAAACATTTTCTCCTTTGATCATGGTAAATCTTTTTTTTTTTTTTTGGTACTGGAGATTGAACTCGGGGGCACTCGACCACTCAGCCACATCCTCAGCCCTATTTTGTGTTTTATGTAGAGACAGGGTCTCACTGAGTTGCTTAGCGCCTCGCCCTTGCTGAGGCTGCCTTTGAACTCGCGATTTTCCTGTCTCAGCCTCCCAGTGCTGGGATTACAGGCTTGCGCCACTGTGCCCGGCTCCTGGTAAATCTTTGATCATGAGTGAGTGGATGGTCCCCATGGCAAGGACTTCTCAGTTCTTACTGCTGCTTCCAACTTACCTTTCTCAATGTTCTATGTCAAGTGAAGAGAAAATGGAAAGAACAGTTTCCGGGCATGTGCGAAGCAGGTCCTTTCATCTCTCTTGAGCTACCCTTTTCCCTGAAAGCCTTATGGCCCAACTTAATTTAACATTAGGACTTCTTCTTTTTACACTTCTATTGCTCCATGAAGTTGTATTTTACAAGAAATTTAGGTTTAGGATGGAAAAATTATAATTTAAATTTAATTAAACAAAAACATGTGGATTTGTTGACTCATGTAACCAGGGAGAACAGCTGGACCAAGAGACACCTGGAATCAGGATTCAAACACTGCTGAGATCGTCTTTATGTGCCTGTGGCTCTTCTTTTGTCTGGGGGAAGCTTCATCTTCTCAGAGCGTTCCATTTTGCAGTTTGTGAAAGTGCAGTAAGAAGATAAAGATTCTCTCTTCCTTTAAGATTCTTTTATTTTTTAATCAATGCACATACTTATGGGGTACTATGTGGTATTTCAATATATGTATACTTTATATAATGTTGGAGTCAAGGTAAGCATATCTATCTCCTGAAATATTTATCCTTACTTTTTGGTGAAAACATTCCAAATCTTTTCTTCTATCTTTTTTGAAATATACATTATTATTCTCTATAGTCACCCTACTGTGCAAGAGAACAATAGAACCTAATTCTCAGCGTATATATTCAGGCCACGTTTGTGTTATATGACTCTTTACATCATTTAACACAATTATTATATCTGTTCTTTAAATTCCATTTACTAGTTCTAACATTTTAGTTCATCTTGGAGTCGATCTCTGTTGATTATATTTTCTCTTCAGAATGAATCACATTTTCCAATTTTTTTTTCATGTCTAGTAATTTTGGATTATATCCTGGACATAGTGAACTTTAGGTTACAGAGTCTCTGAATTCTGTTGTATCCTTTTGAAGAACATTGATTTTATTGTTTCAGCAGGCAATTAAATGGATGAACTAAACCTGTAAACTTTGCATCTTGGACAGCAACTCTAAAATTGCTTTAATTCTTTGACCCTTTTTTTGACTATCTTATACAAACATGCTTCAGAGATCAGCCAGGGATTTGAACAGAGTTTATCAACAGAATTTAGTATTCTCCTTGTCTAGCTCTTTCTTTCCAGGATTTTGTCCTTAGGTTCTTTAGGTCAGAAAGATTGTGGATTTTCTATAAGAGTTTTTATATGTGTTTCATCAACTGGGATCCTCATCACTTTATATTTAAATCAAAGCCCCAATCAGATTAGTTGATCATGAAACACTTTGAATGTGTTCCCTTTGCAATTGTGAAAAGAAGCATCTTTTTCAATAGAGCAGTGAAAAGTAGAGAGATAGCAGCTTGGACCTGCAGCCAGCAACTGGTGACCTTGGGGAAGGCATCTAATCTGTTTGAGTTATGATTTCCTAGTTTGAAAAATAACATATCTGCCTCCAAGATCTTTCATACCCATGTCTCTGCCAGTTTCATAGTTCAGTAATTTTCATGATGGAATGACTTTGAGAAAAATGAAGAGCCCCCTCCATTCTTTTTTAAGCAACAACTTTTACTGAGGTATAATTAGCATATACTTAACTATGTAGACAAGTGTGCACTTTCATGGGTTGTGATGTGTGTATATTCCTGTGAAATCACTACAACCAAGAGGGTGAACATACCCATTGCCTTCCAAATTAACTTGAGTCCCTTAGCGATCTCTCCTTCCACCTCCTTCCTTCACCCCCTTGTGTCCAGCCCGGCAGCCATTGACCTGCTTGCAGTTACTACAGATTACTATGTGGTGGTATATTGTCAGGCTTTTGATATGCATCACCCTGATGTTTAATGATACTGAGTGTATTTTGATGTACTTATTTGCTGTTTATATATTTTCTTTGGCAAAATATCTTTCAAATGTTTTACATATATGTATATTGCTTTTTGGCAGTACAGAGGATTGAACCCAGGGCCACACACATGCCAGTCAGTGCTCTATCTCCTAGCTACACCCCAACCTTTGCACATATTTTTATTGGGTTGTTTTCTTATTATCTGATTTTGAGAGTTTTTAAAAATACTTTAGATATAATCCTTTATCAGATATATGCTTTGCAAATATTTTCTCCCAGTTTGTATATTTTTTCTTTTCACAACAGTGTCTTTTGAAAGACAGAAGTTATATGGATTCTGAATTTCTGACCCACAGATTGTGTTATGGTTTGGATGTGTGGTGTCCCCCAAAAGCTCACATATGAGACAATTGCAAGAAGGTTCCAAGGAGAAATGTTTGCATTGTAAGAATCTTAACCCTGAGGAATGGAGCCAACTTCTATGGACTAAGACCTCTGAAACCAGGAGCCCTCAAATAAACTTTTCCTCCTCTATAATTGTGCTGGTTGGGTCCTTGTGCTGGTTGGCTGCTTTATTCAGAGCAGCAAAAAAAGCTGACGAGAACAGTAAGATACCATGAAATGATCAGTAAGTTTTAGCGTACTTTATAACACAGCACTAATTATTGAACATTCATCATGCAGTCTTTAACCAGGTAAGAATGAAGAAGAGGAGGAGTGGGTTTGGGTAGCAGGTACAATGATAAACCTGCTGTTTGCCCCTCAGCCGCTCCGTTTTCACTCCCTGGGAAGTCAGGTTGCTCCTTGAATGCTATAGTTTCAGGTCCTACAGAACTAAAAAGGAAGCTCAGCTTGTTCTCTGCATAGATAAGTCTCTCTTTCTTCTGAGTTATGAATTTTGCAAAGAATCTTGGTAACCCGGAAGGCAGATCCCTGAGTTGCCTCTGAAATTCCTAGGTCTACAGCAGGGAACAGTGGGGTGCCATGTTCGCTGGCCAAAAATTTTGAGTGAGCTGGCATTTCCTCTGGTTCTCCTGCAGGTCCAATCTCTTCATGGAGTCCTCTCCCTTTCTGCTCAGGGCCTTGTTCAATCTCTAGCCTTTGATCTGTAAAAACTTATTCTTAAGAAAACATTTGATATCAGGCATTTATCTGTTCAGGTGGGCTTATTTTTGCTGTTTTATTATACTGTCTTACTCTGTGCTAATTACCTTTTATAAGATGTATTTTCATCTGTGAAAAATCCTGTAAAACTCCATTTATTTGTTCATGCAGTTAACCTTTTTATTCACTGTTATGGTCTAGATATGAGATGTCCTCCCAAAAGCTCATGGGTGAGACAATGCAAGAATGTGTACAGTGGAAAGGATTAGACTTTGAGAGGATTAATCTACTGACAGATTAATTGAGGGAGTAACTATAGGCAAGTAATGTGTGGCTGAAGGAAGTAGGTCACTGGGGTGTGCCTTTGGGGTTTATATATTGTTCCCGGTGAGCAGAGCTCTCTGGGCTTCCTGGTTGCCGTACTTTGAGCTCTTTCCTCCTCTGCACCCTTCGGCCATGATATTCTGTCCCACCTCAAGTCCAGAGCTATGGAATCGGCTATCCATGGACTGAACCTCTGAAACCATGAACCAAAATAAACTTAGAATCTTTTTCTCCTCTAAATTGTTCTTGTCAGGTCTTTTGGTCACAGCAATGCAAAACTGACTAAAACATTCACTTAACCTTACACATATTATGAAACATTTCTCTCTGCCTGGGGCTGTAATGAGCAACAAGTTGTAGTGTCTGTTAAAACACTCAGGGAATTTTCAGAGTCATGTCATGGCCTCTCTGGTCAGCTTTTGGGGGTATTAGAGTACATCTCAGAGGAGTTCTTCTAGTGATATCTTTTACCTATTTGTCCAAGTCCCCCTGCAAAATAAATTCAATGAACATATGCCACTTTCGTGAAGAACATATGGGCCTGAGGACTGGAGAGGCGCTTCAGTTTAGGGGCAGATGCGAAGGGCAATCCTCGTAGGAAATTACACCTTATTCTTCCAGAGGAAGGCGGGGAAGGAAAAGACTCCAGACTGCAGTTGTTAGCAGTTGTTTTTCTCATAGAAATGCCTCTGGCACCTCAAGATAATAGGTTTGAGAATCCCAAAATATCTTCCTCCTTTTCTGACTGTGAAATTTTAAAGTAAATATTTTGATGTGCCTTCCTGTGTGAAATGGTAACTGAACATTCGCAGACACAACGTACTTAGTGTTGGTCAGTTTTCATAGGGTATGGATTGTCAAGAACTAGCACAAGTCAAAGTAGAAAAACTATCATACAAAACAGAATTGTGACCAAAGTTCCTTTGTTTCTTAATACAGAATAAAATTGTTTTAAAAAAATGAGGTCTCTAAACAGAACAAAACTATAAGGGGCTTCTTTCTGCTCTGATGTTGCAATGCTATGCAAGATGGCAAAGATAGCGCTCGCAACCCAGACTCTGCGGAGGGTCAGATTCTTCATTTCTTAAACTGAAAGCAACCCATACTAATGATTAGTGTGCTTGTTTACAGTTGATTTGAAAAATAATTCAGGGTCCAATAAAGGTAATGCAATAAGATAACAGCTAAATTCTTTGCAGATCCTGAAATGTCTTGTCTTACATTATACAAGCTCGCAGTTAAAATTATTTGGAGCACTTTTTATTACAAAACGAATACATACTCATTGTTTAAAATCTTGTAAATACAGACAAAGATTATATCACTGAAATCTCAGTTATTAGTATTTTTCTACAGCTTTTTAGTCCTTTTATTTACTTTTATGCTTTGTCTTAACTAAAGCATGGATAATTATAGGCAAATTATAAAAAAAATAACAAATATACAGAACAAGTGAATGCTTCTTCACTCAGATAACTACTACAAAGAGTTTATTATCAAGCATCACTCTTTTGTTCTCTACTATTATATTTACCAAAAATGAGATTCTAATATACAGTATGTATTATGACCTAATATTTATCAAATATAATTTTACAAAATATTTATATCATTTCACACTTTTAAAAGAATAGATGTAGAGATTTAATTACTCAATCCCTTTTAAATAGATATTTAAGTTAGTTGTAATATAATGATCAACCTCAGAAGTGCTAGAATATATCCATAGTTAATCCTCAGATAAATTTCCAGAAGGAAATTTTAAAACAAACTATTTATGAACTTTGAAGGTTTCTCTTGAGATTTAAAAGAATTCCACTGAAAGAGTTTTACAAATTTAGGATTTTTTCCAGTTTATTTATTACTTTTTAATTATCCAATAGAATCTATGTATATTGTTTAAGAAAGAGTGAGTAGAAACAATACAATGTAAATCTGATTATAAACTAGTCAATATATAAAACTACTCAATATATAAAAATTATATAAATTATTCTATATAAAGAAATTAAAAATAGTCTACAGATGTAGGAGTAAGATTAAAAATATGAAATAGAATTAATCACATTGGTTTTCTATATTCAACAAAAAATAAAATGGATGATAAAATGGAGAGAAAATCAGAAAAGGAAAAAAGAGTATAGAAAATAATGAATAAAATTAAATAAGTTTTTAAACATTGTTTTAAAATTAAGAAACCTACTTCATGTTTCATTTCTGATATGTTAAGTAATCAAAAGTCATCAATCTTATCCTTACAGTAACAAAAATGTCTGAAAATCAAATTACATTTCTTGAACCCAATAATGTACTGTCAATTGGTATATATAGTCTTGAAGAATGGCTGGTGACAGAATATGGGCTAATTTGAGATTAAGGAAACTTTAGGGTCCTGTAGACTTAGGGAAACCCTCACAGTTCCACAGTTTTCCTTCCAGATACCCTACCAGTTTCCCACTGAAGATTCCAAAAAGACTTCATGTCTCCAATAGGATTAGGTTGTGAATTAAAAATGAAGTCAATTAAGGACAAAGTTTCAAAGAAAAATATTGGGAATATTGCAGTCAGAGATAGGAGTAAGGGTGCCAGGGAGAGTGGTACATGTTGATGAAACACTTGTGAAAGTCGTAGTCCTCAGACATAGACCCACTTAAAGATTGGATAAGATTAGAAAAAACTCCTTTGTCCCATATCTGACCTGCACAACAGCAAGGATCTGGTATAATAACAATGGATTACAGCTGAAAGAGTTGTAATACACAGATTGTTTCTCTCTGAAGTAGTGTTTAAGAAAACTCAAACAGTGAGATAAGAAAAAAGTACAGGATGAAAACTTAAAGCCTCTGGTACCTTTAGCTGCAAGCAAGCATTAAACATCAGACAAGTCCTCACCAGATAAAATAAATATTCCTATTAGTGGCTTATTTAACTCATTTTTTATTATTTAATAAAATGTGTCTGGCTTTCAAAAAATAATTACAAGACAGGCCAGAAGACATGCTAAAAGGTAGTCTAAAGATAAAAATCAGACTCGTATATATCATGCATGCCAAGTTAAAAAAAATACTAAAGTAATTATGATTAATATGTTAACTACTCTAATGGGAAAAAAGTATACAGCATGAAAAAACTTATAAACTATGTTAAGGAAAATGGAAACTTTAAGAATAAAAACAAAATTCTAGAAATAAAACATGCTGAAATAGAAGGAAGAATGCCTTCTGATGCCATCAATTAAATTGTGGCCAAGGAAAGAAACCATGATCTTGATGATAAGTTAATTAAAATTTCCCAAACAAAAATACAAAGAAAATAAAAGCAATCCAAGAACTGTGGGACAATGTCAAAGAATAAAGCAAGAATAATTAGAATACAAAAAAAGAAAGGAAAACAGCAGAAAAAATATTTGAAGTAAAACCATCTGAAAAATTTTCAAGAACTAAGATGAGATAAAAAGCACAGATTTTTAGAGAATATCAAGTAGGATAAGTACAAAATTTATATAGGTGAATAAATAAAGCAATACGTAGTCATCTCATATCCAAATTACAGAAAACTAAAAACAAAGAAAATATTTTGAAAGAAGAAAGAAAAATAATTGCCTTACTTATATAGCTATAGAAGAATAAGGATAAAAAATTCATTGGATAACACAATAATCAATTTTTATCTTCAGTTGATATTCCTAACACAGTCCTTTTATCCATTGTAGGCATAGTCATGAGCCAACATCCATGTAAATTCCACAATTTGAGTCTTTTTTAAATTTAATCTGCCAGTCTATGTCTTTTAATTGAAGAGATTAGGCCATTAAAGTTCAGATTTATTATTGAAATATGGTTTGTATTCTCATTCATTTTAGTTTATTTTTGGTTTTTAACTTGACTTGGTTTCTCCTTCGATTGGCTTTTCCTTTAGTGTAGTTTTTCCCTTTGAAGATTTTCATTGCTTTTCATTTCCTCCTTGTGGAATATTTTGCCAAGAACATTCTCTTGTGCAGGCCTTCTTGCTGTAAATTCATTTAACTTTTGTTTATCATGGAAAGTTTTTATTTTGTCATCAAATCTGAAGCTTAATTTTACTGGATATAAGATTCTTGGTTGGCACCCATTTTCTCTCAGAGCTTGGTATATGTTGTTCCAGGATCTGTTGGTTTTGAGGGTCTGAGTTGAGAAATCTGCTGAAATCTGAATTGGTTTCCCCCTGTATGTAATCTGCTCCTTCTCTCTTGCAGCTTTTAAAATTCTATCCTTATTGTATATGGTAGGCATTTTCATTATAATGTGCCTTGGTGTGAATCTGTTGTAATTTTGTACATTTGGTGTCCTGTAAGACTCTTATATTTGATTTTCCAATTCATTCTTCATGTTTGGGAAATTTTATGATATTATTTCATTGAAGAGATTGTGCATTCCTTTGTTTTGTACCTTTGTGCCTTCCTCTATCCCAATAATTCTTAGATTTGGTCTTTTGATGTTATCTCATGATTCTTGGATGTTTTGTTCATAGTTTCTTACCATCTTCATTGTGCGGCCAACTGTATTTTCAAGATTATATATTTTGTCTTCATTTTCTGAGATTCTATCTTCTAAGCTCTCTAGTCTGTTGGTGATGCTTTCTATTGAATTTTTTATTTGGTTTATTGTTTTCTCCATTTCAAGGATTTCTGCTTGGTTCTTTTTCAAAGTCTCTATCTCTGTCTTGTAGTAATCTTTTGCTCTTTTATCTCTTTGTTGGAGTGATCAATGGTTGACTGTATTTGCTCTCATATTATTCTGTGCTTTACAGATCATTTTAATTATGTATGTTTTCTGTGCTGTCAATGGATTCTATTGTTGTAGCATCTTGGTTTGTTTGAGACATTTTTCTTCCCTTGTCTTTTCATGTTGTTCATGTTTCTTCTTCTCTAGCAATGCTGATCTGAGGTATTATAGTTTCTACCCTTAATCATATAGTGTCCCTGCAAGTTACCTCTGGTGTAACTGGGCTTGCAGGGACCTCAGGGATGATCTTCCTGGTCCTGGCTGTTGACTCTAGATGAATGTAACAGAGATAGCCACCAGTTGGTAGATGGGAGGCCTCAGCACAGTCAGTGGGTCTCCTCCTCCACACATGTGCATTTGGTCTTCCCCTCTGAGCATCCAGCCAGGGTCAGTGTCTGCTCCACCTCCTCTGTGCATTGGGTCAGGGTCAGTGAGTGCCTAAATTTAGGTTTTTAACAGAAAATTATAGAAAAGTCTCTTTTCCTCAGATTTATAAATGCTGGATATTATATTTTGAATATTGTCTAATGTGGTTCTAAGAATGGTACATTATGAATGTAATTATTATTTCTTTGGTTGCTAGCAGGATATGAGCATGCAGCTTTATATAGCAATATAGGTAGCAATGAAGTGAAAGTTTTTTAGTAAGGTTCTTGGGGTTTATCTGGGTAATTTATTTTGGTGACCCAAAGTGGGAAAGTGAGGTGTGTGGCAACAATCAACTCAGATCTCATGACAAAAGATTGAGTCCATGTTTATTTCCCCTAAGAAGTGCCAGTTGAATGAGATGTGCCGTGAGCAGATTGAAGCAATAAAACCCCTATGGGGCCATGTTATATTTGCAGCCGGGAAAGTTTCTTCACCTTGCATTTTCTGCTGTCCCATGTGGTTAGAAAGTGGAATAAATTCTTGCATACATTTATTTTCTCTGTAGGAAAATGATCCCAACCCATTATGGAGTACAGGTCTGCTATGGTATGGATGGATTTTGAATGCTGCCCCAAAACTGATGAGTTGAAGTCTTGGTCTTCCTTATAGCAATGTCAGAGGTGGGGATTTGTTGAAGTGATTAGTGATTAGTGAGTAGATCATGGGGGCTCTGAACTCATGAGTGGATTAATCACTGATAGCTAAATAGACTACTGGGAGATGGTGGAAATGGTAGGCAGGTGGGGCATGACTGGAGGAAGTACACCTCTCTCTCCTCTCTCTCTTTCTGTCTGTCCCTCCCCTCCTCCCTTTCTTTACTCTCCCATCCTCTCCCTCTCTCCTTCTCTCTTTCCTGGCTACCATGAACTGAGCAGCTTTCCTCCTCCATGCCCTTTACCCATAATAGTCTTTTTCAACTCAGGCCCAAAGCAATGTAGTCAGCTGGCCATGGACTGAGACCTCTGAAATGGAACCAAAATAAATCTTTCCTCCTTCAAGTTGTTTGTGTCAGGTATTTTGGTCACAGTGACAAAAAGCTGACTAATGTAAAGTCTATGAACTTGGACTTGAATTTGAATAACTACCCTTTCTCCTCTGTAACTCAGTATTTCTCAATCCTGGACTGAACATTAGACCCGCATGTGGAGTTTTTATTGACTCATGATGCTTGCTCTTCCTTCTCCCCTCAGGCCAGTTATATGAGGCTCTCTGGCTTGTGAGACCTGGGTATGGTGCTATTTTATTAAAAGCTCCACATACAATTCCAGTGTGCATCCTGGCTGAAGAATCACTGGGCTAATTAATTTCCACACTTGAATTATAACAGGGACCATGTCTCTTCACACTTTCCCACTTGCTGTAGACACACTTCCTTTCTCTAGCCGGTTCCAGGTTGGATAATATTGAGAAGAATCAAAACAACAACATGGTGGATAATATATGTTTACTATATAGCCACATGTAAACCTAATTGTGATTAAGCATCACAAAAATGCCTTCTTATTTAATTAGCAATCTCTCCTATAAGGGACAGTTCAGCTTGTTCTGTGCATGTAATCCATTTCATATATATCTTAGCTCAGCAAATAAATCATTCCATTAGCTGCAAGGATGTGAGCCTGGAGGGTCAGCCAGAGGACTAGGAATGGATACTGGTATTCAGAAGCAGCCTTAGACCCTAGAAAATCTATGCTGCAAGGAGCCCCATCTTCACTTCTGGCATCAAGTCCACAATCCTAGGTCTGTCTCCTTTGTTTTCTTGCTGACACTCAGGCTATAAAAATCAACAATCACATGGCTCCCACTCTGGTCTTTCTTCCATCTGTGTCTCTTCAGGTTGGCTGTGATGAGGGACTCTAGTTTCCCCCTCATCTCTCAATATCAGTCAAAAATGTTTATCTTTTCCCCCTAAGGATCTGAGCAGGAAAGAGTATCTCCAAACTAAAAAGGGAGCCTGATTCCCTGGTAACAATAGACTCCTTTCACTATGTTCTTCTCCAGTTTCCTCTTTGGAATGCTTCCCCATTCTCTAACACAGTGGTCAAGAGACAAAAGAGTATATTTGAAATGCAAAGCCTTAGCTTAGTATTCAAATTGTGCTAACCCAGCAGAAAAATTCTTCTGAACTTTTTTTTTTTTTTGTACTGGGATTGAACTCAGGGGACTCAACCACTGAACCACATCCCCAGCCCTATTTTGTGTTTTATTTAGAGACAAGGTCTCACTGAGTTGCTTAGACCTCGCCATTGCTGAGGCTGGCTTTGAACTCGTGATTCTCCTGTCTCAGCCTCCCAAAGTGCTGGGATCACAGGCGTGTGCCACAAGCCCAACTCTTCTGAGCACTTTTAAATTAATCAACTCTTTTCTATGCCAGTACTTGTGGCCCACCTCCCCCTTGCTGATGAGGAAATGGGAAAGCAGTGTAAAGAAAATGAAATAGTGGCCAAAGACCAGCAGAATCTCAGCGCCTGACATCTCTCTGAACTTTAATATCCTCATTTGTAAAGTGCCAGTCTTATTGTTGTAAATGAGATGATGGATGGGGACATGATTTAAAAACAATGAAGTGATCAATGCCTGTGCATAATAAAATGCACAGATCTCAAGTTCAATACAAATATGTACACCTGTGTAACCAATACCCAAGAGAGATACAGAAGCTTACTATCACAGTAGGAAGTTCCTTCTTGCCTTTTCCAGTTAATACACACTATCCCCCCACCACACAGCCACTATTTTGATTTCTATAGCTATTGGTTTATTTTTCCTGTCCTTGAATTTCAAGGGATTATACAGATGAATTATTTGTATTTGGCTCCTTTCTCTTGTGGCAGAGATGCCAGACCTTATTTTAAAAAAATGAAATTATAAGAACATTATGATGAAGAACCAGTGTCTGGGGAAAGGGTTAATTTCCCCCTCTCCTCTGTCAGCTTCTCTTTGGGAAACCTAATTAGCCATGGGTCTCTATCCATTGGATTGTAAACAGCTATCTCTAGAAGCCTGAAATGCAAACATCTCTGTGCCAGGCTTCCAAGGCCAGAGATTCAACAGATGCCTGTAACTTTGTAACTTTATAACTTTGTATACTTTGTAATTTTCTGAACTCTATAGAAATGTAGCTACATCGCTTAATTGCTAGGCCCATTAACTGCTGTCCAAACTATAACCTTCTAGGCTTAGTGCTTAGAAATACAGCTCTTAAGGAGGTAAACCCAAGTTATCTTTAGTGACTGCTGCCTGTGGTGAAGGCCACACTGGCAAGTGTTTGACTGTCTTTGTTCTATAACTGTGAACTACTTGTAAGCTAAAATAGCCAACAGAGCTTCAGCACCATAATGAAAACACAAATAACCTGGATGGAAGCAGACCTCAAATGGATCAGTAAGCTCTCCTTCATTCTGCAGTGGAGTCAATCAGTCAGGCGTGGGAAGGCTCATTTTCTGGGTATGAAAATGGCTCTTGGGTTACAGTCGGAGTCTGAGATTTATAATTTACAACAAGGGGAAATTAATCATTGGAAACTAATGCCAATTGGACAATCAGGGAACTATTTGTGCAGGTTAAAATTTTAACTCAGGAGGCAATTGTAACTGTTTGAAACTCATTGTTACCAGAAGAGATAAAAGCTTAGATCTTCCAGGGATGAAAATTCAAATCCCACCCATTGCCTTTCTTCTTCCTCTGGGATTTATTCATTGTTTCCCAGAGCTTCACTATTTGCTTTTTTTCCTTCCAGGATTCGTGGGTAATGGGAAAGAGTAAAAGTCCAGGGCTCAGCATTTTCGTATCTGCCTCCTCCCTTCAGGGCCAGTGTTCCTGGAAAAGGATTTCCTGGGAGAGGTTTAACGTTTGGCTAATTTCCCTCCTTCCTCCCCAGCCACACTGTCTTTGTTTTTCCTGGGGAGTGTCTTGCAGGAATATTATTTTTCATAACCCTTTACTACTTACCATAAATTCCTTGTGTATGGTCTTTGGTCACCTAGGCCAAGAATTCAAACCCATCAATGTTGTAATGGTTAAGGAACAATTTCAAATTTCCTGTAAAACCAATATAACCTCAGCTT
This sequence comes from Xerus rutilus, assembly GCA_028644305.1. NCBI lineage: Eukaryota > Metazoa > Chordata > Mammalia > Rodentia > Sciuridae > Xerus > Xerus rutilus. Next base: position 83,212,451 of record CM053404.1, read on the forward strand.
GAGGCCCAGAACTTCAGAACACTAGCTCATCTGGGTCCCAAGGCATAAATAAACCTTAATTCTTGCTAAATGTGATTTCCATAACACACTAACAAAATGTTGGTGAGACACATCTATGTTTTGTGTATCAATCCTTTTCATTGATGAGGAATATTTCATGGTATGAATATATCAGATTTTCTTTATTCATATTCCTGTTAATGAATATTTGGAAAATTCATATTCCAGTTTTAGTTATTATGAATAAAGCTACTACGAACATTCTTGTACATATTTTTGTTGTTGTTGCTTAAATATATGCTTTTCTATATTTGGGGCATACACCCAAAGTAGAACTGGTAGGTCATAGGAATGTTTAAGTTGACTTTTTTTAAATAAAAAGCTGCTAAACTGCTGTCTGAGGTAGTTGCATGAGAACTCCAATTGCTCTATATCCTTTCCAATCTTCTTATCTTCTTCAACTTCAGTAGTCCTAGTGGATTTCAGAGCATTGCTAATAACTAATAATACTGATTATCTTCTCTATTGGACACAGTGTATACTCTTTGGTGAACCATCAACTTTTGCTTATTTTAAAAATTAGTTATTATCAGACTCATAGGAGATCTTCATATGATGTGAAATATAATTTCTTTATCAGATGTATGCCTTGTGAAAATTTCCCAGACTGTGGCTTGTCTTTTTAATTTCTTATCATTGTATTGAGTAGGAAGCATGTAAAATTTAATGAAATCTATTTTTTAATGGTTTGTGATTTTTATGTCCTATATAAGAAATCTTTGCCAAACTCAGAGCCACAAAAAAATATTTTCCCAGGTTTTCTATTTTACTTTTGCTCTAAAGTTGATATATGATATGCTTTGGTGCAATTTTCTTCATATTTCTTCTTCTTGAGGTTCACTGAGACTCTTCTATCTGGAAGTTTATACTTTTCATCAAATTTGACATATTTTTAGCTGTGTTTCTTCAGATATGTTTTCTGTCTTTCTTTCTTTGGGATAATGGCATGTATGTTCTTCATTTGTAAAGAATATTCTTTGAGGGATATATTCTTCTAGATTGAAATTTTGGTTTTTTGTTGTTTGTTTTACTTTAACAGTTTATTTCATTGTCTTATTGCTTCTACAATTTCTGATAAGTTAATTGCATTTCATACCATTGAACCTTTCTATAAAATGCAGTTTTTTCTACCCTCTAATTACTGTTTCAATTTCTTCTTTATCTTTTGTTACCAAACATTTGGTTAGGTTGTGAAATATGTATGATTTTCTTTGACTTCATCCTGCTTGGGTTCTCCTGATCTTGTGTTCATGGGTTGATTTGTCTTTTTTTTCCTCCACCAAAATTGGGTGAAAAACTAGTATTTATTTCAGCAAATATTTTTTCTATCATGCTCTAGTTTTTCTTTTCTGAGTTTGCGCTGACCTTTTATACTCTTCCAAAGGTTGACATTCACTGGGTATGTACTAAAGATTAAATGTGATTAAATTCTCTTTTAGTTAGCACAACATATAAGTCCCACGTTTCTTGACAGGGAGATACTGAGGGATCAGGATCTTGATTTTGCCAGTGATTAACCCATAAAATCTCAAGTTTTAAATTTTACAAATATTTCAGTGAAATTGATACAGGTGTATTACAATAGGTTGGAAATAATAATCAACAGTTTATATCTACTATTTTATTAATTAACTTTAATGATATCATAACTATATGATAGTATGATTATGTCTTTGTTCTCTATGTAAATAATTATATATCACATAATTATATATTATATGCTATATTTAAGTTTGTATAGGTATTCAACATCCTGGGCAATGGGACAAAATGGGTTAAAGTGAAAAGTCTCTCCTACCAATTTCATTCTCCTGTTTCTTGGCAAATTTTGGAAGATGTAGAAGGCGTTTTCAGGATAAAAATATATTTTTGCATCTGTTTGCTTTTTCACATTTTGATATGTTTCATTGACCCATTATTTCCCTTTGTGTTTTGGGGTATACAGTACTTTATTGGTGATTACTGGTATAGTATTTTGCTGCAAATGTTTATCTATCTTGTTTAACAAAAACTTTATACTTATTGATTACTAACTCCCCATTTCTCCCTCCACCTCAGCCCTGGAGACCACCATTCCACTCTTGGATTCAATGGATTTGACTATTTTAGATATAGCACCTAAGCAGAATCATGCAGTGTTTGCCTTTTTGTGACTGACTGATTCCACTTAGCATAATGTCCTCTAGGTGTCACGGCTGATATCCATACTGTCATTGTATTGCAGAATCTGCTTTGGTGTGTGTATACCATGTTTTCTTTGTCCACCTATCTATCTGTGGAGATATAAGTTGTTTCCACATCTTGGTTATTGTAAAGAGTGCTGCAGTGAACACAGGAGTGCTACTATCTCTTTGAGACCCTAATTTCAATTATGTTGGATGCTTATCCAGAAACAGGGTTGCTAGGTCATATAACTGTTATATTTTTAATTTTTTGAGAAATATGTACACTGACTGCATCATTTTGTATTCCTATCAACAGTGTGTAAGAGTTCTAATATTTCCACATCTTTGCTAACTTGTCTTAAAAAAATAACCACTCTGATAGGTGTGAGGTGATATCTCATTACAGTTTTTTTTTTTTTAAATTTCCTTGAAGTCTAGTGGTGTTTAACATTTTTATATACCTGTTGACTTCTTTGGAAAAATGCCCAATCAAGTCTGTAGGCCATTTTTAAACTGGATATTAGTAGTTTTACTATCAAGTCATAAGAATTTCTTATATGACTTGTTAGTATTTTGGGGATTAACCCCTTATCAAATATGTGGTTTCCAAAATATTTTGTCCCACTCTGTAATGGGAGAAAATTGGTCACTCTTGTTTCCTTTGCTGTGCCAAAGCTTTTTAGTTTGATGTCATTCCATTTTCGTTGCCTTTGCTTTTTTGTGTCATATTCATGAAATCATTGCCAGGACCAATAACATGAAGCAGCTCTCCTGTTTTCTTTTAGGAGTCTAATGATTTTAGATCTTACATTTAAATACTAATTCATTTTAAATTGATTTCTGTGTGCAATGTAAGGTAACAATATGATATCTTTTTTTTGCATATTGATGCAGTTTTCCCAGCACCATATACCTTTCCCTACTGTGTATTCTCAGCACTCTGATCTACATTATTTTCAAAACCCCCTATTTTTTAGGGCCCTCCTGTTTTATGGCTATCTCATTTCTTTACCCCTCTCAACCCTAGTGTTTCTTTCCAAATATGGACTCTACTATGATTCTCTGTTCAATTATTAAAATTTCTACTCTTTGGAATTTAGTTTGCTGTGCCTTCTTTGCATCTTCCTTACTTCATAATCCATAGAGAAGTAGAAGTTTTGATTTAGTCATTTTTCATTCCAGTTTTTACCAGGGTTGTCAATTTATTTACATAATTTTGTGTTATAACAAGAAAAATGAGTCTATGAAATACATTTAGATTACTCATATTATGTTCAATAACCCATCCAATTTTGACTCTAACATTCACAGAATCCAAAAGGCACTGAAAACATATAAGGAAATTTTGTGTGCCTAATCCTTACCCTAAAAGGATGTCAACTTTTCCCACTTAAGTTTGGACTTTGTTGATCAAATGAATCAAGAATTTTGGTTTCCTGCGTCTTCAGCATTTTTCTTCTCAGTTTAAGATTGTTTTCTTAAAGCCTAAAAGAAGAAAATCTATTTTTTTTCTAGTCAAAATCACATTACGAGGCACCAAAATGTCCATAAGTAGCCTCAGGAATACAAAAAAATAGTTTGAAAATCTAGTGAAAAGTAACTTTGAATGAAGCACTATTCATAATAGCCAACATGTGTAATTGGTCAAGATGTTCACTTGTGAATAAATGGATAAAACAAAGTGTGGGACAACTCACACATTGCTGGTGGGACTGCAAATTGGTGCAACCACTCTGGAAAGCAGTATGGAGATTCCTGAGAAAACTTGGAATGGGACCACAAGTTATGCCAATCCTCAGTATATACCCAAAGGAATTAAAAATGGCATACTATAGTGACATGGCCACATCAATGTTTATAGCAGCTCAATTCACATTAGCTAAGCCTTGGAACCAACTTTCAACAGATGAATGGATAAAGAAAATGTGACATATATACACAATGGAATATCACTCAGCCATAAAGAAGAATGATATTATAGCATTTGCCAGCAAATGGATGACTGGAGACTATCATGATAAGTGAAATAAGCCAATCAAAAAAAAAAAAAAACTCCAGGGCTGGGGTTGTGGCTCAGTGGTAGAGAGCTTGCCAAGCATGTGTGAGGCCCTGGGCTGAATTCTCAGCACCACATACAAATAAAATAAAAAGGTACACAGACAACTAAAAAAATATATATATTTAAAGAAAAAATACCCCAAAGGGCAATTGTTCTCACTGATATGCAGATGCTAACACACACTAAGGGAGTGCCAGAGGGAAGAATAGAAGTTTACTGGATTAGACAAAGGAGAATGAAGGGAAGGGAGAGGAGATAGAAATAGGAAATAGTGCCATGAATTGGACATGACTTTCCTATGTTCATATATGAATACATGACCAGTAAAATGAATACATGTACTACATCAGGTACAACCACAAGAATGGGAAATTATACTCCATGTATGTATAATATGTCAACATACATTCTACTGTCATGTATAAGTAAAAAGAACACATAAAAAATTTTAAAAAAGAAAAAAAATTGTGGTACACTTACACAATGAAATATTATTCAGCCATAAATAAAGAATGACATCTTGTCATCTGTAGCAATATGGTTGGAACTGTGAGGACATGATGTTATGTGAAATAAAACAGGCACAGAAAAAGAAATATGTTCCCACTCATATGTGGGAGCTAAAAATGTTAGCTTCTTAGAAGAGTGATAGTGTAATGGTCCCTAAAAACTAGGAAGAGAAGGAGGAGTAGGACTAGAAAGAAGTTGGATAATAGGTACCAAAAGACACTTAGATAGGAGGAACTAGTTATTGGTGTTCTACAGCACAGTAGCGTATCTATATCTAGTCTATAATCATTTTGTATGTATTTCAAAATAATCAGAAGAGTTCAAATGCTCCCAGTGCAGAAATGATAAATATTTGAGGTGATGGCATGTTAACTATTTTAATTTGATCCTTATGCATTGTATATATATATTGGATAATCATACTGTATCCCAGAAATATGTATAAATATTATGTGATTGAAAATAGAATTAAATATAAAATTAAAATTAAAAATCCCCTTAAACTCTTTATTATGCATATGAACATAAAATTAAAAATCTGTATAAACATTTCATACAAAAGTTATACTCTTATACTATTTAGCCTTAATTTGCTTTCAAACGAGACTATGTTCATTTCTATGTTTTACCTTCAGCTAACTGTAGAATTTACTGGGGCTGTTTTTAGATTCTCATGTTCTTAAGACCATTAATTTTATAATCATAGAAGCGATCTATCACATTTCACATTATTTCCTTTTGTGCATTATGAGGACAATTTCAATGGTTAGATTGAACTCTATTCAATTGTCTAAGATGCTAAACCATTCCTCTCCTTTTTTTATTTTTATTTTTATTTTTAAATTTATTTTTAAAACAGAAGATGCATTTCAAGTCATAGTACATATATGGAGCACGATTTTCCATCTCTCTGGTTGCAAACAAGATGGAGTCACACCATTCATGTCTTCATACATGTACCTAGGGTAGTGATGTCTATCTCATTCCACCATTTTTGCTACTCCCATACCCCCTCCCCTCCCCCCCTCCGTGCTCCATCCATAGCTCCTCCATTTCTCCCATGCTTCCCACCTCCACCCCTATTATGTATCAGCATCCACTAATCAGAAAGAATATTTGGCCTTTGGTTTTTTGGGGATTGGCTGACTTTACTTAGCATGATGTTCTCCAATTCCATCCATTTACCTGCAAATGCCATAATTTTATTCTATTTTATTGCTGAGTAATATTCCATTATGTATATATACTACAATTTCTTTATCCATTCATCTATTGAAGGGCATCTAGGTTGCTTCCACAGTTTAGCAGTTGTGAATTGTGCTGCTATAAACAGCGAAGTGGCTGCATTACTGTAGTATGCTGTTTTTAAGTCTTTAGGGTATAGACCAAGGAGTGGGATAGCAGGGTCAAATGGTGGTTCCATTCCAAGTTTTCTAAGGAATTTCCATACTGTTTTGCATAGTGGTTGTACCAATTTGCAGTCCCACTAGCAATGTTCGAGTGTGCCTTTTTCACTATGTCCTCACCAGCACTTATTGTTTCTTGTATTTTGAATAACTGTCATTCTGACTAGTTTTCCTAATTTCTCTTTCAGAGGATTCATCACTGATGTATAGAACTGCATTTGATTTATAGGTATTGATTATATATCCTGCTACTTTGCTGAATTCATTTATTAATTCTAGAAGTTTTCTGGTGGGAGTTTTTGGATCCTCTAAGTAAAGAATCATGTCATTAACAAACAATGATAGTCTAACTTCTTCTTTTCCTATTCTTATCCCTTTAATTTCTTCTGTCTGTTTAACTGCTCTGGCTAGAGTTTCAAGTACTGTGTTGAATAGAAGTGGTGAAAGAGGACATCCCTGTCTTGTTCCTGTTTTTAGGGGAAATTCTTCCAATTTTTCCCCATTGAGGATGATGTTGGCTTTTGGTTTTGCATAGATAGCTTTTACAATGTTGAAGTATGTTCTTCCTATCCCTAGTTTTTCTAGTGTTTTGAACATGAAGAAGTGCTGTACTTTGTCAAATGCTTTCTCAGCATCTAGAGATAATATTATGATTCTTGACTTTAAGTCTGTTGATGTGATGAATTACATTTATTGATTTCCATATGTTGAACCAACCTTGCATACCTGAGATGAACCCCACTTGATCATGGTGCCCTATCTTTTCAATATGTTTTTGTATTCGATTTGCCAGAATTTTATTGATAATTTTTGTATCAATGTTCATCAGGGATATTGGTCTGAAGTTTTCTTTCTTTCATGTGTCTTTGTCTGGTTTTTGAATCAGGGTGATACCAGCCTCATAGAATGAGTTTGGAAGGGTTCCCTCCTTTGCTATTTTAAGGAATAATTTGAGGGGCATTGGTATTAGTTCTTCTTTGAAGGTCTTGTAGAACTTGGCTGAGAATCCATCTGGTCCTCAGCTCTTCTTGGTTGGTAAGCTTTTGATGGCTTCTTGTATTTCCTTGCTTAAAATTGATCTGTCTAATTTGCATATGTCCTCCTGATTCAGTTTGGGCAGATCATATGCCCCTAGAAATCTGTCAGTGTCTTTGTCAGGATTTTCTATTTCACTGGAGTATAGATTTTCAAAATAGTTTCTAATTATCTTCTGTATTTCAATAGTATCCATCATGATATTTCCCTTTTCTCTCTCCTTTTCATTAGGGTAGCCAAGGGTTAATCAATTTTATTTATTTTTTCAAAGAACCAGCATTGTTTTGTCAATTTTTTGAATTGTTTCCTTTGTTTCAATTTTATTGATTTCAGCCTTGATTTTAATTATTTCATGTCTTCTACTTCTTTGGGGGTTGATTTGTTCTTCTTTCTCTAGAGCTTTGAGATGTAATGTCAGGTCATTATTTGTTGACTTTTTCTTCTTTTAATGAATAAGCTTAATGCAATGAACTTTCCTCTTAACACAGCCTTCATAGTGTCCCAGAGATTTTAATATGTTGTATCAGAGTTCTCACTTACCTCTAAGAATTTCTTTATTTCCTCCTTGATGTCTTCTGTTATCCATACATCATTCAATAGCATATTATTTAGTCTCCAGGTGATGGAGTAGTTTCTTTTATTTTATCATTGATTTCTAATTTCATTCCATTATGGTCTGATAGAATGCAGGGTAGTATCTTTATTTTTTTGTATTTGCTTTAAGAGTAGCTTTGTGGCATAACATATGGTCTATTTTAGAGAAGGATCAATGTGCTGCTGAGAAAAAAGTGTATTGATTTGTTGATGGATGAAATATTTTGTATATGTCTGTTAATTCTAACTTATTGATTGTATTGTTGAGTTCTGTGATTTCTTTGTTTAGTTTTTGTTTGGAAGATCTGCCCAGTGCGGAGAAAGATGTGTTAAAGTCACCCATTATTATTATGTTGTGGTCTATTTGATTCTCAAAATTGAGAAGGATTTGTTTGATAGGTGTGGATGCTCCATTGTTTGGGGCATAGATATTTATGATTGTTATATCTTCTTGATTTATGTTTCCCTTAAGCATTATGAAATGTCCTTTATCCCTTCTGACTATTTTTAGTTTGAAGTCTACTTTATCTGATATGAAGATGGAGACCCCTGCTTGTTTTCATGGTCCATTTGAGTGGTATGTTTTTTCCCATCTTTTTGCCTTCAGTCTGTGGATGTCTTTTTTTATGAGATGGGTCTCTTGAAGATAACATGTTGTTGAATTTTGTTTTTTAATCCAATCTATGTCTTTTGATTGATGAGTTTAGGCCATTAACATTCAGGGTTATTATTGAAATATGGTTTGTATTCCCACTCATTTGGGTTTATTTTTGGTTTTTAACTTGACTTGGTTTCTCCTTTGATTGGCTTTTCCTTTAGTGTAGACTCCCCCCTTTGTTGATTGTCATCGTTGTTTTTCACTTCCTCCTCGTAAAATATTTTGCCGAGAATATTCTCTAGTGCAGGCTTTCTCATTGTAAATTCTCTTAACTTTTGTTTATCATGGAAAGTTTTTATTTTGTCATCAAATTTGAAGCTTAATTTGGTGGATATATAATTCTTGGTTGGCATTCATTTTGTTTCAGAGGTTGGTATATGTTGTTCCAGGATCTCCTGGTTTTGAGGATCTGGGTTGAGAAATCTGCTGAAATCCGAATTAATTTCTCCCTGTATGTAATCTGCTCCTTCTCTCTTGCATCTTTTAAAATTCTATCCTTATTTTGTATGGTAGGCATTTTCATTATAATGTGCCTTGGTGTGGATCTGTTGTAGTTTTGTACATTTGGTGTCTTGTAAGACTCTTATATTTGATTTTCCAATTCATTCTTCATGTTTGGGAAATTTTATGATATTACTTCATTGAAGAGATTGTGCATTCCTTTGTTTTGTACCTTTGTGCCTTCCTCTATCCCAATAATTCTTAGATTTGGTCTTTTGATGTTATTGCATAATTCTTGGATATTTTGTTCATAGTTTCTTACTGTCTTCATTGTGTGGTCTACTTTATTTTCAAGATTATATATTTTGTCTTCATTGTCCAAGGTTCTATCTTCCAGGTTATCTAGTCTGTTGATAATACTTTCTATTGAATTTTTTATTTGGTTTATTGTTTCCTTCATTTCAAGAATTTCTGCTTGTTTTTGTCCCCCAAAGTCTCTCTTTCTTGAAGTAATCTCTTGCTCTCTGTATTTGCTCTCTTATCTCTTTGTTGGAATGACCAATTTTTGCCTGTGTTTGTCCTCTAATCTCTTTGTTGGATTGATCAATTGTTGCCTGTAATTGCTGTCTTATATTATTCTGTGTTTCACAGATCATTTTAATTATATATATTTTGAACTTCTTCTCTGACATTTCATCTACCTTGCTGTCAGTGGATTCTATTATTGTAGCATCTTGGTTTGTTTGGGGCATTTTCTTCACTTGTTTTTTCATGTTGTTCAAGTGTCTTCTTCTCTAGCAGTGCCAATCTGAGATATTACAGTTTCTACCCTATGATCTTGTAGTGTTCTTGCCAGTTACCAGTAACTCACCTCTGGTATAACCAGGCCTGCAGGGATCTTGGGAATAGTCTTCCTGGTCCTGGCTGTTGACTTGAGATGGAAGTAGGCAGGGACAGGAGCTGGTTGGTAGATGGGGGCTGCAGCATGGTGCTCAGTTGGTCTCCCTCTCTGCACATGCATGGTCAGTCAACAGTTTTTATCCTATAGGCTTATAGATCTCCTAAAGGGTTTCAATACCTCTTCTTTAAGGGGGAAACCAATATTAACAGATCTCAATACAAACACTATATAATTTTAGACCAAGTAGCTCCTAATAGAACACTTATTGCTTTGTCACAATATACAGAAATTATGAGTTCAAATAGTATCTACTATATAAACAATAGGTTTGCAAAAGGGTCTACAGTTTCTGCTAGTGGACTAAAGAGAACTGGAGGTGAGGTGTAGGATGAGATGTTAGTGAGGTAGGAATTGAAGATACAGGGTTATTAGATCCTAGAAAGCATGAAAGAGGAATCCAAAAGAAGTTGCCTAATATTAGAAAAGAGAGAGATTTGGGGAAGACAAGTAAGTAGGAAGAAAATGGAGCACAACAAACAAGGAAACATAAAAATTAAGAAGAATAACACATGTAAAAATAGGAGATATGACACTATATAATACTACTGTAATATGGTAATCAAGTATCCCAGTCCTCAGTAGTCTAATGCATAAAAAATACTTGGTTCACAAATGTTGAGGATGTGAGGGTGAAAAAAAAGTGAGAGAGGGAAAAGAAGAAAAAGGAAGAACAGAAAAAAAAAAGAAAAAAGATAATAGAGGGAAAAGAAAAAAAAGTGTCAAAGTAAGTAAAAAGTCTTGCTTCCCTTCTCATTCAGTAGGTGGCATTGTCTGTTGTCTACTGGTATCTCTCTGCTCAGGTCCAAGATGGCAATGAAGGAGTCCCAAAATGGAGGTGTTTGTTTTCAGAGAGCCCTAGGGTGTAGGGCTGGGTGGTGGTGTTTGGCAACAAGTTTGGAGATGCTGCTCCATGGTGTGCCATGCAGAAGTAGAAAGTAGACTCCAGATCCTGTCCAGTGTCCCCAGGTGTAAGCAAATGGGGGAGTTCCATGATGGTAGATGAAGGTCCACATAGGAGCAGCAGCCAGGGGTCCTGTGGGAGCTGGGAGTCCTGTGTGGGAGCTATGGCTAGGGGTCCTGCATGGTGTGTGGGTGCTGAAGCATGTCCTACATGGCCATAGGCTAGGGTCCTGTGCTGGTGAGAAGCTGGTTACCTGTGCAAACGCTGGGGCCTGGTGACCCACGTGGGCTCATGACTGGAATTCCTGTGTGGAGGCAGCTGTCAGGGGCCCTCTAATAATTCACAGAGAAACAGTATTTCCACTACTTTAATCCTTGGTCCTGGAGAGACTAGGAATGCCGTACTATGTAGGTGGCCATCTTGGATCTATCCCTCCATTCTTCTACTTTTTTTTTTTTTTAAAGTTTTTTTTTTTTTTTATTTTTTAGTTGTAGGTGACAGAATATCTTTATTTTACTTTTATGTGGTGCTGAGGATCGAACCCAGTGCCTTATGCGTGCTAGGCGAGCACGCTACCACTGCGCCATAATCCCAGCCCCATTCTTCTACTTTTAAAGCTAATATTCAGAAGATGAAAAGTTCTGATGTTGATTACACAATCAATAAAAATAAAAACTGGTTCATAGTTAATTCAGTTTTATTAGGTTGTAGGAAGGGAGATAGTTATTTTGATTTTACTCGTTATTAGTGTTCCTCTTCTCTGGCTTCCTTCATCCATTTGATGAATCCTGAGCCTTCTCCTGGCTCCTGCTCCTGTTCAAAGTGGAGAAGTGATGAGCAAGACAGTTGTTGCCTTCAAGTTATCCACCATCCACTAGGGCAGAATGACAAGAAGTAATTATAAGACAGAATGCCAAATGCAACAAGTTTTATAAATAAGACCGCCAGGTTTGAGTGACACTTCTGGTAAAGAAGATGGAACCTGTTTAAGGTACATGGAGATTTCATACCAAAGAGAAAAGCAGTTAACTGCCGAAGAGTCACATACTCATTGTTTTAACACATTGAGTCAGAATTGTCTCAGCCAGTGACCCATCTGATAATTCTATCAGACTTCATTGGAGATGTCCTATTTGGACAGAAGTTTAATCTGCCTAAACTTGGTTGCCAAACTTCATTAGGATCAGGAAAAAAAGTGGAGATTTAGATTCTAGTTTTCGGGACTTAATAACTTTAATTCATGAACCTCTTTAGCTTTCACTAAACCCATAACATGGGGTTGTTGTGAGAAGTGAACTTAGAAAATAAAAGGGAGGGAACACAATGAGTTTCTGAGCAGGGTCCATGTCTGTTTCTGTTTGTATAGCACCTAGGCTTGGGAACTAATCCAGTCACTTCACCTAGATCTTTGCAAAACTTCATCAAATACAAGGTAAATTGATTTAAAAAAAAAAAAGCTTTGATGCTCCAGAAGCCTCAACAAATAAAATGTTTTGTTGCTTTATTTCCTGGATAGATGAACACTCTTTTTTTCCTATTCTTAGAAATCCTTGCAGTTACACTGCAGTGTTTCCTCAGAAAACACAATTGGCAAAAAAATATTAAATCTAATGGTGAATACTTTTTCAAACCTTAATGTTATTACAAGAGACCTAGCTATTTTGTTAAAATTCACATTACCATAGTTTGAGGTGTGAATTTTAACAAGGTCCCGCAAAGTATTGACACTGCTAGTACAGTTACCACTTTTGAGTAGCAAAGTAATAAATGCTTCTTTAATGGTGGATCCTCAGCAATGCTAAAAAGTGATTTTATGTGGTACATCTAATGTATCCTTCATCACTGTTTTGTGGATTCATGAGCTTAGAATGCCCAAGGTGAAAGAAGCCTTGAGAAATAAGAATAAAAATTATAGATTCTGGTGTATTGAGGTCACTAAGGGACCCAATTCTTCAACCCTCAGGTGGTCAAATACTTCCTGTGGCCTTCCATCTATAATTCTTTTTTGGCCATGTGATTTGTTTATTTAATGAGATATCATCAGAGATGACATAGCAGAAGCTTGAAGAGTGTGCACTAGGGTTCATTCTGGCTGTTTCTCTCTGTTCATTAGTTCAACCTCCTGAAGAATGAGAAAATCATGGGGCTTCATTTCATAATAGGGGTTATGGAAGGTGGAGCTGCCCCATTCAGCAGCCAAATGACGAACAACCATGTGAGTGAAACCTATCAATGCCAGAACAGTTCAGCCCAAATCCAACCTACCTAAACTGCTGACTTGTGAACTTACAAAGTAAGCAAACACCTATTGTTTTAAATCCATTAGTTTTGGGCAGAGATTTGTTAAGCAGAATTACCGGGGCAATAGATGGCAGAATCATTTATTTTGATAGAGGAAAGAGTTGCCTAAGGTGAGGCAAAAGGGTGCCAAAGAAAATCCTCATCCAATACTAGAGTCCTCATTTCCCTTTCCAGGCACTGCTTTAGTCTGCCTATACTTGGTTGCCTAAACTTCACTGGAATTGCGAGGGTTAGATCCCAGTTTTAGGACATAATAATTTTGGTTCATTGAACCTCTCTGGCCTTCTATGAACTCAGTAGTACTACCTACAGCATAGGGTTATTGTGAAAAGAGAACTAAAGCAGCTTGGCTAACAAGGTACCTCCATCCATAGCAAACATACAATAAGTGGTAGGCACTAAGGAAAAATTGACCTGAACAATTAGAGTTTTACAGGGGTAAGTGCTAATTAAACTTCCCTAGTAAATGCTTACTATTTGATAATTTAGAAGACAAAAACACTGTATTTATTAAATACTACTCAGAAACAGGTGTTTCCTAGCTATCAAGGAAAAGGGAAAAGAATGGATCTTGAATGGATATAGAATTGAATAGCTCTATTTTACTTTTCTGAGACTCAAGGCAAGAAGGTTATTATCATTAAGCACAACTGAAAAAATAACTGAGCCATAAACATAGAAACAACAGCTTACTGTCAATTTCATGCCAATTTTTATTTGTTTACTCTAGTTTGGCCTCTGGTATTTAGTTGCCTAGCAATTATCTGTTTGTGTTAAACCTACTTTATGAGGGCTGGGATTGTGGCTCAGTGGTAAAGCGCTTGCCTCACATGCATGAGGCACTGGGTTCGATCCTCAGCACCACATAAAAATAAATAAGTAAAATAAAGATATTGTGTCCATCTACAACTAAAAAAATTTTTTTTAAAAAACTACTTTATGAAAAGAAATTACCTTTATTATTATAGCATGGATCTGGACTGTGCCCCAGAGTTTCCTGTGTTGAAGCCTTCTTATTCCCCAACTGGAGGCACTATTTGGAGGTGGTAGAAATTTTAGGAGATGAGTCCTTGTTGGAGGAAGTAGGTTACTAGGGTGTGTTTTTGTGTCTTTGAAGGGTATATCTTTACCCTGCCTTCTTCTTCTTCTTCTACCACTAGTTGTTGTTGTTGTCATTCTTCTTCTTCTTCTTCTTCTCCTCCTCTCGCTTCTCCTTCTCTTCCTTTTTCTCCTCCTCCTCCTCCTCCTCTCTCTCCCCCTGCCCATCCTGGCCAAAATGATGTGAGCAGATTTACTCTTACATTCCCTGCCATGATGTTCTGCCTTACCACAGGTCCAGAATCAATGGAAGTAGATGATCATGGACTGAAACTGTGAGCTAAAATGAGCCTTTCCTCCTTTAAGTTGATTTTCTCAGATGTTTTATCACAGTAGCAGAAAGCTGACTTATATAATTACTTTAATTTTTACCTATTTATATTGTTTTTGTACCAGGAATTGAACCCAAGGATGTTTAACCACTGGACAATATCCCCACTGCTTTTTATTATTTTATTTAGAGACAGTGTCTCACTAAGTTTCTTAAGGCTTTGCTAAGTTGCTGAGGCTAGCTTTGGACCTATGATCCTCCTGCCTCAGTCTCCCAAGCTTCTGGGAGTACAGGAGTGAGCCACCACTCCTGGCCTTTACCTGGATTTTATGTCATGATAATTTTGTTTAATAAACAGAGTGATGACAGACATCACTCTTCATGATAATGTTTGAAAAGCTTATTTTCTACTGGATTCTATTCCAGGTATGCTATGCTATTCAGATAGTTGTGTAACTTTTTTTTTGAGGGGCCAAAATATTTTACTTTTTTGAGTAATAATTTTATTTATAATATGAATTCCTTAAATTCACTATCTAAGTCTGGACTGATAAATATGTCTTTTAAGAATTTTCAATTTTTTCCAAAATGTTAATTTTATTGGTGATATCCCACTTTTGGCAGATACATCAGCTCTATCATGATTTTCTTAAATGAAACCGTAGTTTATTTCAGCTAAAAAGATATAGCAGCAATTCCCTGTTCAAATGCTATTTGAGAGACTGTTCAGCTTGGTAAGGAAGATAGACTTCCAGTGCTTTGGGTTAGTATCTGAGCAAAGCAGAATGATTAAAGTGACTCCACTTTAATTGATTTTCTTCTGTGCCTCTTCTACCCTGTGACCTTTATTTCTGTTTCCTTATTTTTCACACTGTTGGACAATGTACATTTCATGATTTGGAAAAGACAATTACTTTTCTGCGATTCCCTCAGTAATAAACAAAAGAACCTTAGAAGGGTACTTTTAGAAACAGTAAAAGAGAGAAAATGCTCTTTATGGTTAAAATTATGGAAGAAAGCTCTGTGTCTTGAATCTGATTCTGTTGATATATATTGGGAATATCCAGAACAATAAAGATCAGTATGAGCCAAGAGAGCTGGAGAGCAGTTTGTCTGATGTTTCATTTATTGTTTTCTCTCCAGGGCAACTCATTCAGACACCAGGATCCTCGGGAGATCATAAACAGAAGTTTATGTATAAATTGACATGAATGACATGCACCTAAACATGTCAAGCTCAGAAGCTAGATTCTTAGTTCACTAGTAACACAGAGTGAGTATCATTTTAATTATTCTGCTGGTCATGGCAGCCTTATCTGCAATATGGAAAATGAGTTTTTTTCTTGGGATTTAGGTTTGGGTAGACGGAGGGGAAAAGACAATGAGTTTGGATTATACATATTGCTCACAGCAGAATATAAAGAACAAGTTCTGGAAGGGCAAGAAACAATAATAAATAATGGATTATAAAATGCAAATCTAGAGAAAGGAGTTTTCTGCCAGACTTTAATCTTGAAGAGTTCTTAAAAAGTATGCAGCTTTCTGTGGTCTTGAGCAAAAATGACATATAGTCTAATTGTCAGTATACTGTATACAGAGAGAAGATGGGCCATGGGAGATAAATAGATGCAATGCAGTAAGAAAGAAGATGGAAACAAAACAGAATAAAACCTAGAATAGAGTAAGAAGCTGCAAAGTACAGAATGCTGTTTTCTTGACTTGAGCTAAAGCTAAATCAAAAAGCTATGAATAATTGATAAGTAATTTGTAAAATAGATATAGGTCTTTCATTTGGCTCACATTAAACTAAGGTGCTCTTTATTAGAGAGATATCTACAGCACTGGCAATCATGGGAATTCATAAAATGAAAGAAAAAGGCATTATCCAGCCAAGTTTTTCTTAACTTTTTCTTTTAGCTTTTTATATTTATTTTCTGAAATACTATGAGAGTACACAAATATTAGAGAAGTATTTCTTCTATTTTTCCAAATATCTAGCCATACTATTATTATTATAATATATTTTATTATGTTTGGCTTGTTGAATAATCTTTTAGCAAATATTAGAATCCAGATTTCTTAAGAATCAGACTTATGTAGCCAATAGGACAGAAAGCATGAAGAAGTAAATAACATAGTCTCTGGCTATTGTGATTATAAGTGCCTGAGCATCCTTGCTGTGCCCCAAGAAAGATTATTTGCACATAAAACCTAACATAGAATTTATTTATTTATTTTTTGCTCAAAAGGCCAGGATTAAAATAAGACAAAACAAGAAACCAAAAAGTACTTTCCATGTCATAGTGTAACCTGCTACATAATGTTGAACAAAGTATTCCGAAACAAAGTTTCAGGCCTGTGCAGAGAAGAAACATTCTTAAAATCAAAATTCATGGCAGTGACATTTTTGTGAAATACTGGAGGATGCAGTTTCCTTAGTAAACTTGCTTTTTGAACTCTGAACTTCTACCAATATCAGAGAGACATGGAATCTCTCTATTTGGTGATAAGGAATGAGAAATATGGATGCAATTATTTCAGTGCAAAGTAGGTCCTGGAAAAGGAACAGCAAGCCAAACACAGAAAGATCATCAAGTCAGAAAGATATGTGATCTTTAAGAAAAGCTGAATCTCTAAGAGTCTCAAATGACTACATGGTCCAAAATTCAAAATGGAGTCTGGTAATTGTTTATTGAGTTGGGATGTCACACAATACTCTGTGTTTCCAGAAAGACCATAAACTAAACCTTATAGCTCCTTCCAGGACATTTTTTCCCCCAATTGTCAAGATTAACAGTCCAACAGAAAGTCTTATTTTGCTACTCAGACCTAACCAATGAACCTACAGCCATGTGTAAATGTCAGCCAGTCATCTATGGGCATAGTTGCATCCTTCATTTACATAAAACTGACCAAACAAGATTGAATATATGCAGAGCTATTTGCATAAGTAGACCAGAGTGGGAAATTGGGCTGGAACTAGCCTCTCCTTTTGTCCCTTTGGAGAGTGCTTTCCTTTTTCACCAAATGTTGTGTGCCCCCAGTTTGCAGATTGTTTACTTCCTTCTGAATTTTTGCTAACAGATGGAAACTTAGAAAACACAGAACATCAAAATATTGCCCTAGCCCCACTAATTCTTTAGAGAGTAAGGGTAGGAAGAGATAGTGATGGATGGTTAGTTTGGATTGCTTATAATTCATTGTATTCACCTGGATTTCTGTCAAATGTATACTAAGACATCTATATTTTAATTTTCAGAATATAATTTTGTCATTAGTTCTTTTTGTCTTTCTATAGTCATACATTAAAGAATTTTATGCTTGATTGTGGATCTATAGCTGAACTGGTTGAGTCTCAATAGTAAGATTCTGGTAGCTCAGAATAAATAATGTCCCTGCTACATTTCATATACTAATACTAACTTCCTCTCTCGAAGTGGTTGTATGTTATACACAAATAACATTTTGACCTTATAAATGAAAGTTAATGTTATGTTGCTGGTAATAAGATATTTAGCTTTGTAATACTGCAAAAAATTAAAGTAGCTCAACTGTTTATGAAGCTTTATAAGCTTATAAGACTTTTAATATTCAGCAGTCTCTCATTTTATTCTTCCTTGTGGAGTAGATACAGAATTTTACAGATAAGAAATCAAAAAGGCTGTAAGAAAGCTTCATTTTTTATCACACACACATGCACATACACATGACATATGTTTAGTGAAATACATATGATTACTTTGCACACTACAAATGTATGCATACAATGAAATATCACATAACATTCCACAAATACGTACGATTTTTATTTGTCAATAGAAAAAAGAAAGGGAAAATCAGATTGAAGTGACTTAAATAACTAACTCAGGTCATGCTTCTAGTCAAAAGACCTATAACTAAGAAATTCTTCCTTTAAGTCCTATATTCCTGTCACCTTGCTTCACTCCAATATAAACTACTAGAGAATAGTAGCTCCTGGTACAATTAAATCGTTCCTAATAAGGCTCATTTACCTGAACTTTTCTTTCTCATCACAATGTTTAAACCATACTTCTATCTTACACATTATTTAGTCATATTTTATTTTTAATAAAATCCCTTTTATAAACATAATTTACACTGTTGTTTAATTTAAAAGCAAAAACAATATAATATTCTCTTAGAAAAACACAACTGTGTATTTTCTATGATGATAAAAAGCAGTTCAAAATTCACAGTTGTCAGCTTCTAATCTGAAAAAGGCAAAACAGAGTTATTCATTTTATGATAAAGGAAATGCAAAGCCCCTAATAAAGCAAATAATGTTTTATAAACAGAAGGTTCTGCAAGCATGAGGTGAATGGGCTTGAATAAACTGTGCTTTTCTACTGATAAAAATGAAAGAGTTGACACGTTTGATCTCTTTCATTCTTCACAAAGATTCATTAAGTATAATCTAACAAGTTTTCCAAGGTGATTTTGAATAAGAACAGAAGGCTATGCTGCTTCAGGGATAAAAGGCAACTATTTGAGTTTTGTTTTGATTTTTTCCAAGCATATTTTTATTTTTTGTTTAGTAAATGTTATGGAGAAGCAAAAATTAAGGTATAGTTTTTTTCTTTTCAAATCTACAGTATGTAACCCCACACTCTATATGCTCATGTTAAAATGGCTATTATAGGTGAAAGGGATCATTGACCAGTTTGTAAAATTATGGAACTGATGAAGAACAGGAAACAATGCATCATCCAATCTCTCTTTTGTTTTATTGATTTTTCTCCCTCATTGTTGACTTTCTTTTGAGACTCTAAATTGTAACCCAGTATCAATTCCTTTCTTCTAGTCTGAGACTTTCAGTTTGCTGGTTGCATAAGAATATTATACACTTTCTATTTCTATTGTTTAATTAGAAAACAATAAGAGTTTGAATTTTTAAAAAAAAAGTGCTAACATATTCTATAGTAGGAAATATGTTTGTTTGCCCAAAGATGCATTATCCTGCACAGAGACTGCACATGTTCTATTGCTTTAGCTGAGCATAATATAGTATTCTTTTCATGACTATGCACTGCAAGTGGCATAACCATTTCCTCCTAAAGGGAGAAATTCTAGGTTATTTGTGTGGAGACAATGGTCTTTCAGCCAGATTTTCCTTGTCAGAATTACAGCATGATCACAGCATGTGTCAGATTTCCCATCAGAACTGGACAGGAAAGACACATAGCTGCGGAAAGATCAGATAGCAGCCTGACACATCTGTACTCATGAAGTGTCAAGTTAGGAACTTGCGGAAAAAATAAAAATGCTGCTTGTCTCTACAAAACAATGAAAGGGCAAAGAGGACACATGAAATGGAAAATATATCCAAATACTCTTCCTCAATCCAATGAGGTTCTAAAGGGGATAGGAAACCAGGCCCAACCCTAACTGTTCTGCCTTAGGGGTCATCTGAAATATTCAAGAACCGGTGTAAAACAGCAAACCCAGACAATGAAAAGTTTTCTCCTTCAATATAAAGCAAAGACCTACTCAAACCAGTTATCTGTAACCATGGCTGGAAATCAGCAAGTCAAATATGTCAAAGTTGTGACAAGGCTATTTTTCCTCTGCTCTCATGCAATTCTTGATTGTTCTGAGAGCACAGTTCTCTTAATGGCCCATTGACAGATCAGTGACCCTAGGATATGTACACATTATAGAATAACCTTTGGCAGAGAAAGCCCAGCAGTGGAAAAGGTGGAGCAAGTTTCCAGTTGCGAATAATCATGGTGGATGCAGCTGTTCTGTAACCCCAGGGGTACGTGTGTCTGTATCTTGCCCAAGAGCTTCAACTAAGTGAGGTACTCAGTTCCTAACACCTTTGTCCTTGTCTCCAAAGACACATGTTGGTTGGAATTATTAACCCAAGGGAGACTGCTCTCCTTTGGGACAGTGGCAAATAGAAGCTCGGTGCTCCCTTTTACCAAGCTTTTCCACCCTAAATGCTCTTTATTTCCTCAGGAAATGACAGGTAGCAGTAGCATTTCACCTCTTAAGAGTCAGTCCTTACAGAGACTGCTCCATCAGAAATGCACCAGCAAATAAAAACTTTGAGGTGAGGGACTCTTTTCTGCTTTCTATCTTTAGAATACAGCACATAGTATGGGGTACAGAAAGTATTTTATGGATGACTTAAAGATAGCTTAGTTTTGCTACATTGAATCCTCCCACAAGTAGCTTTTAGAGCTCACAACTACAGTAGTTTTTTTGCAAGTTTCAATAAAATAATGACTGCTAAAGCAACTAGAGATTTGTGTCTCCATTTGAGCTGATAAATCAATAAACTGATAGATAGCTGCAGATCTTTGGTTACCTGATTTTGAAGACAACGTGAAATGAGTGTCTGTCATTTTTTCCGTGTGGATTTGCTGTATCTTTGGGATGGTGTTCTAATCGAATAGGATTCTTCCTGCTGTTTCATGAGGTTAGTCATCCTTATGCCTTAAGAGCTAGAAAGAGATGCTAGTGATTGTACAGGATACCAGCCAAATACTTTCAAAGCAGTTAAAATATTTTCAGACTACTACTATGTACAAGACCCTAAGAAGATGTGAAGTGGGGTCAAAGAAATTTAATATATGTCTCTGCCCTCAAGTGGCATAAATTTTAGCTGAGGAGCAGAGACATGTATCCATCTGCATGATTCACTTCTTTCCACACAAGTCTCCTTCCTCTTATTGGAGACCCTTTTCTCCAGCACCCTCCCTAGAGCACCACACCTTCCCTTATCATGTCTCTCTATTCTTTCACCCCACGTTTTTCCTCACAGTACTCATCACTTAGATAAATTTTTTATTTGCTCATTGTGCCTCACCTCCCATCAGAACCAAAACTCATGCATAAGAAAGAGCCTTGTTTATTTTCTTTGTTGCTCCATGTCTGGTGCCCTGAGCAGTGGCCTCTTAATAAGTATTTTTGAATGAATAATCAATATCAAGTAGCATATAATTTCCTCATTTGCTTGAGAATATATAATCTCTGAGTCTTTCAGTGCTAAAATTTTATGGTTTTCTGTGGCCAAGGACAGATGTCTAATCAATACGTAAGATAAGAATTAAAAGCAGTAACTTGTTCTTACCCCTTACAATAAATGTAGGATCCAGTGGATTTCACCTCTTTCAAACATTTATTTGGACTTCTTATTTTGATCAAGGCTGTATGTATGTGTGTAGATCTTGTTTTTTCTACCAGAGTTAATTCTTGCTACTTGTCTTGCTCAAGTGGACAATAGTAATGGATGGGCTTGAGAATCTCTGATGGCATTCTGTTGTACACAGAATCTTCTACTTACAGAAATAATCTTCTTATGTATGTTACAGTGTTTTGGGAAATGAAGGCCATAGGAACTTAATTGATTACTTGAGGGGGGGAAATAAGAATCAATACATAACTGTTTAATGTCTCCCAGACTCTGAATTACAGGAAATTTTTTTTTGAAACACAATGAAGTTATACTGTGCAATTCAATCACAGACTAAATAATTCAGGATTGTTTTTGTCCTCAAAACCAGCGATAATAGCAATAATGTTCAGTTGCAAATGCAGTTTTGAAGACTGATATGAATTGTCCACTTAAATAGACACAACAACAACCAATTAAATTTCCTCATGTTAATTTCCACTGTTTTTATAGATATGGTATCTTGCATAATACCTGATAATGGGAACTAGAGCACAGTATTCTGCAACCTTAGTTTGAATTTTTCTATGCCTTGGGGAATGAATGAATAAGCATGTAAATTAGACATGAATCATTGTAGTCACTTGTCAATCCACAAATATGTGAGCAAGCTGGGCCAAAAATGACTGACTGGAGGATTGGAGAATATACTGAAATATATTGCTTTCTTTGGGCACATTGCACTCTTTCATTGGATTAGGTTAGCTTTTTATGATTAGCACATATACCAAACTAAGGAATTGATGACAAGAGGTGATGGACAGAGGATATGACTAAAATTGAGGAAAGATCAGGAGTTCACTTAAGATTGGACTAGATGATCTTTAAGTTACCTTCTAACCAGAAATTTTAGAGATTTTAAGAAACTCTATCCCATCACTCTGTGGCTCCATCCGGCAATATCTTGCAAAGTAACAGTAGGGAGCTGAAATATCAGTGACACAGTAGGAGAGATAATGAACAGATTTCTCCACCTGGATTCTCAAATAGCTCCGCTGATATTGTCCAAACTTGTTGGGTTTTAAGAGTCAGCATATGAGATTGCCTAAATGCCCAGTGTTAGGCTCCTGTCACTGGGCACTGCAGATTCTGATAGAGTGCATACAGTTTGAAAAAAAATGAAAAACCTTTCCTGTGTGTAATTCTACTAGGGATTATATAAATCTAGCTTTATTTCTTTTTCTTTTGGTACTGGAGATTGAACTTAGGGGCACTTGACCACTGAGTCACATCACCAGCCCTACTTTTTAATTTTTATTTAGAGACAGGGTCTCACTGAGTTGCTTAGTGCCTTGCTTTTGCTGAGGCTAACTTTGAATTCACAATCCTCCTGCCTCAGTTTCCCAAGCTGCTGGGATTACAGGTATGTATATTTCTTTGCATTAACTAAATAAAAAGACCCACTCAATATATGACCATTTCTAACTATGGATATATTTGTGTGATCTAGGATATTATGAATTTAGATTTTATGTTACCAGGGGACAGACATATGACCATATTCAAATTTGATTCATATGTTTATTGTATATATACCAATATGTTTAATGTATATATACATACATATTTAAAAAATTATATGTGTCATATACTATACCATATTATGCATATAAAATATTTATTATATGTAAAATTGCATATGTATTTTTTGAAACTATTGAAAGGAAAAATGACTGATGGTTTTCCTCCTCATTTGTATCATAATCTGAATTCCCAGGAAGAGAGGACTTGACAAAGTTTTAAAACAGTGTGCAATTGCCAATGAGATGATTTAGATTACATTAACACTATTCATCATGGAGGAAATGATTTGAAAAGAATGGGTTCACTGATATATAAAGAACATTGTTAAAAATAAAAAAGTTCTCTGGCCTCCTGCCTATGAACTAAATGCTATTTAATTATAGACTCAAATAAATGACTCAAATAAATGACTCAAAAAAACCTCAAATAAATGACTTTCTTAGGATAATTTTTGGCATTTTTGTATGTGATTACTTTGGAAACAATATATTTATATTTGAAAACTTAGAAATTTCCTCTGTATAAAAGGTAAAAAAAAGTTCAGGTAGTCAGCATGATAAAATCATTAATTAAAATATGTAACTTCTTGCTTATATTCTATAATGGAGTTGTCACCAGGAAAACATGGGATGACTATTTTTTCCCATAATAAGGTTTTGCATTTATAATTCAGCAAACTTTTTGAAGGCACAAATGAAGACATTTGTACTCAGGCAGCTGTGCAGGCAAATGGATAGATACTGCCTCACCATTAATTGTTCTCTGGGTTCATGGGTGAAGAAATCAATTGTGATATATTGGAAGTAATAAAAGCAGGGCTTCCTTCCTAGACATTTAACAAGTTAAAAATAACATTAAAATATTTCTAAAACTCATAGGGAAATTTTGAGGGCATTATTATCTATTTTCCACCCTTCTGAGCATGTTGCATGTGTGAACTCATTGAATCTTTGTAACCTCAGAAAAAACATTATGATTTTCCCAGGGAGAAAGCTGAAGCTCAGAGGAATGTGCTCAAGTATATATAGCTCAAGATGAGATTGAGAGTAAAAGAGTGGGTTAATATTCAAGTTAAGGCAAGCGCATGCTGGGCACATGTCTCTGTGCTTTAGCTTCCTCACTGGAAAAATTATAATGTGTTCCCTACGATTACAAAGATTCAATGATTTCATATAGGTAAAGTACTCAGAAGAGTGTCTAGTGAATAACAATGTACAATAATAATTATTATTATCATAGATCCTTCAGTACAAAGTGATCTCAAGGAATCATCTAGTCCAGGCAACCCTTTTCTCCTCCTCCTCCTCCTTCTCCTCCTTCATCTTCATCATCATCATCATCATTGATGGTGGCAGTGCTGGGGATCAAATTCATGACCTTCTCCATCCTAGGCAAATGTTTTAGCACCCAGCAATACCCCCAGCCTCTCCAACAGTATTATTATTTTAGTTCTAAAGATAGGGTAATGTGGACTTATGAAGAAAACTCCTGGAATCTACTTCATAAGCCACCTTGTCCTATGTACATTCACTGACATGCTGACCTATCTCTTTTCAGAAATTTATTTTACAACATTTTCTGTCACAGGTAGGTGCTTAATGAAGGTTGTATGAGCTCTTTTTTCAGTTTTATGGTGATATAATTGAAAAATAAAAATTGTATGTATTTAAGGCATAAAACTTGATATTTTGATATATGTACACATTGTGAAATGGTCACTGCAATCAAGCTAATTAACATACCATCACCTCACATAGGACTACCTTTTCCCCCTCCCCTTCCCCCTCCTCCTCCTCCTTTTGCATTTTCCCCTCTTTTATTCTCCTCCTTCTCCTCTTTCTTCTGTGGAAAGAATACTTTGCATCTAACCTCTTAACACTCTTAACAAATTTCATGTGTATAACAGTATTGTTAGCTGAAGTCAATGTGCTGTATTTTAGGTCTCCAAAAATTTATTTGTCCTGTGTAATTGAAACTTCTTACCCTTTGACCAACATCACACTATTTTTCTCAACCCAGCCTCTGGCAACTGCTGTTCTGCTTCCTGCTTCTAAATTTAACTACTGTATATTCTACATATAAATGAAATCACATAGTACATATCTGTGTCTGGTTTATTTTTGAGTTTAATATTCTTTGGGTTCATCTATATTGTTATAAGTGGCAAGATTTCCTTCCTTGTTAAGGTTGAATAATATTTGATTTTATATATATTTATATATATATATTTTATATGTATTTTTATTATTTATTTATTTATTCTAATTAGCTATATATGACAGCAGAATGCATTTTAATCCATTGTACACAAGTGGAGCGCAACTTTTCATTTGTCTGGTTGTACATGATGTAGGATCACACTATATATTCAGTCATACATGTACCTAGGGTAATGATGTCTATCTCATTCCACCATCTTTCCTGCCCCTATGTCTCCTCCCTTCCTTTCTCTACCCCTGTTTTGCCCAATCAAAGTTCCTCTATTCTTATATATATTTGAAGTATGACATGAAATTCTTGAAGTGTTCCCATGGAATGGTGTTCTGCTCTCCCCACACTGGTGTCTAGGGTACTTGAACATTTTTTCTCCTTGATCTGCTGGAGAAGCTCTCTCTTTAATTTCAGGGCAGCCCTGTTTCCTTCAGCTTTGAATATCATCAGTGGGACTAGGCTTTTGGAGTGAAAGCCAAGAGGTCAGTGTCTCATAACACCTTTAATTACCATAGAACCTGCTATTCCTACAAAGTATGGAGTCGGAAAGAAGAGCAGACAAGGAAACAATCATGTGAATTATTTTTGCAGAATACTCTCCATTCATGCTGACTTGTTTTCTCAACTTTGCTACATTTATTTATTTATTGACAAGTAAAAACTGTTTATATTTATGATGTGCAACATGATGTTTTGAAATATGTATACATTGTAGAATGGCTAAATCAAACTATTCAACATATCCATTACCATATATTTTTTGTTCTTTGAACACTTAGAATATGTTCTAGAAATTTTCAAGTATTCAGTATATTGGTACTAGCTGTAGTTATCACAGTGTACACTCAATGTCTTGAATTTATCCCTCCTGTATAACTGAAATTTCGTGTCCCTTGAACAACATTACTCAATTCTATCATCCCTCAGCCTCTGGTAGTCATTGTGCTTTCATGTGTGTGAATTTTTTAACATTTTACATATGTGAGATTATTTGTCTTTTTATGCTTGGCTTATTTCACTTAGGATAATGTCCTCCAGGTTCATCCATTTTGCAAATGACAGAATTTCTTATTTTCTGTTATAGATTTTAACCATTCCTTCCAACTTTCCACACTGTAAGTATCTAGCAATTAATATATTTCCTAGTACAAAATACATATTCAAAGATGTGTTGCCTATAATCCCAGCAGTTCAGGAGGCTGAGGCAGGAGGATTGCAAGTTCAAAGCTAGCCTCAGCAAAAGCAAGGCGCTAAGCAACTCAGTGAGAGCCTGTCTCTAAATAAAATACAAAACAGGGTTGGGGATGTGGCTCAGTGGTTGAGTGCACCTGAGTTTAATCCCTCCCCCACAAAAAAAGATGTGTTGAATACATAAATAAACATTATAAGCAGTAAATAATACTGTATTCCCAGTTTTAGGTACATTATTTCACATACAATAAATGTTTAACAAATATTGAATGAATACACATTTTAAAAGGTTGACAATGAAGTATAGCATTCAAATGTTGGGGATCACTTCACACAGTATTGAGCCAATTGAGTTTGCAAAATTCTCATGGGTATGTCGAATGTGTCAAACCCACTCTTATCTAATCAGAACACTGAGGACAAATGAGAATCTATCAAATAAGGCTCTTACTCTCCATTTTATGTTCCTGCTTCTTCTGATTCAAGTAGACTGTGCTAAGTCTGTATCAAGACATTTGCTTTGAAACTATGGAACCAATACACACACACACACACACACATAATAGAATATCTCTCAGCCATAAAGGAGACTAAAATTATGGCAGTTGCTGGTAAATGGATGGGACTAGAGACTATCATGCTAAGCAAAAATAAGCCATTTCCTTAAAACCAAAGGCTAAATATTATCTCTGATATGTGGATGCTGACACACAATAAGGGTGGGGAGGGAGGAGAATAGAAGTTTGCTGAACTACACAAAGGGGAATGAAGGGAAGGGAGGGGGTATAGGAATAGGAAAGGCAGTAGAATTAATTGGACATAGCTTTTCTATGTTCATTTATGAATACAAGAGCTGTGAAACATCATGTACAACCACAAGAATGGGATTCTAATTAGAATAAATAATATCCTATGTATGTATAATATGTCAAAATATACACTACTATCATGTATATCTAAAAAGAACAAATAAAAAATTAGAAAACTTAAAAAATAGCCAAAAGTAAATTCAAATTTAAAAAAAAAGACATTTGCTTTGTTTATGTAGCAGTAGTTGGGCTTATAGAAAATTCCCCTTTGAGATGGTGGTTGAGGAAGAAGGATATGGAATAAACACGTTTAAAAGAGTGAAATTAATTGACCCAATTAACTGAATGCTCCAAGTAATGGAACATGGGATACCATTACTTGGTTCTTTTTTAAATAATTTCTATTGACATATTCAAACAACATGGGGTATCTTACCTATTTTTTAAAGAAGAAATAGAACCATCACATAGATGAGAGTTCTTTTGCATTAATCATTCAATATTAGAGGTTGCTTTGTTGTTAAACAAATTCGTGACCTAAAAAGTTCAGTCTTTTTATTCACCACTGATTTCAGTAGCTGAAAATAAAATTAATTATCTTGTGGTTATTTATGAAAAGAACAAGTAGAAAATCACTCCCTCTTACTACATAGCCTCCTGGTGTATGCTCTGTACATACTTGTACAATGTACCACATTATTAAGTAATTGTTTATTTATATGTGTGAGATAGGGTTTATTATTAATCAGCCTTCTATCCACAGAGCCAAACATAATGCCCTAAACTTTTTTGAAATCACGTAGTTTTCTTCTGAGCTTAAATAACTTAGCAAACATGCAGATCTTATTAAAATTAACCCTTCCTATTTACCTTTCCTAGTTCTCTTCATTTGTTCATATGCATCTGTGTGCCGTATAGTTTGGATTCTGAAATGTTTTCCAAAGGCCTACAGGATAAAGCCTTAGACCCCAATCCATGGCAATTTTGGAAGCTAGTGGTGACTTTAAGAGGTGGGGCTTAGTGGGATTTCTTCAGGTCATTGGGGATGCTCCTGAAGGAGATAGTGTGACCCCATTCCTTTCCTTTCATTTTTACTTCCTGGCCATGAGGTGAGTAGTCTCGCTCACCACATGCCTCACATGATGTGCTGCCTCCCCCAACAGGCCCAAAAGCAATTGGGTCAATAGATCATGGACTGTAACCTCCAAAACTGTGAGCCGAAATAAACCTTTTCTCTTTATAAGTTGATGATCTCAGTTACTCATTATAGTAATAGATGTTGGACGAGCACAATATGGCATCGTTTCCTTGCATCAACACGGTTTTGTTCCCACCCTTCTCTTTGTGTGATTTGGAAATACATTTATTCCCATATGTTGTAGACATAAAAAATATAATTATAGATTTTATTTTATAGTTACTTTAAAATAAAGAGAAGAAAGGAGAAGAAATATATAATTATAGTGTCTTTTATAATTGCCATTATTAGCACCCTTTGTTTTTGTAAGTAAATTTGAATTGTAAGTCTGGGCTTACTAGCATTCAGCCCAAAGAGCTTCCTTTTATATAAGGAAGGGTCTAGTAGCAACAAATTCTGTTTCTGTTTTTATGAAAATATCTTTATCTCACTTCAGTTTTGAAAGATAATCTTGCCGTGTAAGACTTTTGGCTAACATCTTTTTTCTTTCAGCTCTTTGAATATGTTATTTCATGGTCTTCTGGCTTCTAGTGTTTCTAATGAGAAGTTATTGGGGTTCACTCGTACACAGTAAATGGCTTTTCTCTTACTGCCTTCTCTTGCTTTCCATTGACTTATAACATTTTTACTGTTTTTATTGTGATGTTTTAGGGTATAGATTGCTTTGCATTTATCCTACATGAAGTTTGCTGAGGTCTCAGATATTTTTCATCAAACTTGGGAAGTGTTAAGCCGTTAGTTCATCTAATACCTTTTCTCCTTTACCTTTCTCTCTTCCTTCTTGTACTCACTTTTATATATGTTGTTGACCTTAAGAATGTTCTACATTTCTCCTAATGTTTTCATTCTCTCTTCTTCAGATTGTGCAATTTCCACCAATTTATCTTATTATCCATTGGTATGTTTTTTCCCCTGCTGGTTCAGATTTACTTTTGATCTGTTCTAGTGAATTTTTCATAGTTTTTCTTGTACTTCACAACTTTTGAATTTTTACTTGATTCTTTTTAAAATAATTTCTATTGACATTATTAATGATATTTTCCATATGATCCATTGTTGTCATTTCTTTCTTTAATTCTTTAAGCATCATTTCCTTCATTTTTATATACAGTTGATTTGAAGTCTTTGCTAAATCTAACATCTGGGACATCTCACAGGGGATTTCTGTGGCCTGCTCATTTTCATTGTGGATGAGTCACACTTTCTTTCTACTTTGTCTTTTTTTTTTTTTTGTCTTGTAATCTCTTGTTGTGAAACACTAGACACTTTAGATAATATATTTTAGCAACTCTGAATCATAATGTCATCATCCACCTACCCCCAGACTTGTTGTTTTTCTTGTTTACATGTTTAATACCTAGGTCCAACTACTTGAATAAAACCTATTCTCACAGCAGTGTGCAGACTCTTCATGTCATTCTTCACTGGGCACAGACTTGGGTATATTAACAGTCACCATGGGATGACAGTGATTTTAGAAGAGCTGTCATTATCCTTCTCTTTTCTGATCTCTCTGTGAATTGTCTACCTCTATTATCACATTCAGCTCTTAGACTCTAGTAATGCCCACTGGTTACTCTATTAATTTTTGACAATGTCTTGGGGCATGTTTTATTCCACAGTTTGATCTCATTAAATTTGGACCCCTTTGCAGGGATAGGCTTTGAATCTAATACTTGAGATTTGTTATGATCCCAAGAGGACTCTTCTCTGTTTCTTTTCCTGATTTTCTCCATTAAAGTGCAAGCCATTCCACCTTGAAGCTTGTTGCTTCCATGGAGCTACCAGCCTCCTCTTAATTGCTTACCATCAAAATCCCCATTGTTTCTGACAGGACCCATCAGCTTAAATTTTTTAAACTCTCTGTTACAAATAAAATCAGTGCACTTGAGGAGAGCTATGGAGCTTTCTGTTCTTACAGATAGTCTCTCTATTTTTGAAAATCTATGCTGCTGCTCTGTAGCTGGTGGCAGGGACACTGGCCTATTTCTTTTAGAATGGCACCATGTCATTCAGAGATTATGAATGGGAAGGGGTGGTATCCTTTGCTCTTCTCAGTTTGCCTCTCCCAGTGTGAAACTCTGATCTAGGAGTAAGAAGGAATGAAGGTGATTCAGTCCAGTATTTTGGTCCTATATAAGTGAGATCATGCAGCATTTGTTGGTCTGTACGTGGCTGTTTTTACTTAGCATAACGTCCTTTAGGTTTATTCATGAAGTCACAAATGATCAAATTTCCTCCTTTTTAAGGCGGAAGAGCATTGCATTATGTATGTATACTACATTTTCTTTATCCATTCATTTGATGTTGTACACCTATGTTGCTTCCATATCTTTAAATGAATTGCAATGAACAAGAAAGTGCAGATATCTCTTAATCATAATAATTTTAATTCCTTTAAATATATACTCAAAAGTGGAATTACTGGATCATGTGGTAATTCCAAAGTACTGCCATACTATTTTCCATAAAGGCTATATTAATTTATGCTCCTATCAATAGTGCCTAGGGTTCCCTTTTCTACACACCACCCTCACCAGCACTTGTTATCTTTTGTCTTTTGGATGATAGTCTTTTCTAAAAGCCATGAGATGATAGCTCATTGTGGTTTTAATTTACATTTCCACAATTATAAGTGATGATGAACATGTTTATTTGCATTTTAAAGAGCTTCCCAAGCTATCAAAACAGCCCACTGTTTACTGGATTAAATGTCCCCTTAGTACTCATTAGAAAAAAACACTCTGTCTTGACTTTCAGAAAATGTACTGCCACCTGCCAGAAAATTGTCATAATAAATATACAATCTAGAAAGACAAATAGTATAAAAGATAGTTCTTGATGTTCTTCATGCACTAAATAATCTGCACCTAATGTCCCTGCATGGACCTCTATGAATGATGTTTTATTATTAGGACAGCCAAATAAGGCAGCAACAGTGCATTTCTAGTCTTTAAATTCTCCCATTGGATAGACACTCTGTCATTAAGAGGCCATCTTGATTATTGTACACATTTAACATATTGGGCACCTGAAATTACTAAAGCTATGGTGATAATTTATTATACTTGTGACCCCATATTTGCCTCATATATTCCATGGGTGTCACAATTCATTCATTGCTATTTTTCACAGGTAGATAGAAAACACATCTCACCCAATGCGTGTTTACATAAGGCAGAATGAGTAAATAAAAATGTTTCTTTAATCCCAGCACTTAGGGAGGCTGAGACAGGAGAATCACGAGTTCAAAGCCAGCCTCAGCAACAGCAAGGCGCTAAGCAACTCAGTGAGACCCTGTCTCTACATAAAACACAAAATAGGGCTGGGGATGTGTCTCAGTGTTTGAGTGCCCCTGAGTTCAATCTTCAGTACCAAAAAAAAAAAATGTTTCTTTAACTGGCCTGAGAACCACATTTAGTTTTGTCAGTCGTATCTCCTGCATTTCATTTGTCCTGAATCAAACACCTATATCCACATGTTATTCTGTTTTGTTACAAAATAAACTTGTAGATCGTTTGCTTATGTTCAGCATTTAGTAAATAAATGCAAGCCTCTTGACCTTAATGTGACCATAAAATGTTTGTGAATTCATTTTTATGAATTTGAGATGCTTTCTTATGAACTTTTCTCAGTAACCATATATGCCTCTTCCATTGCCTGGAAATGAATTGACAGATCATTTCTAAATATATGATGGGAGGAGATACAAGAATACATTAGAAAAAGCAGCTGATCCACAGCCTTACATTTAAACTGTCACATGCTAACCTAACACCTTCGCTGTCCCCTTTTATTTCACTTTTGATTATGCCTCATTTCCTTCTTGTCCTCCCTTATCATTATCCAGAACCATTATCTCACCGTCCTGCAGCTTTTTGGCTGCTGTCAGATCGCTGCTTTTTTCTCCTGAGAGAAATTAGCAGTCCATATGATTGATGATGCTGGAGTGAGAAAGGAGTTAAGTATATGCCATTAATTTTCCTTGGAGACAGTTAGTGGGAATCTGGAATACCACCTGGGGAGAGGTACATCAGTGAGGATGTGATATCTTGAATCTAAGATTATCTATTTCTTGGTTGTCATGTAAATGACTCTTCAGGTAAATTTGGCATTGTACATCAACTTAAAATGGTTGACACAATGTTTAGCGTAAATCATGTGGGTTCCTTCTATTTGATTTTAAGCCTAATTTATTGAAGTATAATTTGATTATAGTAAAATTCATCCTTTTTTCTTTAGGTGTGCGGTTTGTTAATTTTACAGTGCATACACTTATGGAATCACCCTAATAATCATCATATAGAACATTTCCATCACCACCAAAAGTTTATAGTGCTTCTTTTTGGTGAATACCTTCTTCCCCCGACCTCTGGCAACCACTTATTTTATCTTTATTTTTGCCTTTTTCTGAAGTTTTCCATAGAAATGGATTATACACTATGTAATCTTCTGAGTCTAACTTTTGCACTTAGTTCCTTTGAGATTAATTTATGTTGTTGCACATGTTACGTAGTCACTATTGCTGAGTAGTGTTCAAGTGTAACAGACCACAATTTCTTTACATATTCTAATTTTTTAGAAATTATGAGTAAAGATGATATAAACTTCAATGTACAGGACTTTGTGGATGTATATTTTTATTTATCTTGTATAAATATTTAGGAATGACATTACTGAGTTGTATGGTGAGTAGGTGAGTCTATACTTAATGTCCTAAGAGCCTGCCAGTGTTTTCCAAAGTAGCTAAGCCATTTTGCATTCCCTCCAGTAATACATGAGGGTTGCAGTTGCCCTCACCTTGTCAGAACTAGCTACTGCCAGTTTTTTCTTTGTCATTTTGCCATTCTAGTAGGTGTATAGTGAGATTTTATGATTTTAGTATGCATTTCCTTGATGACAAATTGTGTTAGCCATCTTTTCATATGTTTATTTGCTGCTCTATTTCAACTTTGTTGGAGTATTCGTTCCAACCTCAGCCTTCTTTCTAAACTTTAAAAAAATCATAATTGAAAATTGGTGCTAGCTACTCATCTGACAGGATTAATATCTAGAATATATAAAGAACTCAAAAACTTAACACCGATAGACCAAATAACTCAATTAAGAAATGGGCAAATCAATTAAACACATACTTCTCAAAAGAAGAAATAAAAATAGCCAACAAATATTGAAAAAATATCCAACATCCCTTTCAATTTAGGAAAACAAATTTTCAAATTAGGAAAACAAATCAAAACTACATTGAGATTTCATCTTACAACCATTCAGAATGGCAGTCATCAAGAATACAAACAATAAGTGCTGGATAGGATGTAGAGAAAAAGGAACACTTTTACAATATTGGTGGGATTCTAAATTAGCACAACCAGTATGGAAATCAACATGGAGATTCCTTAAAAGACTAGACATAGAGCCACCAATGACTCAGCCATACCACTTCTCAATATTTATCTTAAAGAATTGAAGTCTACATACTATAGTAATACATGCATACCCATGTTTATAATAGCACAATTCACAATAACCAAACTGTGGAATCAGCCTAGGTGTCCATCAGCATATGAATAAAGAAAATATGGTATGTATACACAATGGAGTTTTATTTAGCCATAAAGAAACATGAAATTATGTCATTTTCAGGAAAATGTATGGAACTTAAGGCCATTTTGTTAAGCAAAATAAGCCAAACTTAGAAGGTCAAGAGTTGTATGTTTTCTCTCACATGTGGAAGCTAGAGAGGAAAAAGGAAAAGAAATGAGCACAGGGGTACAGAGCAGGGATCTAATGAAAATCAAAGGGAGATGAGTATAGGAAAGGTATCAGGGAGTGGGAGGATAGAGGGAATTGTTGAGTCATATGGGCAAAATTATATTGTTATATTGTGTGCATGTATGAATATATAACAATGAATCTCATGATTATGTACAACTATAATATACCAATAAAAAGCATGGAAAGAAAAAAATAAAATGTAAGAAAAACAAAAAAAACAAACAAGAAAAGAAAACATCCTACAAAGATGTTTTCCAGATAAGGAGTACTTCCCTCAGACTGGAGAGAAATCCTAAACTGAAACTGGGTTATTTAATTAAATCCTCTCAACAGCTTAAGGGATAAGAAACTAAAATTCCAAGGAGCCATGTCTTTAAATACTTTGGTCACTTCCTGTCAAGTTGGAGATGAAAGTGGTTCTAGTTCATGCAGTTACTTAAAAAATATTTATTTCAATGGAGAGAAATATTTACCTCAAAACCATCACCCACATCTATTAAAGGATACTAGTGAACATGTTGCCTGAAGGGTCTTTGCATCCCAAAGAATTGTGAAAATTATAAAATTTTGTATTCTAAAAATACAGAGCTAAAGTTTTATCTTCTTAAAAAAATCATAATGGACAGCTCTAACTTGAGAACTACATTTAAATTATAATAAAATTTGTAAGTAAAATTATATAATAATAAATATATTTTAAATAGAATTACTATAATTGGTCTTTATTAATATTGTCATATATAATTTAATTAGAATGTTATTGAGTTTTAAGATTGTTTTAAAACATGTATATTTTGGATAAAATTTCTTTATATGTTTTGAAAATATTTTCAAAATATTCTCTGACTTATTCTATCATTTTCTTCATAGTATTCTTTAAAGATCAGAAACATTTAATATTAAGTAAAATTTTCAAGTTTTTTCTTTAATGATGCATGTTTTTTTATTCTAGGAAGTTTAATCCAATTTTGTAATTTTTCTCATGTTTACGTATAAAAGAAGTATAATTTTACATTTAGGTCTATAATTCATTTCAAATTGATTTGTGCTTATTGTGTCTCATGCTGAGTGAGTGTTTTAAGGAACATTTGTGTGTGGATGTTTGTATATACAAGAACCATTTGTTGAAAATGGTTGTTTTATCATTAATTTACTGTGATGTGTGTTGAAAATCAATTTACTATGTGTGTACAACTTTACATAAATAGTACCTTTGTCATTACAGCTTTGTTGTTTAAAGCCATGAATTTCAAGTTTTCTATACTATTTTTTCTTTTCAAAATTGTTTTTACCATATAAATTTAGAGTGAACTTATCAATTTCTACCAAAAAAAAGATTGTCTTAGGAATTTGAAAATGTGTCAAATCTATTTATCAGTTTAGGGAGAATTAATATCTTTTTAAAAAATGTGTCCAGCACAAATTATTTTTATTAATATTAGATGTTGGTAATTGAGATTCTTTTTTATTTGTTCTTTGTGGTTATGCATGACAGTAGAATCAATTTTGACATATTTATACAAATATGGAATATATCTTATTAAGGTTCCAGTCTCGTGGAAACACATGATGTTTACATTCACTGGGGTATATTCATATATGTGCATAGGAAAGTTATGTCAGATTCATTCCACTGTCTTTCCTATTCCTATCTCCCTTCCCTTTCCTTCATTACCTTCTGTCTAATCCACTGAACATACATTCTTTCCATCACCCCTTGTTGTGTGGTAGAATCTACATATCAGAGTGAACATTCAACCTTTGGTTTTTTGGGATTGACTTATTTTACTTAACATGATAGTCTCCAGTTCTATCCATTTACCAACAAATTCTATGAGTTCATTCTTCTTTATGGCTGAGTAATATTCCATGGTGCATATGTACCAAATTTTTTTTTATCTGTTCTTCTGCTTAAGGGCACTTAGGTTGGTTTCACAATAGCTTAGCTATTGTGAATTTTGAATTGCTATAAACATTGATGTGACTGTATCACTGTAGTATGCTGATTTTAACTCCTTTGGATATATACTGAGAAGTGGTATATCCAATTAAAATGGTGGTTTCATTCCAATTTTTTTGAGGAATCTCCATACTAGTTTCCAGATTTGTTGCACCAATTTGCAGTCTCACCAGAATATATGAGAGTGCCTTTCTCCTCACTTCCCTCCCAACATTTATTGTTACTTTGTTATTGATAGTAGCCATTCTGATTGGAGAAAGTTGAAATCTCCATGTAGTTTTAATGTGTATTTCTCAAATTGTTAGATGTTGAACATTTTTTTCATGTATTTTTTGACCAATCAATTTTCTTTTGAGAAGTATTTGTTTAGTTCCTTTGCTAATTTATTGATTGGGTGTTTTTTTGGTGTTAAGCTGTTTGAGTTCTATATCTATTCTGGAAATATTGAAGTGTGGGTGGCAAAGATTTTCTTCCACTCTGTAGGCTCTCTCTTCAAGTTCTTTATTGTTTCCTTTGCTGTGAAGAGGCTTTTTAGTTTGATACTATCCTACTTATTGATTTTTTGATTTTACTTCCTGTGCTTTAGGATTCTTGTTGAGGAAGTTGATTTCTAAGGTGATATGTTGGAATATTGGGCCTACCTTTACTTCCAGTAGATGCAGGATTTCAGGTCTAATATGTAGGTATTTGATCCACTTTGAGTTGAGTTTTGTGCAGGGTGAGAGATAGGGGTTCAATTTCATTCTGCTACATATCGATCTCCAGTTTTCCCAGCACCCTTTGTTGAAGAGACTATCTTTTCTCCAATGTATTATATTTATGTGACTTTGTGTGTCTTCTATTCTATTGTGTTATCTTCGTATCTGTTTTAGTGCCAAGGCCATGCTGTTTTTTTAACTATAGCTTTGCAGTATAATTTCAGGTCTGATATTATGATGCCTCTTGCTTCACTTTTCTCATTAAGGATTGCTTTGTCTATTCTGGGCTTCTTATTTTTAAAAATGAATTTTATGACTACTTTTTCTATTTTTATGAAGAATATCATTGGCGTTTTAATAGGAATTGGATTAAATGTATAATGCTTTTGGTAGTATGGCCATTTTGACAATATTAATGCTGCCTATCCAAGAACATGGTAGATCTTTCCATCTTCTAAAGTCTTCTTCAATTTTTTTCTTTAGTGTTCTGTAATTTTCATCATAGAAGTCTTTCACCTCTTTTGTTAGATTGGTTCCAAAGTAGTTTTTTTGAGGATATTGTGAATAAGATAGTTTTCCTAATTTCTTTTTCAGCTGATTTATCATTGGTATATAGGAACACTATTGATTTATGGGTGCTAATTTTATATCCTGCTACTTTGCTGAATTTGTTTAGTAGTTTTCTGGTGGCATTTTTTGGGTCTTCTAAATATAAGATCATGTTGTTGGCAAATAGGGATAGTTTAAGCTCTTTTTTTCCTATTCATATCCCTTCAATTTCTTTCTTCTAATTTCTCTGGCTACAGTTTCAACGACTATGTTGAATAGAAGTGGTGAAAGAGGGCATCCCTGTCTTGTTGCAGTTTTTATAGGGAATGATTTCAGTTTTTCTCCATTTAGAATGATGTTGGCCTTGGGTTTAAAGTATATAGCTTTTACAATGTTGAGGTATATTCCTACTATCCCTAACTTTTCTAGTGTTTTGAACATGAATGGATGCTATATTTTGTCAAATGCTTCTGTGTACATAACTCCCATTTATTTAGGTTTTATTAATTTCTGCCATCAATCTTTATAGTTTTAAGCATATAGAATTTGATTATTAGATAATACATAGGAATTTTGGGTTTCATTGTCTTATTATAAAATACATTGCTTTTTAATTTCTAATTGCACATTGGAAGGATATGGAAAATATTTTATTTTTGCATATTAGTCTTCATAATGTTTTGCTAAACTCACTCATTAGGTTTTTTTTTTTAGATTATTTGGAATTTTCTTTTTGAATTATCTTGTTTCCTGTGGCTAAAATCTGTTTTATTTTTTCTTTTCCAATTTTTATGCCTTTTTCTTGAATTATTGCAGTGGATAGGCTCTCTAACGTAATATTGATTAAAAGTGGTAAAAGTAGAGACACTTGGCTCTTTTTCTTCTTAAAATAAATTCATTCAATTAAAAGCATAAAAAGTAATAAAGAATATTATAGTGGAATCAGAAAGTTCTCATTCCATATCTACTGTGAAATAATTGTGCATAATTCAACACAATTTTTTCCTTTTATTGCCATGATTATCCCAAAGCATGCAGAGTGTTTAATACTAAATAAGAATGTAATATTTATAGTATGAAATAAATAGAGTATCAGATTTTACCATAGTAATTTATATTATGTAATGAAATAGAAAAAAACTTGAGATCTGGTTAAGCTTAAAACACACACACACACACACACACATTATATATATAATTAATATATAATATATATTCATTTGTTTTATATTTTCTTGAATTTGACAATTTAAAAAATCTTTCAACCACAGGTATCTATCATATCAAAAAGATATGGATTATAATAATTAGGAAGGCAGAAATAGTCAATTTCAACCTTTGACTGCCAAAATAGGGTTTTATAGACATAGTTTGGTTGCAGTTTGGACAACAGTGCTGTTAAAAAGTCTTTTTTCCCTAAAATTTAAATGCTTTAAAAAAATTAAAGAAAAGGAGAATGGGATAATTTTTTTCCTGGTCCCTCAGGAAAGTGGCAGCCATCATTGCCGGCTTTCCCTGGGCCTTGCTTTGGTATGAAGAGTGAGAATAAAAGCACTCTAAGTGGAGATTTATGAAACTCAGGAAATTAGCACCCAGGAAGGGCCTACTTCAACCTCCGATACAGAGAAGCTGAAGATGAAGGAAAACGTGTCCTGGTAGGTTTTGATGAAAGTGGGTCTGAGATAGTGTCCCTGAGAAAATCTCAGCTGTCAAGTGGCTTGCATATTTCACAGATTCCCTTTTAGGTGACAGAAGATCAGTGAGAATAGAATTTTTCTAATGGCTGCAGAATGGACCCACAGAGCTACATTGAGGCTACATGTCAAGAAAACTGCATCTTTTTGGAGAGAAAGGGAAAATGGGTCTGATACCCTTGGAGGCAATTGTCCTGCTTTGCCCAGGCTGAAGAAGCAATCTGTGACTTTTACCAATTGTGGACATTCAGCATTAGAGTCAATTAGCAGGTTCCTAGAGGCAAAGAGGACATGACATTCATTCAATGGACATCATTTAAAGCTCTGATGAGCCAGTTCCATGAGAACCTTAGTTTTTCCTTGTACCCAGGCACTATCTTGGATGGAGACACCTTAAGAAAGAAGAGACATCCTGGGAGGAACATTAGATTTTGGCCCTGCTCCATATTTATCCAAGGTAAATTTGCTTTGTGCACATGGTTGTGTGGCTGCTAACCCTCTCAGTGATGTCACTAAGCTGAATTCTTGACTTCTTTGCAAATATAAATCCTTTGCCCCACCTCTTTCCTCAACTCTATCAAATTTGATGTCAGAGACTCTTGGAAGTATGACTCCAGTGAAAATATATTTTGTGTCTACCATGAAGAATCACTTAACAGTCTATATTTTTGAATACTCAAACATGTTTTTCTTTTTAAAAAAGTAATCCATATGTTATTCTAAAAGTAGTTACACAATGGGATTTGTATGGTTTTAACTTGTGTAATTAACCTGGGATGATCTACTTGTCCATGCTGATGTCAATTAAAAATCAAATACTCTTTTATTTTGGATAATGTTCTTGAATGAGTATATTGTGAGTTCAGAATAATACAGGTTTGTTTTCTCTTGACGGCGAATTCCTCAAATGTTCAAAATCCATGCCACATGAGTGGGTCTGTATCAAGTACTTCTGTACCTTGGGACTGAGAGTTGTCATCTGAGTTTCATGATTTCCTCAATTTTAGTTCCAATAATTCACAAGAAATTCATGTGCATGCACGCAAGAGTAACTCAAATATTTTATTTAGCCTTAGATTTAAGGTTAATATATGAATAAGACAGATTTAGAATTAAGGAAGAATCTTTTGCCTTTTGCCAACCATACACTTATAGCAATGATTCTCAAATTGTCATTTCTATACCAGTTTCATCTGGGAGTGTGTACTGAGAACTTATTAAAAATTTAAGTTCTGGAGCCCTACTCTAGACATACTGAATCAAAAACTCTGGAAGCAGGGCTTGAATTTAAACTACAATTTCTTTATTTATTTATATACAAATGTTTAATTATAAATTTCTCAAAATAGTACCCATAGTGGTAGATTCAGCACAGGCATTGTTTGAATGTAGATATATGTGATTTATGAAGAAATTAAAGAAGTAAATATATGTAAAATATTGAGGAGAGTGTTTAGAAATGTGCCTGGTGCTTAAATGGTAAAAAAGAGATGACTCTTAATAAGCATCTATTTTGTTTAGGCAATAGGGTAGCCACTTTTATACTTTGTGTAAATATCTTGTGTAAGTATCTAATCATCATAACAAATGTAATTTCCCAAATGTCACCTAATTGACAAAGGATGAGTCAGCTGTAAATTCAATGTTCAACTACAATTATACCTCCATGGATTAATTTA
Organism: Xerus rutilus; assembly: GCA_028644305.1. NCBI lineage: Eukaryota > Metazoa > Chordata > Mammalia > Rodentia > Sciuridae > Xerus > Xerus rutilus. Next base: position 83,253,397 of record CM053404.1, read on the forward strand.
CTTAAGTGACACTCTAGATAGAAGGTTCATTAATGACAGTGGCAGGATCTTATTTTGAAATATTGGTCTCTTAGTCTGTGTCCAGATAACAGAATGTGTTTGATTAATATGATGATACACTTTGGAATAAAGCCATTGAGGAAGCAGAGCATCAGCAGTAGCATTTATACTTATAAGGTGCTTAAATATCTCTTCCATAACCTATCTTTGATGTTAAATCTTCTTCCTAATGTAAGCACTTTAGTGCTATTATTACCTTTCCCATGACTCTATTGTAAATCATCTACTCAAAGAATAGTCCTCAAAACTAGACTAAGAAAGGAGCATTCAGTAAAAATGACACTTTTGTCAGTACTTTGCTGAATCAAAATTTTATTACATTATTACAAAAAGGATCTTTCCTTTGAAAACCAAAACTCCATACTACATTATTGCTATCTCAAACGTTTTTTAGAAAGAGTAATGATAAAATAAATTTTAAGAATACCTTATCATTCTATGCAACATTAATTGGTATTTCAGAGTTGCGTGAGTTCAGATTTATCTCCATTTGCCCATAACATTTAGGTGTTATTAGCAATATCTTGAGGGCTGATGTTATAGAAAGAAGCAGACATTTTGGATACTTGAGCTCAATAAACAGATATATGTTTTTAGTTCAAGAGAGCACTGTTATTTAATAAAATAATCAAGGAGTCATATGAGATTTCTGTCATGTAAGAGTTTTTCTGCCTCCTGAAACTGTAGTAAATATAGAACCATCTTTTTGAAATCCTAAAGAGATAGAGATGAATGTTATGGGTTGGATTGTATCCCTCCAAAAACACATGTTGAAGGCCTAAGCCCCAGTACTTCAGAACATGACCTTATTTAGAAATAGTTATCACAGGTATAAAAAGTGAAGATGATGTCATGCTGGAGTAGGATGGGCCCTTGAGCTAATTTAACTGGTCTCCTTACAAGAAGATGGAGACATGGAAGACGGCTTGTGAAGACACAGGCACACAGGGAGAAATCTGTGTTAAGGTGGAGGCAGACAATGGAACGATGCATCTGAGTCGACCAGAAGCTGTAAGAGCAAGAAGAATCCTCCTTGAGAGATTTTGAAGGGACCTTGGATCGGCCAACAACTTGATCTCAGACCTCTAGCCTCTAGACTGTGAGAGAACAAATTTTAATTTATCCAGAACTCTATATAATAAGGTAACGGGGAAAGAAAAAGACAAAAAGTCTGTCTGAAGTTAAAGCCCTCCAAAAGCATGAATTGGTTAATACCAAAAAGGGGGCTCCCCAAGTTTACTTATAAGGTCAACAAAAACCTGATTTGCATTGCCCAATCCTCCTCAAACTCAGAAAGTAGTAAGACAGAGTACCTGTGATAGCAAGAAGAGGGAGAATGGGGAGTAAACAATGAACTGGGAGAGACAGAGGATGGAGCAAGAAGCAATGGTATGAAAAAAAGGATGATCAGACCAGCCTAGAGGTTCCTAAAGAGAAAGAGACAAGGACCTTGGAGAACTATTTTAGTTCTTGGAAGAGAGCACTAGATATTACTTATATTAAGAACCCAAGAAATCTAAGCCAGGATTGGGAGGGGAATTTATAGTAATGAGCTGGCACAGACAGATCTCTTGATATTGTAAATGTTTAATGTTATGACTTACAATCTGAAGATGGGGCAAAGTGGGAAGGGAGACCAATTTGTTAACAATGGTATAACACGAATTATGGTCTCCTGGCAACAGTGTGAATCAACAGGCTTTGAAGATGAAGTCATTTTGGAAGAAACTGGATTCCACATAAATTGTCTGATTTCGGATAGGTTTGTTGGGAGAATGCCACTCAATGAACTCTGGCTTTTTAGGAAGAAGGATAATGACACTTGGCTACAAGCAGGGAATTGACAGTTCATTTTAAGATCATAGGGAAAGAATCAACACACTGTACTCAAATTGGGGTAAATAAAAAAACCTTTGAAAACTAATTTTAAGTATGAAAATCAGCAATTTATTTACAGATTTGATATTCTGGTTTGTCAAAATTTTCTAAATGTCTTGTTTCACTTAAATACATGTGATGTTTATAAAACTCCACTTTGTCCTGAATTCTTTTCTTATATTTATTTAATGAGATACTTTCCATTTTCAAAATATGTAATAACATATTGTCTTTCTGAGCTGTTTTCCAGATCAGGGTTGAAAACAATAATTTTAACAGTAGCTACAAAAAGAATGAACCCAAACTTCCTTCACTGTGTTACTAGCAGTCACAAATTAGATTAAACAATTAAGTATAACTCCTATTTTAAAATGCCTTCATTAGAATTAAACAATTTTTGCCTTTATAAAATATATTTCTGTTCAATGGAAATACATGTGTTATTGTATAACATTGATTAGATAGATAGATAGATAGACAGATAGACAGATAGATAGATAGATGATAGGTGATTGATAGATCAATCCTAGATGGCTGGAATGAATAAAGAGTGCCTGTATGTTTTACATTTGACATTACATTTACCAGAATGAGTGCAATTCATTTTAGCCAGTAAATGTGGTATTAAACAAACATTTTAAATTTTGAAGTATTGGTACACATGAAAATAACACTACTATTTTAGTGTTTTAATTTTCCTGCAGAAAACAGATCTAATGCTAATTCTTTTGGTCACAATGTCCCATTTTCAATCTGTGTAGTTTAAAAAATGAATTTAGGTCAAGGGCTATTTTGAAAATCAAATAGGGTCACTATTTCCCCCACAGAATTATAACTAGTTGTACAGTGAACTAGTTTACATAAATGTTGACTGGATGACACATATTGCTTTAATCCAGTATTATAACCTTAATGCTTTGTTCAGTTGTGGATTATGTATATCTCAAAAGGATAGAATCACTTCACTTCCTAATTTGATGTTTTTCTCTGAATTTCCTTTTAACTATAAATAGTTGGTGTTCCAAAAAGTCTCATAAAATAGAAATTTGAGCTCAAATTTCCAAACTGTTCAGTTTATTAAACAAATAAGTCTGAAACATTTTTGTTGCAAAAAAAATTATCCTATAATAAAAGAACCAGGATCTACTGGACTATACAAAGGTAAAGTGAATATATAATAATTTGCATATGATATGTGCAAAACAATCCATTTTTAGAAAATATCAACTTTTTTACCATCAGATTTGAAAGTTCCAATTGTTTATAAAAATATTTCCTGTTTTCAAAAAATTTAATCATCAAATTTCATCTACTTCAAATATGAATATAAGATGTGCTATTTCCCCAAATACTATAATGCTTTAACCCACTATCACCAAATAGGTTTTTTGATAATTTTGGAAGTGAGGATGGATTTATTCTGATCAATTTCCACATTTTTCTTAAGTGTTTCCTTACAATCAGTGTTGCCCTGGTGAATGGTTGGAATTTAAGCAAGTCGCAGTTTAAACCCAGGCTGTCTAGTCCAGAAGACTGGGTGCTAGTTCAGAATGTTCCAGTCCAAGATTTTAATAGTTTTATGGACAACAGTTATGAAAACTAGTTTGCTACGAAATAGTTCATTCACAAACGTAGCATTATAACTATAGATTTTGCTAAATTGGGGTATGAAGAGAAGAGGGAGACAGATTTTGCTTTGATGTATCATGCAAATAAGGGAAACTATTAAATTCATGATGTTGTACTTGTCTAATTCATTCAATGACCTATTTAAGGTATCCTAGCCTTCTAGGAATATTGACCACAGTAAAAGAGAAAAACCAGAAGGGACTAGAAAGAGTCTCCCAAGAACCACAGTTCATACCATCAAAGGGGATACATGTTTTAAATCAAAAAAGAAGAAAAGAGCCTTTGAGCCTATTTTAATCTTGGTCACAAGCATTGGAGTAAATCACTGTGTCATATCTGATAGTTCCAGCAATTCAACTGTTTTCAGATCTCTTAAATCAATTAAAAAGAAACATTATGGGTAAGGGCTAATCAATAAATGTGTCATCTCGTAGTTGATCATATCCAAGCCTCTGAAGAACTGAAACCGGAGCTGTCCTTTCTGCTTGTGCACACTGCAGACAGAATTAGAGCTCAGGTTTCATGGTGCTCCTAGCTTCAGCAGCTCACTGGGGCAGACCAGGTGCCTGGGAGCTGCTCTGTAGAGGGCTCCCAGGCTGCATCTGAAGATCAAAGGAAAGCAGTTGCCATGAGGTAGCAGCTACCAGGGAATTTGTCACCCTTATTAGAGGGAAATGTCTTAATTCCAACAATTATAAAGAGTCATCCACTTTAATATGTATCACTAGTCTAATTCCCTATTTCATTCAGAGGTGGTAATCATTTATTCATACTACCCTGCCTCTGAAGGTTGGCAAGACACAATTTGTTCATAATTTATATTCTTTTAAATGAAGGTATTATGGAGATATAAAACATTTTCATTCACTAGTTCAAAGTAGCATCATTAACTCAGAAGAATAAACAATTGAGGAAATATACCTCAAAAATATTGATTTTTTTAATTTTTAATTTTTTAATTTGTTCTAATACATGATAGCAGAATGCATTTCTGCTATCACAAATGGAGCACAACTTTTCATTTCCCTGCTTATACACAATGTAGAGTTGCACCATATGTGCAGTCATACATGTACCTAGGGTAATGATGTCCTTCTCATTCCACCATCTTTCTTGCCCCTATGCCCTTTCCCTTCCCTTCCCATGCCTTTGCCCAAATTTCCTCCATTCTTCCTGCACCCCTCCCCCCCCAATCATGAATGAGCATCCACTTATTAGAGAGAACATTCAGCCTTTGTTTTTGGGGGATTGGCTTACTTAGCATGATATTTTCCAACTCCATCCCTTACCTGTAAATGCTATAATTATGTTCTCTTAAAATGCTGAGTAATATTCCATTGTGTATCATTGATTTTTAATTGTTGATTTGAAGACATTTTAGCTCTAGGAAAAATTATTTTATTTCTTCAAAGAAGCCAAGCATCATAATATGAGTTCTCAAAGTGCACATACTTGAAAAATAATCACCTATTTGCAATGAAGGACCAAGTCAATAGTTAGGGTGATGAAAATGTTTACATAGTTATCTCTGCTGAAACTATCTGCATTTAGTGAGACAATAACCATCCCATGAGCATGTTCTGTTTTATAAACTTCCTCAAAAGTATTGATATTAGGATAACATTAGTAATGAGTTAACTGTTAAAAATTAATTCAGCTTCTGGGCCTTGGGGATTGCCAAGAACCTAAGTGTGTTCTTGGTTGCTGGTTGAAGTTCTACAGCAGCTGAAGGTGGGGGGCTAGGAAGAAGAGCTGAAGTCAGCGTTAACATCAGATAAGAAATGTGCAAAAATGACTAGTGAGATGAGGTTACGTGCAGTACCTTTAACTTACTGAGCACCTCTTTCAAGGTGACAACTGGAAAAAAAAATGTGTTGGGGAGGCCCAGTAATATTTGAAGTCTGATCTTTAAAGGTGCAACCAGAGACACTTTGTGCTAGAAATTCAGAAATTCCCATGTCCCAGTGGATATGATTTCTTGAATATGTTGGCATTGCATATTTTTTTTTTTGGTACTGGGCATTGAACTCAGGGGCACTCGACCACTGAGCCACATCCCGAGCCCTATTTTGTGTTTTATGTAGAGACAGGGTCTCACTGAGTTGCTTAGCACCCTACCCTTGCTGAGGCTGGCTTTGAACTCACGATTCTCCTATCTCAGCCTCCCTAAGTGCTGGGATTACAGGCTTAAACCACTGTGCCCAGCTGGCATTGCATATTTATTGATTGTTCAGTTTGGCATAGAGCACCATCTTGAATTTTGCCAATCCTCATGGGAAAGCACAGCAGGTTGGCTCAAATTGTTAGCTCTTCAACAGGCACTATTTGCACTGAGGGCCACTAGGGACTATTTTGATACAAATTGAGAACCATAGCTCCCAGCACGCTCCCTGAAGGGAGCATTGGAGTGTTGTCATTGTAGGGTTCTTTCCTGGGCATCATTTTATTAATAGGGGACTTTTGGAAATTACTATCCTCATCTTGTCTCCTGGTTTCAAATCAAACTCTCAAGTTTCTGTGACATTATATAGGTGAAATTTCCTCAATTAAAAACACCTTTCTTCCTTTTATTTTCAATAAAAATTCCATTCTTCAATCAAAACTAAAGACAACTATTTTAAAGGTCAACTGAAGTAGAGACTTTTATCCTAAGTCTGCCAACTGACTTAGGCTTCAAGTCCCTTGAGGTGGGACCCTCTCCTACTGACACATGAACTATATGTATATTAATTATATTTCCTTAAATGGGGCTCTGGTGCTTGGAAATGAATTTGCTTGCAGGAAAAAATAAATTAAATAAATAAATAAATAAAATATTTAAGAGCATATTTTCTAGATGTAACATAAACCCACCATTTACATGAAGCCTTTTCTTCTGCAAACATTATGTTTACTTGTGCTCACTACCATTCATCATGAGGTACTCTAAGATGATACCTCATGTTTGAAATCTATTTTTAAACTTCATTGTTGCATCAGGCAGGAATTCTTCCTTGTTGGCATAGGGGACAGAGGACATTGCAATATGCTTTTCTGCAGTACGGCTATAGCTCTTTTCCTATTAAACTGTTTTTGAAATATAGGTCAAGAATTCTGCTTTACATTGCAAGGCATGGCACACTTTTGTTCAGTATGCCCTTGCCTCACTGTCCTCAGAGCACTATTTAGAAAATTACTTTTACTGCATATTTTCTCCCTCACAGCACCTTTGGGAACACGGCCACATGGAAATAAGAGAGTAATGCCATCTTCCTTCTAGAATTCTTAGGGAATTCAAAGATAGATTTAATTTAAAAAAATTTTTAAAGATAGATTTAATTTAAAAAAAATTTTTTCAACTTGTACACATGCAATTATTTATTTATTTACTTATTTGTTTGTTTGTTTATTCTTTTACCCAGGATTTTAGTACCTGGGTACTTTACCACTGAGCTACATCCCCAGCCCTTTTTATGTTTTATTTTGAGATAGGGTCTTGCTAAGTTGCTTACGGTCTCACTAAGCTGCTGAGGCTGGCTTATCCTCCTGCCTCAGCCTCCCAAGCTTCTGGGATTACGAGCATGCACCGCCATGTCTGGCAGAATTACTTCTTCAGTAATAGTTTAACCATGTGTTGTCATTGGTCATATTTTCATACCACACATGACTTTGAGGGGGCTGCGAATCTGTTGTTCTAAGAGTAATGTCACCCAGTTGTCATCTTCCTGGTGGTCTTCAGTATACTTTTGGGGCTTCTTCATTTTCAGAGTGTTAACATCTGAGTGTCTTGCTCTTAAATCATTTGGGAGTACAGAAAAGCAGCTTTATCTCTTCCTGGCAAAGCAGTCTTCTCTCCTCTGAATTCTTTTTGTAACCTCTTTTCTTTTTTTTAAATCCAGGAATATCATATCAGAAGAAATAATGTTTGGTCTTTCATATACCACTTTACTCTTTGCACAGCATATCCATATTCAGTTCTCATAACATTTGAAATGGGTGTCATTACTAGGCACCAATCCAACTGGTTATGGATCTCACACTGGTTCTTCCAGTGGCCATGTCTTTGCTAAGTTCATTCCTCCTATTGCAGAGCTGTTCATTTGTTCCATTCCTACACAACTATTCCAAAATGATCCATTATTTTTTCACGACTCTGACACTCCAGTTTACCAATTGTTAATAGTTGGTCATGTGGATTGACCCACTCCAAACCTTTCTTTTGCATTTTATTTTTATCATCCAGGGTGTGCATGGTGGACAGGTTAATAAGTGAATATGAAGTAAGTTTGGAGCTCTCAGAGCCATGTTCCAAAAGTGTGGCACAAAGTTCTTTCAGAGAGTGAAATTTGTATGTAGAGAGAGGTTGAGATCAACTATGGAGAAAGACAGACCTCACTCACCTGCAGTTTGGTTACATGAGCCATTTGGTTACTCTGTATGCACAAACCGTCAACCATAACTAAAGAAAGTTGATATGATGCTGATTCCCAGTTTACACTTGAGAAATTGGTATCATGTAAACACATGGTGGCCATTCTGAGATGCTACCATGTGTTCTGCTTTTTGACCATTTTAGAATTGTTTCTATTGAACTACTCTTTCAATTGTGCCATTAACACAATTTAGTAAGCTGAAGGAAGTTATAAGAGTATAATTCTCATTATTTTGTCTCAGGGTCTCTCAATCAGCTGTTCACTGATATTGTATAGTAGTCCTACCTGTAGCCAGGGGAGCATACCTGGAAGGTGTTTTCTCACACAGAAAGAAAAGGAAACACTTGTTAATCTAAGGGCTAAACCACAGATTCTCCCAAATATGAAGTTTGTATCTGGAAAACAATATGCTTTTTAAAGGCGATGTTATTTTCTTGTTTTGGTTTTTGTTTGGGGCTGGGCACAGGGGGTTGGTAGTAGAACAGGTACATTTTCAGCTCATCTTTAGCAACTGCATAGTATGTATCTGCTACTATTTCACATCTAGTTTTATTATCTTCTGTTCATTTATTCTGTTTGTCATCCAGTGTTGATTTTGCTCCTTTTGTATTACATGCAGTTTTATAAAGAAAATGCAAATGAATTAATAAAACAAGAGGAATAAGTGAATAACTAAATAATTCATATTGCAGCACACTAGCTTGGTGTGTTTTCTTCCGAGATTCCACTAAATAGTTTTTGAAAGATCATAAGGCAGAAACTACCAATTGCACTTTCAACTAAAGATAAGGAAGTCTGTAAATGAAGTCTCTTTCCTTCAATGGGTACTAGTATATCTTTGAGAGTCATGCATTGAAATTCTTAGATAATTGACCATGTTTTACTTTTTGAATAAGAAACACATAAGTGGTCACTGTTGAGATGAGAAAGGAATTTGGCCCCTTATAGTGTCCTGATAATTGGTAGAAATAGTCTCTAGAAGAAACACTGATGTAGAAAGCAAGCCGCTATCCCATAATTACTCAAGTTTTTTTTTTTTTTTGAGCAAGTCAACACCAGGAGAAATCTGTGTTTCAGATCTTCACCCATCTCCCAACACACAGGACTATCAGGTTTCCACTTTCTTAACCCATTCAGAGACCATATAAAACAGTAGCTAGAATGACAGAAGTGTGTTACATCTTGGGATGCTTAAGCACCTAAAGAAAAGCTTCATTGGTTCTGTTCATCTTTTTTTTTTCCTACTTCAGAGAATATTTTTAATTGACACATAATAATTATACACATTTATAGGATTAGTGTAACCTAATACAATGTGTATTGGCCCTATTCCTCTTTTTCCATTGCTTTTCACTGATCGCTGTCCCACCTAAGTATGTGCAGCTCAGTGATCACAATCTCGTCCACTTGGTTGCCATGTCTGACAAAGGATACAGGGTACAGACTTGCACTGTGTATATAGGAGGGCCTGCAAGCAGGTGGCTCACCTCACATCAGAGTGTGAGCATGGCAGACATCCTGAAGATTGTCTAGTTCAATACAAAGGTGTGTTTCATTTATTTTCCTTCTTTCTCCCTTTAAATTATTAAATCTTTGTATGTAATATTTTACCTTTTTATGAGTCTGTCTATATACTTTATGTTTCAATATATTCTCATTTCTTGAATAGTTTGTAATTATCACTTTAATTTCCTCTTTGGCCCACTAGAAGATCTTTGAATCTTTAGATATGTTTCAAAATTATACATTTAATATTAGTTCCTGGGTATTTTGTACTGCGGTTACAACATAGTTTGGAAAAAAAGATACTTTTTAGAAATCCTTGGGGCCTCTTTTATGATTTAAACAGTATATTTTTGGATAAATTCTTTCCAATCTTTTATTACCTGAGAGTACTATATTAAACCTGTGTGCATGTATTGAATGTTCATCCATTTCTTCTATAATTTTTTCAGTTTCCATTCAATATATCAATGCAATATTATGTAAGTTTGTTGCATGTAATTTTGAACTTTGTTTACTACATAAGCTTTTTTTATGATGTAATTTTTTTCTATTTTTTAATTTGTTCTTTTGAGTTAAACATGATAGTAGAATGTATTTTGACATGTTATACATACCTGGAATATAACTTCCCATTCTTGTGGTTGTACATGATGTGGAGTTTCATTGGTCAAGTATTTGTATATGAACAAAGGAAACTTATGTCTGATTCATTCATTCTACTGTCTTTCCTATTCCCATCTTCCCCCCCTTCCCTTCATTCCCTTTTGTCTAATCCAATGAATTTCTGTTCTTTCCTATCTTTCTCCCTTATTGTGTGTTAGCATACACAGATGAGAGAGAACATTCAGCCTTTGGTTTTATGAAACTGGCTTATTTCACTTAGCATAATAATATCTAGTTCATCCTTTTACTGTAAACAGCATATATTCTTACATAAGCTTTTATAACATGAAATTATTCTCTTTGTCCTACTCATGCATTTTGCTCAGATCCTACTTTATCAGTACTGTTAACTGGCTTTAAACCTATCTCCTTTTATTTTTAACTTCTGAGAATTTTTTAAGTGCTTTTAAAAGTTGGGTTATGTTTGGAAGATGTAGAAACCTGATCTTGGTATGATTTTCATAATAAACTTAAAAAACTTATTTTCATAAATGAAAAAATATATTAATGATCTTTATACCTAGTCCTTCACTAATGATAAAAAATAATGAAAATAATTACACAAGAAAAATGTAATATGTTAAAATAATATTAATAAATGTGTATTGCAAAAAACATCACAAACTCCTAGCATATACAGATGCCATTGGAAACTGTAGCCTGAACTAATTTGTTTTGGTTTGGACTAAACAAATTATAAAGCATAGGAAAATGAAAAAAATATGTAACTAGAAATGCAGAGAAGAGTAAAAAGAATGAAAGATATATAGTATACAACTTTATAGCAGTGAATTTGAAAATATAGATGAAATGGAGAAATAAAGAATTTTATGAGTAATAAAATGGCAATATTTCTTCAAGGTAATCTATAATTTTAATATAATTCTTATTTTATACAATTATAAATTATTTTAGATTTCTAATGATAAAATAAATCAATGAAAACTATCACGAACCTTTTCAAACATATTTATCTTCCTCAGAGAGGTTACGTTATATAGAATGAATAAACCTAGAGATATAAAGGACTACAGGAGGATTATAGTTAATAATATTGTATTGTATGTTGAAAATTTGTTATAAAATGTATTTCAGATGCTTTTACCACACTAAAAAAGAAGTAACTGTAGAAGGTCATGGATACATTAATTTGCTTACCTGTAATGATCATTTCACTACATACATCTGAAAATGTACATCATCTTGTACATCTTAAACATAATTTTTAAAAAATATGGGTGTGGTAGCATTCACCTGCAGCAACTGAAGAGGCTGAGGCAGGAGGATCCCAAGTTTGAGGCCAACTTCAATAACTCAGTGAGTCCCTAAGTAACTTAGTGAGATCCTGTCTCAAAATTAAAATAAATAAATAAATAAAAGGGCTGAAGATGTAGTAGCCCAGTGAGTTCAACCCATGATACTAAAACAAAACAAAACAAACAACAGCAACAACAAAAAGAACATCAGTCTCAAGGCCACGCAATGAAGAGTCAGGGTTTGTGCAAAAGTTAGCACCAAAGAGCCAGGTGAAATATATCCACCAATCCGGAACAGAGGAGTTTCAGGAATAATCACAGAACATGATGTATCTATGTAACTGTGTACAGTCACACTCCTCAGCAGACGTATTCCTTAAGTGCATCAAATTTTAAATTGGCTTACAAGGCTTGATTTTATATTTCTTTTCATTCAGTCTTGTGTCCCCCAATGTAATCCTATCAATACCATTACCTAGTTAGTGGCAAGAGAGTTAGTTACTTCATTTACTCAAGTTATCTCTTTTTTATTGCAATTTATTTTAACAGATTCAAAGACCCTTACTTAAAATTAATATAGCAAGGACTCCATTTGATTAACATGGACTTTTTCCATTATTTTTTTCTTCTTTCTTCATTTCCCCATATGTTGTCAGCATGAGATGTCTGTTCATACATTTGAAAAGAATCTTCACTCAGGCAGAAGGGATGCTTTTCTCCATAGGAGGAGCATCTCTGCACTGCTGGGAAGTAGACCATCTCAGCACAGTAATTGTGCACTCCACTAGATAGAAAGTCAGAAAAACATCTGGACATCTATAAATAACTTTATTTTCTGAGTCTGTTCCCTCTAGAAAGTCTCCCCCCTATTAATAGATATTTTGTTGGCATTTGTGTGAAGTTATGAATTGGAGCTAATAGATGTAGTTACTGTTGATTAGATGAGGGAAAAGCACAGTCGTGGAAAAGAAATAGCAATTGGAACATAAAACACCTTGAGAACTGATATTATTTTGATTCACAATGGAAAGCCACCAAGGATGACTGTTTCAGTTCTGAAAAACAGTTAAATTGTAGAGAAGGACTAAAGGGAGAAGCACTTGAATAGAATTTTCAGAATAACAACTCCAAAGACACAATAAAGAGGGCACATCTGGAGGACCCCTCCATGAATGGAAACCATACAACCACTGGCATGGTTCAATTTCTGCAAACCAACCAGAACTCTGGTAACCATGCATTTACTCAGCAGTTCTGTATGATTCTTTGAGGTAATGGGTAAGAACATATATACACTTAAAAATTTAATCTATGTGCATGTTTATAATATCACCTGAACACATAAATGTGTTCTATAAGTTGACAGGCACAGTCTAGATAATTAAATTTCATGAGTTAAGAAATCTCCACTAACAATGAAGAACATTTCTCTCGCAGTTGACTATGTCTGGAAATTGATTTATGAGAGCATAACCCTAATGCTTAAAAATGAAAATTTCTGGGGAGAGGTAACACATTAGTCTAAGGAATATATGCCTGATACCAACATTTTCTATTACTAGAAGATCAAAAGGTGGAGGAAAGAAGAACAAAGAGTACTTAGCAATAAATAGTAAGTTCAGGGAAGAAAACTTCATCTTCTTCAAGATTTTGTAAAAACCTGAGCATGCATATTTCTAATTTATTTAAGCTGTAAGGGAAAATGTTTTTAAGAATGAAGACAGATTTTCTTTACCTTTTGTTTTTCTTCTATTTCTCATTTTAAAAATCTAGCAAAGATCTAATTCCTACAGCTAGAAAAAAAGTACATATACACATTCATTCAAAATTTGGGGGACATTTCCATGAATTCAAAGACTCTCTGAAATCTATTCAAGATGGTAGGTTAAGAAAACCGATCAAAGGCTTTGTTGACATCATTAGAATAATGGAGTGCTTGTTTGAAGTCTTGAATGTGACAAGTGCTTTTAAGTCACTTGAGAGAAAAAGGCAAGAGAAAAGGTCTGGAAATAAAATCACTTGAGTGTCATACAGAGCAAGGAGTAGGTTTTAGGGAGTTAACTGTGCAAATGCATAAAACAGATGACAAAATTAAATAAATAAATAAATAAAACAACTGTAACCAGTACTATGAGCCAGAGCAATTTGTAGGATGCAATTCACAGAACAAATTTATTTTCTCCTTTTACTGCTCTTTTAGGTTGTTCAGTGAGCTAGATTTCCCCCTGCTTATGTATAAAAGAGGACAGTTACAGGACTTTGCAGGATGCAAGCCACAGACTTAAGATCACTTTAAGTCATAAAATAGTCTCATTTCAGTACTTAAAATGTCCAGTCTCATATATAGACATTGTTAAGGTTTGGACATGAGGTTCCCTACAAAGCTCTTGATAATACAGGAATGTTCATATTTATGATGATTATATTATGAGAGCTGTAACTAATCAGTGAATAAATTCATTTGATGGACTAATAAATTGAATGGACTGACTGGATGCTAACTATAGGCAGGTAGGGCATAACTGGAGGAAGTTAGGTCCCTGGGGGTGTGCTTTGGAAGGATTTGTCTTCCTGAGTCTCCCTCACATTTCTCTCTGCTTGCTGGCAACCATCAGCTGAGTAGCTTTCCTCCACTGCAGCCCTTTGACCATGATGCTCTGCCTTACCTCAGTCCCAAAGTGATGGAACCAGCCAACCACGAACTGAACTTCTGAAACCATTAGCCAAAATAAACTTTTCCGTCTCTGAGTTGTTCATATCATGTGTTTTAGTCATAGCAATGAACAACAAACACAGAAATTTGTATCAAGTAGGACTATTTCTGTGATTAACATCACTGTGTTGTTTCGGAAATCTTTGGAACTGGTTTTGGGGAGGACTTTAGAAAAGTTTGGAGATGTGGTCTGGAAAAGACTTAGAATGTTTTAAACAGAGATTAATGAAAGAGTCTGGTGGGAGCTCAGAAGACCAGCATGCTGATAGGAATGTGAACAGTGAAGACTGTATTTATGAGACTTCAGAAGGGAATGAGGACTCTATATGGAATTTGACCAGAGGCCATTCATATTATAGAACTTGGCTCCATTTTTCCCAGGTCATGAGACTTTCTGTAAGGCCAAATTGAAAGGTGATGGACTAATTGATCTGGCTAAGGAAACTTCAAGGCAGTATGGCATTCAGACAGTGGCATGATTATTTCTGGCAGTTTTTAACCAGGTTCAATCCTCAGTATCATGCTTCAAAAAAAATCTTTCAGGTTGAACAGAAAAGTGGGTGTAAAACTAGGGCCAAGAAAATTGTAGTTGTGGAAGAAATTATAGCCACTAAACGAGATGCAAAGTATTTTGCACAGAGACAATAGAAAAGATGCCTTAAGGATATCTCAGGAATTGGTAAAACCACATACATCACAGGCTCAAGTATGTAAAAGTAATAATTCCTTTAAGAAGAGACAGTGGGGGCTCTCTGCTCACAAAGGAGGACCTAGGAAGTTGTTTTACCATGTTCAGCCATGGAGGCACTGAACATGGTCGAAGGAGGTCCAGCTACTGCGTAAGCTGGTGACAGACACTGGTATCATCCATGGGGTGCTGGTTCTGCAAGAATGCAAGATTCTGGAGTTAGGGGATCAAGGAGGCTTCCACCAAGATTTCAAAGGAAGACCTGGGAGGCCAAGCAAAGTGCAGCAGGGTTGGAATGAATCTCGGTGGGCTTCCTCTCAGAAGGTGATGCATGAAACTTTGAGGGTGAAGCTGAAGATAGAATAGAGACCCCAGGAATTAAGGGATTCCAGTAATGTGGACTTTCAGCTGAGGAAAACTGCTGGCTCTGGAGAGACCCAGGCTAAGAGACAAATCATTGTGTCGCAACCAGCATGGTCAAAGGGGTGGGGTTGTCAAAGCACTTTGGAGATCACATCTCACCACCATGTTTCCCAGATGCTGGACTTGGAGCTACAGGATTTGTTTTCTCAGTAAGATTTCAACCTTGTTTTGGTTCCATCCCTCTTTCAATGCCTTTATTCCTCCCTTTTAAAATGCACTGTTTATCCAGTGCCATTGTATATTGTATATGGGATATATGTAACTTGCTTTATCTTAATTTTGGTACCAGGGGTTGAACCCAGGGGTGCTGAGGCTGGCTTTGAATTTATAATCCTCCTAACTCAGCCACATGAGTTGTTAGGATTAAAGGTATGCACCACTATGCCCAGCTGTATCTTGCTTTTGATCGTTACAGGGGTTCAGGGCCAAGAGTTTGTCTTGAGTTTCAGAGGATACTTTGGATTTGGAATTTGGGGCAATGCTGGAACTGCTAAGATTATGTAGAGTCTTAGAAATAGACTAAATATATTTTGCATTGTGATATGGACATGAAATTTTGTTACGGTTTGAATACGAGATGTCCTCCAAGTCTCCTGTTATTGCAGGAATATTCAGAGCTGTAATGATTGGATTATAAAAGCCATGACCTAATCAGTGAATTAACCATTTGATGAGCTAATACTTCGAATGACTAGCTGGGTGGTAACTGTAGGTAGGTGGGTTACTAGGAGCATTCCCTGGAAGGATTTATCTTCCCTGCAGCCCTTTCCCCTTTCCCTGTTCCTGGACCCCATTAGTTCAATGGCTCCTTTCTGCAGTCACCCTTCAGCCAGGATGCTCTTCCTCACCTCAGGCCCAGAGCACTGAAACCAGCCCAAAGTGTACCAAGCCTCTGAAACTGTGAGCCTAAAATATCCTGTTTCTCTAAATTTTTCTTTTTGGGTGTTTTGGTCACAGTGATGAGAAGCTGACTAACACAGACCTTCCTTCTTGCAGCTTCTGCTGAGGTAGGGAGGGAAATGTGGGCTCCCTCCTGCTTTGATTTTTTCTTCTAGTTCACTAACCATGGATGGTGTCTGGTGATTCTGAAGTTGGGATGTGGGGAGCAAGAGAATGTAGCGGGATGGGAAGCCTCCTGCTCTCACAAGCTATTTTCACTCTAGGCCTGAGTCAGGCAGGTCCAGGCCCATATTTTCATTTAAAAGATCAGTTCCTGCCTCCTCATTACTGGAGATGTTTTGATGACAGTTCTGTTGATATATATAAGGAACACTCCTCTGGCTCCTCATTTTCTCTGCTTCTGCAGTTCTCATGAACCTTTAACTTCCTTCTTTAGATTTTCATAAAATAAAACCATACATACTAGTTTTGCAAAAATAAAAACAGAAAATTTAAACACATATGGATAATTTTAAATGATGTCATTGTGAATAATATAGAGGACTTTCCTTTAACCGATTTAACAAATGCTATTGTTACTCCTGAACACTTCACAAACTTACTTAATGCATACAACCAATAATTTTATGATGCAGGCACTGTTAGTGACATTTCCGTTTCCAGATGAGTAAATTGAACTCCAGGGCGATCAAGCAACTTTTCTGAGGTCCCCCAGCTGGTGACATAGCCAGAATTCAAGCCAAAGCAGTTTCTCTTCAGTGTCTTTGCTCCTGGCCGTTATACATGCTTGTTCTCAAGTCACAGGAATTCTAAAAGGGAAAGTATTTTTCTTATCAATCTGTATTACTGAGTCAGTAGTTTCAACCACCCTCCTGCCACCACTCTCAAATTCCTCTCTTCCCAGTAGCCTTATTCTTCTCTCAGCTGACAAATCAGACCATGTTCATTTCCTGCTTAAAATCCTTCTGTGTGTTTAAATTGCCTACCCAAACCACATTTCTTAGTGAAGCATGGGAAGTCTTTCATGTTGTAATTTCTTCTAACCTCCCAGATTTCATTCTGTCATTTTACCACAGACGTTTTTCTCTGTCACACAAGCCAATATACCCATACCCTGAACATGCAAGTGCTATTTAAATTCTCCATACTATGCTAATCGGTTTGGAATATCTCTCTCATTTATAGACTTACAGTCTTCAATCTGCAAATGGATTGATTTTCTGCAAAGCCATTCTTGACTCTTCCATCCATCCTTCATCCTTTTTCCTTCCAAGCCTTCACCACCTGTTCACTACATGATATAGGCTTTAGTGTTCCAGGTGCTAAAATACAATGGTGACCAAGCACATACAAGTCTGCATTCTTTCTATGGCATTCTTTTATACATTGTTTTTTTTTTTTTTTTTGGTAGTGGGGATTGAACTCATGTACTCGACCACTAAGCCACATCCCCAGCCCTATTTTGTGTTTTATGTAGAGACAGGGTCTCACTGAGTTGCTTAGCGCCTCGCCATTGCTGAGGCTGGCTTTGAACTCACGATTCTCCTGTCTCAGCCTCCCAAAGTGCTGGGATTACAGGTGTAATTACCGCACCTGGCTCATTGTATTCTTGTCACACCTGTTTGTGACATTTTGTGTACATGTCTCTTCTCCATTATGACCTGAGATCCTCCAGGGTCCCAGGTTTCAAACAATACTGCCTCCATTTCTCCAGGCTAGTAGAATTCTCCATGCATAGTTGATGGATCATTGAATCAATTAAAATGCATACATTAATTAGAAGTGTATGAATCAATGAATGCAGTTAGAAGCTGATAGATAAGGCAGGTATTTCTGAAGTCTTGATCCAAGGATTTAGAGTCTAGACTAGTTTTCTAACAGCTATGGAAATAAGTGTGGTAGAGTCATAAAAGATTTAGCCTTGTTTGAGAAAGGATAAATGTGATATTTTCTGAAGGCAAGGGGAGAAAAGGAGTATGGACTTTCAGTTTTAAGATTTGTTCTGCTATCTAGAAACATGAATTGATCAAAATGGAAGTTTACAGAAAAAAAAAAGAAAGAAAAAACAGTGAAAAGAAATTTCAAAGGCTTTCCAAGGTGTTCAAAACATTATTTCAGTTTTTTTTAAAGCTAGATATTCTGCTTCTGTTTCAATGAATTTCAATAAAAGGTTCTAATTTCTAGAAGCAAAGTAAGTAGAGCAACCTAATATACCAAGCTATTCAGTTTTCTTGTGAACACTGAACTGAAACTTCAAGTAAATTAAATGCAATTATTTGAGAAGTTCCTGTTCTTAGTTAATGTGGATCTGTGTTGACATGAGTCAAGTACTTGGATTGACTTTCAACATATTTTCTGAAATCCATCATCTGTATTCCCAGAGAATTATTAACAACTCAAAGAAGAAACACGTATTTTTTGTTCAATCCTTTTATGCTTATCTAGTAAAATAAATAAAATAATGGCTTCTTTGATGTCACTGTATCAAGGATTAAGTTTCCTCCAAAGGAAATTATTCATATCCCTTCTACAACATGGTGAAAGTGGTGAGTCACCTGCCATTGACCTTCAGATATTTATGTGTACTTATCTAGACTACACATCTGCTCTTTATTTTCCAATAAAGGGACCATATGCCCCTTGACTCACATATAAGCACATAATGTTCTAAAACAAACACACTAAAGTTAATTTAGGGGATAAAATGAACTTTGAAAAGGACTCACATTTAATGCTCTAGCTGTGAAAAAATGGCAATATTTATTTTTAAATATAAGAGTGACATTTCATCCCTTCTTCCCTAATATTTTGGTGAATGAAGCAGTTTAATAATTTTTTAAAAGAAAGCTAAGTAGTTAGCATCTATTATAGACAAGTTTTTAATGAAAAATTATATAAAAACGATGTCAATTTTTGACCAGGTACATAGTAAATATCTCAGACTTTAGAACAAATCTTGAAACCTTTTCTCAAACTTCAGATTTAATCTTCTTAAGCCAGCCAATTGCAGCCTTAGAAAACTGTAAACCACCAGTCTAAAACTTACAAGTCAACAACAATGAAAAATATTTCATATTTGAAAAAACTCTACTTTTTGAAAATCTACTTTTGTTACCCATTTCATTTGCTTCATATAATAATCTACTAAGGCAGAACAGATTATTACTATCTTAGCTCTAGAAATGAGACAAGTAAAACTCAAAGAATTTTTTAAAGTATCCTAAGTCACTGTGACAATAGAGAAGACAGAATCTGAACACAGGTTCTCCGCGAAATATGGTGCTAAATTAGAGTGATGGTTTATAACACTGACGTGTAATGATTTAGGTCATGTGAAGATGACAGTTCTCAACAAGCACAAGGCATAATCACTGATGTACATATCCATCCATATTATTTATCCACCACTCTATCATTTTCTTAGAAATTCAGGCAGAATTCAACCAAGTCACAGCAGGAGTAGATTTTAATATATTGTTATGTGCCACTTAATGATGAGGACATGTTCTAAGTACATCATAGACAATGTTGACATCGTGTGAACATTATAGAGCATGCTTGCACACACCTGGATAATCATAGACTACTTAGGCATCTGGGCCATATGGAACGTACCTGATATCACCTATTGCTATAAAGCCCATGTTGAACAAAGCAATGCAGGATTATATTAAGCACAAGAGAAAATGATGCAATCAAAAGACATGTGAGCAAGAGATGTATGAGGCTAGTACAGGCATGGCGCTGCATACTGTTTTAGGGTAATTGTTATAATCAGGAGCATACTCTAAAATAATAATAAATATATACATAAGACAGTTAACACAGTCATTTATTATCATTATCAATTAGTATGTACTCTATGTAGTGGTAAGTGAACTTTTATGTGCCTATAGTAAATATAGTGCAACAGGGTTTTTGTTTTTTTTTTAATACCGGGATTGGATCTCAGAACACTTAACCATTGAGCTACATTTCCAGCCCTTTTTATATTTTATTTAGAGACAGGGTCTCACTGAGTTTCTTAGGGCCTCGATAAGTTGCTGAGGCTGGCTATGAACTCAGGATGCTCCTGCTTCAGCCTCCTGAGCCTCTGGGATTACGGGTGTGTGCTACCGCACCTGGCCAGTGCAGTAGATTTGTTTACACCAGCATCATCACAAACATGTGAGCAATGCATGATGCTACCACATTTTGACAGCTATACTGTCACTACGTGATAGTAAGTTTTCAGCTCTATTACAGTCTTACAGGATCATCGTCATGTATGCAGTCCATTCCTGAACAAAACAGCATTATAAGGTGAGTAGTAGTACCTCCTTAGAATTTAGCAGTTGAAGCTATCAAAGATGAAAACATGGGAGGGCTGGGGCTGTAGCTCAGTGGTAGAGTATTTTCCTAGCATGTGTAAGGCATTGGGCTCAATCCTTAGCACTGTATAAAAATGAATAAATAAAAAAATTTTTAAAGGTGAAAAAATGTAGAATTTTAATATAAACATATTGTACTCCAAAACCACAAAACATATATTATTTTCACTTTTTCATGGAAAACATACAAAAATAAACTATTTAGCAAATAAGCAGATATGACAACCAGACTAGATAACTAGATAAATTCTGTAGTAAGAAAATTCTACATAAGGTACTGAGGAGTTAGTCCTCCAAGCACAACCATTTGAAAAGACAAAATAACAAAACAGTCTCTAAAATAATTGTTAACATGGAAATAAAGTTATATTGAAAAATATTTTGAAAATAATGTCAGTGCAATGCTACATATAAAAACCTATAGAGCTATGCTCTATCTATAACCCCCAAGGGAAACATTATAATTTAAAATGTTGTATTAGTTCATAGAAAATAAATAAACAATTGAACTAGAAGTTAGATCTATCAATTACAAAATATGAAATATTACAAATTTTGAAAGAAGAAATTAATAAAAAGAAAATTAAAACTTAATGAATTAGGGGGGCTGCGGCTGGGGCTCAGTGGTAGAGTGCTTGCCTAGCATGCGTAGGGCACTGGGTTCGATCCTCAGCACTACATAAAGAATAAAATAAAAAGATATTCTGTTCACCTACAACTAGAGAATGGATGTTTAAAAAAAAAACCTTAACGAATTAGGTATAATAATGGCTTCTTTGATGTCACTGTATGAACAACTACAAGGACCACCAACACAACAGCAAAAACCCACACAGTGCTGGTTCTTTAGAACAAACAACATAGACAAATCATTTGATTATGAATGACCATGAGGAAAAAATAAAAGAGAAAAATATAAATATGCAACATCAATAGTGAAGAAAGCACTATAAAATATATAATCACAAAACAGACTGACTGTTTTGTTTCAGACTGGTGGTTTACAGTTTTCTAAGTGTTTACATATTTTTTTCCATAGGAAAAAGAATAAAGCTAATAACTAAGTTAGACACAACTGCAGGACATGTTCAAGTTAAGGTCATTCCTTGTTTAATAAAAATTTATTTTGCATATTTTGAGGAGTAGGAAGAGTGTCTTAGCATAACATATACTCCTTTTGAATGAGGAAGAAAATAATCTTCATGGAATCATTTTTTTCTTGCTTCATATGCTAAAAACATATATCTCCCATGGGGAAAAACTGAGTTCAACAATAGTATTTATGTTAAGAAATGCTCTAAGAGAGTGCAGGAAATCAAATCAAAGCATCAGATTTTATTGTCTAAGACTACACACTTTTATAATTACCATTAAAAATGAATAGACACATAATTTTCCCCAAAATGCTTTGCAATACATTTAATTGCCTTTATGTTTATATTTATGGTGTTATAGAAGAACAAGTTACAAAAATAACACGAGGAGCAAAATCTTATACGAAATCTGGGAGGATGCTTATGAAATTGTTATCAGTGGTTGAATCTGAGATTACAGAAGTTACCTTCTACTTTATATAATAGTATAATATTTCAACTTAGATCATGACAAATCATAGCAGTGAATGTTGTGTTTTGCCTAAATATTCAGCAATATGGACTAGTTACCTTAATTATGGCATATAGTAAGACAATGGGAACTCACTGCCATGCTGTTCCTCCAACTTTCAGGTTTCTTTTCTCCAACTTTCAGAGTCTCTTTATGTTTGCTTTATATATCTATCTTATTCAAGGTTTTTAGGTGTACCTAGCAGGAGGAATAGGAAAAAGTATGTGACTCCATATTTGAGATAGAATTAGAATGGAGTTTTTAAATGCAGTGAGGACCCCAGTTTGCAGGATGGTAGAGGTGATAGATATTGAAAGGGAGCAAGTATTTAGGAAACTCTGCTGACTCTTCCTCCAAGTGACTTCCAGAGACCATCTTGGAAGATAATGACTTGAAGAAAGTGGCTGTTAAGTTTTACCTCTGTAAGTTCAACAGACCCATGAAGAAATAGGATGAATGAGAAAATTATCTATCATTCTTTTTTCAAAGAAGCGAAATAACAAAATGTGAGAGAACAAACAGAGGGAAATCCAGATGTATCAAGAAGAGGTGATTATATTAGGGAAGTAATAGGACAAAGAGGTATTTGTAGTTAGAAATTAAGTTTGGGGATATTTATACAGGTGGATATAGAAGCCACTATTGCTGGAATCCTGAGATGAAAGAAATTTCATCTGTGGGAGGGCAATGTGAGTTTCAAAGAAGATCTGCCGAAAATGACAATAAAAAGAATATGAAAGAAATAATAAAAAAGTAAGCCTCATATATGAGATCCTTCAAAATAGTTTTCCTTCTTCTTTTTAACTTTATGCTGCCTGGAAATTTTATCACAGTAATTACATAAAACTATTGAAGGAGTATCTGTAAACTTTCACATAGAATTTTATGTTCTATTTTTCTCATTAATTTAAAAGAAGAGAAGATGTGCTCTGGAGGGCAGAACTCTGAGAAAAATCATCATCACTAAGATACCTTCTGGACATCTAAGCTGATAGTGAAATCACTCAAGGATGTGAATAGCAGTGGAAGAAAAAAATGAACCTTGAAAAGACAAGTTGGGGCAATCCCAGCCGTATGCAAATGGAACAGTCAACTATTTCTGAGCGCTAAGTCCCCAGTGTAGTCTAATCATTTAAAAGTAAGTTGTAGATAGCCAAAAGATTTGATGTGCAGAGTTTTAAATGTGCAATAGTTATGACTAATGTTATGATGAAGTCTCTTTGATATACCATCCAGAACAGGCTCATGAATAATCACTCATTTATTAAGCAAGTAAATTATTGAAATTATCTTCAATGAACTTTTAGTGCTAAAAGTATTTTATCATGTCCTTATTCATTCATCCAAGCACTTATAGTGAACTGTACTATACTCTATGAAACAAAATAATTAGGACATTAGCCCTTTCCACAAGTTGTTAGACAATAACTTAGGCACCTTGAATTATTTTTAAAAATAAATGTGTAGTAATTAAATCAACTGAGTTACTCTATATCCAAGTATAATATTTTATAAAATGAGTTCTACTAGCATATAGAAAAATATCATGATGAATTCATCTGTGAGCTGGGCATTTCATTCTAGGAATTAGTGACATGAATATAACAAAAAATGTCTAGGCAGGGGTCAACATGTAGTAGAGATAACATAATAGCAGGATAAAAATACAGGCTCAAACTAATTGACCTGGCACAGATTATTTAATTTCTTTAAACTTAAGTCATTAGCCAAATTTTGGAATCTTTAATCCTAATTGAATCAGTAATCTTAAAATTTACATGCATTTGAGAACCAGAATCATCTATATTGACACAGCTTAGAAAAACTGTACTGTTCAACTGTCTGCACAAATACTATTTTTATAATACGACACTATTTTAGAAAACTCTTCTCAGGAAGATAAAAATTGCACATAACTTTATCTTTGGTTTCAAGAAAACCTCCTACCGTGCACAATAGGACATCTAAATTAATATCAGACATTCAACTTTTCAACAACTAGCATCAAACTACTCTCCTCATTACTCTTTGAAATCTTTAAACCTCTACTTTGTGTTCACCAAATCTAAACTGTTATAGTGTAGTCCTTATCCAATACTAATTAAGCTCCCACAGCTTGGTATAAGATTTACCTTATACCATATTTTCAAACTTCATAAATAATCCAATTTTACCTTTCACCCTTGAAGATGCTGCTAAGATTCTATCAAGATAATGCTTTCTCTTACCTTTGAAGGCAATAACATCAGTTTTGTCCTGTTAATAGTTTGGTTTAGTGATATTTTCAAGGATTCAACTTTTTATAATTTCCTAACAACTCATAGGAAAATTATAAATTTCCCAAATAGGAAATATGAAGACAAGTGTTTTTTAGTTGCTATTATTGAGATAAGGAAAGCAAAAGACCAATTTTATAGTAATTTCACATTTAATGCAACAAATTTGTATGGTGACTATTATGGTAGAGAAGAGAAGGAAATGAAATTGCACTGCACTATGGAGACTGTAGATTATGATCCAAAACCCAACCTAGATTTTTATTTTTCATTTCTCTTTTTAACTTTGGATGCAATTTAGAATTGGAAAGTATTTAATTGAAACTGACCTTAATCAATTCTAGATGGATGAAATATTCTTAGTTTTTAAAGTTGGATAAAAATTTATTTTGTATATTTTGAGGAGTAGGAAGAGTGTCTTAGCAAAACATATAATCCTTTTGAATGAGAAGAAAATAATCTTCACGGAATCATTTCTTTCTTGCTTCATATGCTCAAAACATATATCTCCAATGGGGAAAAACTCAGTTCAACAATAGCATTTATGTTAAGAAATGCTCCAACCAAGTGCAGGGAATAAAACCAAAGCATCAGTTTTTGTTATGTAAGACTACATACTTTTATAATTACAATTAAAAATGAATATACATAAGCCTTTCATATTCTTACTATTTAAGGTAGGATTAAGAGAGATTTGAATGTCCCCAAATCACAAGGATGATGCCCAAACAAGGGCAGGATGAAAGATAAAGAGGTGAGTTCTGGACCTGGAGCACTTGTGGAAAAACACTCGTTAGCCTCTTGCAATGTGAATTCATTTTTAAGAGCCCCGTCTATCAATCAGTCACTACTTTCCCTGGAGATGAGACTGAGTTACAGCTGGAGCCCCCACCAGTGCTTACTCAAGAGCCTAGAGCTAGTGGCCACTCTCCCTAGGAGGAAGTAGTCCTATAGGAACTATACTCCTAGGACTATGCCTCTTCCAAATGCCTTTTTGGGGGATGTGGATCAAAGTTGCCTCCCCCATTTCTCCTACATTGTGCCTTCAATTAAAGGACTCCAAGTGTTCTTATAATGGTTTTTGTGTTTGGTTTGGGATTAGGTGTTACTGCTAAAGAGAGCAAATTTGGAGGCTAGTTATGTATTCATTTAACAGATTTCTTCATTGAACTGAGGGGTTATTATTTGCAAGATTTTATGTTTTGGTGGTGAATAAATTGGTGAGTACATAAATATGGTTCCTACCCTCATGAAGCAGGGTTTAACAGAAGATGAACATCAGTAAAGGATTTGCACGAGAAAGTGTAAACTTATGTACTAGATGAGGGTAGCCACTCTGTTCTTTAGCACTATGATTGTGCACATCACCATCAGAGAAGTTGGAGAATGCTGCTTTCAAATTATAATTGATCTGGGGCCTAAAGGAAGGGAAGAAGTTATTTTGGCAAAGATGTTGGGAAGATTATTCAAGATGGAGGAACAGCTTGAAGAAAGACAATATCCAAGAAGCGTGACGTAGACTACTGTAGAGCAAGGTCCTGAGAGAGGTTAAGGGGTAGAAAGCACAGAACCTACAGGGTCTTGGAGACTCCATTTGGTTTTAGACTTTATCCAGAGAGCAGAGGGAAAAGAAAGGGGCTGTAGCATGAATAGTGTTTTCTAAAAATTTGGAAGAGTCAGGGAATTCTGGACTTCAAGAGTGTGAAAGCACAGTGTCCACTCATGCATGGCAACCATAGCCAATCCACAGATGAAGGCTATTGACTCTGTTTTCAGATGAATTCTAAATCATCCCTCTTATCACCATCTCTTGCCTATACCATGGCAATGAGCCCCTAATACGTCTCCCTGCCACTACTTTTTTCCTTGTACTATGATAAACACTGGAATCTAAGCAACTCACATGAAGGCAAAAAAACATGGTGTTATTGTGTACATGCTCTGAGTTTCTGGCTTCCAAACTGTGGTAGGCAGAATTCTAAGATCATCTTCCCTATTTCTGCCTCTTGAGTACATGCCTTGTATAAACCCTTCCCTTGAGTCTGAAAAGACTTTGTGTTTATAATGGGCTTTTCAGATGTAATTAAGTTCTCCAATCAATTAACTTTGAATTAATCAAAAGGGATAATATCTTGGTGCTGACCTCATCAGATGAGCTCTTTAAAGAAGTCAGACATCTGAAGCAAGAGAGATTCTCTGGTGAACTAGGAGAGGCAAACTGCCATATTGTCAAGGGTGCCACATGGCAAGGTATAGTGGTCTTCTAAGAAAACAGGGAGCTCAGTCATATATTTGCAAAGAAAGGTGTTCTGCAAACAGCTTAAAGGAGTTTAGGATGGATTTTTCCCCAGACAAGACTCCAGATGAGGGGCAGCTAAATGACACCTGATTTTGGCTTTGTAAGACTCTGAGCAGAAGAAAAATCTAGCTAAAATAGATAGGACTTCTGACACATGGGAATTGTGAGATAATAAATATGGGTTTGTCCAAGCCACTGAATTTATGATACTTGTTACACAGAAATAGAAAAGAATGTATGATCACAATTCTAATAAGAATTGTATTCCCTGGCCTAACATGTCCTAGAAGATCCTGTCTCTGATCCCATCTCTAGTCACTGTCCCTGTTGCTCCTATAGCTATAGTTAATGGTACTTGGTATCCCTCAATCAAAATGCTGTTTTCTCTTCCCAGAGGTCTTTTGTGCTGGACTGCTTTAAGCCTCACTTCTTAAATTTATTCATACTTCTACACAAGCATTCTGTTTTTGAAGGATATTTATCCCACTCATTCATTCTATTTCCTTATCCTGCTTTAGTGTGCTTTTATCATTTAACACAGTATATCATGGTATTATATTTTCATTGTACCTTCTTATTATCTGTCTTCTTAATAAGAGTAGGGGGTTTTTCCCTTTGTTCTGTGTTTTTTGGTTCTGTGGGTTTTGCTAGGCATGGTGGCACATACCTATAATCCTAGCGGCTCAGGAGGCTGAGGCAGGAGGATAGTGAGTTCAAAGCCAGCCTCAGCATGCTTAGGCACTAGCACTTAATGAGGCACTAAGCAACTCATAGAGACTCTGATAATAAAAGGCTGTGGATGTGGCTTGGTGGTTAAGTGCCCTGGGGTTCAATCCCTGGTGCAAAAAAATAAAATAAAAAGTAGGGTTTTTTATTTCCTGATATATGTTTTTATCCCTAACACATAGAGTAGTGACTGGGATTGATTTAGCATTTGATAAGTATTTGTTGAGACAATTTTCAGTACTGCAAATAAATAAATATCTGTTGAGAGAAGAAGCGGATTGAAGATGGCGGGACCCAGTAGGTAGATGACAACAGTATCTGGGGTGGCTGGTCACTCAGCATGCTAGACTTGGGGAGAGTGAGTTCTCAAGGTCAGTGTGGGGCACCCTGGCCTAGCAGTGTGGCAGGTGGTAGAAGACTAACACTGAACACTGACATTGTAAACCTGGAGGTGATGAGAGTGATGTCAACTTCCACAGAGCCTGAAGATGGGAAATTTTCTTGGGCCACATTGTCACAGGAGTGCCCAAATAAGGGAGTACACCATGACCAATGTTGAGCTCCTGGCTGACCGTGGCAAGTGGGTCCTTATAGCTGGACTTAATATGGAGAAATAAACACACATGCTATTCATTGTACCTTAGTGTCATGGAAAAATTCAGACCCCTTCTGAGACCTAAAAGTATTTGTAGCCAATGTTTGATTTTTATTCAAAAGAATTCTTGGTGATGTGAAGGAAATAATGAGAAGACAACCACCAAGTAGAGTCGTAATGACATGAATTTCTGCTTTCTACCCTCTGAGTGATGCTATTTGGATTTGACATGGAGATGACAGACAGCATTGAACTCTACTTGTTAAAAGCTTGTGCTCTGTATTCAGATGGCTTGGTTTGTACTACTGCCACTTACAAGACATGGCATGCTCATCTCCAGAAGGCTCACCTATGCTCTCAAGGCTACAGCACTTAGTGTCGGCCTCCACACAACACATGCAGCCATCCCTCTTCTCTGCCTTAGCTTACCTTTATATAAAATGAATAGCAACTACTTCAAAAGCTTGCAAAGTGAATTAAATTGGATAATCTATGACGTCCTTGGTTCATTGGTTGGTTAATAAAAATTGGGTACGGTTATTAATGACACTGGCTAGTTAACTAATTAGATTCTAGCAAGTCTCTAAATATCTACATAGATCTCATGCAAGATATTTTAGGAACAAAACCAGCTATTTCACATAGCTGGGCTCAAAAATTATAGAATGCCTCTTTTTTGCTTTAATCTTGCTCTATTCCTAACTGTATTTCAAGACCATCAAGATGACATATGCAAGCTGTTGATATTTAGGTTTAATGTACACATACACACAATCTGAATTTAAATAGACATTCTCTGAGCATACTGGTCTTAGACAATAGTCTCCTTTATATTTAACAAAATCATCTCCTTTCTAGGATGAGGTTATAAGAGATTCAACTTTTATTTCCATGCTAGCTGAATTTACTCTTTCTGATATGATAGCAACGTTTCTGATATGAGATACTTTTATTTGTCTTTATTTTGGGAACTCAAATATGCAATTCCCAGGCTGTACCACTCCAGAAAGAAGTTGGAAATGAAGAACTGTTTATTTTGCACATGATGTTTTTGTTTTTGTAAACTAAATGTATCTCCATCATCTCTTTGCCAAAGCTCAACATAATGGAAGTAGTACAACAGATTGAGAATGGCCTGGGATGCAAAAACTATTTTCCATATATTTCTAGTACTACAGAATCATCTTAACAATTTTATGTCGCCCACACTCTAAAAGGAATGCATCCTATGTGCTCGGAGACCAGGTAAATTTCAGCCCTGACCTGAACAATGTGGATCAAGGGACTTAAGAGAGCTGCCCCAAATGGCTTTAGGAGGTCACAGGCATTTATCCAAGTTTCTTTCAGGGGTCAGGTTTGGTCTTAAGAGGCCAGTACTCATACAAGATAGTTAAAGGCAAAAATCAGAGTTCTCAAGGTATGGAACTTTCAAGAGGAAGGACATTCTTGCCCATCTGCCAGTGAACTACTCACATTTCCATGTGACCATTAAACCAGCACTTCACAGCAAGGAGAACATTTTAAACAGACAATTCTCCTTATTGCTGCCTGGTGGAAATGTTACACTTAGATCTTCCAAGACCCACCAATTTCAACTACACCAGCAAATCCTGCACAGTGTGATCATGCCCCAGAAGGAGTGGGGGCACTGAATGAGCATTTACTGAATGACCAAACAATTTATCAAAACCAGTGCACTGAAGGGAAGAAGGAAGAAGAGGGGAAGAAGAGAGGGAGGAGGAGGAGGGAGGTGGTGGTGCTGTGGCAGAGGAGCTGGAGCAGAAGGAGAATGGAGAGAAGGCTCCTTGGGTGGCATGGCGCTCCTGCTCCCCCAGGTGCTGCCCAGCTCCTGTCAGTCAGGGCTGAACCCCCTCAGGATAAGGAAGCCTGTGTGGGAACCAACAATCAAAGCTACATCTATGACACAGAACACTGCTGTGGACAGACTTGGTGCTGTAACTACTACTATGAACTCTGGTGTAAGTCCTTGCCCAGGAGGTTCTTGGCATCCCAGGGTTTACTGTTACTGCCTCTGCTCATTGAGAAACCATGGGCTGGCCAGCCTTTTCTGATTCTCTTAGGGACAGTGTTGGGTTCTGGCTGGTGTGGACCTTCATCATCCTCCTGAGCTGCTGCTGCGCCTGCCACCATTGCCGAGCCAAGCACCACCTTTAGGCCCAGAAATCAGCCTGATTGCCTACTCACAATTACTCAGCATTGCCATTTTATTTCAGGTTTTTTCCAAACTATTTACTACCTCATAAGGAAGTAGTGAATTGACCTCCAACTCTTGCCCCACCATTCAGTGCCTTCCAGTTACAGCAGCAGCAGGGGCTCCCAGGGAAATACAGAGCAGCCCTTTGTCTGGGCCCAGAAGAAGCAGCACAAGACCTCCCAGTATCCCTCATCTTGAGCCCTGTGACATGCCAGCTGACTGAGCAGCCACCAAAGCCCCTAGAATGGAGCTCCGTGGCAGGCCTGGGGGACCTAGACATAGGGGCCTTCCTGGACAAGGATTCAGAATGTAAGGAGGAGCTACTGAAAGAGTCCAGCTCTGAGCATGGCAGTGTACTCCCAGATAGCAAAGACAAGACGCCTGGCAGACATCGCCGCTTCTCAGGTATGTGTGTGCAACTGGGGCCACCATCATGGTGACCTCAAAGAGTTCATACACTCATCGATGATGCTCTGGATGGGCCCCTGGACTTCTGTGACAGCTGCCATTAGAGGCCTACTGGTGACGAGGAGGAAGGGCTCTGCCAGCCCTCTGAAGAGTAGGTTCACAAACCTGGGCATGCCCACCTGCTGCGGTTACCCGCGTGCCTGCTGCTCAACACCATCAATGAGCAGGACTCGCCAAACTCACAAAGCAACAGCTACAGTGGGCTCTGCCTGCACCTGGGAACCTGGAAAAGCAGCCAGGGTAAGGGAGATCCATGAGAGAAGCATTAAGTGACTTTCAGAGGAAGTGGTACAGCCACTTCTTTTTTTTCCTTCTCCAATCCTGCTTTATCCTACATCTCCAAGTACAGTTTGGGGTATGGATGCCTCTCCCCAATAAAAGCAATGTTGTGGAGGGCTGAGAACTTGGTTCCATGACTCATTCCTCATCCTTACCCTATCCTCTTCTTCCCGCTTCTTTTCAAGTCATTTCTCACCTACCTGCTTTGGTCAGAGAGATGTGTTTTAAAAGCCCCCAAAGAAGGGGACTGGGACTGTGCCCTGAGATGATTCTTGGTGATGTAGTGGATTTATGCTCTTATTTCAGTTTAAGAGAGCTTTGTTGTGTCTCAACCCAGGAATGGCAACCCATCTTGGCCCTGGGTGAAGAAGGAAGCCCACAGAGACCTAGAGATTGTCAGCTGTGGCTGCCAGTGTCTGCACAGCCAGGATTGAGCTAATTCTGTGGAAGGATGAGAACTGATGGACAGGTTGGTAGGAGGCTTGTTGCTCTCTCAAATCCCAGGTGACAAGAACAATGTACCACTGTGCATCCTACAGTAGCTCCTTGCTTCCCAGCAGGCTGAGGTGTGGAAAAGTAGACTGCCTTCTCCTTGTTTTTTCTTCTTAAAAATAAACAACAAGCCAGCTAGAAGCAAGAACCTTGCCAGTGGGCTTGCAAGAATTCTCTCCTGGACAAGGGAAGTTTGTGCTCCCGGTTGGCCTTCCGAGAGCGTGGCTGCACTTGAGATAAATTTGTGTGGGGGCTTGGGATGGAGTAGCTCTGAGCAGTAGGCCCTAAATCTGGGAGCAGAGAGAAGTGCAGCATCCTGTATCTCTGCCTTTTGGTCTGTGCCCTTTGGTGACCAGTGTCCTCATTCATCCTGGGCACATGGTCTACAGGACTTGGTATGTTCTTGTTCTCTATGAACAGATATTTGGAGGAAGCTGTAGGTCGTGGGAAAGGCAGCTTGTGTGTAGCTTGGCTCTCACACAATATTTTATCTTTGATTCTGAATGAGTCTTTGTTGTTGTTGTGTGTTTGATTTTTTGTTCTAAACTGACCACTTGAAAGAAATCCCTTGGTTATCTGTGGTTCTCTGTCCCATCCTTAGCCCATTGGGGTGAGATTACTCACCTTTCTGTAACCTCTGTAAGGAGTCTCAGTGGCCCAGGTGGGAGGGTGCAGGCAGCCTCCAGAAGGACAACAGGATCTTTATTGCTATCATCTGGTTTTGGACAAAACAAGTTGAGCTTTGATAGGAAAACTCTGAAAGGAGAAAATAATCAGCTGGAACTAATATTCCCCATCCATCCCTGTTCATATGAAGAGTTTGGTTCTTCCTGCACTTTTGAATAATGACATTCAGATTGGCATTGATGTTATAGTAAAAAAGGGGAAACACACACACACACACACACACACACATACACACATACACACACAAATCCATCCAAGGCTGTGAGGTGAGTGAGTGTCTGGATTACACAAAATCCATGTTGAACAAAGTGAACTCTATAAATTATGACTTTAAATGATCTGTAGTGTGTGTGTCTGCTGTGTGTGAGCCCCATGCCCTGTGTTAAATGACAGCCATCCACGTTAACCATGGTCTGAAGCAAACGTGGCCCTCTCAAGGTAATTTATTTATGCATTTACTGTTTACTGAACAAACGTCTGACTGTATTGACTATATTGGGCAGCATTGTGGACGGTGGCCCCTGTGTTGCCTGGTTACTACCTCAAGGTAGAGGTTCTACTTTGCTCACTGCTACTTGCTCATTGCTCCGCGGACACTCAGGGGCCTGTGTGCTGTTCCCTGTTAATGGAAGCATGCTATGAACTTGTTTGTCTCCCTCTGCTACTTCTTGCCTTCGGTCTCAACCCCCAGAGGGTGTCCACAACCATGTGGGACAGAACATAAAAGTGGCATTCCAGACAGAAGCTTGATTGGCTCTTTAGTGACAAGCTTGGACTTGCTGTGGCCCAGACATCAGCCTGCCCAGAATTGCCAGGAAGCCTTGGCAGACACTACAGTGCCACAGCACTGTCCTTCCTTTGCTGAGTTCAGTGGACACAGGCAGACTGGCGTGTGACCAAAGCAGGGCCAGAGCACAGCAGCCCTCAGATACCTACCTTCCACCTTCCTTTTGAAATCACAAACAACTCACTGAACTGTCTCCAAGGAGAACAAGTTTTACCAAATGAATCCTTCTTCATTTAACTGATCAAATGGATGAATGTGACCCTCTCAAGGTTTTTTTCCCCCCACCAGAGAACTAGTCTGAGTATTGACTATTGATTGGCTTCACTGAAGCATCTTACCCTGAATGCGTGAGAAGCAGCGCAGGGGCCAAGCAGAGATTAACTAGTGAGCCACAGTCTGGCCACAGCTGCTGGAGGCTTCTGCTGGAAACTCCTGCTCAGAGAAGGAGATAGGAAACTGAAGGAATAGTCAGGGGGCCAGAGAGACTTAGTTGAGTCTGGTTTTCCAGATGAATGAGAAGGAAAGGGTTGGTGGAGGGTTTGGTGCTACAGTTAGATTTGCAAATGCTAACATTCCTGTGTGAGGCCCATCACCCTTTGTCAGTTGATGTGAATATGTGTATTTTAAGCAATAAGATTCAGCTGGTCAGATTTTTTTTTTTTTTTTTTTTTTTTGGTACTGGAGATTGAACTCAGGGACACTCGACCACTGAGCCACATTCCCAGCCCTATTTTGTTTTATGTAGAGACAGGGTCTCACTGAGTTGCTTAGCGCCTCGCCGTTGCTGAGGCTGGCATTTGGTCAGATTTTTCTGGGCAGTCTTAGTGACACATTTCCTGTGCTGTGACTGTTCTGAAGACAGAATGGCTCTAACCACTGTGAGAAGCCCAAATAAAAATTAAACCAAAAAAAACGCCCCCAAAACAAAAAACAACAAAAACCCAAACCAGTGCACTGATGTGTGAAAGCATGAGTTTGAAATACTGTCACTATTTTCAAGCATCAACTATGTGTCTGTCAGTCATTGTGCAAACACTTTCATGAATGTGGTCTTAAATGCCTCATAAAGAGAGTGCTCTTATTTTTATTTTGTATACAAGAGTACTAAAGCTCACGATGTTATCTAAAATGTGATGTTGGCACGTATGTTTAGCTAAGATTTGAATTCAAGTCTCTATTTCAAGACCAGCATTATATAAACCATCTCTTAATCTGTTTGGGCTGCTATAACAAAATACTGTAAACTAGGTCACCTAAAAACGACAGAAATTTTATTTATTACTGTTCTGAAGACTGAGAAGTTCAAAATCAAGGTACCAGCAGATTCAACATCTGGTGAGGGTCCACTTTCTCATAGATGGCACCATCTTGCTGGGCCCTCACACGGAAGGGGCCAGGCAGCTGGGACCTCTTTTATAAGGGCAGTGATCCTGATTTTGTGACTCCACCCTTGTATTTGTCAAGGTTCTCTAGAGGGACAAAACCATCAAGATGACAATCCAAATTAGCCATCATACCCTTCATGGCCTCCTTACCTCCCCCAGATTCCTACTTCCTGATATCACTTTGGAACTTAAGATTTAGCATATGAATAGTGAGAATGGGGAGGACACAAAGGTTCTGACCACAGCGAGTCACTTTCGAAACCACAGCATCATTGAAAGAGAACATGTCTAAGAAACCAATTTTGGAGGCAGAAAAGAATGAGATATTTTATTTCAGAAATCTCTGTCCTTGTCAAGTACGGGGGAAAAAGTGAAGATATTCACTGTGGATATTTTCCTCCTGAAATGATATGCAACTTGTTTTGTGCTCAGTTAAATCCTCTTTGTATTGTATGTTCATCTCTGAGTGTATTTTTTCCCCTCCATCAGCATAGACGAATTTTAATTGTTAGAAACAGCTTTTCAGTTTGGGACAAACTTCACATAGTCTTTCCAGACACAAGAAAAAGAAAAAGTGAAATACAATTGAAAAGTTTTTGCCGTCAGCCTCAGCCTCAGCCTCTGAGATGCGTGGGTGGCTGGAGCAGTCATCCTCCATGGCAGGACTGGCTCAGCTGCTGTGCTGATGTGGCAAAAACAAATGCAACTCTTTCTGACTGGTAATTTCTCCTCTTTGTTTGATTCCTCATCTGCATAGAGTCTCCCTTTCACTGGAGGCTTTTGAATCTGATGAAGAATGACACGAGAAAAGAGTGCATTTCAGGTTACAAAGTTGGATTTTTCTAGTCTACTGATTTGTGGTGCCATGTAGATTTGATATTGGTTGAAAGTAACCATCAGTCAATAGCCACAGTGAGTCTTGAGGTCTCTGCTTTCAGGTCCAAGCCAAGCTATTTGAGACTTGTTTCTGAACATCTCTTACTTTTGGCTTTTAACTTTAGTAATATAAGAATGTGAAAAGTCTGTGCCAGGAAGTTCACATAGATAAAGGAAGAAATCAATGATCTGTTTACTTAATTATACTTTTAGAAGAATTTTACCCTAAGCATTTAGGAACATGGATTAGAGGCAGGGTTAACAGGATTTGTGTCCTGCCTCTACCACGTTTTAGCTCCATTACCCTGGAGCTAAATTAATTCTTTGTACTTCGATTTCTGTACCTATGAAATACATACAATAAAACTTAATTTCATGTAGTTACTCAAAGATTTAGATTCAGTAAATGAAAAGCATTAACCATGCCTGACTCACAATACACATTAGTTATTCTTATTTAGTATGTTTGATTATCCTGATAGACTCTTTAGTGTGGGACAAAAGCATTTGAATTCAAGAACTAAATAACATTTTGACATCTTCATATAAAACATAAAAGTAATTTCTTTTCGTCAAACTTTGGTTTTCTTTATTATCACCATATTTTGTCAAACATTGTAACCAGAGTTGTGGAAATAAGGCCTGAGCTCTTCCTTTTAATTTGGATACTGAGAGATCTTACATTTCAAAATGTGTCTGCATTTCTGAGTCTTTCATCTGAGTCTTTTCCAGCTGTGAGTAGGAGTCAGAGAAAATTACTACTAAGTGTTTGAAATGGTCTTTAGGAAGGACTTGCTAGGAAGGAAAAGTTGGCATCATTGTGATGGTGCCAGGCTTGAATTATAAATGACCCTGGCTTACAAAAACACAGAGATGAAGGAATCACAGAAAATCTGAGTTCTTTGCTCTGATGGAAAGTGTTTGTTATCAATCATCCAGATGAATTTGGGGAGTGGTTTAAATATCAGGTAAATTGTACAAGATGCTTTTGGTATGGACAAAGGATGTATAAGTATTATCATTAAGATATCATTGGAGATACAACTTCAAATTGATCTCTTGAAAATGAAAATTCAAGTATATGTTTACCAGATCAGTGATAACAACCAAATTGAAAGTTTTTGTTGATTTGGTTTAACCATTGGTGAATGTATCCTAGGAAATATTTATGTCAGCAATATGCTCATCAGTCCAACTTGTGTATCCCACAGCTGGAGCCAAGTGTGATTGTATCCAAAAGCTGTCACAGGCAAGCAAATATCAAAAGACCTAAAGCTAGAGATAGGCCACAATAAAATAATAGTTGGGGACATTAACACCCCATTTTCAGTAATGGGCAGATCAACCTCACCTTCCTTTCCCTCCTGGCTATTTCAACAAAGAAATAGCAGAGTTAAATTATTCACTAGATCAAATGGACCTAATAGACATCCACAGAATATTCCATCCACCAGCTGAAGAAGACATACTCTTCTCATGAGCACATGGAACATTTCCAGCATAGATTGTATGATAGGTCACAAAACAAGTCTCAACACATTTTTAAAAACTGAAATTTTATATAGAGTGTCTGTTCTGACCACAATGCAATAAAACTAGAAATCAAATATAAGAAAAACCTTGGAAACTACACCAGAACCTGAAAATTAAACAACTTGTTTTTGAACCACCAATGTATACAGGAAGAAATCAAAGAATTTTAAAAATATATTGAAACAAATGAAAATGGAGAAAAACATACCAAAACCCGTGGGAAATAGCAAAAGCAATATGAAGAGGAAAATTTATAGCAATGAACACCTATATCAAAAAAATAAAAAGAGCACATACAAACAACCTATCACTGCATGTCAAGGAACCAGAAAAACAGGAACAAATCAAGCCCAAAAATAATAGAAGAAAGAAATAATAAAGAGCAGAGCAGAAGTAAATGAAATGGAGACTAACAAACAAATAAAACAAGTTAATGAAATAAAGAACTGGATATTCAAAAACAGGCAAAATTGACAAAGCTAGACTACAAAAGTGAAAAAGAATACTCAAAATCAGAGCTGAAAAGGGGACATTACAATGGACAGCTCAGAAATATAAAGGATTGTTAGAGGTGATGATACACTGCTATGAGCCAGCAAATTTGATAACCTAGAAGCAATGGACATATTCCTGAACACATTTACCTTACCAAGATCGAATCATGAAGAAATGAAAAATGGAAAGAGATCAACGACAATAAAATATCTCCCAACAAATAAAAGCCCAGGACCAGAGAGCTTCACTGTTGAATTTTACAAAACATTCAAACAACTAATATCAATTCTCCTATAGTTATCCCTCTTGAAAAAGAGAAAGAAAGAAAGAAAGGAAAGAAAGGAAGAAAGAAAGAAAGAAAGAACAGAAGAGAAAGGAATTCTTCCAAGAATGTTAATATTAATATTATTATTCAAGACCAGCATTACCATGATAAGAACACAGCAAAAAATTAAAAAAAAAAACAAAAAAAAAAACTACTGGCCAATATCCTTCATGGACACAGAGACAAAAATCTTCAAAAAATTAGATAAAAACTAAATCCGATGGCACATTAAAAAGAATATTCATCATGTTCCAAATAAATTTTCATGCTGGGAGGGAGGGTCATGGGGCGAAGAGAAGTCAAGGAAGCCAAGAGAAGAAAATATTGCAAGGATAGTTTGATGCATGCAGTAGCCCTTGGTGCTGAAGTTCCCAGTCCAGGTTCAGGCTGCCCAATTTCTTTGGGGCTCTGGCAAGAGCAGCATGTCATGACAGAAGTTTGTGCTAGAGAAAAATTGCTTATATCATGAACTAGAAAGCAGAAGAGAGATTCAGGAAGGGGTTGGGATCTCATAACTCCCTTTGAGGGCATGTCCCCAATGACCTAAGGAAGTCCACTAGGCTCCTGCTACTGAAACTCCACAGTACCTCCCAAGCAGGCCACTCTGGGGACTAACCCTTTAGAACATGGAACTTGGGGGATGTTATCCAAATTTGACCACAGCATTTTTTTTTTAAATACTGATTAACAGCATTTTAACATTTGGGACTTTGAAAGAGGGGATGAAGTAAACGTAAGGGAAAATTAGAGGATGGAAAGTATTTTAAAAGGAGGGAGCTGATGTCTTACCTAAACATTTGCAATTTTACAATTCTTATCTTGGTCTTGCATCGAAGCCTTCATTGTTTACTTAACAAACTGTTATGCAGGTTATATAGCATTTAATTTGTGCAAAGTAGTGTTGCAAGTGCTTTGAAAAAAATTTATTCCTTTACTTAATTGCTGCTGTGTTATAGAAAAGAGCTATGTTCCAAATTCTGGTTCCTAAATGTTGCCATACTCATTAGGCAAAATACTACCCCTCTAGGAAATCTTGTAGTTTAGAAGAATGAGTGGTTTAAACCGTGAGTTGAAGCTATTATAAATTACAAACTTCTAGAAATATCTGACTTCAAAAAAGCCTTGCTTTTTCATTTATTTTTCATTAACTCATTCAATATTTAAAGAGAAACTTCTGTATATTAGGAGCAGTGTTACCACTGAGCTGTACTGCCAGAACCTCAGATCCTCTATGCCTAACCCTGACCTTCCTTTCCCTCCTGGCATTTCCTACCATGTGTCTCTCCGCATTTTAGAAATACCTCTTCACAGCTATCCAATCAACTTGTAATAAAAACACATTCAATCTATTCTGAATTCCTTACCTTGTATGCAATAAATTTATTATGTGTATGTGGCCTAGAATATTTCTTTAAGAGTTAAATTCTAGGGCTGGGATTGTGGTTCAGTGGTAGAGCACTTGCCTTGCATGCGTGAGGCACGGGGTTCAATCCTCAGCACCACATAAAAATAAATAAAGATATTGTGTGTCCATCTACAACTAGAAAGAAAATATTTTTTTTTAAAAAAAGAGTTAAATTCTACCCTCCTTTCACTCATACTTTATTTCCAGCCATTTGAAATTCCTGCAGGAGCATCTCATCCTATGTCTTTTCCTTTTACCACCTCTGTCTTGGCATTAGCTCTTTCTCTATTTGGAAAGCCCTTTCCTTTTGGTATTGCTCTACCAAATGTTTTGGTCAAATATGGATAATGTCCCCCAAGGTCCATGTTCTAAAGGGCTGGTCCCCAGAGTGGGCTATTGTGGAGGTACTGTGGAGTTGGAGTAGCAGATCCGCACTTCCTTTTTTTTTTTTTTTTTTACCCTGAACACATGTACTTCATTCAGTTTCACTATAGACAGATCTGAAACTGTGTTTATATAGTGTTTAAACAACTGTATAAAGGAATGGATTCAAAGAATAGAGCCAGCAGTTCAGCATGTAGATGAGTGGGAGTCATATGCAGCTACTAGCAGCATGTAAGATCTTCATTATTTATGAAATTTCTTGAAAGTTCTTTATTGAGACAGTGACCAAAAAAAATGACCCAATGCCAAAGACCAGGGCACAGATGTTCAGGCACTTGGCATTAGTCACATAGGTCCACTCATTCCTAAAGGCCAAATGTTGCTCTGCAGAGTTGGACACCATCTTCTCTGAACTCCCACAGTATTTTGTGCCTATGCTTATTTTCTCAATGATATCATATTTTACATGTTTGCAAGTTCCTAATAAGACTCTGAGCTTCTCAAGTTCACAAATCATATCATCTACATATTTTTTTAGCAGCACTTTGGGAAGAGGCTATCATCAAGAAAACAACAGAGATAAAATACATAAGAATAAACCTACTGAAAGATGTTCAGATACTAAGGACATGATATAAATCCTAAGTAGGTAGGAAACCATACCCCTTTTCTGGGGTAAGAAAACAGAATGAACAGAATTCCTGTTGGAAAATTTCTCCAAATCAAACAACAAAATTATTTATACTTCATTTAAAATGACAACAGTTAATGTAAAAATTGAGAAAAAATCAGATTAAAAAAACATGGAAGAATGCCTTGGAATATTCATATATAAGAAAATAATTAACAGTGAATTCTAAATTTAAAACTCATGAGGCTCCAGTAAAATAATATCATACAAATGCATAACTAGATTAAAGAAACTGAAAGAAATTCCGAAATAATCTCATGATCAAAACTTCAGTAAAGAGCATATCAAAAAAGGATTAAGGAACTGATAGACTATTCAGAGAATTCAGTTGGACTATTTGGTTTATTCTTTTGCAAACAAAGTAAAACTGGATCCCTATTTGATGCTTTATTTTAAAATAAATAGCAGAAATATAAACATTTAAATAAAAAAGAAATATTCTAAAAGCACCAAAAAAAACCTATTTTTAAATTTTATTACTTTTGATAAGAAGAACAAGTTCTGGTGTTGTATTACACAGCAGGTCAATTATAGTTAACGATAATGTGTTATATGTTCTGATTTCAAGAAACCTTTGTAGTGAAAAAAATCTAACTTATAAGTCAAAAGTCATAAATTGGACCATATAAAGAATTATAATTTTTCTTTGCAAAAAATTTTTACAATGCTAAAAGAAAATGACAACTGTGGAAAATATTTGCAAAATATATGCCAGACAAGTGTCACATTCCTTTAATACAAAAAGAAGTCTTGCAAGTGAAAAAGTAAACAAACTTGAACATTCCACAGGAAAAAAAATTACAGTGAGAAGCTAGCCATGTAAGATGCTAAAATTCACTAATTAAATATGCAAATTTAAATGACAATGAAACATCTTAACATATCATAAACACAAAAATATTTTATCATAGCCAGGACTGGCTACAAGAAACTAGTAGTTACAAAATGTGTTGAAAATATAATGATTTCTATGAGTCAGAAATTCCACTTTCCACCCTCAGGAATTTATCTATCAGTTTTACTCTCATAGACATCAAAGATACATGTGCCAAATATAGAAACACTGATGCAAAAATATAGAAACAACATAAGTGTTCATCATTAGGAAAAGTATTAATAATAGCCATATGTTGTGCTATTTTGTAACTATGATTAGAAGTGAGTAGATTTAGCTACTTAAATGGAAAGTAGAGCCCAATACATTGGTTAATAAGAAAACTGTAAACATGGATATTTGTGTAAACAAAGGAGTTATACATACAGTGTACACATATATTTTTCTGGGAAATTAGACATGAAATTGTTCCTATGGTTAAGCCTGGACAATGACAGCCAAGTGAGGAGTGAGATGGCCAGGAGGTGATATCATCTAATCCAATTCTGCATTGTTTGAATCATTTTTCATAAACTTAACCAATGATTTTTAATAGATTTTAATCTTTTCTCTTAAAGCAGAAACTCTTCTAACCTCTGTTTTTATTTGCTATTTTTAGTTATACATGACAGTAGAATCTATTTTGATATATTTATACAAACATGGAATACATTTTATACTAATTAGGATTCCAGTCTTGTGGATGTACACAATGTTGAGATTCACTGGTGAATTCATATATGAACACTGGAAAATTATGTAGGATTCATTCTACTGTCTTTCCTATTCCTATCCCCCTTCCCTTCCATTTATCCCCCTTTGTCTAATCCACTTCTATACTTGAACTTCTATACTTCCCTCTGTCCTTGTTGTGGGTTAGAATCCACATATCAGAGAGAACATTCAGCTTTTGGTTTTGGGGGATTGGCTTATTTCACTTAGCATGATAATCTCCTGATCCATCCATTTACCAGCAAATGCCACAAAGTTATTCTTATTTATGGCTAATATTCCATTGTGTACGTATACCACATTTTCTTTATCCATTCCATCTGTTTAAGGGCACCTAGGTTGTTTCCATAGATTAGCTATTGTGAATTGTGCTGCTATGAACATTGGTGTGGCTGCATTACTATAGTATAATGATTTTAAGTCCTTTGGGTATATACTGAGGAGCAAGATAACTGGGTCAAATGGTGATTCTATTACTAGTTTTTTGATAACTTCTGTGCTTTAGACTGACACAGTTACCTAGGGAATAATTTGTTCTAAGATATCATGTGTCTTCCTATAAATGGTGGATTTAGAAATTGAAATATTCATGCTCACTGATGTGACAAAACCCTTTGGGGGTTCATTTTGGTATTTATAGTTTGCTCTGATGGTAATGATGAAATCTGTATGTGCATTTACAATGAGAACTTTTGGTGCAACCTTGGACTGTGACTGCTGGAGTGGATGCCTCCACCAGGAGTGGCAGCAGGCACCCAGGGAACAACCCATTTATTCTGGCATTGTGTGCATCATACTGTTTTCCTAGTTTTTGATTTCTGCCCTTCCCTCTAGGTTTAGCAGAAAATAGGTTTAACAGTATTATCATTCTCTCTGTAGCTTCCCAGTTAAATAAGAAAGGGGAAAGTTATCTTTCTTCGTGGTCTGATTGCTTAACATGGAAGCTTGGCTCTAAGCAATATAATTACAGGTGCAACTAATTAGGTGAGTGACTTGCGATTATTGGGACTTGGAAGGTGTGAGGCTAACAAACATAAATAAAATAGAGGAAAAAAACTCAAAGAGAGTGTTCTTCCTGTTGTCTTTTTATTTTCGAGGAACACTTGTTTCCAGGATTTCAGTCAACTCCACTTACTTAAGTAAAATAAATAAATAAATAAATAAATAAATAGGGCTGAGGTTGTGGTTCAGTGGCAGAGCCCTTGCCTCACACGCGTGAGGCACTGGGTTCGATCCTCAGCACCACATAAAAATAAACAAAACAAAATAAAGACACTGTGTCCATGTATAACTAAAAAATATTTTTTAAAAAATAGAGCTCATCATCTAACCTCTTCAGGGAGAAGAATAGGATAAATACAGATAATTTTCAGCTATGTCTTCTACTTTGAGTTCCATATCATTAACTAGATAATAATTTTTCCAAGTAGTGGCAATTTTTAAAAATGTGATAATTTCTCAAAGCTGAAGTTAGCAATAACATTGGAACAAAGAGCCTTATATGAAGTGAAAGCTTAAAATATTGTGTTGACTGTTGCATTTTTGCTTATTTCTGAAATGACCATAGGGTGTAGAGAACATAACATGGCAACTTATAACATCCAATGCGTCCAAATTGGAAAAACAAAAAAATGTAGTTAAGAAAAAAAAAAAACCTCAACTATTTAAAAACAAAAATAGAAAAATATTTAACTGTCTCCCCAAACACTGAACACAGTGATTCAGCACAGTCCCTGAGCGTTGTCAGAATTCAACTCAGCAAATTTAATAGGAAAACTTACTTTTTTCTAGAAAGGGATATACTATTTCCTCCCTCCTGCCCCAAATGCAGGCCACAAACATTTTAATGGGGAATGCCATGAGTTTATCTTTTTTGTAACTTCAATGTAATACCATTAAAGGGTATCTTAGATATTTAAAAAAGGGAGGAATTTTAATATAAGAGCAAGAGGAATCTGTTTCTTTCTCTTTTCAAATGGAATTTAGGTAATTTTGTGAAGATTCAATTTTAATTTTATTTAAAAATAGGTCATAGAACTGGAGGTGTACTTCAATGATAAAATGTTTGTCTAGCATGTATGAGGCCCTGGGTTTAATTCCTAGCACTAGGGAATAAAAATCAAGCTCAGTGAAAATAATTCAAATAATATAAAAAAGTTATTGGGTAAAAGTGAGACTCTTCTTTGACTCCCTTATATCATACTTCCCAGAGTTCAGCTTTGTTACTAGATTTTTAACTGTCTTTTCACAGATTAGTTTTAAGTTTTTCTGTATTTTCATTGGTTTCAAGAGAATTTGCAGTTGTTCGTTAAAGCATTTTTATAAAGACTGGTTTCAAATCCTTGTCAGATAATTCCAGTAGCCACTTTATCTTAGTTTTGAAATTAGTTGATTGTCTTTTCTTGGTGTGATGGGTTGCTTTTAATTGTATCATGGACATTTTGATAATTATATTGGGAGACTCTGAGTTCTATTTAAATCTTTTATTTTAAAAGGCAGTTACCTTAGCTGGGCGTGGTGGGTAATCTCAGTAGCTCGGTAAGCTGAGATAGGAGGATTGCAAGTTCAAAGTCAGCCTCAGCAAGTTATCAAGGCCCTAAGCGAATTAGACCCTGTTTCAAAATTTAAAAAATTAAAAATTAATTTAAAAAAGGAGTCTGAGGAGGGGGCTCAGTGCTTAAGCATCCTAGGTTCAATCCTCAACACCAAAAAAAAAAAAAAAAAGGCAATCATCTGCTTAGGTTTAGCACACATCTTTAGGTCTATTTTGTGGGCTCTGGTTCTAGTGACAATTCAGTTTTTTTAAATGTACATCTCAATAGTTATTATAACCACAGTTTTATCCAATCATTCTCATTGTCAGTTTTAGCACACTTGACATAAATGACAAATAGAACCCTTGTACCCTTTGGAAATCATCTCCCTATCTCCTCATCACCCAGCCTTGAGCAACCATTAATCTACTTTTGATGTCTATTTTCCTGTTCAATCTTTTACATGAATGAATTCTTTTGCAACTGGCTTCTTTCACATAACATAATGATTCTGAATGCTCTTCCATGTACGGCTACACTGTATTTTGTTTATCCTTTCATTATTTGTTGGACATTTGGGTAGTTTCCACAACTGGTTCTTGTGAATGGTGCTGCTACAAGTATTTGTGTACAAGTTTTTGTTTGAACACCTGTCTTTGATTCTTTGGGCATATAT
Organism: Xerus rutilus; assembly: GCA_028644305.1. Taxonomy (NCBI): domain Eukaryota; kingdom Metazoa; phylum Chordata; class Mammalia; order Rodentia; family Sciuridae; genus Xerus; species Xerus rutilus. The sequence goes on from CM053404.1 coordinate 83,298,234, forward strand.
ACCTAGGATCAGATTTTCTGGGTTTTGTAGTAATTCCATATTTAATTTTGGAAGAACCACCAAACTGTTTTTCATATTGGCTGCACCATTTTACATTCCTAACAGCAAATGTAGGGACTCCAATTTTGCCACATCCTCACCAACACTTGTTATTTTTTATTTTTTGTCTGTTTTCAAACAATTTAATCTTTCTAGATTTTATGAGGCTATTTTTGTCTTTGGCTTATCTGGGGCCACTGGGGTTCCCACTGACCCCACTGGGGCTACCTGAGGAAGAAGAAGGAGTTTTTCTAAAGTGGGCTACCTGGTGGCTCTAGGTGGGGAAGGGAGACTCTCTTTCCCCTATGATAAACAAGTACTTCAGAAGGAGATTCTCATTATAGTTAAAACTCCTTTGAAATTGCTGCCCACTCACTTGGTCTCTTGTTGAGAAATGAAAGATCTGTAGGTACAAAGAGGCTTCCTGATCCATGCTTGTCCGTGCTCCCCATGACTAGTGCAGCCTGACTGGCCAGTGTCTTTATGCGGGGAGCAGAGGCTCAGGTTTGATGCAGAAGATTCTCATTTCCCATGTTGCTTATTTTCAGCCTGTGCCATGATGTTTCACCCTTATGTGTATTACCTTGTTTGTCTCTTATTGGCAAAGAAGACCCCTCTTTGATTCAGGGGAGGAATAAGCCTACTTAGGCTGCCTTCTATTGCTAGATTGGGATTTTTTTTTTTTTTTCGGTACTGGAGATTGAACTCAGGGACACTCGACCACTGAGTCACATCCCCAGCCCTATTTTGTGTTTTATGTAGAGACAGGGTCTCACTGAGTTGCTTAGTGCCTCGCCGTTGCTGAGGCTGGCTTTGAACTCACGATTCTCCTGTCTCAGCCTCCCTAAGTGCATGGATTACAGGCTTGTGCCACCATGCCCAGCTCTAGATTGGGGATTTGGCATGCTGGGGCTGGGTAGCCTTTTTCTGCTGTGTGAGAGTTCTAGGACTCCCTGCATTATGTTTTTCCTCTTGTCTAAAATGACTAGTCAGTTTACTTTCCTCATTCCACGTTTCAGAATTTCCCCTTCAGTTGCCTCTTATATTGTTTCCATTGGTTTATAGTTGTACTCAACAAGGGAGAGCTGGGAGAAATGAATCTGTACCCTCTTTCCAGACTGGAAATCTAATTATCTTAATGTGTATGTCTCCTCCACCAAATTCTGGGTACTTAAGCATAGGCATCACATTTATTTGGTGTCTTCAGTGGCTAATTCCATTTCTGACACAAAGAGGGCACTTTCTAAATAATTGTTAATGAAGTAATACACAAAATTTGCCTTACGTATATTTTACTACAGTGAACAGGAGAATTCTGTGCTATGTTACTTAACAGCAAAAATAAAGCCAGATTAGGACTCTGCTCAATGATATAAAAATGTCTGACTTTTTTCTTGGTGCTAATAGCTGCCCTCACATCTGTCCTGTGATGTTTTCTGCATTGCATGTAACTAAAATGTGTCAGGAAAGGATATCAGCAATTCTTCATGTTGCCATGTCATAGGCCATCAGGGAACATCTGAATGCACCAAAAATTTTTCTCTAGGGATTTTATAAAATGGTCTATATACAGCTATGCTACTTGAAGCTTCTTTTTAGAAGACCAAACAAGAAATTTTGCTTCTGTCATAATAGGTAAGTCTATGAAACAACAGGCATTCAGGATTTGTTAAAGATTTATATTATTTCTCTCTCTCTCTCTCTCTCTCTTTCTCTCTCTCTCTTATTTATTCCCATGGCTTAATGGAATTTGAGGACAATAAATAACTAAATCTAGCTTAAATTTGTTTAGTAGTAGTAATGATGCCTCCCTGTTTGAGTATCTCCTTGTGGAAAGACCTGAGCTAGCCACATTAATTTTATTACCAATAAAATTCACAAATCTCTGTTTTTAGATGCCGAAATTGCAAATTAGAGAAATTTCTCCATTTGCAACTAATGGAGTAAGGATGCCATCTCAGGACGATCTGACTCCAAAGCCATCACTGTGATGGTAATATGCCTCTTGTAAGTCACACAATTTCAAAAGGAAAGCATGAAGATATTAACTTTGACAAAACAAGATTTTATGAAAAAAATTTTTCTTTATATCCCAAAGTGTCAGAGCAACAGTTTATTTAATATTATAGGATGCTTTCCTGTGTGATAGTAGTAATGCCTTTTAACAAAACAATGCATCGCTATTAGCTCATTGAACTATAATGAAGAACATTGTTTCCAAAGGCAATGCTGTCTTCTACTAGTGACTTCTACCCTGCCCCCTACTGTGTTATTTTCTTTCCTCCAAGCTAACACAAGCATTCAACAAAATGAGGAAATAGTGGAGGGCACAGCTGAATCAAATTTTGAAACAAACAGCCAAAGATAAGTGTGTCACATGAGAACAGCTCTTAATTGTTCTGTGATAATTCACTCAAAATATAATGATGTTGTTAGAAAGAATGAACTAGTTTCTTGTGGATTAAGAGAAAATCATTTGTAGAAGATGAAAGGGCATCTAGCATTTGAATAGACAGAGAAAAGAACTGCAAGAACATGAAATTACTTTTTCGCCTGATAAGACATTTATCTGTGTTTCTCTATCCTCATACTAAATGAGGTCTAGAAGATAGAGTCCTTTGAAAGTAGAAATGGTATTAGGTTGGAATTCTGTTCCAGCCACTCTGAAGACAGACATAAATAAGCATTGCAGTGATGCTGATTACTAATGAAGTGACTTCTTTTGCACAAATCATCTTAACTAGCATTATTTCATCCCCCAAACTGCCTGGGGCTTCTTACCAAAAGCCAAGGCTGCATTCTACATATATAAGAAAATAAGATGTGCAAGAAGCCTTCATTCACTGGGAGAATTTGGAACCTGGGACACATTAGCTCAAATCATGCTTCTAGTGTTCACACAGATTTCAGAGCAGATGGTCATGGCAATTTGCCTTTGAAGATGTCTAAAATCTTACCAATTCACTCACTTTTTGGAATAATTCACCCTCCTGTTAGAGGGAGTCTAACACTGTAAAATACATTCTGCATCGAACTTATCATGCTACTTCCTCAGTCTGTGGCTGGCAGCACCACTGGGTTGTAGACTCCACTGCACTTCTGTGCTGATCGCTCCTGTTCTGTCTTTCCTTCTAAGCTGGCTAGTGAATTGCTGAAGTGTTTGGTGGGAATGGGAAAAAACTGAAGTCTTTGCATGAAAAAGCACAAGTGGGCTTTTAAGTATTTTCAAGATTAGTTATTAAAGTTCTTAGAGCTTTTTGTAATAAGGGAGGAATAGATCACCTTTCAACAGGGTTTTCCTTAGAAATATAGATCCACTTGCTATTAAAAAAAGGTAAAGAAACATAGGACAGAAGGCTGAAAGCAGAGGGGTTAGACTCTAAGCAGTATGGCAGATTACTGAATCCAAAGGAACCACTTTTTGGACACAAACAAATCATTCATAACTAAAACAAACTATATATATATACATACATATATATATAAAATAACACACACATATATATACACACACACACATATATATATATATATATGATAAACACATTCTTGATCTCTTGAGAAAATTAGAAACAAGAACAGTGAAAAGTGAGGGCAAAAACATACATAAAAGCTAAAGTTCCTTTGGAGTCCAATGACTGAACAAACAACAGAATCAGAAAATTAGATATTGAGACCAATGTCAGGGAGTGAAGGTAGTTCTGATGTCCCTAATATGAACAGGAAATCCTCAAAGGGGATTCAAATAACATTGAGGAGGAATAAGTGTACATTCTTTTTGAAAGAAAGCATTGTGATTATTCTTTCAGGAATCCATGAAATAAGTATGCTTAAATATAAATGAAGTTTAGTAATTATGTAAAATTCAAAAACAAAATCATTAGGCCTACAATACTTCAAATATTGGTATTATAAGATTAAAATTATACAGCAACTATGTCTGAAATGTCTAAGAAGTAATATACATACGCAAATGTTGAAGGAAAAAGAAAAAAGGACTATTAAAGGAATCTGTAGCTTTATTTCTCGCAATTCCTAGGTGATTTGGGTTGAATATTCTGGAGAAAAAGGAGCAAAGCAAAGCTACAGGTGTGTGTGTGTGTGTGTGTGTGTGTGTGTGTGTGTGTGTTGTGGTGTGGAATGTGTGGGGTTTGTTGTGTGGCATGTGTGTGTTTATGTGAGCTTATAGAATGAGTGAAATAAAAAAGCAAGACCTCAGCCCAGACCAAAATGAAACCTAAAACCACCAAAATGAATGTGGAAAAATGTATACCAAAACAAATAATAACATAACACGAAGAAATCTGTTACTCCTCTCAGAAAGCATTACTAGAAGTAAAGGAAAACACTCAGAATGCTAAAAATTCAATTCTCTAATGCCGGGGTCTAAATGTGTCCCAAAATTCATGTGCTGAAAATTAATCCTCATAGTGATGGTATTAAGAAGAGGGGTCTTTTATGCAGTGACTAAGTCATGAGGGTTTCACACTTATGAATAGTTAAGTGTCTTATTAAAAGGCTAAAGGGAGCTGGCATGGACCTTTTCCCTTTAGTCTCTTATTCTATGAGAGAACACAGCATTTGTTTTCTCAGGAGGATGTAGCAAGGAGCTGCCCTATTGGATGCAGAGATGAGGCCTTCACCAGACACCAAACTTGCTAGTTCCTTAATTTTGGACTTCTAGCCTCTAGAACTATGAGATATAAATTTCTGTTCTTCATAAATTACCCAGTCTCAGGAGTGGTTTTATATCAAATGGACAAAGAAAACTAAGAAGATATAACAATAAATAATTTGCATGAACCTAATAATGTGACCTCAACCAAATATTGATAGAACTGAAATGAGAAATAAGCAAATTTAAGGTGATATTGGTATATTTGAACACAATTCTTGCAGTAATTAATAAACTAGAGAAAAACTAAACGAAAAATGAATAATTAAACTACTAATTAATAGACTTGGCCTCTTCCCGCATACATGGACCTCTCCCACCAAATAACTGTAAGATATACTTTTTCAAGGATAAATGGGACAGTTAAAAAATTAATAATATGCTCCCTCACAAATCATATCCCTATAAATGTCAAATAATTGAATTGATTCACTTTGTATTTTCTAATTGCAATATAATTTACCAACAAATCTAAAATTAGAAGAATCTTTTTGTAAAATTCCATATATTGAAAGCTAAGAAATCCATTTCTAAGTTACCTGTGGTCATAGAAAAAATCATAATGGTAATTAGGAAATAGTTTCATTGAATTAGAGATAATATGCCACTTTCCAAACCTTTGCATTTTTTTTAAAAAAAATATGCTTAGAAATAAACATGCATCCTTAAAAATGTATATGTTAGTTTTTAAAAAGGCTAAAATCAATCATTCCTCCATCTCAGAAATTTATAAAGAAAATGGTAAATCAAACCAAGTAAAAATGGAAGAAATATGAGTCATAAATACAGAAATACTAAAAAATTAATAAAATTGATGAATCTTTTATGAGATCAAATAAGAAAGAAAAAAGCCCCAAATAATTAAAAAGGAAAAATTAAATAAGCTATAAAAGCCTAATGAGAAGTTCATACGATAACAATCCAAAGTATTTAATAAAAGACATATGCCTGAATGATACAATTTATCAATATTTATATAAGCATAGTAAATCTGTATAATTCTATACTTTCACAAGTATTTATAAGATTTAAAACTTTTCCAAAAGAAAATGCTTGAATGTTTCAGATGACACCACCATGACTCATATTAAACCTTAAAGTACAAAATGACAATTTTGCTTTTCCTGAAAACTAAAGACAGAGGGCAAACAACCCCAAATGACACTCACATGTGAAACAACTAAATATAATTTTTATAAAGAAATATTAATAATCAAAATAAAAATTTAATGTGTGGTTTAGGTAATACATAAAACATAATTGAAGAAAGAATTAATAAAATGGAAGATATATGTGAGGAAATTATCTAGGCTGCAATACCAAAAACTGAAAAAAGAGAAAATATGAAAGTGATAACCAGAGGTACAAAGGACCGAATGGACAGGTTAACAATTCTATTTCTGTTCCATAAGAAAAAGAAAATGAAGAAGTACAATGTTTAAAGGAATAATGGCTGATTATTTTCTAGAGCAAATAAAAGGTTCAGATATACAGACACAGAGAACACCACATATTCAAAGCAGGATAGTTAAAAATGAAATCTAGACTTAGTAAATGCATGGAAAACCTGGAGGAAAAAATGTAGCCAGAAGGGAAGCACAAACCATCTACAAAGAGCATCACTTTTACTGTCAGCACTTTTTAAACAAATACTTGGAAGTCAAATGGACAGAATAAAACTTTCAAATAGTTATTTTATCATAACTGGGTTCAAATAAATGTAGTTTCAGATAAAAACATTTGAAATTTACCCCTAACCAACTTCATTAAAAAATGTCTAAATTTTTTTTCTTCAAGAAGGAGGAAAATAACCCTACAGCAAAGATGTAATAAAAGTGAAAAAAGAGATTTGTAAATGTGCAAATTAGGTATCTAATGCTGAATATCACATCAACTCAAAACTTAATGGCTTAAAATGATGATGGCCATTATTTACCTCTATTAGTTTCTATGAACCAGAAATTTAGGAGCAACTTTGGTAGGTGGTTCTGGCTTGGAGTCTCTCATGAGGTTGCAGTCATGTGTAAGCTAGGATTGCAATCATATAAAGGTGTAAATATTAGCAAAGAATCTACTTCCAAGGTGGCACCTTCACATGGCTGCAGGCTAATGCTGGTTGTGACTTCCTTAAGAGAGTTGGGTGTTCATGGTGACCAGATTCTCCCCAGAATGAGTGATATGAGATATCCAGGTAGAAGTTAAAAAGCTGTTATAACTTGCTCTCAGTAGTCACATCCTAAGGCTTATGCTATATATAAATTTCAGGAAAATATAAAACTAACAAATTTTGAAAAGTATGTATAACTCTATTAATATAAAAATACAGAGTAGCCAAGATTTAATAGTTTTAAATGTAAAAGAAAACTTCCTAGTTTTTTTCATGTTTATTCAATACAAAAATGCTATTTCCTACTAGAAAAGGTTTAATAGATGGGAAAATATTCTGTTTGCAGAAAGGAAAATAATGAAGATGTTCATCATCTACAAACTGTTCCTATTGACTCAGGTAAATTGGAATAAAAATCACAATGGATTTTATTTTGAATCCAGTCAAGCAAATCCTAGTATTTATTTGACAAAGCAAAAGCCAAAAAATAATTCAGAATTTTCCTGAAGAAAGAAAAGAATGAATGGTCATACCTTTGTACATTCAAAGATCCATTCTAAACCCATGGTATTGCCATAGGAAGAAAAATGCTGTCCAATTAGCTCTAATAGAGAGGCCAGAAGCAGCTCACAGAAATCTAGAAATAATACATGACACTTGGTGTTGTAAATCACCAGGGAGGGAATAGACTACATGATAAATGGAGCCAGGACATTTGTTTATTCCTATGGGAAAAAAATAAAATTGTATTCCTACCTCTTACCAGATGCTAAAATAAATTAGGATGGCTTAAAGACTCAAATATAAAAGGCAAAATTTTTAAATATTTGAATAAAATACTTCAATGAAATTTTCTGTCTTTGGAGTAGGGAAGAATTTTGTAATTAAGATTTCAACAGCAAAGGCAAAGGACAGGAAATAATAGAAAGGAAAATACTGATAAATTATATTGTATTAAATATGATGCCTGTTCATGAAAACATCATGGAAGTGAAACATGTAGCAAAATCAGGAGAAGATATTTGCACCATACATAACAGATTGATTGTGTTCATTTTCAGAATATCCATAGATTCGTACTGATTGGGAAAAGTGGACCATGCACGATACCAAGTATCGATGAAGATACAAAGCAGGAGTGCCTCTTACGACCGCCAGTGCATCTGAGATGCACATCGAAAGGAAATATTTCTCCTGTATCCTTGAAGGAAAGTGTAAAAACATGAGAATTATCCAAAAGTATTTTGGGTAGGAGCACAAAAATACATGCTTACTTTGATGGACTGCGTTGTCTTCCCCAAAATTCATATTCTGAAGTCCAAACTTCAGAATGTGACTTTTGCGTAGGTCCAGGAGGGTAAGGCCTTTAAAGAAGAAATTCTTTTAAAATGGGGCCTTTAATTTGTGTCTGGATTACAACATAGGAGAGAAACCAGGGTTGCCTACACATGGAGGAAGGCCAGTGAGGACAAAATGGGAAGGTTGCAACCTGCAAGTCAAGGAGAGAGGGCTCAGGGGAAATCAAATGTGTCGACACCTGGATCTGGGACTTCCAACTCCCTGAACCATGAAAAATTAATTTCTATTGTTTAAGCTATCCAGTCTGTAATATTTTGTTAGGGCAATCCTAGCAAATTAATACACTTACCCTGAACAAAATAAAATAAAATAAAATTTAAATGTCCAGCTACAGGAAAATAGATGTTGAAATGTGGCCTGTTAATATAATTCAGTATTACACTGGGGTGAATTTAAATAAATTACAGTTACACCCACTCATAGGAGTGAGTTTTTAAAACAAAACATTGAGAAAACAAGCAACTTGGAAGTGTATTTTAAAATGTACTTAAATTTTCCCTTTGGCTCAATTAAGCTTTAGAAAGGTTTCTTCTTAAATATAGGTTCCTGACCTACCTTTACTTAGAATATTTACTTTAGAAAACTTGCAATTGTAAATTCTTTCTCGATCTGCCTGACATATGGCTCTTCTTCCAGTCTCTTACCAGTTTTATAAGACTTTCTTAGAAAAAGAAAGATATAAGACTATAAGATTATAAGAATTTCATTCCTGTGTACTCTAATCATCAAGAAAGATAAGGTCCTTATCTTTCAGTCTGGTGAGGGATAGGAACTGAACTTGCACCCTCTCCCAGTTTACACCAATTCGCAAACACAAAAGGCCTAATTGCATTTACTAACCTCCCTCCGAACAGACCTCACAACTTTTCTATTGGCTCACTCTACTGTTTAAAAACTCTCCTGCGTTTTGCTTTAACAGAGTTCGCTGTCTTCCATATTGCAATAGTCTTGACCTTATTGCAGTAGAGTTGTTGATTGTTTAACTTGTTTGGTAGCATAAAATACAATAGCACTTCTAAGAAAAAACAAAATAAGTACTTAGGCAATCATATATATTAGATATTCATGTAAAATGTGAATTAACATACTCATATATATCAGATATTTTATATTCATGTGTTTCAGAGGTTTCATCCATGCTCAGCTGGCTCCATTGCTTTGGGCCTGAGTTGAGACAGAACATGATGGCTAAAGGGCCTGATTGAGGAAAGCTCATGGCAGCCAGGAAGCAAAGGGGTGGGAAAGGAAGGGATAAGGAACAAGATATAGTCCTAAGGCCAGTGACCTACTTTTTCCAGCCACATCCCACCTGCCTGAAGTTTCCACCCAGTAGTCCATTCAAATTATTAATCCATCAAATGGACTAATCCACTGATGAGGTTAGAGCTCTTACTATCCAATCATTTCCTAAAAGACCCACCAATGAACCTTTCTGCATTGCCTTCTACACATGAGAAAGCATGGGGTAACATTCTAGATCCAAACCATAATAATGGTCAGATAGTTTATACAATATTGGTAAAGTTCTGGTTTTTTAATTTATTTCAGAAGTTGCTTCACAGTTTTATAGCTGTCTCCATTTAATATATATACACATATATGATATATACATAAATTGTACATGATAAATACAAACAAAGAAGGGACTGATACTAAGAAATCATATTAAAAAATAGAGAAAGGCGTTAAACAACAACCAATCAACCAATTTTCAAGTTAGTGAGAATTGGCTACACCATCAAATGTTTAACCACATACCATATTTGGGGTGCAGTTATTGTTGAATTAGTACTTTTGTTCTCTATAGACAAAATTACAGTCTAATAATAGCCATTCAATTTATATGTTACCTTTCATTTGGTACCAAGCCTCTGAAATTCATTTTTTTTTTTTTTGGTACCAGGGATTGAACTCAGGGGTACTCAACCACTAAGCCACATCCCCAGCCCTATTTTGTGTTTTATATAGAGACAGGGTCTCACTGAGTTGCTTAGCACCTCACCATTGCTGAGGCTGGCTTTGAACTTGCAATCCTCCTGCCTCAGCCTCCCAAAGTGCTGAGATTTCAGGCGTGCGCCACTGTGCCTGGCTCTGAACTTCATTTTAACTTGACTAAAAAATGGAGAATTTTAAGTAGGAACAGAGAGGCAAATCATCAGCAGTAATCAGCAAACTTTCTCTTTGAGGTACAGCTCTTACTAAAACTGGGCAAGAGAATCTTAGTCCCTGTGTTTTTCTATTCCAGGTACCTCAAATCCAGGAGGAATAATCTGATACATTAAGCACAGAAAAATACTGTCATGGTGTGGAATGGTGGCATCTCATGGAACACAGACAGTGGTCATCAAATTTGGGTCAGCCATGTGAAGCAAAGAGTCCCCCTAAGATCTACCGATGGTGATGTGCTCCCACCATTGTCATTGGCACAGGTTGTACATTTTTTCCTAGTCATGGAAGCCAATGGCTCTCTGATGACTGTTCTATGTGTTCTTTTCCTGTCCCCTATTATAATTTGCATTTTCTTTACTCGATATTGGTTTAGGTCTCTTGAAGTTCCAGAAATGGGAAGGAAGATGAGAATTAAGATCTTGCATAGAGTAGTCAGATCCTTAAAAACAGTGCTGTAGTGACTTTGTGTCCTTATTCCTTTTGATGAATGTGAGCCTCTGGGCAGACAAGTAAGACTCAAATGTTAGATTCGAATACTGTGTCTCACAGGAATCTTAGAGGGTAAATAATATTCCAGAAAGGCCATCAATTAAAAATGTATGAGATTTGGTACTGAAGAGTTATCTAACAAAATCAGTGGAGTAAGGCAGAATTTGTTATAGATATGGTTCAAAGAACTAATTTATCAAAGCTTTTCTTTTCTATTACCTTAAAAACCTAATGAGTATTTTAGTGTTTACTTTGTATAATGTATCATATTTAATAAAGAGGTAAATTTTGAAAATTAACTTTATTAAAAACAATATATCCAAGCCTATTAATCAAAGTTAACCATGTTACAAATTAAAAAAAAAAAAGAGAGAGAAACATTGCTCAACTCTAGTTAATTTACTTTGCTACTAGAAGTTAACTTCATGTATCATCCGTAGATAACAAAAATTGTTTTAGCCAGAGTTTGACAATAGAAGCAAATATTTGCATGGACAAAATTGTTCCCAGAATTAAACTTGCAAAAGCAAACAAGAGGCATCTTTCCTTATTTCAACAAAGCTCTAACTTCTTAGAAATGATCTTTAATTTTATGTGTAGAGGAAATTGATTCTGCCTTTATGGTGTGCTGTCTATACTCATTCATTCAATAATTTTTAGTACTGTTTATGTGTCCATGGCTTGTCACGGTGCTTGAGATTTAAAAATTAAAGTCTATGCTACTAAGTTGCTCATTAGATTAATTTGGATGACAGCAAAGCACATGGCTACCATCTTCTCGTCTAGTCAGGTCAAGTTATGCAAATTCAGTAACTGACCACTGGGCTCAGGTTAAATACCCACTCACAATTCACAGACCACGTGTTTCTCAACTGAGTCTGGGAAATGATTCAGGACTTATCAGGTACATGGAAGAAATGGGGATCCTGGATGGATCAGGAGTGACTATAAGAGGGTAGGGCACTACAGCCACTCATTAAGCAAAGAAAAATTCAGTCTTGCAAATCTACTGCATTCATATTCAGAAACCTACCCCTGAAAGTAGTCTTTTAAAGAAAAATAATTGACATTAAGGTAGAGACGCTTTAATTGGATTATCCCTCCACACTCCCAGAAATACAATGACATTCTAAAATACACTATTTGAATTCCAATTTGAGTCATTAGAAATATAGCTTGAATTGAATTCAATAGTTTTTATGTACATTACACTTCAACCTAGAAATAGAAAATCCCTGGCTTGTGATTGTTGAGTTTGTTTAAAGCTTTTAAGAAATTTTCTTTTCTTTTTTTTTTTTTTTTTGGTACCAAGGGATTGAACTCAGGGGTACTCAACCACTGAGCCACATCCCCAGCCCTATTTTGTGTGTTTTATTTAGAGACAGGATCTCATTGAATTGCTTAGCGCCTCACCGTTGCTGAGGCTGGCTTTGAACTTGCGATTCTCCTGTCTCAGCCTCCCAGAGTGCTGGGATTATAGGCATGTGCCTTTGTGTCTGGCAAGAAATTTTATTGTGTGTTATTGTTTAAAAATAAAAACCTTTCTTCACAAGTATAATGAAAAAGAAGAAAATAAAAATAATAGTTAATCCATGTGGTGCCTGGGAGAACTTGATGCTTAACTTACACTAACCTCAAACCAGAAACTCAGATGCTTCTCTCTGCTGTGGGTACCAGTCTTATTTATTGGCTCCAAATCTAAGTAATTTATTTTTAGTGTTTCTATCTATTGCACAAGTTCTAGACATTGCAATTCTTAATAGTCACAGTTCCTAAGATTTCTAAAAACTAAGAAGAGTAGTTTTTAAACTTCTTCTAACTTTAGAACTTTTGAGAGTGGCAATAAAATAAATTGAATTTTTCATCTCCTAGAGACATGCACGTGTCAAAAGTACCCCCTAGTAGCCCAAGGTTATACATCATAACTCCTCAGATTTCACTACAGTTTATTACAGCAAAAAAATAAAAATAAAAACACCTACATGGCCCTGAGTGCATATTCAATTTATGAGCATCAAAAGAAGACAGATTTAGATGCATTAAAATGTGCTTTCTGTGTTTATAATGATATGCAGCCACATAAAAAATAATGTACAGAACATCTTGTATTTCTAAACAGCTGTGGGGAAGTCTCTCAGTCAAAATTATCCTAGTTTGGGAACATTAGATTAGACATGAACATAAATTTAAAATATTATTAATTCGTTTGGAAAAGCTGAACATTTAAGAAGGCTGTTTCTACCAGTAGAAACAGAGACGGGAGACTTTCAAATAGTTTAGTTGCTCAGAATTCTGCCTGGCTTCCAGAAATCAAATTGCAAACAGATGTCTTCCCACAAAGTGAAAATGATCTTATTAGTCGATGTTTCTTTAAATGAAACACACAATTACAGGAATGATTTTTCAGTGGACTCTGAGTCAAAGGAAAAGAAATATTAGATAAGTTGAAAAATATGTCATGGTCTTCAAATTTCGTTAAGTACAGAGTACCGATTTAGTACAATTTTCTGGGATACTTGGGGAAAAAACTTTGTAATTCACTTATAATTCATTTTTTGTGAACATTTTCATAAACAAGAAATTGTTGATGAGAAGATTAGACAACTGAAAGAAGACCTAAATTTCATTCTTTTTAGTTCAGTTTCAGACCTTAGTTTGCTTATTTTTGATTTATGAGAGGTATCAAACCAAGACTTTTATTTAAGGAATTAAGAGAATTAAAGAGTGTATGTTCTGAGAAAAGGAAAAATACTGTCATTTAATAAATAATCAATTTCCCTTTACCTGTATAGCTTTTGTTTTAAACTTCTGATATTAGAGTAAGTTTAGTTTTTGCGTACTATGCATTTCTAATCAAAATTTTAGTGGCAGTTTTATAAGTAATTAGATCAAGAGCTTTTAAAGGAGAGTGATTTTTTTCTTGGGTGCTAATATATTAATAAAAGAACATATCATATTACATTGTATCATAGCTCCCTACACAATACTTGACACAGTATTTAACGCAGTTGATTCTCAACAGGTTATTTCTTCGTGACGGGTAGTAGGCACCACCAGGGGGCAGCAGAGGCTGCAGGATCTCAAGAACAGGCAGTGGCTCTTACCAGCTAAGATGGGTAGGCTTGCACTGTTCCTACAGTTCTAATGGGTAGTGGTTCAAACAAAGGTGATCATCAGAATGGTGCAGGGAGTTGTTTTGTTGTTGTGTTGGGTACTTATACCAATATCAAGTCATAATCTCTAGGGCTGTGGCCAGAGCATGTCTAATTTCTAAAAGCTACTGGTTATACTTATGCATAAGAGAAGGTAAGAAAAAGATAGGAAGGGTTTTCTCTGCAGCAGGCAGTAGAAACTCTGATCATGAAAATGGTGCCTACTTTTCCATGGGTTGACCCTAGGGGACTGCAGAAATATGGACCATACAGGTTTTTCAGGAGCTTATTTGGAGACAACTGGCCTCATATTTTCTAGTCAAATGATAGGAAGAAAGACAAATAGCTTGAGTCTTCCTGAGGGCCTGTAACTGGTAGGGAACACACAGTGAGCTATAACTTTCGTTAGACGTACCTCAGCTCTAAGTTGACCGAATAAGAGTTCTAATCATTTCCTTTTGTTCTGGATCTCTAATTGCAGTTGTTCCCATGCCTATCATTTAAGTCAAAGATTTCAGTATTCACTCAAATAGAACAATGTTTCCTTCTTCACTAAACTTCTAATATTCACATTGAAAGCACTGATGGCAGTTAGAGCACAAAATCTTAATACTAGGTCAGATATAATGTCTTTTGCAAATTACCATCTTCTCATTATATTAGGATCTGTAAACTTTTTCTTTGCATCTTTCAATATCAAGTAGGAAACAATGAAAGGTCTTTTCATTTGAATAAAGCTGAATTTTGAAGGGTCAAGCAAGAACTGGATAAAGTTATGGGATACCAAAGGAGAATAAACACAGAGGCTATTATGGTTTTAGCTAAAATCATTGACAAGATTTCACTTTCTGGGTTAAAAACCTTCATTTTATCCAAGTCAGCTGTATCAAAAACAAAGGAAATGAGTAAACTATTCTCCTCTTGAAAGAATTAGTTCTAATTCTAATTCCTGCTAGAGTACTGCAACCCTGTCTCCCAATTAGGTAAAGGAATTTGAGTGGGTTAGGGCCGTTGAAAGCTTTTAACCAGGAAAGACAGATTCAATTTATGTTTACCAGAAAGGAGTATTCAGTGATGGACAGGTGGTAAATGATAAGAGGAAAAGCAAGAATATTACTTAGAAAGCTAAATGATGATCTCACGGAAGGATGATTTTACCTAGACTAGGGAATGGAGGAGATGGAGAAAATAGATTTAAAATATGCTTTTATGTTCGCAGATGACTGGGTAAACTTTTGTATGGTAAGGTGTGGAGGCAGGGCTTTGGAAGGTAATTGTTGGAAATCGTATCCCTTCTCTCTTTCTCTGCCCTTGTATAGGTCATGCTAATGCTATGCTAATAGCACACTGGGTAAAGCACAAGTCCATCCATCTATAGCTTCTCTTACTTAATTTAGGGGTATTAAAGTGTTTTCTTTTATGCAAATATGTTTTCTGAAGAAATGATATATTATGAAGAAAAACAAAATAAAACACGTGTGACTTCACACTGTATGTGCCTGGACAGGAAGTGTTCACTGGGCAAGAGAGAGTGTGTTGTGAAGGACAACAGCTTGGCACACTCACGGGTGCCCAGGAGCTTGTTCAAACCAGACAGATGATTGCATTTCTAGTCCTAGGACTGGTCTGTCTGGTCACTGAGTATGAGGCTTGGATGTATTTTGTTGGCCCTTGTTTATCACCAAATATACGATTTTTAAGTCTTCTATTACTGCTCAGTTTTTTTCAGTGATGCTTGTTTTTCTTTTTTCTCTCACCTTTACCTATGCAGCAGAACTGCCCTGGGAAACAGTAGACCTGAAGGTCTGGATTTATTATGTGAAATCTGCCTTTATTGCAAAATAAGTGGACAAGTCATTTACCCTACCTGGATAAGTGACTATAAATTAAGGAGGGTGACTTGATGTCCAAATGTCCTCCACTCTGATAATCTGTGCCTCTTATCTTTGAGGTTCATATATCACGGCGATGTCAATTATTGCCACCATCAATGGGTTGCCAGTTCTTTATTTAAAAGAAAGTCCCGGGAACTGTATCCAGGTCATCAGTCTCAGAGAAACACAAATATTTGACTTTCAAGGTAAAAAGAAACAGTAGCTACCAGCTATTTATTTCCACTGGAAACATTTTTATTTCTTCTTGGGTTCATTGAATCCTCATTTTGGTGTTCCTTGTCAGCTTTTCATTTCTGTGGCCAAAATGCTTGACAATAACAACTTAGAGGAGGAAAAATTTGTTTTGAATTCATGGTTTCAGAAATTCAGTCCGTGGTTGGCCAACTCCATTGCTCTGAGCCCATGTGAGGCAGAACATGGCGGAAGGATGTGGTGGGGAATCCTGCTCTTCTTGTGGTGGCCGGGAAGCAGAGAGAGAAAGGAGAAGGGGCTGCAGAGAAGATGAACACTTCCAGGGCAGGTCTTCAATGCCCATCTTCTTTAGTCATGCCTCACCTACCTACAGTTACCACCTCTTCAGTCCATTCAAACTAACATGAGCTCATTAGATTACATCTCTCACAATCCCATCATTTGATCTCTGAACACTTCTGCATCAACCCAAGAGTTTTGACAGACATCTCATATCCAAACCATTACACTTGCGGTTGCAGTAATCTTCTTTTAGCATCTTCTTTGTTAAAAACTGCTTTTCTCATTAAATGCTTCCTGTTATTTCTTTGTTTTTTTTCTCTTGCAAAATACCTAAAGTTAATCAGAAATAAGTGTTGCATGCTGCTGAGTGTCAAGCATCGGAGTTCTCTGTGTTGCCTGGTGAGGCATGCATTGCAAAGATTACTGATAATTTTTCTTTGTCCAGTGTGTTTTACAAGGATTTTTTGTGCATGGTACTGAACTAACAATAGCTTTCTTTAGATTTCTACTTTCTCTGTGACCTAATAATATAATTCAATGTGAAAGCAGATCAAGAAGATTATATAGAGAATGGGCTAGCAAGAAGAATTTTTTCTCCATTGGAGTAGACAAATAAAGGCAAAGTTAGATATAGTAAGTGAGAAACTTTGACTTAGAAGGTGACAAGACATGATGACATGCAGTTTCCTTTGTGGGCCCAGAGAGTCAGACAATTTTACTGTCTCTTCTTGTTGCAATGCTTTATGGGTCATAAAATGCAACACGAAGTTTAATCTTAGGCACTGTGACAGCTCAGAAGCCACTATGCACTTCAGGTCTATAAAGTAGAGGATGCTGGCTGGGTCACCTCTACCAGTAAATTAAAATTCCAAGCCAAATACTAGGCTATGGGCTCCATTCTCTTCCATTTGAAAAAACCTGAGAGCTTCTATTATTGTAAAGAAGAAAGTTGGGATTCTCTAGTGGCCTATAGTGAGTTCAGACAAGACTGCCACTTTTATGTGGTTGTCCTGCTACTAACTGATGAGATATGTGAACATTTAAGTCTCTCATCTGTTCCTGTTCTTTTTATCCAATTGGTACCAGAGGTTACCATTATCGCATTATAAACTTCAGTCAGCAGTTGCCAGTTGCCAACTTTTATTATTTTCGTTTCTAGGGTTGTTTTCCTTTTGACTATTTTGTTGCCAATACAAAGTTAATGAGGGTTAAGAAAAGATTTGCATGTGAGGGGGTGAGCCCATATGGAGCCTAGGCAATTAATGGGTATTTAGTCTGAACATGGTGTCTACAGAGTAGGATAATAGCTGTACCATTCTCCTAAATTCTTTTTAGGCTTTTATTTCATTTTCCTTAAAGATTGGAAGCACATACCTTGGAATAAAACAGCTCAGAGTTCTTCTTTGTCTATAAGAATTGATATTAATTGGTACTCCCACCTGCTTCTCCTCCTCTCTTAGGACAATCCCAAGCAGCTGCAAAAGGCATGTTTAATAATATGTGCACAGGAAGTAAGAGGAATGGACCTGCGCAGTGGGAGATGTAAATGAAACCAGTGAAATAACAGAAAACAGTCAATTATAATTCTTTCAGGCCTGAGCAACTGCAATGAACCTGACACTTCTTAATTAGTATGTGAATCCTGATATAAAGAAAAGGTGTTTCCCTTATAAGATGTTGAAAAAATAGTGTGGCATCTGCCCTGGCTTAGGGCATGGAAGAGACACACTGGAGAAAGTAAAGAAAGATCAGGATGAGGAAAGTCCAGCCACAAGGAATTCGTTGTCCTCACTTAGCAGATGTTAAAGTTAACATCAGAATCACTCTCGATTTGAATTAAGTAAGTGGTATAAGCTAATTCACCTTTGACTAGCCAAGAGTTCTATAAAATCTAGAGTCCCAGAGCACCATTTAAAGTGTTGCTGAAGGAAAGTGGATGGACTCAACCAAAAACTGAAATCAGATTTTCAGGCCCAGAACGTGTCTCATCCACACAGAGTGGTCCCTTGCTGAATAAAAAATGTTAGTGTTTGGTGCTTACCACAGCTAACTTATGCATTCCACATAAGCCAAGTTTGGGCAGACTTTATTTCCATTTTCCTTATGAGTATTTGAAGGATTGGAGCAATAATTCTGAGGTCTGGATAAAGTACTCTGTAAATGTATGATTAAATTTTGACTTTAAATATACAAATTCAACTCTAATTAAAATGAGAAATGCTTTTAAAAGGGGAACCACAGAGATTTGGTCAGGAGAGTCTCAAAGGAAATTATCAAAGCCAAGAGGTGTATTTTTAGGACAATAGGAATGAAGGAGTCATGCAGGACAAGATGAATTTCTAAAGAAGAATTTACTGCATTTTAACTTGTACTTCATTTCATGATCCATGGTCTGTCTTCCAAATACTACTTCAATATCCAAGGGCAGAGTAGGAAGAAAATTTGGAGTATGGAATAAAGTTCTGTCACATAAATAATACCTCCTTTGCATGTTTAAAACAAAGGTTTTAGTAGAAATGTCAAATATTTGCCACATGAAAATATTTAATCATTAATAATTAACAGAATGTTTTATTCACTAATCTTTTAAAATATGCCTCAACAAGGTGGGGATTATAATTTTAAAATGGGATGCATGGACATCTGACTAAGGAAATTATTTTCTAAAAATAATTGAAACTTAAAAGTTAATGTATTTACTAGGAAATATAGCTAGCAAAGTCCAGGCATTTGAGAAAAAAGATCTTCGAAAATAAATGATCCATTGTTCTCTGTAGAAAGTGTTAGGATGTAGAGGGGAGAAATCATAGATTAAAAGAGACTTAAGAGATGTATCAGCTACTTTTAATATCTGGACTTTACTTCAATTTAAATAAATTAAGTTGTATACAAAGTTATACAGCACTTACAAGAAAACTTAGAAAATGTAAACATTAACAGAACAAATAATGTTAAAGAATTATTATTTTGATTCAGATGTGATGATGTTTAAGACATAGGATTCTAATTGGGAACCTGAAATCTACAATTTATCTCAGAATTTTGGTCTTGGAAATTAATCCAAAGGAAAACTGAGTTTAAAACAACAGGGTGGCCGATTTCTTAGCCTTTACCTAATTTCAAATATTTAAAGATATTCTTGTTGGGAACAACCATTTTAGTTTTGTTTGTTTTTAATCATTTTGGTATTCACTAACTATTATATTCAAAGAAAAGATCTTTACTAATAAATGAAAGAAAGAACCAAACATGCAGTTTGCAAAAGAAAAGCCATCATAGTTGCTTCTACTTTGATACAAGGCTGAGCATTCCTGGGAAGGCCTGCTTCTTCATGTAAGCCTGTTTCCTGTCTCCATCAGGGTTCATTAGACGGTTTTCTCTCTTCTGTGAGAAGACAAACTTTAATGCCCTTTTATAATTTCAGGGCTATTGTGCAGAGATGCCACCTGCTATGTGTCTGGAAGACAGCAAGGCATAGATCCTAGTTAGTTTGGGGGTTGGGGGTCATGCTGCCAGAGCAGTCTTTAGGGACAACACTTCCCCTAACTCTTGTTGGAGAAGAAATTCAAGTCAGTCCACAATACTTTATTAGTGTATAATTAGTATTTTCTGTATTTCACTCACCCAATTGAATTTTCTATATTATACCTATGAGATAATATGCTATGTATACAGTGCTTTGTATATAGGTTAGACTTTAAAGGGTTAATTGCTGATTGGTTGAAAGGGAATACTTCTAGCAAAAGAGCAAATAAAAGAGCAATGGATCAAAGGGAATCCCAGCAGAATACACAGATTTCATAGAGAAAACAAAACACAACAAATGACAACGAAAGTCAGTGTGGAGGCTGGGCAGTAGTAGATATACTTGGGATATTGAACTAGGTATAATACAGGCACAGGCACGTAGCTACTGGCTTAACTTGTACATTTATACTGACAACAAAATAAAATGGCCTTGGGGAACAGACAAACGGGAAGAGAAAAATCAATTAAACTGAGGAGACTTGATAGCACTACCTAGAGTACTCCGCCTGGAATTAAAGTAGAAGTATGAAGGAAGAAGGCAGGACTCCAAGGCTGATCCCACCCTTCTTTGACATCAGAACAGTCTTTGCCTTTGTCATTAATATGTACCAGAAAGTGTGCTGGGTCCCTGGGAATCTGGTGGCAGAAATAGAAGTGACCACTTTCTTCATGGAACTTAGGTGTCATGTTCTTCATTACCTAGCAAATCCTTGGAGATTCCTGATTGATTTAAAATGTACATAATCACCCTCATTTGGTCTCTATTATACACTTTGTGCCTCATTTTTTTTTTCCAGACCCAAGCTGCTCCAGGTCAATAAGAGATGCATTGGTGTTTGTTACCTGCAGATGTACTTTGGAGTCATTCATTCATTCCTTTAGTAAAGATGATTGACTACATTCTGAGTGCTATGTACCAGGCACTCTGCTAGGGACAAGGAATAGTGATGAACTATCAGACTGTAGGTGCTTAGAATTCCCTACTTGTAGTTTGGATCCATTGGTTACTTTTGAATTCAAGAATAACTTGAAACCCTATCGCACGAATACTGGGCTGGAATGCTGGACGTATCTCTGAAGACCAGATATGAGGAGATGTGAAGGAAAATACTGTACTATTTCATAGTTAAAGGAAGCACCAGAAGCAGGTGCTTCACACAGTGAAGGACTGACAGTCCTCTCTCTGTGCATCCAGATATAACTCCTAGGATGATTCTCACTTATCTTAAACTCAACACAGAAAGGGCAAAATAAATATTTCTAAACCCAGAAGGGAGAGTTGCAGGAAATGGATGGGAATGCTTTACTTTTTCTCCTTTCAGTTTTTGACTCTTCTCCCTTTTTATCATTTCTCAAGAAAATGAGCCTGGAGAAGCTTAGATGGTTTCTGTGAAAAAAAAAAGAAAGAAACAAACAAAAAAACAAGGCACAAAATGTAAAATGGAGACCAAATGAGGGCAATTATGTGTGTTTTAAATCAATCAGAAATCTCCAAGGGTTTGCTAGGTAATGAAGAACACGACACCTAAGTTCCATGAAGAAAGTGGTCACTTCTGTTTCTACCACCAGATTCCCAGGGATCCAGCACACTTTCTGGTACATATTAATGACAAAGGCAAAGACCATACTGATGGCAAAGAAGATGAAGCATGTAAAGACGGTGATCATCTTTGGTCTTCATTAGACACCTTGTGGACCTGCCTTATTTCCATCTACTTCCTGTCCAGCTCAGTCTTAACATCTGCTTCTCTACAGATGCATGCCTATTTATGTTCTCAGTCTTATCAGATATGCTGAACTAGATAGATTCTTTTCATCAGTGATATTATCTGAGACACTATTCGATATGTATATATAATGTCCATTAAATATTAGTAAGTTAGTGTTCTATAAATACTTGGGATATTGAATTGAAAAGTTTTCTCCCTCTCCATTAGTAATGATTAAAAAATAAACCCAATAAACAATGTCAACTCGCATTAATTCATGGTCTGGTTATCTCTTTAGATTATTATCAAGATTCTGTGATGCTTTTCCATGAGTTACTAGACAGGCTCCCCTGGGATCTGTCTGAATTAAAGAGTTCTTTAGTATGCAGGCATGACATATACTAGTGTCTGTTATTCTTTAAAAGGGTGTAGAATTACATGATAGGGAGACACAAAGTAACAGGCATCAGGTGATTGTTTTGAAGGTTATCCCCTCTGTCTCATAGGCAAACAGCATCTTCCCTTAACTTTACATTTGTGTTTTCCTTTCTTCCACTCTTCTGTGTGTGTCTTGGGAGGTAGTAATGGGTGGCAGAGTCAAATAACTGTGGCAGCACATGAGAACCAATTTGAAATCAAACTGCATTCCCATTACTCAGGATCTCACACAAGCCTTAAATAGAGGATTACTCAAGTGAAAGTCCAGTCAGACATGCCCAGTGTGCTCAAAGTGTCAGAATCAAAGTTGATGATCAAATGTCCTTCTATGAAGCATTTGACCTTGAGTGAGTTACTTCACCCAATTATAAGTTCACCTCCAATTGAGGGTAATGTGCCAAATTTACATAAAAGTGAGAACTAAATTAGATCATGCATTTAAAATAGTACAGTGCCCTGCTGTTTTAGGTAGCAACAGATTACACCCTAAAATAGAAATATTTTCCTTCCATAGACAAAATCATTATTTTGTTATTATAAAATAATAAAATAATTAAAATTGTTCATTGTGATTACAAATACTCTTTAGTTTTCTGATATTTTTCTAACAATTGAGTTTGCTTTCATTGAAACCTTGAGACGTGTAGATGTAATTTTTTTTTATCATTAGCCTGGAAGGTATTCTCTTGAGATAAAAAATTATTGTAAGTGCTTAAAATATTGAATTAAAGGGATTTTAGAAATGACCTATTCTGACTTGTTGATTCTGCAGGTAAGATTATAGTTAAGCCATGAGCCTGAGTGGCAACTGGTTTCAAGTACCAGTTAGTAACAGTTTTGGTGACTGCTCAAATTCATACTACTCTGTCCAGTTCACTTTCCAGAGAAGCTACTATCTGGTCAATCAGTCCTATGTGAGTATGAAGCAAACAGTTGACCTAAGATGTACTCATAAGCTTCTCCTTTCTATCCAAATATATTAATGACTCAGAAATTATATAAATTGAGGTAAAGTTAGAACAAAGAGAGACTGTTGGGGGCAGGAGTAGCATGGTGCTGCCCAAGCACACAGATTAGCAGAGAAAACAAGCCAACACAAGGAACAGTTTGGAAGAACAAATCTGCTACCCCCAATAAACTACTCATTTTTGCTGTGGCTAGTTGAGATGGGTTTCTGCTACTTATGACCAAAAGAGCTTTGATAAGGACTAAATTAATAATCATTTTTGCACAGATCAAATAAGTATTTAACAGAGAATTTATACCTTATTAATAGGCATTAATTAATGCAATTTAGACTTTAATTTCACAAATGTGTTGGTATTTTCAATGTACTCTTGTCTTTTATAAAATATAGCCATCTGCTAATAGCTCTGATCAAAGCATGAAACATTACTCAAACTAACATAAAGGTTTTGAAATGAAAGTCTGAAAAGAAAGATTCGTTGATTTTTCTAATTGGTCTTCTCTGCTATTGAAATTAGCCAGCATTTTATCTTTAACGGGAATGATTATAAAGGGAAACATTTGCCAGCTAATTTAAAGGTTAGCCACTATGGCATGACTAATGTCTATGGGAAAAATAATTGGTAAATTGCTACATTGTTATAATGAGTATAATTTATTTTCCCAGTGCATTCCTGGGATATTTAACTCCTCGCTTTCTTCATGGGTCTGTAGCCATTTCTGGAAAAAAAGAGAAATTCAACTTAATAAATGTTAGTTTCTTGATTTTGTCTGCTGAAGTATAATAAAACTTCATCTTTCATTTAAAACATTTTGCTTTAAAGAAAGATTTCCCTTAGATGGTCAGCTTTCACATCGTACTTTTTCACATTGACAGGTTGGGTGAGGGAAGGAGCTAGAGGCATAGGGAACAGTAATAACACTAGAAGTGCCTTGTCACCAGCACTGATATGTCCCTGGGAGCTGAGTCTGGGAGAACTCTCCATTGCCATTAATCAGTGGCCCTCAGCCTGGTCCTGGTCCTCACTCAGTTCTTTTTCAAGTTATTTGCGTGTATATTGAGGGAATGGGAGAACTAATTTAAAAAAAATTAATCTTTTCTTTTAGAAACTTTGAAGAAATTAATACTGCACTCTTGGGTAGCGTATGTTTCCTCAAATATGATGACTTACCTTTTCAGGTTGAAAAATCAGTTCTCAAAAGCCCAGTCTGATTTGCATGGCTGGTAGCATTCTTATCATGGACACATAAACCAAGAGCATCTAATGTAGATTCAGTGCTTTGCAAGCCAAAGCACACATCTGTGCCTCTAGGATGATACAGATGCTGGCCTTTTCCAGCCAAACAATGTGGTCTGTCACTGGGTGGAATGAAGGTCCTTGAGAAACAGTAGCATGAAAGTTGGCTACATATTCATCATCAATTAGTAATAATTAAGTTTGCTTTTATAAATTGCTGATTGAATTTTGTGCATACTATTGTTCTTTGAAAAGGTAACATTATTATATGAGGAAAGAGAATACAATTAGTTCATGATCTTATTGTGACAATTGTTTCCTGATAACAATATACAGCCATATCTGAAAGGTGCCCATAACTGGCTCTACCCAGACCACTAAATCAGAATCCTCTGACAATTTATTCACTAAATAAGTTCTCCAGGTGGTTCTTAAGCAGAGTGAAACTTGAGAATTATTGATTTACAAGACTTTAGCACAAATTCCTCTCCAAATAGAGCTGGTTTATTGAAACTTTAGATTTCCTTGAGAAATGGCTGCCTTGTTGGCCTGCGCTAAGTCTTCCTAGCTTTTGAGTGCTGAATGAAGATGTCCTTTGTGACCATCCATATCCACCAACATGGCTTCATCTTCATTTCTGTGGCTTCCTGCATTCGGTACCAAGGTACCAAAATGTGTTGGCAAGAGTAATATCATTTATTAGGCAATTCTAATATCTCAAATACAAATAAGTACTATTCTTTTATCCTAGGAAAAGAAAAGCTTATTCCAGCTTATACTGAATAAATGGCCCTTATCAATATTTTTCTATCTATCCTTTCTTTAACACAGAATTACTGAACATCTGTAAGGAACAAAATCCTCAGCACAGCATCACTAGGAATCCTAAGATACATCAGACACTTTCTCAAAGGTGGTTATAAACACTTGACTGCAATTCATTGAGGTGATTCTAATGTGAGCAGAGTGTGACATTAGGAGGTATGCAATTGCCAGTGCAGCAGAGGAGGGGTCACACTTGAATCTTTACACTGTCACATGCATCATTAAAGTCTGCTATCTGGAACAAGAAAGCCAACATGAGAGAGTGAATACTGTGTCTTTTGTCAGAGATTTTTTTCTACCATTGGAAGTAGCTCAGCCAATTTACAGCACTGGGCTCTTCTTTTCAGTTCTACTCCTGTTTTGCTGCTTGGATGTGAATCTGATTTAGTGTTTCCCTCAACTGGAAGTGAAATGGTAATGGCAACAGTTGATGAAAGAGCACTGGGCAGGCTTGCCAATGATGTGGTTAGCTCAGATCAGCTTGGAAGTCCAGAGCAAGGAGCCATCCATGTGGGTGGAGACCATCCCATTAGCATCCCTTAAGAGTCTGCCTCTAACTCCTATTTTTAGACAGGTCATCAAATTCTCCAGACAGTAACCTCTGCATTTTCATCTCAAGATAGAACAGATAGCAAACATTCAATGAAAACAGACAGTATCTCTTGGTTATAAATTTATTTTTTTCAATTTTATTATAAAGCAATATGTACTTACTGGAAAGCTTTAGGAAACATGTTATAGAGGAAGAAAAACAGAAAATTTTCATCACTCTTAACTCTTAACCATCTCCCCTTGCCTGTCATATGCACTATGCTAACACCTCCATGCCACTTTTCACAAAAATATGATCTTTTGCACAGACTTTTAGTATGTACATCATTAAATTTAGCTCTATATTCTAAGCATCCTTTCGTTTCATTTAATGTTCATTCTTATCACTGTTTCAATGACTGGCCATGACCCATTACATGTGGATATAACATAACTGACATAAACAGTTAGGTTATTTTAAGTTTTGGATACAACCATATAGATGAATGTGACCACATATATATTTGAAGTGTCAAAATTTCCAGTCCAAAGATCAAAATGATCCTTTCAATTTATTGCTATAGGCAGCTGGTTCTGGCCCCTGCAATGGTTAAAATCTAACACAACCGGGCAGAGACTTAAGAGAAGATAGTCCTAGATTTTTAGCTGATCATAAAACTTGTTCTGCTTTTTAAGGAGAGGGAATTAATCCAGTGTGCAAAGTGAACTAAGTAATTAAGAGACCTGGCAGATTAATGGTTTGTAGACAGAGAGGTTCAGAGGAAATCTCACTTTACCATGATCAATGGCCTCCAAGCAGAAAATAATAACGTGCCTGGCCAATGCTTAAAAGTCTTTAAACAATGGCCTTTTACTTTCCTGTGAGTAGAATTTTCTAAATACACTTATTTTACAATTGTTGTATCAAATCATTTTATTTTTATTTTGGAACCTTTAAAAAACTATGAAAAGATACATTTACTAAAACCTCTTTAGAGAAATCATAATCAGCATTTCTAACCAAAGAACAATTGTGGGAGGGAGGATTCTTTTCAGAAATACAAAGAACAATGCCAAGTTTCTGATTTTCAAAGGAGTTGCTTAAATAAGGCACACAAATGAACTGAGAAGAAAAAAAAGAAGTTATGAAATTTTCTTGTTTCTTTCAAGTCAAAGAAAATGCATTACAGAATTCAATAGTAAAAATATTAGAGAAGGATTTTTAAAATATGCATGTTGAGATCACATCTTACCTATATTGTGAATCTCTATGTTTAAAATATTTTATTTAACTGTGAGGGGCATGTTCAGGTATTAAAATAGTCTCAGTTATGCAAGTCTCATGCCATGGATATATCAATAAAGACTCAATATTACAATTTAAGAAAGTGAAGGACTTCCACTACTTTCTGATTCCTGAGTAGTTTGCCTCCCTCTCACCGGATTAAAATGATATAAATGTCTTTTCAAAATTATTATATCAAATCATGATATCTTTATTTTGGAATCTTTTAAGAGTGATCAAGAGATACCTTTAATAAACTTGTTTAGATATATCATAATTAGTACTTTTAACCTGGAAAAAATTTAGCATATGGATTGTATATGCTTAATAGAAATATTCTTAAATGTGTTGTGGCTTCTCCAACACATTGGAAATGGGGAAATAGTTACTCATTGTGACCTAAAGGGTGAAAACCAGCTTGACTGTATTTAATCTATAATAGTAATAATGGTGCACTTAGAAGAAGAACAGATAACAGAGGGAGAATGATTAATGTAGGAAGAGTCAAATGGACATTCTTCAAAAGTGCGTATGCCTATCTACCTTCAGAGAGATGCTGATCTGGGTGTAGGAATAAGCTCATTCCTCAAGAGAATCTAGACAAGTGACCCACCCACTTCTGGGTGGGTCTTATTCTTCGGGGCTCATCACTTAGAAATAAGAAAGTCTAACTGCTGCATAAATAAGCAATGCTACAGCTTTCCAGTCATTATTTTCTTATCGCTAAAATACATACAACTTAGTGAATAACTCCTACTTTTCCTGTCTTGGAGTATTTTTCAACTTTTTCTGGTTGATATGTGTGTAGTCTTTACCTAATTCTCCTTCTAACATGATCACAAAGTGATACCTAAGAGCTAGAATATCTATTTGAGGTTGACTCCTCAAGGAAAACCATGAAAACCACAAGGTTCCAAGAGTTCACAAGGACAGGACAGAAGGTAAAAGATGGATGTCAGTTAGAAGTGGATATAGCCTACTGACTCGGAAAATGTTGCTTGGATATGAACAGTGATCGCATTCTTCTGAAAGGAGGCGCCACGTATGAGAAAAAATAGTAATACTGTGCTCCTAGAAGGGCCACCTGAGACCTATCTTAACCATAAGGTAGCTTTTTAAAGCAGCCAGTATTACTTTTAACTGGTTGAGCTCAAGGTGAGGCCAGTCTGTTTTTTAAAATTTTTTTATTTGTTCTTTTTAGATATCTATGACAGCAGAGTGTATTTTGACATATTATACATACATGGAGTATAACTTATTCTAATTAGGATGGCCAGTCTGATTTATATTTTTATCTTTCACATCACTTCAGTGCACCCATAGTCCAAGGCATCTAAAAAGTGGAATGTTAGAAGTGGTACCACCCTGGGTTAGCAAGTTTGATCAACATTCAGGATAATTTATTTCTGTAAATAAATTATGCTGTTTCCCTCTTTGTTGTTTTATCCTATAACGTGAGTTCTTTATCTTTTCACTCTTCTTTCAAAATTTAAAAAGTTTTACCTTTTAAATGTAATTTCTCTATGTTTTAAACTATTTTTTCAAAAATGATATCATGGCTTTACTTCATGAATCTAATATTTTTCTGAGGATAATAATTCTAGATTTTAAGTTCATTCTGTTTCATGCATTCTCTCTTATTTTGAAGCACTACACAGAGATGGTAGTGTCTTGTGAGTTTGGTCTTCTATTTAGAGCTAGAAGTCTGTGGACTTAAGATTCAAAAGTGAGGCAGTAAAACTGTGTGTCTATCTGACCAGCTGTATTATTGAGGGATCCCCAAATCTTTCATTTTCTTTTTCTCCAGAGAAGATTCTTCAGCTTTTCTGCATGGAGCCAGTCTAGATGGGTGAAGGGAACTCTCTCTTTGGCATGATTGATGGACCCAACCCCTCCCTCTGTGACTTTCTCTGAACTAGGACCTCTCTGGTTTAATTTCCACAGGGAATAGACCTCTTATCCATTCCAGGGGTAAAGGTGGGGAATCACTTTGGTTGAGCAGGGTGGAATGTGGATCATTCAGGCTCTCATGCCTCACCCTTACTTGGGATGGTAACTTGTGCCCGCAGTCCTTCACCCTTCCTGGGCTCCCTGGAGTAAGTTGCCTTGCTTCTTGTACACATTAGGTTTCAGCTTTCTGGGCTCTGTTAGGTCACTTACCATTCCCCAAACTGCTTTTCAACTTCAACAATACATCTTCACTCTGGTCATTGCTATGCCACTCTTGCTGTCTTCCTTCCTGCATGTTTACCATTTTTCTTCCTTCAGTCTCATTCCAAGGTCACCTGTGGATGGTGGAAGCTTCCGCTGTATTTGTATATACACCAATGTTTCACTTTTAGTGCAGTGTCTCAAAACAGAAAGGAAAGGTTAGAACAGGCCTGAATGGGGCCTCCTGGGCCTCTTCCCTCATTGATAAAGCTGATTATTATATTTGCTAACACGGTGAGTTTTCCTTGATATGCAGGCAGAAGAGAACTTAGTTGGGGGAGGATCTCATTTTCCCCCCATATCCTCATTTCCTGTCCTGGTGTAATTTTCACTCCACACAGGAAGACGTGACTTAGCTTTGTGGTTCCAAAGTTATGCAATTGTCTGACTGTTTTCACCACATGTCCCAGATCCTGAGTTATTTGGTATTAAGTTACACCACGTATGAGACATCAACAGCCTGGCTGTATGGCTCCAAGCTCCATTCAATTTCTTTTCAGCCTCTTGTCAGTCAGGGTTTAGAACTCTTGTGGTCCAGGCAAAGCTGAGTCTCCCTTGTCAAAGACCCTCGAATGAGACAAAGGTTAGGAGCAAATACAGCCATTTCAGCCCTGGGGCTGGGGAAGTGGTCTACTCTCTTTGTTTATTGCTTGCTTTCTTTTCCTCTTCCTCCTCCTCCTTCTCCTTCTCTTCTTCCTCTGCTTCTCCTTCTTCCTTTTAAAAAATATTTTCTTTCTTATTTTTTGGATGACCACATAGAACAAAGAGTTCTCAGCTTTCCCTTGGAGGAATTTTGCTGTTGCAACTCTGAGAGCCAAGAAGATCTTCATTGTGTCCAACCTAAATTGCTTATGACTCAATTTAATGCTCTTTTATTTCATTCAATTTAACATAACAAGAGAAAAAGTAATGTTTCCATTTCATAGAAACCCTCCATGCACTTGAAGTTAGTGATTACATCACTCCAAATTTTCCTACTCTAGCCTAAATAACCCTGGAAAAAATCTTCTTCAAATTATTTTTAGATGCACTGGAGAAATGATACCTCTCTCATTAAAATATGATCCAACTGATTCTTTTAGAATTCTCTCCTCTTTGATACTTCTCTCTCCCACGTGTTCTCTCTCTCTCTCTCCACTCTCTTCCTTCCTTTTTTTTTTTAACTAGGCATGTATTGCAATCATACTTTGTAAACTTCACAATATTTAAGCACTTATATACTCAAAACAGAGAGATTAAAAAAATGCAATGTAACTGGGCTTGGTGGTGGTGTATACCTATAATCCCAGCAGCACTAGATGCTGAGGCAGGAGGATTGTGAGTTCAAAGCTAGCCTCAGCAATTTAGCGAAGACCTAAGCAAATTAGCAAGACCCTGTCTCAAAATAAAATATAAAAAAGGGCTGGGAATGTGGCTCAGGGTTAAGTGCCTCCAGGTTCAATCTCCAGCACCAAACAAAAAAACAAAAATAACTTTACTAGAAATTAACATCACAGTGATTCAGATGTAATCATCACCTAACTTTGGTCTTATAAAAATATAAACTTCTGTTCCAGGCGCTGACTCTCCTCTCCCCTGTGTCACAGTGGGGAGGACAGACTGTGCAGAGAGGAATGTTTTTGCACAGATATGGCTTGGAAGCAGCCAGTCCTAAGTGTGCCTGTGTAGTTAGTTCCAGCTGAACAAAGAAACAGTAAAAGTGTAGCTTAATCAAGTCCAGTCCAGAACATGGGCTTGGGAAGTGTGTCTGGGATAAGAGGAACTTTACTGCCAAGAAACTTTCTTCAAGTTTCTCAAAGGTTTTTTTCTTTTTTTCTTGTTTCTTTTTGAGTAAGAGAATATCATGCTATAAAATGACTAATAGCTGCATGTGGTATTTCAAAATGATTGATCTTCAAATTTAACATATGCAATCCTAACAGTAACTCAATATCATATAAAATAGGGATTATTTGGTAGATATTAATTCCTGAAAAGAGAAACAAGTATTTAATCATCTGTGAGATATGGAAGATGTTCCTTGTGATGGACATTGGCTATTTTCATGTTTCCAGCATTCCTTCCTCTATTTGGTTAATAAAACCCTTCTTACCATTCTATGGAATTTGGATGGAAAGGCCCCTTCTCCCACTCCCACGTCCAACCAGCAATAACAAGGTGGGCACATAGTACAAGCCTTGCCCCTGAACACTACATGCTGTTGGCTTCAGTGACTATTTCATGGACAGATGTGGCCAAAGGAGTGGTAGTTTTAGGATTTTTTTAGCCAGCCACAGGGGGAAGAAAAATGGACATCTGTTCTACTAGAAGCTTTCAGTATGCAGTAGAGCAATAACGTTGTGTCAATAAATTCTGCTATCAAGCACCTTTAAAAAAGTGGTCAGAGCAATTTTATTTGAATTTCTATTATAATAAAAAATCTCCATTAGCACTATCTACCAGGAAAACTCCATTTTTCACTCAAGGAAAATGAAGCCTGGAAATGTCAAAGTAATTTGCTTAAGTCAACCTGTAGCTGCTTAGCTGTGTACTGTGCTTGGTGTCTAGCTCTCTTAACATTTGGTCTTTGACTCCTTATTTCTAGGACACCTACAGGTATCTAACTCTAGGGATACACTGGTAAACTTCCCTTCATGCAGCTCATAGTCTATTTCTTTCTTTCTTTCTTTTTTTTAAATATTTTTTAGTTGTAGATGGACACAAATATCTTTATTTATTTTTATGTGGTGCTGAGGATCGAACCCAGTGCCTCACGCATGCAAGGCAAGCGCTCTACCACTGAGCTACAATCCCAGCCCCACAGTCTATTTCTCTTTAAATCTCTGATCAGTCTCAAAAAGTGTTTTGATGATGCTATGCCTTTCTGAACAGTTCTGAAGTCTCTGAGAGAATATTTTTAGAAGCAAAAGTTTGTTGTGATAAATTTAATTCCAAGGGAGAGAATGAAAGGTTTTCCAAAGAAGTATAACTATTACATGTAAATCTTAAAACCTCTTGTTATCGCGGAAGTAAAATAGGAAGTACAAAGATTAAGCCACTTTACCAAATTCATACTCCTTTCATTTTGTTTCTAAGCGTTTTGGGGTGTGTTTGTTGCTTAGTTCACTATTAAACTCTATACAAGGAATCACACCAAGGTCAAGTACTTTTTTATCTACAATCATAAGACAGTGTGCATAGTTTCTTTAGTCAACACATAATTCTTATACTATTATCTTACAATAATTCTTACACTATTATCTAAGCCTCTTTACTTAAATGCTGTTAGTGGAATGATTACTATGAAGACACCTAATTGCAATCTGTTTGCATTGTGATCAGGATGTAAGAGCACCCAAAGTTCTTCCTGTTCCTTCATCCTGCCTTGAAGTTGCCAGTGGTGCTTCAGCTCTCGTCTAGACATATCAAAGGCCCCAAATGTAACTTCTAGAACCTCCCATCACAACATTGGAACTCAAAGAGTTCTAAAATGATTAGAATGAAAATGTTAAGTCTGAGGTATGCTTAACCTTTATATCTATTAAATTTTAATGTTTCTTATCACATGCCAAGTTATTAGGCACAGGTTGTAGGGGGGCAAATGGAAAATATGAAGAATATGTAATTATTAAGATAGCTCGATTAAATTAATTTTTAAAAACATTTGAAGCTTTCATTTGTTTACTTTAAACACATACAGTTTATTGTATATTGATTATACCTAAATAAAGCTGTTTAAAAAGTTTTGAAAAGGATGAGATAGATCTATATGAGCCAATTATTCACTTTTACAAGAAAGAATGTTCACAGTATGTTAAGTGGAGAAAAATACATTAAACAATAGGCCTGATATCTTTTGTGAAATACATATCAGTGGAAAATAACTTTGTGAGAATACCAAGAACTTTATCTTTAAATGTGATTACTACAATATTCTTCATTGAGCATAGGCTGAAGCCAGGTTCCAAGATGGCCCCCAATAATCCCTCCTTCCTAAGATTCATTCCCTTTTTTAGTTTCCTTCCACATTCTATCAGTGTTGATTTCTATATCCACAGAATATGGCAGGAGAGGATGTGTCACCAATAAGACTGTATCTTAAAAGACATAATGTCTTCCTTTATTCTCTTGCTTGGATTGTTTGTTCTAGAGCAAACGAGGGCAGGTTTATGGCAAAGTCCCTGTGGAAAGAAATTGAGACCTGCTGACAGCCATACAATGAGCCATCTTGGAAGATGACACTCTACCTACAACCCAGCTTTCAGACAGTGGCATCATCCCTGTCTGTTATTTTGACTGCAATCTCACGAGAAACCCTGAGAGAGAACCATCTAATTATGCCATGCCCAGATTCCTGATTCTCAGGAACTCTTTATGGTACTAAATATTTGTTGTTTTAAGGCATGAATTTGGAGAAATATTCCACAGTAATATATAAAACAACATATTTCTTTTAAAAATATTTATGTCTGTCTGTATTTTTATACACATATACAGCACATAGATATTAGCTATAGTAAGGTATAATTGACATCCCATAAAATATATGTTTAAAGTATAGAATTTGATAATTTTACATATATATACATATATATGATGTATGTATTTATCATAAACCATCATTAAAATCAAGATAATAAACATACCCACCATTATCCCCCTAAAGTTCCTCATGACCTTTTGTTTTCTTTCCCTCTTAACCTTTCATCTCTCTTATCCCAAGGCAACTACTGTCAGCTTTCTGTTCTAATAGATTGCTTTGCATTCTCCAGGATTATGCATAAATGGAATCACACAATATATACTCATTTTGTTTGGATTCACTCACTTAGCATAATTATTTTGCCATTCATTTGTATTGGTGCAAATAAATAGTTTATTCCATTTTATATACACCATGAATGTACTACAGTTTGTTTATTCATTCATTGATGAGCATTTGGTTTGTTTAAGGTGGGAGCTACTACAAATAAAACTTTTGTGACTATTTATGTAGAAATATTTAGTGGATATTTGCTTTTATTTCTCTTCAATAAATGCCTAACAAGGGAAATGATTGGGTCATGTGAGATGTGTATGTCTAACACGTATCATGCGTTTGACATTTAAGAAACCATTAAACTGTTCTCCCATGTGTTTGTGCCATTTGACATTCCTAAAGAGTTCCAGGTTTTCACATCCTTTCCAGTACTTGGTATGTTAAGATTTTTAAATTTCAGTCACTCTAAGAGATGTGTGGTTGTATCCTATGACAATTTAAATTTGCATTTTCTTAATAATGAGGTTGAACAACTTTTCATGTGCTTAATTGCTATTTTTTTGATGAGGCATCTGTACAATATTTTGTCCAACTTTTTGTTGTGTTAGTTTTGAAATTTGCTTATATATTCTTTATATACTCTAACATATATTGTTTACAAATATTTTGTGATTTGTCTTTTTATTACTTTAGCAGGATCTTCATTCAGTAGCCTTTTGTATTTGATGAAGTTCAGCTTATAAATTTGTTGTTTTAGTGAATCAAATTTTTGATATCATAGCCAAGAAATCTTTGCCTAACTGTAGGTCATAGAGATTTTTTTTTCCAAAGTTGTCTTCTAGGAGTCTTATAATTTTTGATTTAACCTATACAATTTACTATGAGCTGATTTTTATATATAATGTAAAACATTTATCAAAGTTAATTTGTTGCCCTATATCTACATACTTATTACAACATAATCTGTTTGAATGATGGTAATTTTCCACAGAAACCAAATATACTTTTGTCAAAGATTAGTTGTTGTAATATGTAAATGTAAAGGCAAGAGATTATTCTTCTGGGGAAAACTTGCAAATAAAAATGGGCTTTTTTATTTGAAAATTAGTATGTTCAGTAATAAAAGCTATACAGGAAACTGCAGAAAGCACATAGATTAAAACTAGATATAATATCATATTCTGGAGATAACCAATAGTTTTCTCAGCATATGGTTTATTCTTTTAAGTTTTTAATAAAAATAGGATCAAAATAAGTCCTTTTGAAATCCACTTACCATATAACTATATCACAAATGATTTTTGATATTAATATCTTCTACAATGTAATATTTATGAAGCCATAATTGTATCCACACAATTCAGACACATGCAGAATGTATTCTTGCATATCAATCAAATTTAGAAAATCATTATTCAATGAAATTTAAAATCGGACAATTAATGATTAAATTGGAAGTTTATTTCAAGTAAAATAACATTAACTTGTGACTTTTTCTTCTCATTTTTGTCAGCATTTCTAGGCTTTCTATGCTAGCAATTTGCCTAAATCTATAATTACTTTTTTAAATACTGAAGAGAAAAATAACATTGGGACTAAGGCTATTTTTTATTATAGTAAAGATTTGTTATTCACAAATATTTATAATTCAAGACAAAGTCATTGGAGGCTAGAGCTGAAAATTAGGGGACACAAATAGAAATGTGCCACCTGAAGTTCTCAGATCTTGTGTCCTGCTATCACTCAGAATGACATAGCTGGAAACTTTCCAAGGTTATACAAACTTCTAGGCTCATTAAAATGGAGACAGATAATATATTTTGAAAACTGCATGAAGTCTGTCTACAAATAACCAAATTAAGCCTTTGAAGATGGAGAGAACTTGCTACAAGATTCAAATCAATTTCATGAATGATTCAATAAAACTGACAGAGTTTCAGTTATCCAAAACCACCTAGCCAGATTGAAAATACATTAATCTTTTGTATAGAAATGTGACCCAAGAGAAAGGAGGCTGTATTAATTTGGTTTGTTGTTAGGGGAAATGCTAGCCAAGTTTTATAACTTATTTTCCCACTTTCACAGTAGAAGAAAATGAAAGTTGAGAGGATATACATCAGCTCTGCCAGGTTCAGTTTTCATAACTATGAAAGGGGTTTTAAAACCATTTTCTAAGAGTGTAATGCTGGCAGGGCTGCCAGATGAGGAAAGATCAACTTGGAATTTTGTAATTAGGGATTTGGGATATACAGATGAGTTTAAGAAGGGAACTGTTGACCAAACCTAAAATAAGTATGTATATTCTGGGTCTCCAATGGAAAATTGCAATCTTAGAAATCACTAATGAACATTTGGGAGAGTTATTTTCTGTTGCCATGGAGCACCATCCTTACCTGGAACATTTTCCCTGTATCTCATCCTCTGAAATCTGAACACCATGTTTCCCAGACTCCTTTGCTGTGGGATTTGAGCTTAATTCCAACAAAGAAATCAGCTGTGAAACACTTGAATGACAGAGTTGAAGTCACTTTTTTTGCTCTGGCAGGAAGAAGCATACTGTAGACGTAAGGTTTGCAGCATCCTTGGGGTGAGCTCCTGCTAATTACCTGCTTCATGGCTGTAAGCAACTGATGTAACACCTTCTTTAATTTCCACATTTTCTGATTTCTGTAAAGCCAGCAGTGGCATTTTCTGATCATTACCCCCTAGTCCTAGAAATAGCTAGTTAAATATCCAATACCCTCTATTAAATCCCTTCCTGCTAAAACAGAGTGGTTTTGTTTTCTTGCTAAAGTGTAATGGATATAACATTTAAATGAACAGATTACTCAATAGAATTCTTAGTATCTGCATATATTTTTAAAGTTTCATAGACAAATCAAATATCTTCCATAATTTTATTTTAGGTATTGATGACTGACAAGCAGCATGAATAGTAGCACAGTTCTAGCTGTTCCATAATGCAATATTTTCTTACTGGAAAAGCATGTTTCATGTAAAGATAAAATATTATGATAAAAATTATCTGGAATAATTATCTAGATTATTTGATTATTTCAGATAATTATCTGGTATAATTATTTAGATTACCTGTTTTTTTTTTTGGCAGAAGTAAGAGACAAACTTACTTTAGGCTAAACTAATTTTAGCCTCTGTTGAGATCATTTCAGAGAGATTTCCTATAGCAACAATCCAGAGGTGAGAAAAAGCTCCAATAAAGGAAAAAGTCCTGCTACAAAGTAAGGAGACAAACGTCCAGCTTCTGCTTCTAAACAAACATTTACCCTAAATAATAGTAGAGAACACAGAATTTTTTTAAAACAGGGTTAATTCAAAAGAAGAATGTTTAGGATTTCTAACATTAACAAGTCAACTTTTTTGCAGGAAACCAAGCTAGGAAAAAATATACATATTTTAGGTTATGTATTTTACAGAAAATTTTAATAACTTTATTGAGGGAGAAGAAAAGGTATACTCTCACAATTTAGATTATTTGCATTATTGAAAGAACTATTAGAGATGAGAAAAACTGGTACCACGGTCAAGCTCTAAAATGTTAATGACTAAAATGATGTAAGAAGTAAATACAGGAAGGCAGCTCTTTTGATCTTTTGTCTAGAAACTAGGGTTAGGCTGAATTGTAAAACTTCCCCTGACATATGCTAGCATCCAGTTTTCCTTGCTCATGACTGACATTTAAGATAAAAACTACAAAATGTTATGGGAGACATAACATCAATCAAGCAAATAACCTGAGCATGAATGAATGTAAAAGCATGCTGTGCTCCTGGATGGAAAGATTGTATTTTACTTACTAATTCACTGTCAAATCAGTATCTACTTTTCCTACCATGCTGATTTAAGTGAGACATTTTTTTCTTTGACCTTTCAAAAATTATCTTAAAATTTGTGTATAGAAACAAAGACAAGATAATCAAATCATTTTGAAAAATATGTGTTCATCACAGATTAAATTGTACCAAAGATTGGAAGACTATTGTGGGGAGTGGCATGATTTAGGAAACACAGCTTAAAAAAATCATACTGCATTTACAAAAGGGCAAACTCTGCAAGAAAACAAGAGGTATGTACTGTCCAGAAAAAATATTGATGATATATTGTTAATGGAAAAAAATCTTGCAGACCAATGTTTCACATGATTGCATTTGTGTAAAAACTGCACATGCATTTATATGTATATATGCAAACTTGGCAACACACCAAACTGCTAAAGTGGTCATAGCTAAGGCACAGTGGGGGCTGAGGTCAACATTTGCTTCTTATTTTGTGTGTGTATCCATGTATATGTGTTCATGCACATATGCATAATATTTAATAATGACCCTGTGGGTAACTTTTAACCTTTGCATTTTTAATGTTATTCAAATTAAAATGGAAAAAAATGAAAACAGAAAGGAAAATGTATAAAATGCAAAGAAATGTGTCATATACTACTTTCTGTTAATATAAATACAGACACATACATATGCATTTATTTAAGAAACAAATTTTAGCATTTATAAACATGAATGCTGTCTTTGGAGAATAGATCCTTTTTATAAAAATGGCTTTTGTGTGGAGAAATTTTAGTCTCTTGTAGGCAACTCAGGGAGCAGGAGTCAGAGAATCCTGAATCACTTTGCATGATAAAGCAATGTCTGCATGCATGACGTGGTTTGAGTTGGTCAGCATCATGATTTCAAGATTTCAATGTCATCTCTGCCATCCCCACAAAATACTGTTCACTTGGATATGAGTGGATCATCTTGGCACAACCCAGAGTCAGAATATAGTTCAAGGCCAGATGCACTACAGTGGAGTCTGGAAGCAGGACAGGCTATGGAAAATACCATCCCAGGAATTTTTATAAATCTATAAGATACTTCATGTTTTTCCTAGTTGTGGTGACATCGCTGGTTACCTGTGACGAGTTCTGCTTCCTCACATGCTGAAGTATAACATTAGAGAAGCAAGCCAAGGCAAGCATTTAAGCAGGGTTTATTTAAAAGGGGTAACATAGACTTCTCCCAGGAGGGAGAAGAGGGCCATAGCTGGTATCCTGGTATCCCAAGAAGTACATGTGTTTTGCCTTTTTATCTGTCCTAGGCTTCCTTTGTTCTCCAGCTCTCTTCCTCTTATCTCTCCTTCCTGTGTATGTGACTAGGCCCAGGAGATGCTCCGTGGAACTGCCAAAAAAGTGAAAAGCATATAGATAGGGGAAAGGGCCCAGGTGGAATGATTTGGGTAGGAAGTGGGTTGGAATTAACTACTTGGAGTAGGGAGGAAAAATC
The DNA here is from genome assembly GCA_028644305.1 of Xerus rutilus. Classification (NCBI taxonomy): domain Eukaryota; kingdom Metazoa; phylum Chordata; class Mammalia; order Rodentia; family Sciuridae; genus Xerus; species Xerus rutilus. The sequence goes on from CM053404.1 coordinate 83,337,353, forward strand.
CTTGGAACAGATTACTTTAGCAACAGGTTGGAGCAGGGTCAGGCTATCCTGATAAGGGTGGAGGAAGGACTCTGAAGGCATTAGCATTTCAATACCTGTCCAAGCCAACTTCCCAGACCCAAATTGGCCTCCTTGATCCGATCTGACTCGATTTACCTGTCTACACTGAATGCCTGTCTAATTCTGCCTTCAGTGGCATTTGGACAGTGTTTCAAAGAGAACACTCAAGTAGCTTTAGTTGCTTTTTCTGGAGGCTGTGAAGCAAGGAAGTTAAGTAAGAGACTTGCAACCAGTTAAAGACTGAACAAAAATGATTAAATAGAAGGTCTAAGAAAGCTTCCTGGAGGGATGATAGGATCCCAATATGAATGTCATTCCATAGGGAGTGGACCATGGGAAACTAGGGACTGCCAAGGCAGAGATTTGGTAAGTAGTCATCAAAAGGCTTCACCTGCATTCAAGTGTCTGCAGTGAGAGAGCCTCAGCAACAAAGGAGTGGTCCAAAGAAACCACAACATTCTCTAAGAGACAGAGCTACTTTGAAACATTCAACAAGTCCAGAAGTTACCAAAACCTAGTCAAAGCTAGAGTGGAGTAAGGTATTTCTTATATGTCAACTCTCTTTTCCTCCATTTCAACCTTGGACATGTCAGAGGCAATCTATGTAGCCCAAAAGGGAATAAGAAGAATGCTATTTGTGGCTTAGAAAAGAATGTGAATCCAAGTTCCTAAATTCTAAAATACACCTAATAAATTTAAGAACATGCTCTCCTTTCCCAACACAGAGACACTTGAAAAAAAGAATGCAGAATAAATCAATACTCAGGGTCCAGTGGTTTGAAATATATACTGAGCAGTTTAAACTGATTTTGTTTTATATATATGTATTTATATGTCAAAAGATATATGTATATACATATATATAACAAAAGATCTATATCTATATATCCATATATATGTATGTATGTAGCCAATAAGATGTTTTGTTTATTCAATAATAGTTATTGAATGTTAACTTTGCATCAAGCACTCTTTTGTACGCTAAGGAAATAGGGGAGAAAATGCCCAGGTCTTGGCCTTCTGGGACTCTACCTTCTAATTGGGGAAATTCAGAGTAAATATTATATAATGCCATATAACAAGAAGTGTGTTCAGAAAATAATTCAGCTAAGATGTCAAAATGACAGGGTTGCTAATTTACATAAAGACATCACGTTTCTTTGGGAATTTAACATTTAGACAAATTAAAAGATAGCAATGATGGTTGATCGAGAGGGTCATTACTACCCCTGGTGCATGTATGAAGACACAAATGGTGTTACTCTATCTGGTTTACAACCAGAAAAATGGAATAACTGAGCTCTGTTCATGTACTATGACTTGAAACGCATTTAAATAAAATAGTTAACAAACAAACAAACAAACAACAACAAAAAAGAAAAGAAAAGACAAATGAGTCACATGATTATTTGGTTAGAGAGAACAGGAGAACAAAGGGCTGAAGTGGGAACAATCTTGTCTTCGTGGAAATGCTGGAGGGTATGTTGCACCACCCTTGTAAACTGATGAGTCCTTACTTGATAAGAAATTGCTTCAGGTAAAGGAACCCAACAGAAGATGGTGTTGCTCTGGGCAGGAGCTGGAAGTGAGACACCCTCAGAGGGCTGGTTGTTGTCAGGAAGAGGGTCAGCTATGACCACATCTTATGACTTTAGGTCATGCTCCAACATTCGCATGCACCCTGCACCCTGATGGATTAACGATACACATTAACCTGTGACTGAAATGGAGGTCCTGGAGCAACCAAGCCTTTGTCATGGTGGGTTCATTAAAATCAATGCTGCATCCATCTGGAGAGGAATAGCAGATCATGAAGAATATTCTCCCCTGTGACCAAGGTGGTTGTGATGGGGCGAGGAGCTGTTTAATACTATTTTTCATTTCTTTCTCTCTTTGTGTGCGTCTTTCTGTCTCTCTCATCCTTTTCTACTCACTGGAGCCAATCAGTGCTTGATTCTATTAAACAAAATGTATTAACTGATTTAAAGTGAACTAGGTTATCTATAAATTAAATTATTTCTATACTACTAACTACAACAAATACCTTTCTCATAAAGTTATGTTATACATGAGGTGTGTGAAGTGCTTGCCATGGTGTTGGAACAAAGCATTCTCAATTGATGATGGCTATTATATAGTACTATAGTCTGAGATTATTCCAGTTAGTGGAGAGTGAGTAATCAACACAAATGAACAAAGTATCTTCCAGTCATAAAACAAGGCTGGACTTTCACCTACTTGTGAGGGTATGTTGCACCACCCATTAATGTTTACACCAATCTGGGAGGGAAGTGCACTTGGGTGGCCTTAGAACAACAAGACTCTACTCTGCCTCTTCTTTCCTTCTGTGCCTGGATATAAACAATCCCTGAAGCATATGATTATTTGCATGTGAATGTCTGAACTCAGAATTCTTAGAAGCAGGAGGGGAAGAATGGTTACTAGACGGGCAACCAATGGTGTCTCTTATAATCCTTAGCTTTCCCACTTCTTTGTCTGCCACTTTCCAGCAAATCCCATAACCATATGGTTCTGAATTTAATACATATGTGATGAAGTGAGCATTAAGTTTCCATATGGAAGTGTTTTCTCTTCTGTATACTCCATGCTTCTTTTGCTTTCAGACTTCCATAATGCTGCTACTTTTGCCTATCATTTCTATGCTTCTCATCTTATTCAGTATTTAGGATTTAGATAAAGTGTCTTTTCATTCATTTATTCATTGAATATATATCTGACAAATAGCTAATCTTCTATCTATTATATATCAAACTTATAGAGTTAAAGACACAACATATTATGTAGGAGACAGAGACACAAATCAACAAATAAAATATGGTATAGTAAGTGCTAGTATGGAGGTATGCGTCTGTGTCTCCCAAGTCACCACCTCCACTTCAGACAGGAGTTTAACCTTGTTGGAAGGACAGAGTTTATCAAGAAGAAGGAGATGAATTTACAAGGGAAGAGGGAAGAAGAATCCTTCCATCATGTGCATAGTTCTGAGACAGTATGTGCCACGGTTAATTTTACATGTTAACTTGGCTGGGCTGAAGGATGCCCAGATAGCTGGCAAAATATTCTTTCTGGGCATGGATGTGAGAGTGTTTCTGGAACTGGTTATCATTTAATCAGTGTACTGAGTAAAGAAGATCTGCCATCACCAATCTGTTGAGGATTCAAATAGAATAAAAGGCAGAGGACAGGAGAATTCTCTCTCTCAGACATTGGAGTCACTGGTTCTTGGGCCTTTAGACTCCAGGTCTTACACCATTGGTTCTCAGGCCTCCAGACTCAGACTCAGACTCAATTTTATAACCAGCTTTCCTGATTCTCCAACTTTTAGGTGGTTCTCTGTTTCCAAATCACAATTCCTTTTGAGTGTAGCTCATTTCCAAACCATCTTTGTAAGTCCCAGTGCCTGCACTCAGGCAGGAGAACCTGCCCCTGGGCTGTGTCTGAACTATGGTGACTGTGGGGAGTGATGCACACCCAGAAGAGTCTCCAGGTGCACAGATTTTTGAGAATGCTGATGGCAGAACTCTCACTATGAAACTGCTTAAAGTACTTTCTCACCTTGCATGTCGTAAAAGTAAAAGTTAAATTCACTAGTCTATAAGAACAGTTTTTTGGACACTACATTCTTCTGACATTGTGCTTAGATTTCAGTTCTTCCACTTGTATCACTTGTTTTTCTATTTTAATAGTTATTTTTATATCTATATTATTCTGAGTTGTGTTTCATCACTTTTGGAAGTGTAAAAGGTCTTAAATTATAAATAATAAATATTAAATGATGTAAAATTAGCTTAAGGTTTAAATTGACATGAGCCATTTAGAAGAGATTTTAAAAATTTATATGAAATGCCATATAGGGAACTCCAATTGCATGCCATTACCTTACATATTTAGCATGAATAGTTAATTATTAATTATTGAAATTATAATGATTCCAGGGGTGAATATAGAAAAATTAGAGAAAACACAGTTTGAATTATTTGATTACTCATCCTTGAAAAAGAGACAAAAACACTATTTTCAAACTTGAAATAGGATTTTTAACAAATTAATAAAGGCATCATTAGTCATAATCCAAAGTATAAGATATAAATGAGAATTCAATGTTTAGATCTCTTCATGAAAAACGAATGGCATAATAGCATTGTTTCCATGAATATTGATTTTTATAAACTGACCAATAAGAAGATAGAGTGTTATTGTATGCTAAAATCACTACGCACAATCAAATGTTAAAAAACATATGCTTTATATTATTCTTTTCAACTCTCTGAATGGGTTGGTTGGATGTTAAGAATGACTTTGGTAAACATTTATTCAGAACAACATATTTCATTTTCTAATGTTTTCCTGTATATTCTTTATATTTTGGTAGATCTCAGTAATGCCTATTGAATGATAATGGATAATGTTGCACCAATTTACTAAAATCTCAGGAATTGAATCATTATTATGTCCATAGCAATTTAAAATTTGACTAAGATCAAAGTCTATCCTTTGCTTTCATTTGCAGGTTTGGGTTTTATTTTTGGTAACAAGAGCTGACTGTGATGTAAGTCAATGTCCTGCTCCTCAGAGTCATGACATTGTCTTCTAGGCATTTATAGAGTCTTCTCTGAACCAGTGACTTTACAAGGCAGCAGCCTGAGAATTCTTATGCCAGCCATTGTCTCAGCTGCCTTTGGGCTGACTTTAGGTGGCTGTCACTTAATTATGAAACTATATAGGAAAATGTGTCCAAAGATGTGTTTCAAAACTTTCACAGGATTTGAAAGCTTTAGTAGAAAAACTTGATTGTATAATGTCAGATCCAAGAGTTCCTCCTATTAGCAAAGAACTCTTTCAGGAGAATGAGGTTGAACAACAGTGGAAACCTCAATCAAATATGTCATCAGTTTTCTGTTCGCTCTTCCCCATCTTTATTTATTTATTTATTTATTTTTTCCTCAAAAGTTGCATTTTAATACATGTTATCAAACATAACAGAAAAAAAACAAATTTTCAGAAGCTGTACACACTATTCACTGAAAACATTTGTTGAGGAAAATAGAAAAAAATATTGTTATAATCATAATTTTTCTAACTTTGCACAAAATTATAAGCAGATTACATTCATCATATTAAACATCTTTATATGCACTTTCAATGAACAGTATATATATATATATTTATATATATTTTTTATCAACCATCTTTACTATACCCATTCCCCTTTCCTGCCCCCCACCTTCCCCATGAATGGATAAAGAAACTGTGGTACATATACACAATGGAATATTATTCAGCAATAAAAGAGAATAAAATTATGGCATTTGTAGGCAAATGGATGGAACTGGAAAGCATTATGCTAAGTGAAGTAAGCCAATCCCAAAAAACCAAATGCCGAATGGTCTCTCTGATTAATGGATACTGATGAATAAGGGAGGTGGGAATGGGAAACATAAGAGAAATAGAGAAACGCTCTTCCCCATCTTTACATCTCTCCTTGGCTAAGGTGGCCAAACATCCTGAGTCTATTTTCTCATTTGTAATAATAAGAAAGTGGACTATATAATTACTAATAACCTTGGGATCTAAGTGTTCTAGGATTCAATAAAGCAAAATGAGAATGAATAAAGCACCAGGTTTTTTTCAGCTAATATAGTCTTTAGCCAATGACACTTATGCATTCACATTTGATGTCATATACATAACATAGAGGAGGAAAACTCTAGGACCATTTTGAATTAAAGAAGGTCTATGAAGACGCCTCATAGTAACACAAATATAAAAGCACTTCTACATGAACAATCAAAACAAATAAAAACATAAACATGGTACACTGAGAACTGTACTTCAATAATATTTTCACTGAAAAAAGGACTTATTCATTCCAGATCTGAGGCCCTAAATGATTTCTCCAAACTAGGACAAGGTGTATCTGGCTTTTCATGGAGAAATCCCATCTAAATGTAATGAAAAAGCTTTTCCATTTGATCCACAGTAAACTCAGGAAACAGCTAGGAGTTGTGTTCAAATTTTTGAGCTTGAATCAGTTCCTTTTGCACTTAGTGTTTTTTTTTTAAAGTGCTCTTAAATCATTTCACATTTTGAAAAATAAGAGATAGGAAACAAAAGATCTCTAAAAAGTACCAATGGCTGATTGTTTGGAACTCTCAATTTGCATGTGATAGTCCTGATAAGTATAGGTAAAAATAGACCTTGTCTGCTCTTCAGTTTCTGAATGAAAAAACATCATGACATAATATTTGCCTTTCATATATATCTCAGATTCCTGAAATTAAAATCAATTTAGTTACTCTCTTTGCATAAAAGCTTAATTTTACTCCTTTGATGCAATGGTTTAAATAATTTGAGTGTTTTCTATTAAGACATACATGAGAAATCTTTATGTTGTGAACCTCAAAACGTACTGAAGAAAGAAAATAACTCTGCAACTTAAACTCAGTATCTTTTTGTGCTAATATTGATCAAGTTAAAATTGTGAATTGAGGTTTTAATGTACTATAGCCCAAAGCATTGTCACATGAGACTTTTTTCCTATTATCTCAATAAACACACTCTGTCAAAAATGTCTCTAAGAATAAAATGTTTTCTGTCTTTTTTATTTTAGTTGCAAACATTTGTAACAATTTGAATCTTCTATCATGGACAGCAAGTAATAATTAAAATGTAATGGGTAGCCAACCATCACACAGCTGGTTTCCATCTCAGAGAGTAAGTCAAGTGGCCATTTCATTTACAATATGACATGAATGGTCAAAAGTCAAACTGTTGACAATCAATTCTATTATCACATGCTGTAGGCTTAGATTTGGCATGTCATTTTTAAGATTCTCTCCCGGGAAGATATATGCAAAATACTTTCTGTTTAGAGTAAGAAAGAAAATTTTGTTCTTTGTATTTAACTTAGGAAAGTATAGTCACTTATGTTCTAAAAAGGGAGATTATAGCAATAGTTTAAGGTATCCTTTTAAGTACTTATACATGCTCATATATCATTTTGAGTCCTTTGTGTGTGTAGTCATTTATATTATGTTATGAAAGTTATTTTCTTCTTGACATATGCATTCTATTTAGCACTACTTATCTCCACTAATAAAAATCTCAACTTACTAGATAGATATGTGAAATAATGTATGGGAAGATATTTGATAAAATGTATAATACATGTAAGCCTTCTCATCTTCATGACAAAATTTCCAACAGTTCTCTCTTTTGCTCTTCTTTTAGTGTAATTATGACATGGGCTGCTCTTTGTGGCAAGTACTTACATTCTATCATGCATACCCTATACAGCAATGTGTCATTGTCCAACTGCAAAATCCTGAAACCTACTGCAACATCCTTTCAAATTACCTACTTGATTTCATGGAACTGTGATAAAAAAAAAGTGAGAAAGCAGGTAGGCTGAAGTTGAAAACCAGGAAAATATAAACAAAGTGGGGAAAGAAGGAAATAATAAGACTAATTCAGAGACAGGAGCAGAACAAAATGATTTTTAAGAGATATTCATGACTCTACATCATATGGTTTCCTCTAATGAGAAATGCCTTCAGAATTTCTGACTTCTAAACTTTTTGCATTCTTTAAAGTCTAGCTCAAGAGTCCTTTCTTTCCTCATGTGGAAACCCATCCCATTCAAGTATGATTTATCTCAACACCAAACTGTTAATTGGCAGGAATAATTTTAAAGTTTGAGGTTATTTTATTTTATAGAAATTATAAAATACATACCCAGACTGTAATAATTTCTTAGATTAATGTTAACAGTTATCAAAAATTCAATTAAAGTGCACTTACTATAGAAACAGAAAATCATTATGAAAACTTTTTCTGCAAATTTTTAGAAATATGTTGACTACATTCATTTGGCTTGACTTGCAGCTTATAATATTCTGTAAAATGGGCCATCATTAAAGTCAGAATAAGAATTTGATTTAAATTGCAACACATAATGCTTTGCTAAAAGAATAGAAATATCCTGTGAGTCTCTGAAACGGCAAAGAAAAGGAGACTGAATAATTACCACTTCTGAAAATGTTCAAGAATTTTGATATCATAATTTAAGAATATAATTTTCCATTTGCATAGTGTGATGTTTAATGAATAAATTTAAAACAGAAGAGATTAGATGGCTTTTTGAAATTCCTTTTGATATCTGATTTGGTACTAATTAAGTTTTGATTACATGAGTCAGAAAAAATATTAGTTTTCCTTTCTACGATTCAAAGGTTACTTATTATTTAAATTTCTTCCAAAGTCCCAAACAAGCAAACATAGAAATAGCTTCAGTTATTCCTGTTCTGAACACCATCCTGGTATTTCCTGATACTACCATTTCCATTGGATATATAATTAGAATTTCTACTCTGGGCAGCTTTCCAAATGCAACTCCAAACTAAGGTTTATGGCTATTCTGAACAAATGCCAACCAGTAAACCCAAGTGGAAGGTAGGGAGTCTGCCTCAGCTAATTGGATTATACACATGATTGTCAACAAGTTTTTACATTTTCTTGATGCCAAATTTATTTGTGATAATATTGATCATTTTACAATGATATTGATCCAGAGACAGAAAACTGACCTTGGAAGATACTCATGACTCACTTTAAAGGTAGCCAATTTTGCAATACATTGAGGCTGAAAGACATTTTGGAATAAACATCTTTTTATCTTTAAATCTTAAGGCAATTTGACAGGCAGCTTAAAAAAGAAATGAAGGGAAAGTAGGGAAGGAAGAAAAAGATGTAGGATAGGAAAGATAGAAAGAGAAATCCCTACCATAATACCTAATCCTAATGAGTCATTTGGTTCTCAATGGAACTCAGAATTTTAGAATTTTTTCAGTCATAGTCTAAGGAGGAGAATGAGAGAATATATCAGTAAAGTGAACAATATAGGAAGAAAACACTTTTTTTCTGGCTTGTCATAATAATCAAATATTTTATAACAGCTCCTTGACAATGTATTTTACTAAACAGAAGAGACCAAACAAAATCCTCTACAAACATAAGACTGTGCAGAGGAAAACAGTTGAAAAATAGCATCCTTTATTGGGCTGTTATGTTTTATTGCATGTATTACCAGATTTCTACAGATGGAATAAAGCTGGCTTTATATTAAAGTCATAAGCCCTTCAACTTTTGATGGTTTCTATCAGCGTATTTCATCAAATGTCCCCTCAGACATTCATACATGCTTGACATTTATTTCTTTCCTTTAAAAATCTAAGGCAGCATTGTCATTTAGATCTTATCATACAATGAAAGTTACCAATTGCTTTATGAGACGAAGTATAAAAGGAGAAAATTCCATTGCTTGATTCGCTATAAGTTTAACTGTAGATGTTGGTTTTTTAATACTGAATAGGCTCCTACATAAATCTATATTAATTATACAAATGTAGTCTATTTTTTAAATGTTTTATAATTAATAAGAGCATACCACCATTCGCGGTAGTGTATACCTGTAATCCCAGCATCTTGGGAAGTTAAGACAGGAGGATCGAGAGTTCAAAGCCAGCCTCAGCAATTTAGCAAGGCCCTAAGCAACTCAGTGAGACCCTGTCTCTAAATAAAACACAAAAAAAATATGGCTGGGGATGTGGCTCAGTGGTCGAGTACCCCTGAGTTTAATCCCTTGTAACAACAACAACAACAGCAACAACAAAAAGCATACCAGATTTGCTAAAATAATTATAAAATCTTGGCCTTCATTCTTTTCTATACTCATCTCATCTTCCTTTCACCAAGCTTCCATCTTTCTGGACCATATTAGTCCTCTTTTAAAGCCTACCAAGAGCCCGACTCCTATCAAATACCAATACTTATTTTCCGACTTTTATTCTTTAGGTCCCCTCTCTGAATCTGCACAGTTGTTCTCTCTCATCAACAGAATCTTCCTCCAGAGCTTATTAGTTAGCTCCAATATTTCATATCTTTTTAAAAAAATTCAAACACAAAACTTTTTTGCTTCTTTTTCTAGCCTTACTTGATTTTTCTGTTCTCTGCATAACCATCTGCTTTATGGCTGTACTGTGTCTACTTTCAATGTTCTGATGTATCTACTTTCTTTTTTTTTTTTTTTTTTTTGTACTGGGAGTTGAACTCAGGAGCACTCAACCACTGAGTCACATCCTCAGCCCTATTTTGTATTTTACTTAGAGACAGTTTCACTAAGTTGCTTAGCGCCTCGTTTTTGCTGAGGCTTGCTTTAAACTTGCGATTTTACTGCCTCAGCCTCCTGAGCCACTGGGATTACATGTATCTTTTCTTCTTTAACTCACACCAGTTGGGGTTCTGTCTTTGCTTTTCCTAAGAAACAAGCCTTGCCAAAGTCACAGAAGCCGAGTAAAATGCACTGGACCCTTAAGCTATTAGCTGACTCAATCTCTCCTTTTTGTCTTCCAGATTCCACACTTTTGTGTCAAGTGCTGTCTTCTGGCCTCTAAAATGCTGCCCCAAGGTCCCCTAACAGGTACTTCCTGTGCTAAGCAATTTCTCGATGTTGGAGGTCCAGCCTCCCCTCCAACGGCCTTTACTTTTTCATTCTAGACTTTCTTGGGTGACTGTATCTATCTCCTTGGCATTTAATAACATTTATAAGGCAATACCCATTTTGGTCATCTCTTGACCTGTTTTAGTCAATGTCTCATTGACATCTCATAAATATCAAACAGGCAACTTAGGTTTCTTAACATATCCATAACCAAATTCTTCATCTTCCAGTTGAACTTAACCTCATTCTGGTCCTGTTATTAAAAATACTTGGTATCAAACTATATACACAGTTACTAGGGTCAGAGAAGTGAACAAGGTCTTTGAGATCTCCCTTTGTCTCTTTTCATTTTCCACATCAAATTAAAAAGTGGGTCTTGCCATGTTTCCTCAAAAATGTGTCTGGAATCTATATATACGTTGCCTCACTTCAGTTGCCACCACTCCATGCATTCTAAGTCACTGGATCATCTGACATCCTTGCTTTTTGTTGTTGTTCTTTACCATCACTTACAGCAATCAAGTAACATCCTACACTTATTTTACATACCATTGTGTTATTCATTGTATTTAGGTTAAAATCCAAGTTTATAAACATGACCTAACAGTATCCTATACTATGTCATCATCCTCGATCACTTAAGTTTCAGGGCAACTCATGACCTTTGTTTACCACTATATACTTAATACTTACCATGGTGACGGGCACAGGATAATTATTGAAAATTATCGAATGATCTGAATGATTTTTGGTTGCCTTGATGACTTCATTTTCCTCATCTTCAGTAATAGAGTGATTAATACACTGACAGTTATTGTGGGGGCTGAAGTGAACGGGAGTGGAAAAACTGTATCTGAGAAATGCATCAATTTTGTCATCCTCATCCATCTTCCCACCCTCAGTACTGGAATTGATACTTTCATTCATATCCAGTTACAAGTCCTTATGCAAACCAGCCCTTTTTGATTGCTGTCTTACTAGGCAATCATGCAAATTCAGATTTTTAAAAATTCCAGTTTAGATTATAACTGTACCCTGATATACCAACAGAAAATTGAGTGGAAATATGCAGTTATTTGCATTAATATACCTCCCTGTGTTTGCTAATAGCTTTTGAGTTGCTAAGACAAATACTCTTAAAATAACATTTGTAGATAGAGTTCATCTCAATTTATGAAAGGCACATATACTTCATTTGCTGACAAATGAAGACAGAGCTCATCTTCTTTTAGGAAAGGCACACATGCTTTGAAAACATTTACCCATAAAAACATTTTGGAAAATAGAAATGGATTAAATAAGCTAAAGAAAGTTCACTCAGAAAGGAAGATCAATAAACAATTGAAAAGGAAAACATATATCTAATCCAGATAGGGCCAGAGTGAACCTGAAGAGTTCAGAGAAGGGAAATGACAAAATGCTATAAGCTATTATAAAGCTTATAAATCCTTGGGGAAATAAGCTGGTGACTTATAATACTTTATTATGGTGAGAAGTATATTGCTTTATTCAATGTTTTTGCAAATTCTTTAAGTTCTGTGTGAATAAATCATATTTAATATATAA